>OY731408.1:32349478-33575153 GCA_963425845.1 Sphenostylis stenocarpa
AAAGAATTTTATGATTATATGGAAGCAAAAAGAGATTAAACCTTTATTTTTTTGATTATTTCACAATATAGAATCACAACACTTTTAACAACAAAGTAATTAAACTACAAAACAACTACTAGTTGGAAAACATTAAAAAATGAAATACTAGAATCAGAATTGATGTGAGTTAGTCCATACAAGTAATTATAGATGATAAGCCTTATAGAAAAAAGAGATATTAAAAAATAAACTTCCCAATTAAATTCATTACACATGTTAGAGTAATGTCAAAACAACTCAGATAGAATAGAAAACAAAAATGAATACAATTAGTGTCAAATAAGAATCAAAAAAAAAAATCAAGTAAATTGAGTCAATTAGTTAAGAATGATATTAAATTAGGAGATAATACTGGACATGTGTGAGAATTAAAAATAATATTATGAATGAATTTTTTAATAAAAACACGATAAAGTATTTATCATGTTTTTGTTTAAGTTTAGTTCTTCAAACATTCTTTTTAATTCATCTATTTTTAATCCAGTATTATCTCCTAATTTAATATCATTTAATTCTTCTTGAGGTATTTCTAGTACTTTATATATTGGACTTTTTGGTTCTTTAGTCTTATTTGAACTATTAGCATTTTCTACTTCATTTTTGTTTTCTATTCTATCTAGTTGTTTTGACATTACTTCTAACATGGTATTAGAATAATTTAATTGGGAGTTTATTTTTTTAATATCTCTTTTTTCTATAGGCTTATCATCTATAATTGTATCTTTGTATGGACTAGCTTCTACATCTAATTCTGATTCTATTATTTCATTTTTTAATGTTTTCCAACTAGTAGTTGTTTTAATTAATGGATTTAATTCTTTGTTGTTAAAGGGATATTCTAATTGGTTTATTTTACTATATTGTGAAAACCAATCAAAAAAATAAAGGTTTATCTCTTTTTGCTCCATATAATCATAAAATTCTTTTCTAAATTTTATAGTTTCTTCTTTACTATAAGTTTTAAAATACCAATCTCTTTTATCTTTATTGTAATTAGCTTCGAAATCTTGCCTAATCCAATTTTTATCTATTTCGAAAGATTCTACTTTGTTTAAGGTATTTAAAATTTGTGAGGCTGTTGGAGAATATTGAGGTGATTCTGATTTCTTAGATTCTTCATATACTGGTCTTGTAACTATAGGAGTTACATTATGTATTCCTTTTAAATCTAGATTTAATGTTGATCCATCTATTAAGTGTCTTGAGGATTGTCCTTTATGAATTACTTGTGGTTCTCTTATTGTTAAAGAAGATGACCTATTCATTCTTAATCTAATATTTGGACCTTCTTGTATTATTTCTCTAATTTGTGTATTATATATTTTTGGTTCTTCTATAATGTTTTCTAATTTCCATTCTTCAGGTATATGACTAATGATTTCATTATGACTTAATCTTTTAGGTGTTTGAACGGATGATTTTTTAAGGTTAGCTTCTACCAAGATTGTTTCTTCCTTGGATGAAGATCTTAGGGCTCTATAGTTGTAATCTATTATTGTTACTTTATAATAAATTCTATATATAATTTGTATGGGACCAGATTCCTCATCTACAATTTCATCAGGAATTTGAACATATAATTTTATGGCATTACTTGTTTTATCATTTCTAATATTCATGGAAAAATTAGGATAACAATTAAAGAAAGCGGGACCATCATGTAAGTTACTTTCTAATATGGCTATTATGGAATCATTAAATCTTTTAAGTCTTATGTCACGTAATAGTATTAGTATTGGACTATTAATTCCTATTCTATAATTAGGTTTGGCGGCTACTTGTATTAATCCTAAATGTATAAAATTATATCCCTTTCTAATATGTTGGTCTAATATATTTTGTTCTAGAATATTTATTATTTTATTATTTTTAGTTCCTGGATAGCTATATTCTACTATGTGGATTTCATCTTGGTTAACAGTCCAGAATTTATGTTGTTTATAAACTTCACATTTTTTTATTATAGGTATTGACCAATTATGTAGGGAGTTTTCTATTTCTGCAATTTCTAATTCTTTATCTTTATTATCTTGTTGGTTAGAGGAAGAGGCTTCTTGCTGCGGGGTTCTTACTATTATCTGTTTATCCTTGTTTCTTAATCCTAGATCGCTTAAGGTTCTTAAGAAATTAGGCATTCTTGTTCTCTCACGGGTTTCCATGCTACGGGACCACCTTTACCGATCACGCTAAACCAACGGTTTTACTGCCTCTCTCAGGACTTACTACCGGGACCACGTGCTCCTAGGGCTGACCATCGTATAAGTACCTCGCAGTACTACACTTATACCCTTAAAGAACTAGAATGTCTAAACTCTTAATTACTTAAGGATTGTTAGATTAAGATATAATTTTAAACAGATATTAGTTTGAACTTAAGCACAAAAATTTCCTACTTCTCTTAATTTTCTTTTAAGATATCTAATATTACATTGATACCAGATTCTTATCCAATTATGTAAAATTGGGTCGTTTTGTTTCAATTCAGTTTTATTCATGTGTTTTCTAAATTTTCTTTTAAGACAACACATTCTTCTAACCATACTGATTACTGGATTTGGACTATGTTCTGGTCTAAGATTAGCATCATTTAAATTATTAACAAACTCTAATCCTGGTAATACAGGGTGTGGAAGATGAGCGAATTGTTCTCTGGATGGTGAGTCTAACATATTATAAGGGTTTGGTGCATAAATTGGATATTCCATAATATTATCCCCCCAAAAGAAAATTTAGAATAATTTTATAGAAAAGATATAAAAACAATAGAAAAATAATTCTAGCAAATATTGAAAAAATCAAATTGCAAATCATTCAGATAATTAAAACTATTGATACAAATCAATAGTGGATCTCGAAGCGTTTCAAATTATTTTAAATATTTAAATATATAAATACATAAATATATAAATATATAATTATATATAAATATATAAATACATAAATATATAAATACATAAATACATAAATACACAAATAGATAAATACATAAATATATAAATACATAAATACATAAATATATAAATATATAAATATATAAATATATAAATATATAAATATATAAATATATAAATATATAAATATATAAATATATAAATATATAAATACATAAATATATAAATACATAAATATATAAATATAAATATATAAATACAAATATATAAATGTATAAATATATAAATATATAAATATATAAATATATCAAAATATAAATATATTTTATATTTATATATATTTTATATTTATATATTTTATATTTATATATTTTATATTTATATATTTTATATTTATATATTTTATATTTATATATTTACACTGGATAAATATAAATATAATTTATTTGTAAATTATTTTCAAAATAACCTAATAGCTTAGTGGTTGGAGTATCGATCTCAACTCTAAGTCACGGGTTCAATCCTGCCAATGACAATTCCCTTAATCTAATAATAATTTAAAGTTTCAAAAATATAATAGATAATAAAAATATAATATAAAGGGGAGGGGGTTCCAGGTAATAATAAAAAATAAGGGAGGGGTTGTAATAAATAAAAATATGTTGTTAAGGTAAGTGCATTACCTACGGATTTTACCCGTAGATAATAAGCGTTTTTTTTGTAGTGTATCTTCCGACTCCTTTCCAAATTTTATCCGACAAATAATGTCTTTAAAATAAATAAAAAAGAATAACAAAAATTAGACACAAGAAAAATAAAAATTAAATTTAAAGATAAGAGAACACTGTCCAAAACTAAACTAAAATAACCAAAATTAAAGTTAAAAGCATAAAAGATGTCAAATAATTGTTACTGAACACTACAGACACTTCTTCATTCTTCATGGACTTTTCTTGTGAAGTTTTTTTATGAATTTACAAAATTCATTGCAAAATTCGCATTTTGTTTTTCCTAGCAGCAAAGAGAGGAGAGCATCATGGAGTAATAAAAAAACAAAATAGATACGAGGCGATGAAGAACAGGAGAAGTAAGCAGTGGGAGGAGCAGGGAGAGGATACGGAGAAAATTGGACAAACGGCATCCATAGATATAGGTATCGGGGCGGTTTTTCTTCCGCGACTTTTTTAATTATTTGACGGTTAGAAATTAAACTCTCATTTATTAAATTTTAGATTCTTTGTTGTGAATTCATTCCATTTTTATTATTTTTTAAAAATAATTATATTTATAATATAATATTTTTATATATATTTTATTCAGTAATAAATATTTAGAATTTTTAATTATTATTAATAAAGTATATATTTTAATTTATTATATATATATATATATAAATAAAAGAAATATTTAAATTTTTTTCTTTATAAAAAATAAAATACTTATAATATTAGTATTATTATTATATATTATAATATTATATTTAAATATTTGATTATATATAAATTAAAATTATTTTATAAGAAAATATTTAATAAGATCATTTTTATTTAATTAGTTTAAAATAATAAAAGTTTTAATTATTAATTATTTTTAATCTTCAAAATATAATTATTTTATTAAGATAAAGTTTGATATATAATAAATAAAAATAATAAAATTTAAAAAATATAACATAATAAAATTTAATAAAAATAAATTAAAAATAAAGAATATTAATTATCATTAAAAATGATATAAAATATTTAAAAGAATAAAAATTAAAAAAAATTAATTTTATATTTCTCAACTTGATTGAAATAATAGAAAAAATTAAATTAATTGAAAAAATTATAAAATTATAAAAAAATAATATAATGAACTTATTAATCTTATCTACTAAAAAAATTAAAAAATTAAACTCACAAGAAAATTTTAAAAAAATTTAATATTTAAATACTTAAATTTAAATATAAAATTGAAAGAGAAATAAAATATCATGTGAGAATTACATTATTAATTTTTTAAAACGAAAAAAAAAATAAAAAAGCTGACTCTATTTTATTTTATTTTAATTTCAAAGAAGAGGATGGATCTATCCACGAGTTTAATTGGATGAACCTGTCGAGCAAAAATTATCTGAATGGCTTGCAGAAATCAAGTATGATTCACTAGGCTAATGTGCAGCTGGAAGTAACTAAATGTTTGATTTAAAGTTAGTTCAATTATTCAGTTCTAAAAGCAGCAACACACCTATCTAACACGCTTAACATAACTATGACAACACTTGTTTTCAAATAATACAAGCTCATTTGGTTAATATCATGAGATAAATTGGTTATATTGAAAGCAAAATCTCATTAAGAAAGGCTTGTCATTGAGACTTATTTTTTAGAAGACTGTTCATTGCCCAGCTTTCTCCTTTCTTTAAAAGAAGGCTTGTCCTCCCACTTCTATATCACGAAAGAAGGCTTGTGCAATGGCTTGCAGTAGCATCCATACTAGCTCTTCATCACGCACAGGAAATTTCGACGTGTTCGTAAGCTTTAGAGGTGAGGATACTCGTAATGGTTTTACCGATCACCTTTTTACTGCTCTTCAGAGAAAAGGTGTTGCCTTCAGAGATATCACCAAAAAATCAAGAAAGGGGAGCTCTTGGACCCTCATCTCTTGCAGGCTATCGAAGGATCGCATGTTTTCATTGTTGTCTTCTCAAAGGACTATGCATCATCCACATGGTGCATGAAAGAGCTCACAAAGATTGTGAATTGGGTTTAAGAAACAGGCCGAAGTGTGCTTACCTGTTTTCTACGATGTCACTCCCTCAGAGGTTCGGAAACAAAGTGGAAAGTTTGAAAAAGCTACCGCTGAACAAGAAGAAATGTTAAAAAGATGATTTGGAAATGGTACAAAAATGGGGAAATGCTTTGAGAGTGATATGAATCACAAAAGATGATTTAGGATGTTAGCGAGTTAGAACCTTATGGAAAATTTAGAAATTTAGTCATAAGTTGAAAAGAAAAAATTGTTTTTTCCAAAAAAGGTAACTCACAAATGATGTTAAAGTCTTTTGATACAGTCTAAGGGTTCTTGAATCACTCAATAACTTAGGAGAATTATTCTCACTAAGATAAAAGAGATAAAATCTAATATTTCTAAAAATAAAACTCAACTTGTTATTTCTGATAAAAATGATTCAGTTTATAAAGAAATTTTGTCATCAGAGTTACAAAAATTCACTAAAGAAAAATAAATGTTAATAATGATTTATCAACCTAGAAATTGAAAAATACTTAATAACCGATTGTAACTGAAATTGTAATAATCAAAAGTCAATCAGTTATGCACCATCTTGATCTCCCGAAAATTGATGACTAAATTTCCAATTGAACCCTTATTAAAACTTGTTAAAGTTCATTAATTGATTAATTGGTCAACTAACAATATTTGTTAAAGAGCTTCATTTGCTTCTCTTGCTCTAGCTCTTGTCATAGGTCATGTTCACATTATTCTCTCCCTCTTGAAAAGAATTTGTCCTCAAATCGGATTCGTCATCTACATAAAAAAGAGATAAGTATGACAAATTGAATGTAGAACTAACATTATACTCATTTTTTGTAGCTAAATAGCTCTCACTCACTTCAAGTATTTCACTCTTCTTTTGATCATTCTTCCCAAGGAAGACAACTCACAAAGGATGTGAAAGTCCTTTGATCACTACTACAAAATATACTTTCTACGTCGTCATTTAACGTCGGTTATAGCTGAGACGACGTAGAAAGTACTTTCCACGTCGGTTCCCACATGAACCGACGTTGAAAGTTAAATATTAAACACATTCTACGTCGGTTCCCACATGAACCGACGTTGAAAGTTGAATATTAAACACATTCTACGTCGATTCTTAGTCAACCGACGTAGAAATACGTCGGTTCCCATATGAACCGACGTTGAAATTCTTTTTATTTTTATTTTTTTTCACTTATTGACACTTTCCACGTCGGTTCACATATGAAACGACGTGGAAAGTCTTTTTTTTTAATTTTTTTTACCAAAAATTCACTTAAAATTTGAAAATTGTCACTGGCAGGATTCGAACTCAGGATTTTAGAATTGAAAACTACTACTCTAACCACTAAGCTATTATAATTTTCTAATAATAACTTACAAATAAATTATATTTATATACAAATAAATATATATCCATGTAAATATATATTTATTTGTATATATTTTCTGGAAAGTATTTTTATTTTTTTTTCAGCCAAAAATTCACTTAAGTTAATGAATTGTCACTGACGACATTTGAACCCAGTATTTTAGGGTTGAAAGTTAATATCCCAACCACTAAACTACTATAATTTTTTTATAATAACTTACAAATAAATTATATTGGTATTTTTCGATCGAGGGTGAAAGTGTGATTGACTCTCGCTTGAGTGAAAATATGCTAAAGCTCACGGAAATTCACTCACTCAAGTCTTGTTTGAACAAAAATTGGTATTTTTCGCTTGAGAACGAATAATGCGTTTCCCAAATTTATTTTATATCATTATATAAATAAAATTATAAAAATTATATTCTGTCATTAAATTACAAACTCATATAAAGATACTTGCTCACAAATTTAGCATCAAATTTTGAAAACTCACTCGACACACACTTTCACTTTCGAGTGTGCCCTCACATCCAACATATAAATATATAATATATAAATATATCAAAATATATAAATATATTTGTATTTATATATTTATATATTTACACGAGATATATATTTATTTGTATATAAATATAATTTATTTCTAAGTTATTATCGAGAAAATTCTAGTAGTTTAGTGGTTGGAGTATCGGCCTCCAACTCTAAAGTATTGGGTTCGAATCCTGCCAATGACAATTCTCTTAAAAAATTAATAAACTTCTAAAAAATATAATATAAAGAGAGGGAGACTTCTAAATAAATAAAGGGGGTAAAGGGGTTGTAAATAAATAAAAATTATTAATTTAAAAAATCATACTTTCAATGTCGGTTCAACAACCGATGTTGAAAGCCTTCCAGAACCAGCATAGGAACTGAAATTGTGATAACTAAAAGTCAATCAGTTATGCATCATCTTGGTCCACCAGACTATATTTCTAATTGAACCCTTATTACAACTTAATAAAATCAAATCAAAACTCATTAATTGATTAATCCAAAACACAATTTGGTTAACCAACAATATTTGTTAAAAAGTTTCTTTTACTTCCCTTACTCTAGCTCTTCTCATAGGTCATGTCTACATCAGAAAGCAATTACCAATTGGTGTAGGTGGGATGTAAAAAATAAGTAAGTGTTTAATTGTCAGTTATTTTTTCATAACACATGAATTTATTTATGGAAGTGTTAACTATTAGTGAGGATTTGGTGTTTTTTCCCCTACTTTTGGTACCGGCCACAACATGAAGAAATTGAGAGAATTGTTGATGAGGTAAACAATATATTGGGTCATAATCAAATTTTGTGTTTTGGGGATGATTTAGTTGATATGCACTCTCGTGTGAAACAATTGGAAGAACTTTTAGATCTGGTGCAAATGAAGATGTTCGAGTAGTAGGAATTTGTGGGATGGGTGGAATAGGAAAGACCACACTTGCTACAACACTGTTTAATAAAATCTCTCCTCGATATGATGCTTCTTGTTACATTGATGATGTAAGTAAAATTTACAGGGATTTTGGATCAATAAGTGTACAAAAACAACTCCTTTGTCAGACTCTTAACCAAGGTAATATGGAGATACATAACGTTTCCCTGGGCATCAAGTTGGTAAGAAGTAGGTTATCTCACTTAAAGGCACTTATTATTCTTGATAATGTTGATAAACTTGAACAACTTGAGAAATTGGCTTTACTACCTACGCACCTAGGTGCAGGGAGTAGAGTTGTGATAATCTCTAGAGATAATCATATCTTAAGAAATCATAAAGTGGATGCAATTTACAATGTTCAACTCCTGAATGAAGATAAAGCTTTTCAATTGCTTTGCAGAAAAGCTTTCAAATGTGATAACATTGTGAAAGATTATATAGATTTGGCATATGAAGTACTGAAGTATGCTGATGGCCTTCTATTAGCAGTTGAAGTATTGGGCTCCTTTTTATTTGATAGAGATGTTTGTGAGTGGAGAAGTGCGTTGGTTAGTTTAGACTGAAACAAAATCCAAGGAAAGATATCATGGATGTGTTACGAATAAGTTTTGATTGATTGGAGGAAATGGAGAAAGAAATACTTTTATAGGCTATCTTAATCTATTTTACTATCATCTAAACTCAGTGATTAAAAGAAATTAATATAATATATATAAAGACTTAAAAATTTATTTTTATTATAAAGTTTAAATAAACTTCAATTCTCAATAAAATAATTTTTTTTAAGAGTTCAATAATTAAGACATTATCAAACCACATGGAATATTAATGAATCGGATGGATTAAGTTCTTTTTCCTTGATAAAATATATTGATTGTTATAATAATAAATAAATTGAAAATAAAAAACCAAACGATAGATATCAAAGTATTTCATAATAAATTAAAAGAGTCAAAATAATAATAATAAAAGGAAATATATGTAAATATTTGTTTAGATACTTAACATCCACCTCTCATCTATCTGGAAGGTGGATTTTCTTTAGGTTTCAGGGTCATATTTTCAAAAAAAAAAAAAATAATTACTTACACATTTTTTTTATAACTTATAATTAGACTCCAGATCTAGAAAGTTTTACTTTGCCAGTGACAATTGAAAATAAAAAAGATGATGAAGTTAACTTTGATGTTTTCGAAAGTAATTGACACATCAAGTAATAAGAAGAAATGTTTTAGAATTGATGCAAGTTTAGAAATCCAAGAAAAATTTTCTGCTATTGATCCTTTAACGATAGCATTATTGAATTTCAACCGTATCGTATTACCGAACATGAAAGAAGCATAAGATTGTGATAGACTTGCTATTATTATTGGAAGATCACAAACATGTAAACTTCTATTTTCACAAACAAGTTGGAGACCATCACAAAAGATGCAGTTGATTCATAGATACTCCGAGGAGCTTAAACTGAATTGTAAAAGTTTTGTAATTTGTACGTAATTTATGAATTTCATTCTTTCAAATTTTAATATATTTATTTATATATTTATAATTTTATCTTTTTAATTTATTTTTAATTTTATAACTTTAATATAATTTATGATTTTATCTCATCAAACTTAATAATTATTTTATATATTTATTTATATATTTACAATTTTATTTTTTATCATTTCATTTTTTTTACATTTTTATATTTATTTATTATTTTTTAATAAGATATTACATGACCTCTCATAATCAATAATAAAGATTCACCACTGTTTAAAAGAAATTATATATTAATGTCCTTATCTATTGAGATTTAAGTTGGCAAAAGTATTTTTGAGGTTCTAGACTTGGAGTGAAAATCATTTTGGTTGTAAATTTCAGGTTTTAAAATATGATAATGGAAGAAACTACACCTTTGTTCAATTTAATACATTTTGTGAGGAGGTTGGAATTGAGCAACAACTTACTATTCCATATTATTGAGCAACAACTTACTATACTCCATACATTCTACAACTAAATAGAGTAACAGAGAGAAAGAATAGAATGTGAAGTATGATGCATGAGAAAGGACTTCTAAAGAAGTTTTGAGTCAAAGTTGCAAATTACTGAGTTTCATCCAAAAATAATAAAAGGGAAAACTCCTTGTAAAACATTATATGACTAAATCTATTTATATATATATATATATATATATATATATATATATATATATATATATATATATATATATATATGAAAACATATAAAAGACCCTTAATAAGTCCGACCGACACCTTAGAATCGGTCTTCCAATGTAAATTTCCACGCGCTTTCTCATTTGCTTTATGAATTCACTTTTCTCCTGCTGATACCTTGGGAGTATTATTCTATACGCACATTATCTTCTGAAGCAACCCAGTTATCACCTTCTGCAATGGCTTGCAGACAAATTCAACGCAGCTCTTCATCACGAACGAAGAATTTTGACGTGTTTGTTAGCTTTAGAGGTGATACTCGTAACGGTTTTACTGATCACCTTTTTGCTGCTCTTCAGAGAAAAGATGTTCTGGCCTTCAGAGACGACCAAACAATAAAAAAAGGGGAATTCTTGGAGTCTGAGCTCTTGCGCGCAATTGAAGGGTCACGAGTTTTCATTGTTGTCTTCTCGAAGGACTATGCATCATCCACATGGTGCATGAAAGAGCTTACGAAGATCGTGGAAACAGGTCGAAGTTTGCTCCCTATCTTCTATGATGTCACTCCTTCTGAGGTCCGAAAACAGAGTGGAGAGTTTGCAGAAGCTTTTGCTCAACACGAAGAAAGGTTCAAAGATGACTTGGAAATGCTAAAAAAATGGAGGGAAGCGCTCAAAACAAGTGCCGATCGTTGTGGGTGGGATATACAAAATAAGTAAGTATAAAGCTAGATTTTTTATGTTATAAGTCTTTACTTTATTCTGAGTGATGATTGTATTTTTGCTGAACTTTGGTCGCACAGGCAACAAAATGAAGAAATCGAAAACATTGTTGAAGAGGTAATCAACATATTGGGTTATAATCAAATTTTGAGTTTTGGAGATGATTTTGTTGATATGCATTCTCGTGTTAAAAAATTGGAAGAATTTCTGGATTTGGGTGCAAATGATGTTGTTGGGCTTGTGGGAATTCGTGGGATGGGTGGAATAGGAAAGACGACACTTGCAACTGCATTGTTTAATAAAATCTCTCCTCAGTATAATGCTTGCTGTTACATTGATGATTTAAGCAAAATTTATTTGGATTTTGGAGCAACAATTGCACAAAAACAACTTCTTTGTCAAGCTCTAAATAAAAATGTGGAGATACACAATCTGTCCCATGGAACCATGTTGATGAGAACTAGGCTATGTCACTTAAAGACGCTTGTTGTTATTGATAATGTTGAAAAAGTTGAACAATTAGAGAATTTGGGTTTGCATCCCGAGTATCTAGGCCCAGGGAGTATAATCATCATAATCTCTAGAGATCGCCATATCTTGCAAAATTATGAAATAAATAAAGTTTACGATGTTGAACTCTTGGATGAAACACATGCTCTTCAATTACTATGCAAAAGAGCTTTCAGATCTAACGATATTAAGGAAGAATATAAAGGGTTGACATATGATGTACTCAAATATGTGAACGGTCTTCCTTTAGCAATTAAAGTATTGGGCTCATTTTTACATGATCGAGATGTTTCTGAATGGAGAAGTGCGTTGGCCAGAATGAAAGAAAATCCAAGGAAGGATATAATGGATGTGCTGCGAATAAGTTTTGATGGATTGGAGAGTCTAGAGAAAGAAATATTTCTAGATATTGCTTGTTTCTTATCGAAATGGGGTTATCATTACTGCGGCGAGTATCAAGTGAAGAAACTTCTAGACTATCGAGAATTTTATCCTGACATTGGTATGAAAGTTCTGATTGAGAAATCACTTATTAGTTGTCGAGATGGGGAGATTCAAATGCATGACTTGTTGCAAGAGTTGGGGAAGAGTATTGTCAGAGAAGAAGCACCCAAGGAACCAAGAAAGTGGAGCAGGTTATGGGACTACAAGGATCTCCAAAAAGCCATGAAAATAAATACGGTAAAAGTTTTTTTTTTTTTTAATATGAAATCTTGGATTCTCATTCTTCAAAAATTTTTAAATTATTAAAAAAATATAATAATTGCTTTTTACTTTTTATATTGCTTTAGGAAGCCAAAAATCTTGAAGCTATAGTTATTGAACAACGTCCAGAAGAGTTTCTACAAGAAAGAATAAGAGTGGATGCTCTGTCAAAAATTAATCACCTTGAATTGCTCATACTTCAGAATGTGAACACTTTTGGATCTCTGAATTGTATTTCTAATGAACTGAGGTATCTGAATTGGGATAACTTTCCTTTCGTGTCTTTGCCATCAACTTTCGAGCCAGATCAACTTGTAGAATTGCAACTGCGTTATAGCAATATCAAGAAATTATGGGAAGGCACAAAGGTACTACATATTGTTAGTTTTCATATTTCTTTGCCTCCATCAGAAAGATACTCCATCTCATTTTTTTTAAAGTTCCGTTAAATTGGTTTTTTCTTTCAATTTTCTTGTCTCTATTTAAATGATATTTCACCTCATTTCTTGAACTTACTTTTACACAAAAAAGGGAAAGGTTAAAATTTTTTTTCATTTTGTCTCTTTCTAATTGCACAAATAAAAAAAATACTAAGGATTGTCTTTTTGGTTACCTTTTTTAATGGAAAATTAAATTTGTCTTACTTATGCTTCCCCAACAGATCCTGCCTAAGTTGAGAATTCTGGATCTCATGTCACTCCAAAAATCTTATTGAGATGCCAGACTTAACAGGGGTTCCTCATCTTACGAGTCTTCTACTAGAAGGATGTATAGAACTTGTCCAGATAGATCCATCCATTGGTATTCTAAGAGAACTTATTGATCTGGATTTGAAAAATTGTAAAAATCTTGTCCTTAATCTGAATATTATTTTTGGGCTCGGTTCTCTAAGAAGCTTAAATCTCTCTGGATGTTCAAAATTACTGAATAGTAAGATGTTAATGGAGCCAAGAGACACACAACATTTGGAAAAAGTTGATAAAAATACAAGTGTCGTCCAACGGTCAACATCCTCTGTATACAAACTTCTAATATTGCCTTTCAATTTTCTATCCTCTCCAAAACCTGAAGATTCCCTTGGTTTGTTGTTACCTTATTTATCTCGTTTCCAACGTTTGTCATATCTTGATCTGAGCTTTTGCAATCTACTTCAAATCCCTGATGCAATCGGGAACTTGCAGTCTTTAGTTGGACTAAATTTAGGAGGAAACAAATTTGTGACACTACCTTGTACCATCAAGCAACTTTCCAAACTTGAAATGTTGAACTTGGAGCACTGCAAGCAACTAAAATATTTGCCCGAGCTTCCAATAACAAAAGACAAAACAATTGGCAAATATTGGTGGCGATTATACATTTTTTACTGCCCCAGTTTGAGTGATATAGAACACTGCTATAGAATGGTTTTTTCTTGGATGACGCAAAATCTTGAGGTAACCACTCAATCTTTTTTCGTTTTCTCACTTTTTCTGTTTGCACTTTTCATATATAACTTGCTGAAATCAGGTTTACTTCCAACGAATTACTTCCTCTGCTATGATGGAAATTGTTATTCCTGGGACTCAAATTCCAAAGTGGTTCAATAAACAAAATGCTCGTGGTTCAATAAGTGTGGATCTATCTTCTGTTATAGATGATCCAAATTGGATAGGTGTTGCCTTTTGTGTACTATTTGTCACACACCAACATCCTACGAATTTGAGTGACGGAAAGAATCATCATCATGATTGTATTGCATACGGTGTCCATAATAAACCCATTTGGCGAAAAAGTTATATGTGTTCCAATATATTTCGAGAAAGATCTGGTGACAGTTGAATTAGATCACTTGTTTACATTGTTTTACTCTCGGGAAGAATTGATCGTTCTTCTTAATCAAGATGCAGACAAAATGCTTGATCCTAGGTTGGAATTCGAAATTATTTCGGATAATTTTCAAGGTTTACGTGTTGTGATGAAAAATTGCGGTTATCGTTTGGTACTTAAAGAGGATCTTCAGCAATTAAACTCAGACATGATGTTTGGCAAAAATTCTTCATCTCAAAAGAGGAAACTAACAAGTGATTGACCGCGGAGAGCCTTCAGCCTAGATATTTCTTCTCAACCACCCCTGCTTCAGAGTAACTTCAATGGGTTTCAGGTAAAATTTAATACAGAAATATTTTGAGATTACAGTTATTCATATATATATATATATATATATATATATATATATATATATATATATATTCTTTTATTAATGATATAATAATGATATTTTTTTTAGAAACAGATAACTTTTTACTTCAAATAATCAAGGGAACAGGACTCTTTCAACCGCTTTATAGGTAATTTATTTGATAATTCTCTTACCATTTTCAAAGGTCTAAAAATTGAAACGAGAGCTAAAAAAAATATTACAATAATACGAGAATTAATTACAAATTTATAAGAAATATATGTATATTAGTATATGTGGAAGAGTGTTCTATTCTCTACATCGTTGGCACATGTTTAGCCCAATCACTTTCTTCAAGAAAATGCTAGGGCTTGAGATTCTAAATTTTACCATCTTGAGATCTTATAAGAAATCATCTTATTTTCAGACCACCAATTTCACCTTTTGAGGACAATAACATAAAAATCGATTTTCCCATTTTTTTTGCAGTACTCATTCATCTGGGGCTAAGGCCTCACTTGTTCCAGAAGAAAAATTGATGAATGATATTAGTGACTTAATTGCTGTCAACACTCCCAATAATTAAAATAATATATATATATATATATATATATATATATATATATAGATATAAAATAAATAACAATATAATTAATAGAAAATTAATATTTTAAAATATCTTGTTCAACCTCTTGATCTTATCTCCCCAACAGTCATATTCTATTTTCTCTATTTCTAGACCTACTCACTCTCTCCTAATTTTTTACCGGGTATTATTTTTTCATGTGACCATCACCTCTACATTTCAACTACACTCTATTTTTCTTTCGCATGAGCCACCTATATTGTGCCCTAATCTTCATCTCCACACTCACCCTACACAATCTGTGCACCTCTGCCTTATTTTTTATTTTTTGGTTCATCATTCACGCAAAACCCTCACCGCCACTTGGCTCTCTCTCACCCCACACTCTTCTTCAGTCTCCAACCAAACCCTGCGTGTAAACAAACACACAGAGTCCCTCACTGGCCATCGACTTGTGTTATTTGACTATCCTAGTGTTTCTATTAGGCCCTAAGGTTTAGATTAGGATTGATTGTTCTTGGAGGTTGGCTAATCCTGTGAATAAATTAAGTTCTCTCAGTACATATTTAATTCTTTATATTGGCTACAATTATGTCTGATCAATAATGATGTTTCTGGTCTAACAGTTAATCCTATTCCTATGCTCTGATTGATTTAGTGGTGCTTTGTTCTCTCCATTTCAGAAATCAAATGCAAACTTCAAGACAAAGTTGCGAGTCAATGCCAACAAGAAGCTTCATACTTGGATCAACCTTAATTGTGATTTATTCACAATACTATTTGGAGCAAAACTGAGTTACCTTAATTGTGATTTATTCACAATACTATTTGGAGCAAAACTGAGTTGAATGGCAAGGATGGTTCACAAGAGACTATTGGGTTTTGTATTTATTAGATCTTCTAACATGCAATTATCACTATCTTCCAACTCCTTTCCAAATTTTATCCGTCAACTAATATATTCGAAATTAAAAAAATAAAAAATAACAAAAATTAAACACAAGAAAAAAAAATAAATTTAAAGATAAAAGAACACTGTCCAAAACTAAACTAAAATAACCAAAATTAAAGTTAAAAGCATAAAAGATGTCAAATAATTGTTACTGAACACTACTGACACTTCTTCATTCTTCCTGGACTTTTCTTGTGAAGTTTTTTAATGAATTTACACAATTCATTGCAAAATTCGCATTTTGTTTTTCCTAGCAGCAAAGAGAGGAGAGCATTATGGAGTAATAAAAAATACAAAATAGATATGAGGAGATGAAGAACAGGAGAAGTAAGCAGTGGGAGGAGCACGGAGAGGATACGGAGAAAATTGGACAAACGGCATCCATAGATATAGGTATCGGGGCGGTTTTTCTTCCGCGACTTTTTTAATTATTTGACGGTTAGAAATTAAACTCTCATTTATTAAATTTTAGATTCTTTATTGTGAATTCATTCCATTTTTTTTTTAAATAATTATATTTATAATATAATATTTTTTATATATCTTTTATTCAGTAATAAATATTTAGAATTTTTAATTATTATTAATAAAGTATATATTTTAATTTATTATATATATATATAAATAAAAGAAATATTTAAATTTTTTTCTTTATAAAAAATAAAATACTTATAATATTAGTATTATTATTATATATTATAATATTATATTTAAATATTTGATTATATATAAATTAAAATTATTTTATAAGAAAATATTTAATAAGATAATTTTTATTTAATTAGTTTAAAATAATAAAAGTTTTAATTATTAATTATTATTAATCTTCAAAATATAATTATTTTATTAAGATAAAGTTTGATATATAATAAATAAAAATAATAAAATTTAAAAAATATAACATAATAAAATTTGATAAAAATAAATTAAAAATAAAGAATATTAATTATTATTAAAAATGATATAAAATATTTAAAATAATAAAAATTAAAAAAAAATTATATTTCTCAACTTGATTGAAATAATAGAAAAAGTTAAATTAATTGAAAAAATTATAAAATTATAAAAAAAATAATATAATGAACTTATTAATCTTACCTACTAAAAAAATTAAAAAATTAAACTCACAAGAAAATTTTAAAAATTTTAATATTTAAATACTTAAATTTAAATATAAAATTGAAAGAGAAATAAAATATCATGTGAGAATTACATTATTAATTTTTTAAAACGAAAAAAAAATAAAAAAGCTGACTCTATTTTATTTTATTTTAATTTCAAAGAAGAGGATGGATCTATCCACGAGTTTAATTGGATGAACCTGTCGAGCAAAAATTATCTGAATGGCTTGCAGAAATCAAGTATGATTCACTAGGCTAATGTGCAGCTGGAAGTAACTAAATGTTTGATTTAAAGTTAGTTCAATTATTCAGTTCTAAAAGCAGCAACACACCTATCTGACACGCTTAACATAACTATGACAACACATTATCCTTTTCTTTACAGTGGAGAATTTGTTCAGAAGTTGTTTCCAGAAAGTTTCACTATTTCATTTTTTTAGATATTTCGAGCACAAAGTAACTTTAAAAACTAGCATATTTCTCTTCTGCTTTGTGATCAAAAGTGGAAAATAAAATTTGGACATATATTCAAAGATTAGAATAATATCAAGCAGAACTTGGCAATATATGCGATGCTGGAGGGAAAGCAACGCACAGAAAGAAAGGGTCCACAAGTTGAAAGGTGAAAGAGCACCTGTGTATAGTTAAAGTTGATTCCATTTTCACTCATGCTTGTTCAAACTCTTTCCTAGTTACTTACTTCATAATCAAGTATCAGTGAAAAACAACAATTATGCTGATTAAAATATTAGTTAAAGCTCATTTGAAAACAAACTTTACTTTTAAAACTATATATATATTCTTCACACTCATAATACAAGCTCATTTGGTTAATATCATGAGATAAATTGGTTATATTGAAAGCAAAATCTCATTAAGAAAGGCTTGTCATTGAGACTTATTTTGTAGAAGACTGTTCATTGCCCAGCTTTCTCCTTTCTTTAAAAGAAGGCTTGTCCTCCCACTTCTATATCACGAAAGAAGGCTTGTGCAATGGCTTGCAGTAGCATCCATACTAGCTCTTCATCACGCACAGGAAATTTCGACATGTTCGTAAGCTTTAGAGGTGAGGATACTCGTAATGGTTTTACCGATCACCTTTTTGCTGCTCTTCAGAGAAAAGGTGTTGCCTTCAGAGATGACCAAAAAATCAAGAAAGGGGAGCTCTTGGACCCTCAGCGATTGCAGGCTATCGAAGGATCGCGTGTTTTCATTGTTGTCTTCTCAAAGGACTATGCATCATCCACATGGTGCATGAAAGAGCTCACAAAGATTGTGGATTCGGTTGAAGAAACAGGCCGAAGTGTGCTTACCTGTTTTCTATGATGTCACTCCCTCAGAGGTTCGGAAACAAAGTCGAAAGTTTGAAAAACCTATCGCTGAACAAAAGAAATGTTGAAAGATGATTTGGAAATAGTACACAAATGGAGATATGCTTTGAAAATGATAACGGGTGATTGAGATCTCTACTGTTAGAACGTTATAGGAAATTTGATAAGGTGGAAGGAAAAAATCTTTCTTCCCTTAAAAGTCAACTCACAAAGTGTTAGTGGAAAATCGATATAAGGATAAAAAAACAGAAGAAAAAGATCGAAGATCATATGGGTGGTGGGGAGATACCTGGTGACTATTAGTATGAACGCATAGATCGAGAATGAGAATCGAAAATCAAGAAAAAAGGGGAAAATCGATGAAAGTAATGATAAAATAGGTTAAGGGAAATCGTATTTGATGACTGGAATCGATATCGAGGGAAACGGTTTATCATGCATATTGGAACGTGTAGAGTGGCTTTCCACATCGTGGCTGAGGTTAGAAATCGAGAAGCAATTAAATTGCACATAGAACGTGAAAGCGGTTTCCTAAACCGTAAGTTAAAGTAAAAAATTGAAAGACGTGCACATGGAACGTGGTGACAGTTTTTTAACTGCTCTTTGGAGGTTACATTGGAGGACGCCTATAAATAGAATGAAGCTTGAAGAAAAAGAGGAAATTGGGAGAGACAACAGAAGCATAAGTGAAAGTCTACCAGAGAACGACGAATCATGAAATTTCTGGCGATCTGGATTTCAATTATCGTTGACTGTTTTTACCGCTTTCTTTACTTTCCCTGGTAATTTACTTTCATGCAATTTACGTTTATCAACTTTAAGTTCTTGTCATTTCAATTCCTTGTCATTTACCTTAATGCAAGTTAAGATTCTGCTATTAAGTCCTTCGCCATTTATACTTCCGCAATTTCGATTTCCTATTATTTACATTTTTGTAATTTCGATTTCCTGTCATTTACATTTTTTGTAATTTCGATTCCTTGTCATTTACACTTAATGCAAATTTTAGGTTTCCGCATTTTACATTTCTCTGCAATCTAATATTCTGCACAGCTTTTCGATTCAACACTTTTACTGTTTTTCTTTACTTCGATGTTTCCTAATAGAAAAATACCAAAAAAAAAAGTACTTTCGATTGTCAATCTGTATGTCATATTACGTTAGTAGCATTTTCTCGATATTGTGGTATTTTCGATTCTCATACATGTTTCGATTGAAATACGTTTGTTAGCCTAAGTAAAAAGAGTCTACGTGGTTGAAAGTTGGTTAGAACTTAAGTCTCTAAGACATCGAAATCAACCAAATTTCCACCAGAAACAAATTGGCGCGCCAGGTAGGGAGGCATTGTGTCGAAAAACACGGAAAATTGGTTAGTTCGAAAGTGTATGAGATTAAGGAGCGGACGAGTAATAAGAATGAGTCAAAATCCACCAAATAATCAGAGTAACAATGAGATTCTAAATGGTTCACATCCACCAAACACTGGGGGGCAAGGTCACAATGGGAATATGCCTGTAATATCAACAAATGTGAGTACTTCGATGCTTGTGAGTAATGAACAAAGCTCAGGCACATTAGCAAACACTCAGGTAGGGTCTAGTATTGTGATATCAAACAATATGCAAACTACGGGAAACCCCATAACAACATATGCAGGACCGTATATGAGCGTAAGGCCGCCTGGTTTTTTGCTTAATAATATGAATGGGGCTGGTACTTCTTCAATACAACGAAGTTCGAGATTTAACCTAAGAATGTCCCAAAATTTAGGTACGTTTCAAACTTTAGGTATGTCTCAAAATTTTGGAGTATCCCCAAATTTAGGGGCGTCTCAAAATTTAGTAACACCCCAGAATTCAGGGAATGTGCAGAATGTAGGTACACAACAGACACCTCCAAACCTAGATTACAGAACAAACATAGATCACGGGAGATATACATTCGATAGGGATCACCATCGATCCAATTCTGAGACTATCGAAAACGCTAGTACTGCAATTTCCAGTAGTTCATTAGGAGTACTTCGACAACAAATGGATGAGAGTAATTTCGAGATGGTTAACATGTTATCACAACAGTTGACTACGGTACTAAATCCATTAGTGCAAAACACTACCACTAGTTTTGAGATATTAGCAGACCAAATGGCATGTATCGGGGATGCATTGGCAATACCTCGACAAACGAGGATCGAAAATAATGCCAATCAGAATATTAACCAAAACGCTAATATCAATCCTCTGTATTTATTACGGAGAAATCGAAACATCGATCAACATCGGCATATAGGGAATGAATATCAACATGTGAGGAATGATCCTTACGGAGATTTGAATGAGGGATTTCAAAATATGTATAATCAAAATAACATGCAGTATAATCACATGCTAGGACAAAGGATGAATCCCCAAGGAGTAGAATTAAGACCACCCAATCAACCGTATTTTGTTTCTCCTTTTCCAAATACGATTCTCGATACAAAATTACCTCGAGATACAAAATACCCAAATTCACCAAATTTGCTGGAGAAATCGGTGAATCCACTATCGAGCATGTGGTGCGATATCAAATCGAATGTGGGGACCTAGCGATGAGTGAAGAATTAAAAATGAAATATTTTCCTAGTTCATTAACAAAAAATGCTTTCACTTGGTTTACTTCGTTGTCACCTAATTCGATATATAATTGGTTGCAACTAGAAAGAAATTTTCATGAGCAATTCTTTAGGGGGAGACTCAAGTAAGTCTTATTGACTTAATGAATATAAAGAGATACAATCATGAAAGCGTAGATGATTATTTGAATAGATTTAGGCAAATGAAGTCGAGATGTTTTACTCAAATTCCTGAATTTGAATTAGTCAGAATGACCTCTGCAGGCTTAGAATTCTCGATTAGGAAAAAGTTAGTTAATCTGTCGTTGAATGACATGGCTCAGTTAGCTGATAAAGTGAGAAGAGTGGAACAAATCAAATATGAGAAACAAAGGTACAAGAAATTTGAGAAACTCATGAAGAAAGAAAGGGTAGCATATGTAAATGACATATATGAGGAAAATCCCAGGACAGAAGTAGATATTAAAGAATCTATCGATGAGAAAGTAAATATGGCAGAGCTCAAAGTAGGAGCTCCATATATTTGTAAATTGCTACAGAAAAATGAAATAAAAGACAAAATGACGAATCGCACATATACTTTTGATGTAACAAAGGCAGATAAAATCTTTGATATTTTATTGAAAGACAAACAGATTAGGTTGAGCGATGATCATAAATTACCTTCTGCAGAACAAAGAAATGGTCGAAAATATTGCAAATTTCATAACATCTATGGACACTGGACTAATAATTGTATACATTTCAGGAACACGATCCAAGATGCTATCGACCAAGGAAGATTGAAGTTTGAGGAGATGTCAATGAAAGTGGATACGAGTCCATTTGAAGTTCAAGTAGGGTATGTCGAACCCCAAACGGGCATGACTGAAGATGTCTGGTTGATAAATTCGACTTTTATAGGTATGGTTGATGTTACTGAAGACATCGATCCCAGACATGTCAGAATGAACATGTCAGAAGAAGACAGAGTTCGACCTAAGCGAGTTCGAGAAAGAGTTCGAGAAAGAGATCTATCATCGATCAGAAGATTCCCTCGTTGAATTTTTAAATAGAAAGAAAGAGAAGGATGAAGGTGTGACATTATGTCCACGATGCAGTGCGGTGTTCGACAGATCAGCTGCTAAAGCCTTTAGAGCAGGACAAATAAAGAAAATCGAGGATCAACATAAAAATGACAATAATAAAGTAGATCATGCAACGGTAGA
Source organism: Sphenostylis stenocarpa (assembly GCA_963425845.1). Classification (NCBI taxonomy): domain Eukaryota; kingdom Viridiplantae; phylum Streptophyta; class Magnoliopsida; order Fabales; family Fabaceae; genus Sphenostylis; species Sphenostylis stenocarpa. Next base: position 32,372,093 of record OY731408.1, read on the forward strand.
GAAAAGTCAGCAGAGATCTGTTGGCTCTGGTACTAGTAGAAATCAGAAACAATGGGTTAGGAAAGAAATGTATCCTCGGGGAGGAAGGGGCAGACTTCAAAATAATGATGTTTTCGAAAGACTTTCATATGATGAAGGATCGAATACTGGATTCCCTACATTCCAAAGGAGATTTCGAGGAAGGCCTTGGAGAAGAGGAGGAAGGATCCCTTACTGCGGAAGGATCAATAACTATAGGAACTTCAAAGATAGTAGTATACCAATTGGGAGTCAATATGCAAGAGACTTTGTCGATGACAAAAATGAAGGTAGTTAGGATGAACATCAAATTGGAGTAATATCGATACTGTCCGCAGAATATGTTAGCGAGTACGAAGAATATCAAGGACAAAGTGATGTCGATCGAGAAGACGATTTCTATTCTGAAGACATGAGACCGAAAGTGACATGGGTAACACAAGCATCATGCGAAATACCCCATAGAGATGCTGCTTTTATCGATCCCCCATCTGAGGAAATGAGGTTTCATCTGAAACCCTTATTACTGAACATTGAAATTCAAGGACAGAAGGTGAATAAAGTCCTTGTTGATGGTGGTGCAACGGTGAATATATTGTCAATCACTATGTTGAAGAGGTTTGGTATCGAATTGAAAGACTTAGTCAGGCATAATATCATGATTTCTTATTTCAGTGGAAAATCATCGAGCTCAGAAGGAATGATTGCCCTAGATGTGAAAGTGGGTACTTATTCGAGGCCTACTGTGTTTGTAGTGGTCCAATCATATGCCAATTTTAATGCGTTGCTTGGCCGGGAGTGGATTCATGGGGTTGGAGCCGTACCTTCCACGACTCACCAAAAGTTGTTTATGTGGAATCGAGATGGACATCTCGAAATAATTCCAGGGGACCAGCATGAGTTTGTAACATTTGTATCTCAGGCTGGTCGGTCATTACAGAATTTGGTGCTCACTCAACCGTTCACCTTCGAGACTGTCGAAGACTTTAATTCAAAACTGCACGAGGAGCATTTTTTGGAAATGAATGAGAAAAGAGGGTTTGTCATGATCAAAGAGGGGGTCAACCTCGAAGTGGGCGGTGAAAATGAATAAAGATTATGAGGAATTCTTGGCTCGATTAAGAAAGTATGAAGATGAGAAGAAGGGCCAAGAAAGTAGTAGCACTAAGATAGAAATAAATAAGTCGATTCATTCGGCAGTAGTAGCAAATAATAGTGATCAAGTCGTACTTGATTGCATTTATGATAATTCTCCTTTAGGTTTTGAAAAATCCATCACATCGAATCACAAAAAAGTCGAGGCCCAAGATCCATTAGAAGAGATCAACTTGGGGAGTATAGAGGACCGAAAACCTACTTATGTTAGTAAGTATCTCGAGAAAGAAATGAAAAAAGATATGATTTCATTATTAGAAGAGTATAAAGACTGTTTCGCTTGGGAATATGAAGAAATGCCTGGATTGGATCGAAGTCTAGTCGAACATAGATTACCTATCATAGAAGTCAAGAAACCAGTAAAACAAGCTCCGAGGAGATTTGCACCTGAGGTGATGGGTAAGATTAAAGAAGAGATCGAGAGACTTCTGAAAGCAAAATTCATCAGAACTGCCAGGTATGTCGATTGGATTTCTAATATTTTTCCAGTTATTAAAAAGAATGGTAAAATGAGAGTATGCATTGATTATCGAGATTTAAATTTAGCAACTCCTAAAGATGAATATCCTATGCCAATAACCGATATGTTAATAGATGCAGTAGCTGGTGTTAGAAAAGTAGTTTTAGATCAAGAGGGGGGGTGAATTGATCTTTGAATGTTTTTCGCAAATAACAGATTATCTAATTTGAAAATTAATTTTACTAATCTATTCTTGAATCGCAAAGCAATCAATCAAAATAAGCGCAGCAACTGAATTTAAATGAGAGAAAGGTTAAGGAAGATATCACCGGTATTTTATACTGGTTCACCCAATACCAGGGCTACGTCCAGTCTCCAGCCAATTTTCAGCTGGGTTCCACTAGATTAAATGTTTTACATGTTCAACAATCTTACACCTAATCTATCACAAGAACCAAATTCCAGTTCCTGCACTTAACCTCTCCACCAAGAACCAAATTCCAGCTCTTGATAACCTCTACAACCAAATTCCAGCTGCAGAGAAACCAGTGCCCAAATTTCAGGCACCAACACCTAACCTCTCCACCAAGAACCAAATTCCTGTTCTTGATAACCTCTACAACCAAATTCCAGCTGCAGAGAAACCAGTGCCCAAATTCCAGGCACCAACACCTAACATCTCCACCAAGAACCAAATTCCAGTTCTTGATAACCTCCACAACCAACTTCCAGCTGCAGAGAAACTTGTGCCCAAATTCCAGGCACAACACAATACAAAAGAATGAAAAAGAATTGACTAAGAAGAAACTAGAAAGCTCAAACCAGTTTATCCAAATCTGCAGAGAGTTTCTTCTTCAAAAGAATGCAAGTTGCCTCAAGAAAGATTTTCAAAAGAACTTCTAAAAAATTGTTGCGAATCTTTCTTGAAAAAGTGCTAAGGTTTGCTTGAATGATTCCTTAAGAATGTGTAAAAACTGATGTGTAAAAAGTTCCAAGCAACTCTGATTTTAAAGAGTATTTTCAAAACTGCTGCATTTATTAATCTGTTGAAAGTTTGTTTTAATCTGTTAAATAGCCGTTTCAATCTGTTAAAAGTCCTTTCAATCCATTAATATGTTCTTTATTCTTTAACATATTTGTTTTAGCTGATACTACAACGGTTATATCAATTAAAACACTTTACAAAACTTTTCTAAGTTTGATTCAATCGATTGTTTCATGTTTTAATCGATTGATATACTGCAAAACTTTCTTATAAAACTTTTCAAGTTATTTTAACTGATAAAAAGAAGTTTTAATCGATTAAAACTCTGTACAAAATTTTTCAAGTTGTTTTAATCGGTTGAAACGCGTTTTAATCGATTGAAACTCTGTATAAAATTTTTCCAAGTTATTTTAATCGATTGAAATGCGTTTTAATCGATTGAAACAGATCTGATCGGTCATAATTCAATTCTGATCGATCATAACCAACTCTGATCGGTCATAACTGCATTTTGATCGATCATTCTGACCCTTTAAGTGATTTTAATCGATTGAAACGTGTTTTAATCGATTGAAATAAGTTCTGATCGCTCATATTTCAAATTTGATCGGTCATAATGGGTTCTAAAGGGTTTTAATCGATTGAAAGCAATTTGTATCGATTAAAATACTGTAAAAACACTTCTTTGATCATTCTAAGTGATTTTAATCGGTTCTTTCAAAACTTTATCAGTTAAAAACATTATTAAGAAAGCTTTTGTCAAAATGCTTTGTTTTTAATTTTTTAAAACGATTTTAGAGGCATTTTGCAAAATCATTTAAGTGAAGAAACTTCATGCAGCAGAAAAGATAAAGTGGTTTTACCTAAGCATTCTGTTAGACACACTAATCTTCTAACTCTTTTATCTGAGTGACTTGTTGACCGCTGCAAAGTTGACTTTTGACTTCATCTTTGACTTCATCAAATCAATGAGATCTTTGCCAAAGTATTTCACTAAGATCTTCATCACTTTCAGCTGGTAATGACATGTTAAGTCTTTTAGATGGTTATTCAGGATATAATCAAATCTTTGTTTCCCAAAATGATATAGCTAAAACAGCTTTTCGATGCCCGGGGGCATTGGGTACTTATGAATGGATAGTGATGCCATTTGGATTGAAAAATGCTAGGGCAACATATCAAAGGGCAATGAATTTAATTTTTCATGATTTAATCAATGATTTTATGCAAGTTTATATAGATGATATTGTTGTTGTATCGAAAGAAAAACATAAACATTTAGATAATTTGAGAAAATATTTTGAAAGAATGAGGAAATATGGATTAAAAATGAAATGTGCTTTTGGTGTATCCGCTGGTGAATTTTTAGGATTCATAGTACACGAAAAAGGGATCGAGATCGATAAGAATAAAGCAAAAACTATAATAGATACTTCTGCCCCAAAGACTAAGAAACAACTGCAGTCATTTTTGGGAAAAATAAATTATTTAAGACGATTTATTTCTGACTTGGCTGGTAAGACTTATGTTTTTTCATCTTTGTTAAAATTGAAAAAGGAAGCAGAGTTCAAGTGGAAGGAAGAACATTAGGAAGTCTTTGAGCAAATCAAATTGATGTTAACAAATCCTCCGATTTTGATACCAGTAGTGAGGAACAAGCCATTAAAGCTATATGTATCAGCATCAGATCGAACTATAGCCAGTCTACTAGCACAGAAAGATGAGAATGGTGTGGAATGTGTTGCTTATTATCTAAGTAGAATTTTGAACGATGTTGAAACTCGATACAATGATATCGAAAAGTTAGGATTGTGCTTATATTTCTCTTGTACAAAACTCAAGTATGTAATGAAGCCTCACGATGTGACGGTTTATTCCAGAAATAATATTTTGAAATTTCTTTTGTCGAAACCTATGATGCATAATCGAATAGGAAAATGGGTTTTAGCTTTGACAGAATTTTCATTGTCGTTCGAATCTTTAAAATCAGTAAAAGGTCAAATTATCGCCGATTTCATGGCAGATCATACAGTTGACTCAACTGATAATTTATTTATTGAAATAAGTAAATGGATAATGTATTTCGATGGATCGAGTACATCGGACAAATCAGGAGTGGGAATTCTTATTATTTCTCCAAGTAATATCCCGACTAAGTTATTATTTGAAATTAAGCCCATTTGTTCGAATAATGAAGCTGAGTATGAAGCTTTGATCACAGGTCTTGAGACTTTAATTAAGTTAAAAACTCGACATGTAATTATAAGAGGTGATTCACAATTAGTGATCAAACAAGTACGAAAAGAGTATAAATGCACTAACACCAATTTGGTCAGATATCTAGAAAGAGTAATGACTTTAAGCAGAATGTTCGATGACATAATATTCGAATATGTTCCCCGAGAGTTCAATCAAGAAGCCAATGAGTTGGTGCAAATCGCATCTAAGTATAAGATATCCCTGGAAAATTTACAAAAAATGATTTAAATAAAAGAAAAATTACCTCAAGGAAGTGAAATTTTACAGATTAGGGACTTAGATGATCAAGATTGGAGAAAATCAATCATAGACTATTTGCAAAATCCAAATGGGAGAACCGATAAAAAGATTAAATATCGAGCAGTAAAATATGTTTTGTTAAACGATGAATTATATAAAAGAGGTATTGATGGAGTGTTACTTAGATGTTTAGGGAATGATGATGCTTATTTAGCAATGGCTGAAGTACACAATGGAATAAGCGGTGCCCATATGGTAGGCCAGAAGATGAAATGGATGTTAACTAGACAAGGATATTACTGGCCTTCGATTTTAAAAGATTGTATCGAGTATGCTAAGTCCTGCGAAGAATGTCAGAAATTTAGTCCTATACAACAAGTTCCTGCTAGCGAACTACACTCGATTATCAAACCATGGCCTTTCAGAGGTTGGGTCATAGATTTAATTGGACAGATCTTTCCACAGTCATCGAAGGGACATAGGTATATAATCGTCACTGTCGATTATTTTTCGAAATGGGTAGAAGCAATTCCGTTGAAAGATGTTGATCAGCAAGATGTAATTGATTTTATTGAAGAAAACATCGTTTATCGATTCGGGATCCCACAATCTATTACCACTGATAGAGGGACAGTTTTTACTGGTAAAAAGATGGTTAAATATGCTGAATCAAGAAATATTCAGTTATTAGCATCAACCCCATATTATGCTCAGGCTAATGGGCAGGTTGAAGCAATTAATAAGGTAATTATTGGTTTAATCAAGAAACATGTCGGTAATAAACCAAAAACCTGGCATGAAACGTTATTACAGATTTTGTGGGCCTATCAAAATTCGCCGAAAGATTCTTTACAGAATACTCCATATAAGTTAGTCTATGGGCATGATGCAGTTTTACCCATCGAAATAAATATTGAGTCAACTCGAATACAAAAACAAAATGATTTACCCAGTTGTGATTATTGGAACTTGATGTACGATGAATTAAATGAACTCGATGAAATAAGATTGCAAGCGTTGAATAGTATTATTTTACAAAAGAATCAAATCGCTCGAGTCTACAATAGGAGAATTCGAAAGAAAACATTTGGTGAAGGTGACTTAGTGTGGAAAACGATTTTTCCGATGGATAAGAAATGTAAAAGTTATGGTAAATGGTCGCCAAATTGGGAAGGACCTTTTGAAGTTATTAAAGTATTATCGAGTAATGCTTATTCAATTATCGATTGGTACAATAGAGAGAAAGTCTTGTCAATAAATGGTAAATACTTGAAAGACTATAAACCTCAAATAAGGGAAATAAACATTCAACATTAATTCAAATAAAATGTTTTACAAAGTTAAGTATTGAGTTTTGAGTTGATCAAAATCTATTAACAACTGCATCTAAGAAGAGGAAATTGAGTTTTCTTCGATGATCACTTCGCGTTTACGCTCCATACTTTGCCCCAAAGATAGTGCCACTTCCTTTGCAGAGGATTTGGTCGAATTTACTTCTGCTGTGAGGAACTCATCTTATGACCTAAGTTGTTGAAGTCTCTTCTCCAATTCTTCGATTTCACTTCTAACTGAAGCTTGTGTCGTCAGCGCCTCTTCTAAATTGAGCTTTTTAGTTTTCAGCAAATTCGATTTCTCAGTCTGGAAGGAAGAAATGCCAGCTAACTCAGTCGCTATAGATTGCCTTTTCTTCCTTGCAGCATAAGCTTTGTTGAATAAATTGGTGGTTGCCGCGACTTCAGTATCGAAATTCCTTGGAAGTGCATCGTCAGAGAATGTTTCGATGGAAGTAAGGATGTCTTGGAAAGATTGTTTTTTCTCACATGATTCCACCAACACTTCCAAGGGCGAAGAATAGAAGAACGACCTGAATCGTTGTGTCAACTGATGTGCTTCTTCGGTCGATGACGTGGGCGGTTTAGATGAGTGGCTCGAAGGAGTGGCATCTTCAGACATTAGAATATCGAGGATCGAGAAATGATCTTCTTCAATGGCGGTTTGATACTCTGGCAAAGCTTTTGGAGTAGGATCGCTTATTTCAGGCAGCGTCGATGAGAGCAACTCGATAGATGGAAGAGTAAAAGGCGGGGAAGCCGATTGCTCTGCAAAAATTGGTGGAGGGGAATCCTGAACATGGACTACGGGGACATTTACTGGAAAGAAAATGAATTCTAGGGAATGAATCGAAAAATCTTAATAAAAAATAACCTAGAATTTAGTCGTAAAGAAAGAAATTATTACTAGGGGAAGATGGGTCGGGGTGCGTTGGTGCTGGAGGAGGATTCTGTACAGCCTCAGGTTGCTGTGGATCGAAACACAGGTTAGAGAGGGAAAATGTGTAAAACAAATCGAACAAAAATATAAATGTTTGTTTTAGAATGTACCTCAAGAATGGGCATTGATGATTGAAGTAAAGAATCGAAATTCGTCGATACCGTAGCCGACGGATGGTCCTGAAAATATCGAAAGTTGGTATCATGTTATAGCCCTTGTCGAATTCTAAATATACGAAATATAGGTGAAAAGGGAAATTTCTTACGTGACTCGAATGAGTAGTTGGTGTCGTTTGGCCCGCTTTACTGATCGTGTTAGAGTCAGTCGATAGCGGATTTACGATAGGCGGTCGAGGGGCTCGCGGGCTCTTTGTTGATTTTTGCTTCTGAAATGAAAAAGCAAATCAGCTATAGGAAAAAGAAGTCGAATAAATAAGGATAAAAGGGAATCGAAAAGGAACCTTCGATTTTCTCGAAGATGAGGAGATAGTAGCGGAGTGCTTTCGCTTTTGAGTAGGGGCAGATGGATCCGATTCATCTAAAGACTCCCAATCTTTCTCAGAGGTGGTGACCTTGTGAGACTTCGAAACTGTCAAAAAAGAAAAACAGTTATATTGCAATTTGAAGAAGATTGAAAACATTCTGAAAAGAGGCAGTAAAAATCTCACCAAAGGGTGATGGAGTCAAAATCTTGACTCGGTCGATATGGACAAGCCAGGGAGGAAGAAGAGTTTGAGGGAGATTTAGGTAAGGGAAGTAGGACAGTTTCGATATTGAAATTTCTTTGTTTTTGGGTTTGGGATAAAGAGTTTCTTTCAGGGATCTCAATTCTCGAACCCATTTGGGGTGAGTTAAGGGTTTGGCGATTCCAAAGGGGGTTGTAGGAAAAGTAGGAAGATGACTGGGACAATACATTTCAAATGAAGTTTTTCCTCGAGGATTGATTATTTTGTGGTCTGATCTGTTTGTGTCTGTTTTATTAACTAGGGAGATAACAACGTTATAAAATGTCTCTTCTAATTTCATGAGGTTGTAGCATTCTCGGTAAAAAATTTCAAATCGAGATATTTGGAGATAATGAGAGTATGTATCTTTCTTTGCCTTTGATTTATCCTGCAACACGAGAGAAGGACGCGTAGTCAATTTCGATTGGACTATATCAAAATTAGAATGAGTATCTTGAAAACCAATTGGTCCACCATTGAGAAAAACCAAGAGTAGACAAATAATTCGACTCAAAAGCGTAAGGATAAAAATTCATCGGGCTTTGCGGTAACAGTTTGGCAAGTTCCCGTCCAACATTTGATTCACTTAATTTGGACCTTGGGGAAGCATCGAGAGGGAAAAATGGTAAAGCCTGACTTAAACCAAACTACCGCGAGAAGAGCTGAGGATAATAGATGACAAATTGGAGATCTTTTGATTGAAAACCCGATACTAGAACATCTTGAGTCAAGTAGTTGCTCCACACTTCTACCAATTCTGATTGCAACCCTGGAGTGAGAGCAGGAAATTTCGATTTAAACCATGTCGGCCCTCGAAGCTTGTCACTTATTTTTCCAAGATATACGGTGAAAGGGGCCAAGTTCGACTCAAAATAAAATCGAGTCAACAAAAATTTTAGGTAACTTCGATAACCAGCCTCGTCGGATTTTTGGTGAGGATGTCGAGAGGATAATCGAGCGCCCTCTAAATTCAAACTTGGGGAGATTTTGGAGGTTGGAGGGAGGATACTTTCAAAAATCGAGGTAAGCCACGATTGGATAAACCAGATAGGACCCGAAAAATTTCCCGAGGCTCTGGGAGTATTCAAAATATCGACGGCCTCATCAAAAGCAGTATAAACATGGGCCAACAGAAGCTTTGTCAAACAAATCCTGGGTTGGCCAGTATGGAGGAGATAGGCTAGATTATAGAGGTGGGAGGAGATTTGGATGGATCGGGGGCAAAAGACGTGTGTACAAAGCCAGTACACCAGGAAGGCCACATGCTCCTTATCAGAAACATCTACCGATTGATTATCGACAAAATGCTTTTCGATGAAATGTCCATATGCCTTCGATTCCCAATCGATTTTTTATCTTAGAGAATCATCTGAGGGGAAAGCGCCCTTGAAGTATTTCTCCCCTGTGGGTTTTAGTCCAGTAATCGCAGCAACTTCAAAAAGGGTGGGTGAAAGGGGACCACAGGGAAGTTCCAGTGCATGCAAGTCTTTGTTCCACAGATGGACTGCAGATAGAAACATGGTCATATCTAAAGATGACAGATCACATCGAGACAAATGTAGGAAATCGAAGATCCCTACATCCCTCCAATGGTTCCCAAACTTTGTTTTTACTCGGTCAAACCATCTAAAGTATAAAGGTTTTTTGTGGGGAAGACTCGTTCGATACACTTTTGACACAGTATTCAGAAAATCAATTCGAACCTCGGGCTGATGAATAAGAGTTTTACTCTCTGAAGAAAGGCTGAGGGAAGAAGAAAACAATCCGCCACAGTAGCGGATAGGACCACCGAATGCATAATCTATACTATCAGCAACGTAAGGAATACGTATCTGGGTCTCGGCAATCTTTTGAGAGGCCTCTTCCATCAGAGGAACCGGAGCAAACTTTTTTCCGTTTATTTCTATCAAGGTCGAAGCGACAGAGGAAAGTGGTGGGGCAGAAAAATCAGAGGATTTGGAGGTCGCCATTACAGTTTGAAGAAGGATTGAAGATGAAGGTGCAAAGAAGCAGAAGTGAGTTAGGTTCATGGTAAAAAACAAGGGTAAAAATCTAACAAAAGTATTTAAAGAGGCTGATTAGGGTATTTGGAAAGATGGAGGCAAAAGGGGGTAATTAATACGCGGCGTGTGCAGTGTGACAACAGAAAGGAGGTGATTTGATGGGTGACATAAAGCAGAAAAACCCCAGAAACCCTAGAAAACCCTAGAAACCCTAAAACCCTAAAAGTTATTTTGGGCCTCCAGAATGTTTGAGGGCGGGAATCATTTTGAAAGAATATAAAATAAAATTGATACAAATATTTATATTCTTCCAAGGGGGCATTTTGTTAGTGGAAAATCGAGACAAGGATCGAAAAACAGAAGAGAAAGATCGAAGATCATATGGGTGGTGGGGATATACCCGGTGACTATTAGTATGAACGCATAGATCGAGAATGGGAATTGAAAATCAAGAAAAGAGGGGAAAATCGATGCAATTAATGATAAAATAGGTTAAGGAAAATCGTATTTGATTACTGGAATCGAGATCGAGGGAAACGGTTTATCATGCATATTGGAACGTGTAGAGTGGCTTTCCACATCGTGGCTGAGGTTAGAAATCGAGAAGCAATTAAATTGCACATAGAACGTGAAATCAGTTTCCTAAACCGTAAGTTAAAGCACATGGAACGTGGTAGCAGTTTTTTAACTGCTCTTTGGAGGTTACATTGGAGGACGCCTATAAATAGAATGAAGCTTGAAGAAGAAGAGGAAATTGGGAGAGACAACAGAAGCATAAATGAAAGTCTACCGGAGAACGATGAATCATGAAGTTTCTGGCGATCTGGATTTCAATTATCGTTGACTGTTTTTACCGCTTTCTTTACTTTCCCTGGTAATTTACTTTCATGCAATTTACGTTTATCAACTTTAAGTTCTTGGCATTTCAATTCCTCGTCATTTACCTTAATGCAAGTTAAGATTCTGCTGTTAAGTTCTTCGCCATTTATACTTCCGCAATTTCGATTTCCTATTATTTACATTTCTGTAATTTCGATTTCCTGTCATTTACATTTTTTGTAATTTCGATTCCTTGTCATTTACACTTAATGCAAATGTTAGGTTTCCGCATTTTACATTTCTCTGCAATCTAATATTCTGCACAACTTTTCGATTCAACACTTTTACTATTTTTCTTTACTTCGATGTTTCCTAATAGAAAAATACCAAAAAAAAAAAGTACTTTCGATTGTCAATCTGTATCTCATATTACGTTAGTAGCATTTTCTCGATATTGTGGTATTTTCAATTCTCATACATGTTTCGATTGAAATACGTTTGCTAGCTTAAGTAAAAAAAGTCTACGTGGTTGAAAGTTGGTTAGAACTTAAGTCTCTAAGACATCGAAATCAACCAAATTTCCACCAGAAACACAAAGTAGGTGAAAATCACATCCTTTAATCCAGTCCAAGAGTTATTAAATCACTTAAGAATATAAGAGAATTATTCTCACAAAGATAAACTCAAGAATTTAAGAGATAAACACTACTCAAATTTTTTGATAATAACTTACAAATAAATTATATTTATATATAAATAAATATATATCCGTGTAAATATATAAATACAAATATATTTATATATTTTGATATATTTATATAATTATATATTTATATGTTGGATGTGAGGGCACGCTCGAAGGTGAAAGTGTGTCGAGTGAGTTTTCAAAATTTGATGTCAAATTTGTGAGCGAGTCTCTTTATATGGGTTTTAATTTAATGACGAGAATATAATATTTATAATTTATTAATGATATAAAATAAATATGAGAAACGCATCATTCGCTCAAGCGAAAAATACAAATTTTCGCTCAAGCGAGGCTTGAACGAGTGAATTTCCGTGAGTTTTAACGTATTTTCACTCAAGCGAGAGTCAATCTCACTTTCACCCTCGAACGCGCCTTCACATCCAACATATAAATATATAACTATATAACTATATAAATATATATAAATATATCAAAATATATAAATATATTTGTATTTATATATTCTATATTTATATATTTACACGAATATATATTTATATGTATATAAATATAATTTATTTGTAAATTATTATAAAAAAATTATAGTAGTTTAGTGGTTGGAGTATCAATTTTCAACTCTAAAATACTCGGGTTCAAATCCTGTTAGTGACAATTCTCTAACTTAAGTAAATTTTTGAGCTGAAAAAAATAAAAACACTTTCCAGAAAATATATATATTTACACGAGATATATATTTATTTATATATAAATATAATTAATTTGTAAGTTATTATCGGAAAATTACAGTAGTTTAGTGGTTGGAGTATCAACTTTTAACTCTAAAATACTGGGTTCAAATCCTGTCAGTGACAATTCTCTAACTTAATTAAATTTTTGGCTGAAAAAAAATAAAAACTTTCCAGAAAATATATATAAATAAATATATATTTACACGGATATATATTTATTTGTATATAAATATAATTAATTTGTAAGTTATTATCGAGAAAATTACAGTAGTTTAGTGGTTGGAGTATCAATTTTCAATTTTAAAATATTGGGTTCGAATCCTGTCAGTGACCATTCTTGAAATTAAGAGAATTTTTTGGTGAAAACACATTCAACGTCGGTTCATCTGGGAACCGACATTGAATGTCTAAATTTAAAAGACATTCAACGTCGGTTCCAGATGAACCGACGTTGAATGTCTAAATTAAAAGACTTTCAACGTCGGTTCATCTAGAACCGACGTGGAAAGTGCTTTCTACGTCGGTTGACTAAGAACCGACGTAGAATGTGTCCAACATTCGACTTTCAACGTCGTTTTTTAACCAACCAACGTTGAAAGTGTATTTAACGTCGGCTCGACTTTAACCAACGTTAAATGGCGACGTTGAAAGTATATTTTGTAGTAGTGAAACTCTAATATTTCTAAAAATAAAACTCAACTTGTTATTTATGATAAAATGGTTCAATTTATAAAGAAGTTTTGTCATCGAGTAACAAAGATTCACTAAAGAAAAATAAATGTTAATAATAATTTATTAACCTAGGAATTAAAAACTATTTAATGGCTGATTGTAACTAAAATTATGACAATTAAGAATCAATCAGCTAAATTTCTAATTGGACCTTTATTACAACTTACAATAAATCCAAATCAAAGTCCATTAATTGATTAATCAAAAACACAATTTGGTCAACCAATAATATTTCTTAAAGAGTTTCCTTTACTTCTCCTTACTCTAGCTCTTGTCATTGGTCATATCCATATCAAAAACCAATTACCATTGTGGGTGGGATGTAAAAAATAAGTAAGTGCTTAATTATTAGCTATTTTTTCATAACACTTTAATTTATTTATGGAAGTGTTAACTATTAGTAAGGATTTGGTGTTTTTCCCCCTACTTTTGGTACCGGCCACAACATGAAGAAATTGAAAGAATTGTTGATGAGGTAAACAATATATTGGGTCATAATCAAATTTTGTGTTTTGGGGATGATTTAGTTGATATGCACTCTCGTGTGAAACAATTGGAAGAACATTTAGATCTGGGTGCAAATGAAGATGTTCGAGTAGTAGGAATTTGTGGGATGGGTGGAATAGGAAAGACCACACTTGCTACAACACTGTTTAATAAAATCTCTCCTCGATATGATGCTTCTTGTTACATTGATGATGTAAGTAAAATTTACAGGGATTTTGGATCAATAAGTGTACAAAAACAACTCCTTTGTCAGACTCTTAACCAAGGTAATATGGAGATACATAACGTTTCCCTGGGCATCAAGTTGGTAAGAAGTAGGTTATCTCACTTAAAGGCACTTATTATTCTTGATAATGTTGATAAACTTGAACAACTTGAGAAATTGGCTTAAAAAATATTTTTTTATTATAAAATTTAAATAAACTTCAATTCTCAATAAAATAATTTTTTTTAAGAGTTCAATAATTTTATTCTTAAAATTGAATTTAAGACATTATCAAACCACATGGAATATTAATGAATCGGATCGATTAAGTTCTTTTTCCTTGATAAAATATATTGATTGTTATAATAATAAATAAATTGAAAATAAAAAACCAAACGATAGATATCAAAATATTTCATAATAAATTAAAAGAGTCAAAATAATAATAATAAAAGGAAATATATGTAAATATTTGTTTAGATACTTAACATCCACCTCTCATCTATCTAGAAGGGGGATTTTCTCTAGGTTTCAGGGTCATATTTTCCAAAAAAAAAAAATTAATTACTTACACTTTTTTTTTATAACTTAATTAGACTCCAGATCTAGAAAGTTTTACTTTGCCAGTGACAATTGAAAATCAAGAAGACGATGAAGTTAACTTTGATGTTTTCGAAAGTAATTGACACATCAAGTAATAAGAAGAAATTAATGTTTTAGAATTGATGCAAGTTTCGAAATCCAAGAAAAATTCTCAGCTATTGATCCTTTAACGATAGCATTATTGAATTTCAACCATATCGCATTACCGAACATGAAAGAAGCATAAGATTGTGATAGACTTGCTATTATTATTGGAAGATCATCTAACTAGTTATTGTGCATGCTGATATGGAAACGATGCAAACTTCTATTTTTACAAATAAGTTGGAGACCATCACAAAAGATGCAGTTGATTCATAGATACTCCGAGGAGCTTAAACTGAATTGTCTTTAAAAGTAATGGCTGATTTATTTATGAGTTGAGAATTATGTCAAAGTTTTGTAATTTTAATATAATTTATGATTTTAATTCTTTCAAACTTTAATATATTTATTTATATATTTATAATTTTATCTTTTTAACTTATTTTTAATTTTGTACCTTTAATATCATTTATGATTTTGTCTCATCAAACTTAATGATTATTTTATATATTTATTTATATATTTATAATTTTATTTTTTATCATTTTATCTTCTTTTACATTTTTATATTTATTTATTATTTTTTAATAAGATATTACATGACCTCTCATAATCAATAATAAAGATTCATCACTGTTTAAAATAAATTATATATTAATGTCCTTATTTATTGAGATTTAAGTTGGCGAAAGTATTTTTGAGGTTAAGACTTGGATTGAAAATCAATTTGATTGTAAATTTCAGGTTTAAAAATATGATAATGGAAGAAACTACACCTTTGTTCAATTTAATACATTTTGTGAGGAGGTTGTAGAATGGATATGCTCACATATATTTGTTCCTCTCACTCAATTCGTAGAGAAAATTTTAATAGCTAATAATAGAAGGAATATTGTTGAAAATGGAAATCAATATTTATTGTAAGAGTTTATTACAATATATTAGAGTTTTGATGAAATTTATATTATTATAAATTTTAATTCTAAGTGTTAATAAACTGTTAAAAGTATTTTATAGGTTATTTAAATTCGATTTATTTTCAAATTAACGAGTATAATTTTTATAAGTTTTTAATTTTATTTATATTGTTTATAAAAATCGTAAGTATGTGAGCAGTTTTTCTATCTTAAAAATAATTTGAGATCCTACAAAATTTTAAATTTTATTTATTTTTGGAAACTCAAGCAATTTTTCGTACCTAGAAGCTCATGCTCCTCCAACTGTATAATTAAATGTGATACCGTACTTCAGAAGTAACCCTTTCTCAGCAAGGATTTCATCTCAACTTCACGCCATAACAATAAGTTTTTTATAAAACAAAATGGATATTATATAAAGAAAAATTATATTTTCATCTCCTTTAAATTAAATATTTTTTTTATAATATACTTTAATATAATAATAATAATAATAATAATAATAATAATAATAATAATAATAATAATAATGTTGAAACCGGCTCAATACTTATGCCCACTTCTCTCTTCTGCTAAAGGGTAATAATATCCACATCTTCACACGCACCAAAACAACACGAGAAAGAGGTAGAAAGTTCTCGAAAGAACACAGTGACCACGAAAACTCCAGCTCACTCTAGGGTTCCACCGTCCACCATCGCAGCTTCACCGGATAAGCTCTTCCTCTCACTTCCTCCTCTCTATATACTTCACACGTGTATAGACACACAATAATTTGCAGGATAATGTGTTTAATTTGTGAATATATGTGATAAACTAAAAAATATCGTTATATTTTGTTTCTGAGTTATGGGTACTCTTATATAGGAGAATACACCATTAATAGTTGGTTACAAACTAAAATCTGACAGTTAAACCTAAAGCTGGAATTAAACTCTAACATCCCCCCTTAATTCCAGTATCAATACTCAAAATCCCTAGTTTTTCTCTGAGTATCTTGAACTTCTCCTTCTTCAAAGGTTTGGTTAGGATATCAGCTAGCTGGAGTTGTGTAGGACAATAAACCAGCTTCAACTTCTCATTGTTAACTTGATCTCGTATGTAATGGAAGCGAGTCTCAATGTGCTTGCTTCTGCCATGTGAAACCGGATTAGTTGCAAGATTTATAGCTGACTTGTTATCAACAAGCAGCTCAATAGGTTGTTCCAATTCAACTCCTATCTCTGTCATCACTGAGTTTAACCATATAGCTTGACAAGCTGCACTTGATCCCGCTATATATTCAGCTTCACATGTAGACAGAGCCACCACAAATTGCTTCTTGCTCCACCAAGAAATTGGTGCTCCCATAAACATAAACACACAACCTATAGTACTTCTTCTATCCACACTATCTCCACACCAGTCTGCATTAGAGTAACCAACCAACTTTGTCTGTATTTCTTTATATTTTGGAAATAATAATCCAAAATCTAATGTTCCCTTTACATATCTCATCACCCTTTTGGCTGCTAGCATGTGTTTCTGCTTAGGTTGCTGCATGAATCTACTTAGGATGCCTACTGGAAAGCAGATATCTGGCCTACTATTGCAGAGGTACCTAAGAGACCCAATGATGTGGACATAAAGGCCCAAGCCCATAACGAGAAGGATCAACACCAAGATCCAATCCAAGACTTAGGTGGACCTATGACAAGAGGCAGACCAATTTGCTAAAGGCCCAACTATTAAAAGATCTAAACATGGAGGAGTCTAGACCTATCACATGCATAGAATGTTTTGGAGAGCTAGGAGGCCAAACTAAAAGATTTAGTTTTTATTATTATTATTTTATTTGCTACAGTGGGGATTTTAACCCAAGACCCAAAGTTTATAATGTCTTCACTGAACCATCTGGGCAACTTAACTTTGCTTGGAATATTAGGATTTTAATTTATCTTTATTTCCTGCAATGAGACAAACTCATAAACTTAAGTTGTATTAAACATTTGGAAATTCAGAATGAACGTACGTAATATTCAGAATCACTTTGTGAGTTATTGCTCTGCTAGGGTTCTTCCTTGCATCACTTGATCTTATCAAGAATTATTCGATTCTTGTGGCGATCCTTCTTGGCTTATCAAATATTCTTATTTGTGGCGCCTACGGTATCTTTTATGTTTTTTCTATTTTCTATTTCTAATCAAATCAACTCCTAAAACCTAACCCTAAATTGTTTCCCTTCTATTTGAGTGTCGTCATTTGGTATTCAGAGCAGGGTTCAAAAGTGGTACTGTTCACGTGTATTGTTCATTGTCACTGTTCACGCACTGTTCATTGTTACTGTTCACGGGTACTGTTCATTGTCACTGTTCACGTACTATTCATTGTCACTGTTCACGTACTGTTCATTATACTGTTCGCGTTCATTGTTCATTTGTCACTGTTCACATGTACTTGTTCAAAAAAAAAATTGTTGTTTATGCAATTTTGATATTGAATTTCATTTAGATATATATATATATATATATATATATATATATATATATCAAAGTTGTGTTTGAAATTAGTTTTCTCGAGAAAAGAACAAAAAAAAAAAAGAACAAAAAAAGGAAAAGAATCAAAAAAGGAAAAGAATCAAAAGAAGAAAAGAATCGAAAAAAAATTATATATATATATATATATATATATATATATATATATATATGTGACAGTTGTTCTTCCTTTAAATTTCAGTTCACATTAGTTGTTTGATAAAATTCCTAAGTGTCACACGTCTTTGTCTAATCTTTGTTTTCCCATACAGTTTAAATTTGTCTTGCTTGTTATTAGTAGTAAAATTGTTCTTTGCTACTTGTCCTTTGTTGGTACTATAATTCTGTTTTATTCCTTGTGATTGCTATAGTTGAAAGTGATTCTTGAACTATAGATTGTTTGATTCTTGTAAGAACCATAAGTCAGAGAACGAGTGGAAAAAGGCAAGAGTGCATATTATACAAAAGCCAAATTAAGAGTAAACACGAGTGGTACATCTTTGAGTGCAAACACGTGAGAAGAGTGGTGAGGGCCTATTACTTCATTTGTTTAGCCCTTTCTTTTTTTTACTTGAAAGATGACAGGTACAGGTGGTGGTGGTATCCCTCCTCTAGGGGATAACAATAGATTATTGATTGATGTCATTACAGCCCAAATGCAAAGAATGTTGACAGAACATACCGAGGAGTTGTATGGAAGAATTGAACAACTAGAAAATCAAGGAAATGATGATGATGGTGGAGGTAGAAGGAGGAGAAGGAGAAATAATGAAGGTGATGTTAGAGATAACAAAATTGAAGGAGTAAAGCTAAACATACCCTCTTTTCAAGGAAAGAGTGATCCAGAAGCATATTTGGAGTGGGAAATAAAAATTGAGCAACTGCTTGCATACCATAATTACACAGAAGATAAAAAGATGAGGGTGACAGCCATGGGAATTCACTGATTATGCTCTCATTTGGTGGAACCAATTACAAAGGGAAAGGGTGAGATATGAAGAACCCTTGGTGGAAAGTTGGGAAGAAATGAAGAGGTTGATGAGAAGAAGATTTGTTCCTTCTCATTATCAAAGAGATCTTCACAACAAGCTCCAAAGACTCATACAAGGTAGTAGAAGTGTTGATGAATATTACAAAGAGATGGAGGTTTCCATTATTAGGGCTAATGTTATGGAGGCGCGGGAGGCTACTATGGCCCGATTCCTACATGGGCTAAATAGTGATATAAGGGATGTTGTGGAGCTGCAAAATTATGTTGAGTTGGAGGATTTAGTACATCAAGCTTCCAAGGTGGAACAACAATTGAAGAGAAAGGGTGCCATGAGGACGAGTTCATCTAATTTTCACTCTCCTAGTTGGAAGGACAAAAATAAGAAGGAGGGATGATCTTCAACAAGCAATTCCAATGTTATAGCTCATAAAAATCAAAATAAGTCTGATGAGGCACTTAAGAAAACAAGGAGTAGTGAGGTTAAGTGCTTCAAATGTTTGGGAAGAGGTCACATAGCTTCTCAATGTCCCACTAAGAAGACTATGTTACTTAAGGAGGATGGAGCAATAATTAGTGAATCTTCTTCAGATTCTTCATCTAGTGATGAAAATGAGCATGAAGATGAAAGAGAGTTAGAAGGAGATTTGTTCATGATTAGAAGGATGTTGGGTAGTCAATCAGTTGAACTTGATGATTGTCAAAGAGAAAATATTTTTCATGCAAGGTGCCTCATTCAAGGGAAGTTGTGCTCTTTGATCATTGATGGTGGGAGTTGCACCAATGTGGCTAGTTCACGGTTGGTTTCAAAAATGAATTTGGAGACTAAGCCACACCCGCGACCTTACAAACTTCAATGGCTTAGTGAAGATGGCGAGATGACCGTGAATAGGCAAGTTGAAGTGGGTTTTTCAATAGGGAAATATGAAGATTCTGTTTTGTGTGATGTGGTGCCTATGGAGGCTTGTCATTTACTTCTTGGGAGACCATGGCAGTATGATAGGAGAGTTATGCATGATGGTTTCACTAATAAGTTCTCTTTTATGCATAAAGACCGCAAAACTACTCTTGCACCTTTGGTTCCAAGAGAAGTTAGTGAGGATCAACTGAAAATGAGAAAGAAAAGAAAAGAAGAAAGAAAAGAAAAAGAGAGAGAAAAGAGAAAAGAAAAAGAGAGTGAAAAGAAAAAGGAAAAAGAGGAAGAAAAAGAGAAAGAGAGAAAAAAATCAAATCTGTTTATAAAAGAAAAAGAAGTCAAAAGAGCTATGCAATTGAGAAAGCCAATACTTTTACTTTTGAGTAAAAAAAGTAAATCAAACAGTCCATGTTTTACTAACTCTCTTCCAAAAGAGGTTTCTTCTTTGTTGCAGGATTTTGAAGATGTTTTTCCCACAGAAGTGCCTATAGGTCTACCCTCTCTTAGGGGTATTGAGCACCAAATTGACCTTATTCCAGGAGCTTCATTGCCTAATAGACCAGCCTATCGAAGCAATCCCCAAGAAACCAAGGAGATTCAAAAGCAAGTTGAAGACTTAATGCAAAAGGGGTGGGTTAAAGAAAGCTTGAGTCCATGTGCAGTCTCAGTCATTCTAGTCCCTAAGAAAGATGGAACTTGGAGGATGTGCACAGATTGTAGAGCTATCAATAACATCACGGAGATGAATTCATAAATTTGAGGAAAAATGCTGCCCAAGAAGGAGGGAATGATGTGGACATAAAGGCCCAAGCCCATAACGAGAAGGATCAACACCAAGATCCAATCCAAGACTTAGGTGAACCTATGACAAGAGGCAGGCTCAGAAAAACACAAGAGGCATTGCAATACAAAGTGACCAATTTGCTAAAGGCCCAACTATTAAAAGATCCAAACATGGAGGAGTCTAGACCTATCACATGCATAGAATGTTTGGAGAGCTAGGAGGCCCAACTAAAAGATTTAGTTTTTATTATTATTATTATTTTATTTGCTACAGTGGGGATTTTAACCCAAGACCCAAAGCTTATAATGTCTTCACTGAACCATCTGGGCAACTTAACTTTGCTTGGGATATTAGGATTTTAATTTATCTTTATTTCCTGCAATGAGACAAACTCATAAACTTAAGTTGTATTAAACATTTGGAAATTCAGAATGAACGTACGTAATATTCAGAATCACTTTGTGAGTTGTTGCTCTGCTAGGGTTCTTCCTTGCATCACTTGATCTTATCAAGAATTATTCGATTCTTGTGGCGATCCTTCTTGGCTTATCAAATATTCTTATTTGTGGCGCCTACGGTATCTTTTATGTTTTTTCTGTTTTCTATTTCTAATCAAATCAACTCCTAAAACCTAACCCTAAATTGTTTCCCTTCTATTTGAGTGTCGTCACCCAACCACCTGTTTGTACAGAGTCTCATCTACCTCACTTTCTCCATCTTTAGTTACTATAACTTTTCCCTCAATTGGTGTTACTGCTATGTTGCAGTCCATCATTTCATACTTTGCTAGGATCTCCGCAACATATACTTCCTCTGATGTAGAATCAATCCTCTCTCAGTCTCCATAAACTCCATGCCTAGGAAGTATTTTAGTCTTCCTAAATTAGTCATTTCAAATTCTGTCATTAACAACTTCTTAAATTCTTCTATCTCGTCAATATTGCTTCCTGTAATGAGCAAGTCATCCACATATATACACATTAAGACTAGATCAGTCCCTCTGCCATACTTCACATATACTCCATGTTCCACTGAACATTTCTTAAACTCTTGGCTTAACATAAAAGCATCTATTCTTCTGTTCCAGGCCCTGGGTGCCTATTTAAGGCCATAGAGAGCCTTCCTCAGCCGATACACCTTATGCTCAACACCTTTCTTCACAAATCTAGGAGGTTGTGTAACATAAACCTCTTCTTCAAGTGAGCCATTTAGGAATGCAGATTTGACATCCATCTGAAATAAAGGCCACTTTCTCCCATTTGCCAAGGCTACTACCATCCTTATTGTCTCAATTCTGGCCACAAGAGCAAATACTTCTGTGTAGTCCAACCCTTTCTTTAGTAAAAATCCTCTCACAAGTAGCCTTGCCTTCCTTTTGTTAATACTGCCATTTGGATTCAACTTTAGTTTGAAAACCCATTTCAGATAAATGGGTTTTTTGTTACTGGGTAAGTCAGTCAGTTCCCAGGTGTTTGTCCTCTCAATGGAGTTTAATTCTTCTAACATGGCTTCCTTCCATAATTCTTGTTTCATGGCTTCATCATGATCTAATGGTTCAGCTTCTGCCATTAGTGCAAAATGCACTAAGTCTCCCTCACTTGTCACAGCATCATCTGGATATATTTCAAAATCCACCAGAGTTCGTGGTGGTCTTCTCTCGCCTCATAACTCTTTGAGACTCGGGGTTCTATCGTATTTTCTCCTCGTCGTATCAACTTCTTCCTCTTCTTCAAAGAAACCTCTAGCTTTCTTGCCTTCCCTTTGTCTTTCATTCCAATCCCAGGATTCTTCCTCACTTACCACAACATCCCTGCTGATACAAATCTGTTTGGAAACAGGATTGTATAGCCTATAAGCTCCTGTGGAATGATAACCCACAAAAATCATAGCCTCACTTTTATCTGCCAATTTTGTCCTTTTAACATCTGGCACATGTTTGTAGCATTTTGAGCCAAATATCTTCAAATGCTTAACCCCTGGCCTATTACCACACCAAACCTCCTCTAGAACTTTATCTTCCAGCTTCTGTGTATGACACTTGTTTAGCAAATAGACAGCTGTTGAGACAGCTTCCCCCCATAGTGAATGAGGCAGCTGTTTTTGTTTTATCATACTCCTGGCCATGTTAAGTATCATTTTATTCCTTCTTTCTGCCAACCCATTATGTTGTGGAGTATATGGTGCTATAACTTCATGTTGCACACCATTCTCTCTGCAGTAACCTTCAAAGTCATTTGACAAATATTCCTTTCCTCCATCTGTTCTCAAGATCTGAATCATCTTCCCACTTTGTTTTTTTGTCATCATTTTAAATTTCTTGAAAACAGAGAACACCTCTGATCTGACTTTGATCAAATACAACCAAATCATTCGGTTGTACTCATCAACAAATGTGACAAAATATTTATTTTGTCCAAGTGATAACTCCTCAAATGGTCCGCATACATCAGAATAAACTACCTGCAATACCTCCTTTGCCCTCATGTGCATATGTGTTTTGAAGGCATTTCTGGGTTGTTTTCCCACCAAACACCCTTCACACACCTTTCCTGGTACAACTAATGTCTCAGGAAGTCCAGTCGCCATCCCTTTATCAGCCAACTTCTTCAAACTGGTAAAATTTAAGTGCCCATACCTCCTATGCCACAACCAACTCACTTCCTCTGCCGTAGTTGTTGTTAAACATTGATTTTCTGTCAAGAAAAGCCTAGTCTGAAATGTCCTGTTCTTTGCCAAAGGTGATTTCAGTACAAGCCTTTTCTTAGCATCATAAACTCTCAACATTTCCTCCTTCATTGACATTGAAAAACCTTTCTGCACCAGCTGTCCTACGCTCAACAGATTGCATTTCATCCCTGGCACATATAATACATCCTCTATCACTATGACTTCTTTGCCATCTTTCTTAATTACCACATTCCCAACTCCTTCAGCCTTAATGACATTGTCATCTGCCAGCTTTTTCTTGTTGGATCTGCTGGTATCTATGCTGGACATCCATTCTTTGTGCCCAGTCATATGGTTGGAACATCCAGTGTCAAGAAACCAAGTTTCAACACCAAATTATTCTTCACTGGTCGTTACCATAAGCACCACAGGCTCCTCCTCTGAATCATCTTGTGCTACTTTTGCCTCTGCATCAACTGAGCCCCTTTTTCTGTCTTCCTTTTCCGTGTCAGCAGTCTGCTGCATAATGACCCCATTTCTCACAATTGTAGCACTGAATTTTCTGCATATCAACACTCTTCTTTCCTCCTCTCCAAGACCCACGTCCTCCTTGAGCCTTCTGATCTATTTTCTCTCCAGAACCAGAATCTTGAGACAAAGAATTTCTTTCTTTGTTAAATCTGCCTCCTCCTTTATTCTTCTTCCAGTTTCCTTTGTCAGAACCACAACTTTTCTTGCTGACCTGGGCTTTCAAGGCCTCGCTCATCCTCTCGCCTTCTCATATTTTCGCGTTGTGCGCTTCAACTCGTGTGCTTCTAACGTACTCGTAATTCCTCCAAGTGATGTGGCCTTCATATTCCCGCGGACTCTTCTATTGTCACTACTACATTATCAAAATTTTCTCGTCGTTGTACGCAGAACCTTTTCTATCGTACTCAATTCGATCACGGTTTCTCCACAACTTTTAATCCGATTGACGAGCAACTGCAGCCTATTGAAATATTCCGTTACACTTTCGGTTTCCCGCATTGAAAGTAACTCATATTGTCTTCTTAAAGACTGCAACCTGACCTTCTTGATTTTTTCTGCACCACCATGAGCCCTCCGCAGTATTTCCCAACATTCTTTTGTTGTCTTGGCCTTGGCTATCTTCTCAAAATTCACAGAATCCACACACTGATGCAAGAGACATCGAGCCTTACAATCTCTCTTCTTGTTTGCGGTTTCGTCCTTCTCCTTTGCACCTTCTGTTACTACTTCCCATAGTTCTTGATAACCAAGAATAGCCTCCATCCTTATGACCCAATGATCATAATTCTTTCCATCAAGAGATGGCAAATTAGAAAAGAAATTTCCACTACCATTTCCATTTCCTGCCATACTGCAAATGTCCCTAGTTCGTAACCTGCTCTTGATACCACTGTTGAAACTGGCCCAATACTCAGGCCCACTTCTCTCTTCTGCTAAAGGGTAATAATACCCACCTCTTCACACGCACCAAAACAACACGAGAAAGAGGTAGAAAGTTCTCGAAAGAACACAGTGACCACGAAAACTCCAGCTCACTCTAGGGTTCCATCGTCCACCGTCGCAGCTCCACCAGCTTCACCAGATAAGCTCCTCCTCTCACTTCCTCCTCTCTATATACTTCACACGTGTATAGACACACAATAATTTGCAGGATAATGTGTTTAATTTGTGAATATATGTGATAAACTGAAAAGTATCGTTATATTTTGTTTCTGAGTTATGGGT
This sequence comes from Sphenostylis stenocarpa, assembly GCA_963425845.1. Taxonomy (NCBI): domain Eukaryota; kingdom Viridiplantae; phylum Streptophyta; class Magnoliopsida; order Fabales; family Fabaceae; genus Sphenostylis; species Sphenostylis stenocarpa. Next base: position 32,397,135 of record OY731408.1, read on the forward strand.
ACTCTTATATAGGAGAATACACCATTAATAGTTGGTTACAAACTAAAATCCGACGGTTAAACCTAAAGCTGGAATTAAATTCTAATAAATAATAATAATTTTAAATTTTATTTATTATTGTATCATTAAAGAGAATTATATATACATGATATATATATATATATATATATATATATATATATATATATGAAAACATATAAAAGACCTAGGGATGACAATTAAACCCGTACCCGTGGGGACCGACCCTTCCCGCCCCGAGTTTGACGGGGAAAACCCGAGTTGACCGGGGCGGGGTCGGGTTCGGTTTTCCCGCTTTAAAAAGTCGGGGCGGGAGCGGGATGGGTAATGCAATCCCCACCCTACCCCGTCCCCGCCCCGACTTTATATTTAAATTTAAATTTTAAAATATTAATATTTTAAAAATATTTCATTTTCTTTTTCTATTACATATAAGGTAATTTTTTATATTTCACCAATTTTTATTTTTCTTCTACCCCTTTTTATTTTTTTTTATCTTTTTTAATCTTTTATATAAATTAATTTATTATATTATTCTCTCCCTTATCTTTCAGCTTTTTCACATTTTCTTAGTCTCTCCCATCAATTTGTTTTTTTTTCAATCTTTTCAACCAATTTGATGAACACAAAGTTAATATTTTTTCTTTATCTTTTTTTAAATATTTTACATCAATCTTAGTAGTAACTAATATTAGTTTATTTATAATTTATATTTATTATGTCATATTTTTTTATCTTATTATGTTTATTTATCATATATCAAATTTTATCTTAATAAAATAATTACATTTTAAAAGATTAAAAAAATTAATAATTTAAACTTTTATTACTTTAAACTAATTAAATAAGAATTAACTTATTAAATATTTTCTTATAAACTATATATTGACCACTTAAAAATGAATTAGATTATATGTATAATTAAATATTTGAATACAGTATTATAATAATAATGTTATAAATATTCAAATATTTGAATATAGTGTTATAATAATAATAATGTTATAAATATTAGATATATATATATATAATAATTAAATATTTCTTTTACATATATATTTTAATATAAATATACTAAATTAAAATGTATATTTAATTAATAATAACTATAAATTATAAATATTTATTTATATATAAAAATATATAGTAAAATTAATTTATTATAAATATATTTATCTTTTTAAAAATAATATAAATCGTGAATCGGGCGGAGAACCCAAAACTCAGTAGAGACGAGAATGAAGACTTAATTTCTAAACCCGATGAAAATTGAAAGCAAGGATGGGGATGGTTAAAAAAGTCAGGAGCGGGGAAGAGGCAAAACCCGCCCCGCCCCATTGCCATGCCTTTAAAGACCCTTAATAAGTCCGACCCACACCTTACAATCGGTCTTCCAATGTAAATTTCCACGCGCTTTCTCATTTGCTTTATGAATTCACTTTTCTCCTGCTGATACCTTGGGAGTATTATTCTATACGCACATTATCTTCTGAAGCAACCCAGTTATCACCTTCTGCAATGGCTTGCAGACAAATTCAACGCAGCTCTTCATCACGAACGAAGAATTTTGACGTGTTTGTTAGCTTTAGAAGTGATACTCGTAACGGTTTTACTGATCACCTTTTTGCTGCTCTTCAGAGAAAAGATGTTCTGGCCTTCAGAGACGACCAAACAATAAAAAAAGGGGAATTCTTGGAGTCTGAGCTCTTGCGCGCAATTGAAGGGTCACGAGTTTTCATTGTTGTCTTCTCGAAGGACTATGCATCATCCACATGGTGCATGAAAGAGCTTACGAAGATCGTGGAAACAGGTCGAAGTTTGCTCCCTATCTTCTATGATGTCACTCCTTCTGAGGTCCGAAAACAGAGTGGAGAGTTTGCAGAAGCTTTTGCTCAACACGAAGAAAGGTTCAAAGATGACTTGGAAATGCTACAAAAATGGAGGGAAGCGCTCAAAACAAGTGCCGATCGTTGTGGGTGGGATATACAAAATAAGTAAGCATAAAGCTAGGTTTTTTATGTTATAAGTCTTTAGTTTATTCTGAGTGATGATTGTATTTTTGCTGAACTTTGGTCGCACAGGCAACAAAATGAAGAAATCGAAAACATTGTTGAAGAGGTAATCAACATATTGGGTTATAATCAAATTTTGAGTTTTGGAGATGATTTAGTTGATATGCATTCTCGCGTTAAACAATTGGAAGAACTTCTGGATTTGGGTGCAAATGATGTTGTTGGGCTTGTGGGAATTTGTGGGATGGGTGGAATAGGAAAGACGACACTTGCAACTGCATTGTTTAATAAAATCTCTCCTCAGTATAATGCTTGCTGTTACATTGATGATTTAAGCAAAATTTATTTGGATTTTGGAGCAACTATTGCACAAAAACAACTTCTTTGTCAAGCTCTAAATAAAAATTTGGAGATACACAATCTGTTCCATGGAACCATGTTGATGAGAACTAGGCTATGTCACTTAAAGACGCTTGTTGTTATTGATAATGTTGAAGAAGTTGAACAATTAGAGAATTTGGGTTTGCATCCCGAGTATCTAGGCCCAGGGAGTATAATCATCATAATCTCTAGAGATTGCCATATCTTGCAAAATTATGAAATAAATAAAGTTTACAATGTTCAACTCTTGGATGAAACACATGCTCTTCAATTACTATGCAAAAGAGCTTTCAGATCTAACGATATTAAGGAAGAATATAAAGGGTTGACATATGATGTACTTAAATATGTGAACGGTCTTCCTTTAGCAATTAAAGTATTGGGCTCATTTTTACATGATCGAGGTGTTTCTGAATGGAGAAGTGCGTTGGTTAGAATGAAAGAAAATCCAAGGAAGGATATAATGGATGTGTTGCGAATAAGTTTTGATGGATTGGAGAGTCTAGAGAAAGAAATATTTCTAGATATTGCATGTTTCTTATCGAAATCGAGTCATTATTACCGCAGCGAGTATCAAGGGAAGAAACTTCTAGACTATCGAGAATTTTATCCTGACATTGGTATGAAAGTTCTGATTGAGAAATCACTTATTAGTTGTCGAGATGGGGAGATTCAAATGCATGACTTGTTGCAAGAGTTGGGGAAGAGTATTGTCAGAGAAGAAGCACCCAAGGAACCAAGAAAGTGGAGCAGGTTATGGGACTACAAGGATCTCCAAAAAGCCATGAAAATAAATACGGTAAAAGTTTTTTTTTTTTTAATATGAAATCTTGGATTCTGATTCTTCAAAATTTTTTAAATTATTAAAAAAATATAATAATTGCTTTTTCCTTTTTATATTGCTTTAGGAAGCCAAAAATCTTGAAGCTATAGTTATTGAACAACGTCCAGAAGAGTTTGTACAAGAAAGAATAAGAGTGGATGCTCTATCAAAAATTAATCACCTTCAATTGCTCATTCTTAATAATGTGAACACTTTTGGATCTCTGAATTGTATTTCTAATGAACTGAGGTATATGTATTGGGATAACTTTCCTTTCGTGTCTTTGCCATCAACTTTCCAGCCAGATCAACTTGTAGAATTGCAACTGCGTTATAGCAATATCAAGAAATTATGGGAAGGCACAAAGGTACTACATATTGTTAGTTTTCATATTTCTTTGTCTCCAATAATCAGAAAGATACTCCATCTCATTTTTTTTGAAGTTCCTTTACGTTGTTAAATTGGTTTTTTCTTTCAATTTTCTTGTCTCTATTTAAATGATCATATTAGAAATATATTTCACCTCATTTTTTGAAATTACTTTTACACAAAAAAGGGAAAGGTTAACTTTTTTTTTTTTTTTTCATTTTGTCTCCTTCTAATTGCACAAATAAAAAAATACTAAGGATTGTCTTTTTGGTTACCTTTTTTAATGGAAAATTAAATTTGTCTTTCTTATGCTTCTCTAACAGATCCTGCCTAAGTTGAGAACTCTGGATCTCAGTCACTCCAAAAATCTTATTAAGATGCCAGACTTCACAGGGGTTCCTCGTCTTTTGACTCTTCACCTTGAAGGATGTATAGAACTTGTCCAGATAGATCCATCCATTAGTATTCTAAGACAACTTGTTAATCTGAATTTGAAAAATTGTAAAAATCTTGTCCTTAATCTGAATATTATTTTTGGGCTCGGTTCTCTAAGAAGCTTAAATCTCTCTGGATGTTCAAAATTACTGAATAGTAAGATGTTAATGGAGCCAAGAGACACACAACATTTGGAAAAAGTTGATAGAAATACAAGTGTCGTGCAATGGTCAACATCCTCTGTATACAAACTTCTAATATTGCCTTTCAATTTTCTATCCTCTCCAAAACCTGAAGATTCCCTTGGTTTGTTGTTACCTTATTTATCTCGTTTCCAATGTTTGTCACATCTTGATCTGAGCTTTTGCAATCTACTCCAAATCCCTGATGCAATCGGGAACTTACATTCTTTAGTTGGACTAAATTTAGGAGGAAACAAATTTGTGACACTACCTTGTACCATCAAGCAACTTTTCAAACTTCGAATATTGAACTTGGAGCACTGCAAGCAACTAAAATATTTGCCCGAGCTTCCAATAACAAAAGACAAAATAATTGGCAAATATTGGTGGCGATTATACATTTTTTACTGCCCCAGTTTGAGTGATATAGAACACTGTTATAGAATGGTTTTTTCTTGGATGACGCAAAATCTTGAGGTAACCACTCAATCCTTTCCTTCCTTTTCTCACTTTTTCTGTGAACACTTTTTTATATATAACTTGCTGTAATCAGGTTTACTTGCAACGAACTATTTCCTCTGCTATGATGGAAATTGTTATTCCTGGGACTCAAATTCCAAAGTGGTTCAATAAAAAAAATGCTCGTAGTTCAATAAGTGTGGACCTATCTTCTGTTATGGATGATCCAAATTGGATAGGTGTTGCCTTTTGTGTACTATTTGTCACACACGAAGATCCTACGAATTTGAGTGAGGGAAAGAATCATTATCATGTTTGTATTGCATACGGTGTCCATAATAAACACCATTGGCGAAAACCTTATATATGTGTTCCAATATATTTCGAGAAAGACCTGGTGACAGTTGAATTAGATCACTTGTTTACCGTGTTTTACTCTCGGGAAGAACTCATCGGTCTTCTTACTCAAGATCCTGACAAAATGCTTGATCCTGCTAAGTTGAAATTCAAAATTATTTCTGATAATTGTCTAGGTTTACGTGTTGTGGTGAAGAATTGCGGATATCGTTGGGTATTTACGGAGGATCTTCAACAATTACACTCAAAAATGATGTTTGGCAGAAATTCTTCATCTCAAGAGAGGAAACTAACAAGTGATTGACCGCGGAGAGCCTTCAGCCTAGATCCTAGATATTTCTTCTCAACCACCCCTGCTTCAAAGTAACTTTAATTGGTTTCAGGTAAAATTTAATACAGAAATATTTTGAGATTACAATTATTCATATATATATATATATATATATATATATATATATATATATATATATATATTTCTTTTATTAATGATATAATAATGATTTTTTTTTCTGAAGAAGTAAAAGTTTCTAACATTGATAACTTTTTACTTGAAATAATTAAGGGAATCTGACTCTTTCAACCGTTTTCTAAGTGATGTATTTGGTAATTCTCTTACCATTTTCAAGGGTCTAAAAATTGAAATGTTAACTGTTGAAAGTCCCACATCGCCTACCTCATATCATTTGGTATGGTTTAAATACATGTTAGGCTACTCCATATATTGTCAATTGGTTTTATGTTGGAACCTTAATATGGTATCTAGAGCTTAAGGTTATCTTGAATTTTTTTTTTTTTCGCCTTTTGTCCACTGTTGGAGCCGCCCCACCACTGCTAGAGCCGCCCCACCGCTTCTAGAGCCGTCCACCGCTGCTGGTAAACTGATCCTCCACATCAGAAAAGAATTATCTTTATTACTGAATTTTATTTGGTAGTGTGAAAGTGCATGTCTAGGAAAGTTCTGGCAAGGAAAGACTTGGTATTTAAGTGTGTCCATTAGTGACCCACCTCTCTTTCCTGAGAACTTACCTGGTGTACTGGTTCACGTTATTATCACTGTTGCCACTGGACCAGTCACCGGATCTGCCGCTGCCAAAGAATTTGTCGGAGTTTCATTTTTTTTACCGGTGACATATGATTTTGCTTGTTTCGGTCAGGTGACCACCGTGCTGTTGAGATCACCACTATCGGAGTTGGTCGTCCAGTTGTCTCCTGCGCCGTTTAGTCTTAGCGAACTTATTTTTAGTATTCTCATTTTGGATTTGTGCTTCGTGCGTGGATTGGATTACATTAGATTTTTTTTTAGGGTTTGTTCTCCTGCCTTCATGACTTCTCCCACTCCTTCTACTACTCCCAATTCTGTTAATGATTTTTCTGTGTTGGCATCTCACCGTGATGACCGGACTCGCCTTCGCAAACAGGGAAAAGGGCGTCCTAAGTGTGAACATTGTGGCAAGCTAGGTCACAAGATTAACAAGTGTTATGCATTACATGGTCGTCCTCCTCGATCTGCTACAGTTGTTCAGACCCATCTTTCCCCATCTTTGTCTGCTGGGGATCCTCCTTCTTCTGTTGCATCCGACACACCTGCTATGTTCAACAAATTTCTCAAATGATATAAGGATCAACAATCTTCTAGTTCCACTACGTTTTTCGCACACACAGATACATATTTTGCTGGTCTGACCCAATCCTCTTCTCCTGATCCTTGGGTTTTTGATTCAGGAGTCACTGATCATATTACTGGCAACAAATCTTTGTTCTCCTCTTTATCCTCTTCTAATCCTTTACCTTCTGTTACATTAGCTGATGGCTCTAAAGTATCATCTCATGGTGTTGGAACTGTTAAACTTTTCCCTTCTTTAACTATTGATAATGTTCTTTAAGTCCCTGAGTCTTCTTTTAACCTGTTGTCCATCAGTCGTCTAACTCGTTCTCTTGATTGTGTTGTTTCTTTTACCAACAATTATGTGTGTTTACAGGACCAGAGTTCTAAACAGGTGATTGACACAGGATATGAGTCTCATGATCTTTATCATCTCCATCCTTCTACACATGTTGGTGCAGTTACGGAGTCTCTCTTCTTCATGCTCAGTTAGGTCATCCAAGTCTTGCCAAGTTACAGAAACTTGTCCCTGCCTTGTCTAACTTGTCTAGTTTGGCATGTGAGTCGTGTCAATTAGGCAAGCATAGTCGTACTTCCTTTCCTCGTAGTGTCACACGTGGTGCTTCGTCCCCTTTTGCAGTGGTTCACTCTGACATTTGGGGACCTAGCCGCGTTAAGTCTATTTTAGGTTTTCAATACTTTGTTACTTTCATTGATGATTATTCCAGATGCACTTGATTATTTTTGATGAAAAATCGTTCTGAATTATTTCATATCTTTCAAACTTTTTTCAATGAAATTCAAACTCAGTTCGATGTCTCTATTAGAGTTTTACGCAGTGATAATGGTCGTGAATATCTTTCTCATTCTTTTAAACAATTCATGGTTTCTCACGGTATCCTGCATCAAACTTCTTGTGCTTATACACCTCAACAAAATGGTGTAGCTGAACGCAAAAATAGACATCTTATTGAAACAACTCGCACTTTTTTAATTCATGAAGAGGTTCCTCAACATTTTTGGGGTGATGCTCTTCTTACTGCATGTTATCTCATTAATCGCATGCCTTCGGTTTTAGATAATAAAATACCTCATTCCATTTTATTCCCTCATGAACCTCTTCATTCCTTACCTCTAAGAGTTTTCGAGTCTACATGTTTTGTTCATAATTTAAGTCCTGGTCTTGATAAACTTTCTCCTCGATCACATAAATGTGTTTTCTTAGGGTTTACAAGATCACAAAAAGGATACAAATGTTTTTCTCCTTCTCTTAACCGTTATTTTGTGTCTGCAGATGTCACCTTTGATGAGTTCTCTCTTTATTTTAAAAGTCAATCTTCACCTTTGTCTCCATCCAATCCTGTAAACACTCCTAGCACATTTAATGTTCCTGTTGTGTGTGACCCTCTAACTGTGTCTTCTTCACTATTAGTTCCTATTCCGCAGTTAGCTTCTTCTCCACCGCCTCTTCAGGTTTATAGTTGTCGAAATCAATTACAACCACCACCATGTGACTCCACTCAAGTGCCAACTACTCTGTCTCCTCCGGATCTGACACCTGAGTCTGACCTTCCCATTGTCCTTCGAAAAGGTATCCGTTCTACACGTAATCCCTCTCCTCATTATATTGTTTTGAGTTATCATCGGCTGTCATTACCTTTTTATACATGTTTTTCCTCTATTTCTTCTGTCATCATTCCAAAAACTATCCGTGAAACTTTAGCACATTCTGGTTGGCGTCAGGCCATGTTAGATGAACTAAGTGTTCTTCATAATAGTGGAACTTGGGAATTGGTCCCGTTACTGTCTGGAAAATCTGTTGTTGGTTGTAGGTGGGTGTTTGCTATCAAAGTTGGACCTGATGGTATTATTGATCGCCTCAAAGCTCGTCTTGTGGCCAAAATTTATACTCAAATTTTTGGGTTGGATTATAGAGATACCTTTTCCCCTGTGACGAAAATGGCTTCTGTTCGTTTATTTATCGCCATGGTCGCTCTTCAACAATGACCTCTTTATCAACTGGATGTTAAAAATATTTTTCTCAATGATGATTTGCAAGAAGAAATCTATATGGAGCAACCTCCTGGGTTTGTTGCTCAGGGGGAGTCTTCTGGGATGGTATGTCGTCTTCACAAATCCCTATATGGCCTAAAACAGTCTCCTAGGGCCTGGTTTGGAAAGTTTAGTAAGGTTGTTTAACAATTTGGTATGACTCGATGTGAAACAGATCATTCTGTCTTTTATCGACACTCGAGTGCTGGATGTATTTACTTAATAGTATATGTTGATGACATTGTTCTTACAGGTAGTGACAACCATGGAATCTCTCAGTTGAAACAACATTTATGTCACCATTTTCAGACCAAAAATCTTAGCAAACTTAGATATTTCTTGAGTATTGAGGTGACACAGTCCAATGATGGTATTATTATATCTCAGAGGAAGTATGCCTTGGATATTTTGGAGGAAACTGGGTTGATGAATTCAAAGTCTGTTGAAACACCCATGGATCCTAATACTAAACTTCTACCAAATCAGGGGGAGCCTATATCTGATCCTGAGCAGTATAGAAGATTGGTTGGAAAATTGAATTATCTTACAGTTACTCGTCCTGACATTTCCTTTGCAGTCAGTGTGGTAAGTCAATTTCTTAATTCCCCATGTGAAGATCATTAGAATGCAGTTACTCGTATCTTGAAGTATATTAAAGGATCTCCTGGAAAAGGATTATTATATGGTTCTAATAACCATAGAAGAGTTGTTTGCTACTCAGATGCTGATTAGGCAGGATCTCCTTCAGATAGAAGATCTACATCTGGATATTGTGTCTCTATTGGTGGTAACTTGATTTCGTGGAAAAGTAAGAAACATAGTGTTGTGGCAAGATCTAGTGCAGAAGCAGAATATAAAGCTATGACCTCAGCTTCTTGTGAACTTGTTTAACTCAAGCAATTGCTTGGAGAGTTACAATTTGGAGATGCCACTCAAATGACACTTGTGTGTGACAATCAGACTGCTCTTCATATTAGTTCTAATCCTGTCTTTCATGAGAGGACCAAACATATTGAGATTGACTGTCATTTCATTCGAGAAAAGATTATGTCGGGAGACATCAAGACTAAGTTTGTTAACTCAAATGATCAATTAGCAGATATTTTTACTAAGTCTTTACGAGGGCCTAGAATTGATTATATTTGTAACAAGCTTGGCACATACGATTTGTATGCTCCAGCTTGAGGGGGAGTGTTAGATATTATTTAGATATTGTTAAGATATTGTTAGATATTATTAACCATAATATCAAACAATATCTTCTGTTTATTTTGTTTACTTTCGGTTACTCTTTTAGTTGTATCTCTCTCTATTATAAATAGATTACCCTATGTGTGGTTTATACACAAGGGAGATTAATCTCAAACTCTATTTCTTCTATATTCATCAACCATGTTAAGGTTCCAACATAAAACCAATTGACAATATGTGGAGTAGCCTAACATGTATTTAAACCATACCAAATGATATGAGGTAGGCGATGTGGGACTTTTAACACACCCCCTCCAACGAAGCCTGCCGGACCAGGCAAAGGGTACTTTTGACCCAACTAAAGGGCAACTTTTGGCCCATGGCAATAACCGGAAAGATGTTAGGCTTTGGTTCTGATACTATGATGAATATAGAAGAAATAGAGTTTGAGATTAATCTCCCTTGTGTATAAACCACACATAGGGTAATCTATTTATAATAGAGAGAGGTACAACTAAAAGAGTAACCGAAAATAAACAAAATAAACAGAAGATATGGTTTGATATTATGGTTAATAATATCTAACAATATCTTAACAATATCTAAATAATATCTAACATTAACAAAAGCTAAAAAAGAACAAAATAAATATAAGAGTTAATTACAAATTTACAAGAAATATATGTATATTAGTATATGTAGAAGTGTGTTCTATTCTCTACATCGTTGGTACATGTTTAGCACAATCACCTTCTTCAAGAAAATGCTATGGAGACTTGAGATTGTAAATTTTACCATATTGAGATCTTATACAAAACCATTCTATTTTCAGACCACCAACTTCACTTTTTGACGACAATAACATAAAAATCGATTCTAAAAAAATTTACTTGGTCTTGAGCTAAAATGATTCCCATTTTTTGCAGTACTCATTCATCCTATTTAAATGTACTCATTTGAAGCTATTCTGGGGACCAGGTGGTTATTCTCATCTTTTAGTTTTAGCTGAATACGAAGAAAGGTTAAAAGATGATATGGAAATGGTACACAAATGGAGAGATGCATTGAAAGCAATTACCAATCATTATGGGTGGGATGTACAAAATAAGTAAGTATTTAATTATTAGATTTTTTTTTTCATAAAATATATACATGAGTTTCTTTATGGAAGTTTTAACTATTACTGATGATTTGGTGTTTTTTTCCCTACTTTCGTACAGGCCACAACATGAAGAAATTGAAAAAATGGTTGATGAGGTAACCGATATATTAGGTCATAAAATTTTGTGTTTTGGGGATGATTTAGTTGATATGAACTCTCGTGTGAAACAATTGGAAGAACATTTAGATCTGGGTGCAAATGAAGATGTTCGAGTAATAGGAATTTGTGGGATGGGTGGAATAGGAAAGACCACACTTGCTACAACACTGTTTCATAAAATCTCTCCTCAATATGATGCTTGTTGTTACATTGATGATGTAAGTAAAATTTACAGGGATTTTGGACCAGTGAGTTTGCAAAAACAACTCCTTTGTCAAACTCTAAACCATCATAATATGGAGATAAAATAATATTTCCCAGGGCATCATGTTGGAAAGAAGGGCATCATGTTGGAAAGAAGTAGGTTATCTCACTTGAAGGCACTTATTATTCTTGATAATGTTGACCAACTTGAACAACTTGAGAAATTGGCTTTACTACCTACACACCTAGGTGCAGGGAGTAGAGTTGTCATAATCTCTAGAGATAGTCATATCTTAAGAAATCATAAAGTGTGTTAAGGTTCCAACATAAAACCAATTGGCTATATGTGGAGTAGTTTAACATGTACTTAAATCATACTAAATAACATGAGGTAGACAATGTGGGACTTTCAACACACCCCCTCCAACGAAGCCTGCTGGACCAGGCAAAGGGTACTTTTGACCCAACTAAAGGGCAACTTTTGGCCCATGATAATAACCGGAAAGATGTTAGGTTTTGGCTCTGATACCATGTTAAGGTTCCAACATAAAACCAATTGGCTATATGTGGAGTAGCCTAACATGTACTTAAATTATATCAAATGACATGAGGTAGGCAATGTGGGACTTTCAACAAAGTGGATGCAATTTACAATGTTCAACTCCTAAATGAAGATAAAGCTTTTCAATTACTTTGCAGAAAAAATTTCAAATGTGATAACATTGTGAAAGATTATATAGATTTGATATTGTTAGGTCTTTCGAAGGGATTCACTGAAGAGAAACACAACCAATGAGACCTGAGTCCAACCCACATAAGAGATTGACACTACTCTCAATTCAAAACCTTAAGGCATTAGGTTATCCTTATATGTGTTCTCATTTTTACTTAATGTAGGATTTAACTCACACTTAGAATACCCAACAATTTCTCCCTCAACACAACCCAGACCTAAGTCCAACCCATATAAGGGATTGACACCTTAAGGTATATTAGGTTATGGGTCATACATCCTTATATGTGTTCTCATTCTTATTCAATGTGAGACTTAACTCACACAACTCAAAATCTTAAGGCATTAGGTTATTCTTATATGTGTTCCCATTCTTACTTAATGTGGGATTTAACTCACACTTGAAATATCCAACAATCTCTCCCTCAACACAACTAAGACCTGAGTTCAACCCACAATTCAAAACCTTAAGGCATTAGATTATCCTTATATGTGTTCTCATTTTTACTCAATATGAGACTTAACTCACACTTGGAATATCCAATCATCTCTCCCTCAACACAACTGAGACCTAAATCTAACTCACATAAGGGATTGACACCTTAAAGCATTAGGTACTGAGACTTATCTCACACTTGGAATACCCAACAATCTCTCCCTCAACACAATCGAGACCTGAGTCTAAGTCTTAAGGCATTTAGGGATGGCAAAACGGGCTAGGCCCGGCGGGCTGGCCCGCCAGCCCACCATAATATGGCGGGGCGGGTTGGTGTTTTCAGCCCACCAGCCCGCTTTGGCCCGCCCCGCCAACCCGTTGGGCCAACCCGCGGATCTGGGCGGCCAGCCCGCTGCCCCGCCTAATTAATAAAAAAATAATTTTTTATTATAATAAAATTAATTATAAAGATAATATATAAAGTTCAAAATTTTAAAAAAAGAATTAAAAAAGTTTCATTCTCACAGAAAATATTCTCCTTCCCGAAATATAACCTTCTCTCCTTATTTATCCTGATTATATTTATCCTTATTACTTAAATTAAAGGTATATTTATTTATCCTAAGCACTCGATTATATTTATTCTTATTACTTGAATTAAAGGTATAAGAATTACTCAACCAAGAATAATATGAAATTTTATCAAATAAAAAAGATATAGGTATTTGAATTTTTCAATATAAAAAATATAAATTTTATAAGTTTAACGTTATATATATATATATATATATATATATATATATTTGTTATTATTTATTATTATGTAAATTTTATTATTATTCTAAATTATAATTTCTTAAAATAATGTATTGATTTATATTATTAAATTGAAATAATATATATATATATATATATATATTAAATTATTGACAAACAAATAATAATCTTATTATTAAATTTATTAAAAAAAATTATTTAAAAAAATTATTTTTTTTCTAAATTATGGCGGTCACCACACATACTAACCCGCCTTGCGTGGCGGGCCAAGGTCTACGACTCGTCATGACTATATCGGGTCAGCCCGCCCCGTCCCGCTTTTGGCGGGCCAAAGGCGGGGCGGGCCAAAACGGGGCGGGCTGGCCCGTTTTGCCATCCCTAAAGGCATTAGGTACTGAGACTTATCTCACACTTGGAATACCCAACAATCTCTCCCTCAACACAATCGAGACATGAGTCTAAGTCTAACCCACATAAGGGATTGACACCTTAAGACATTAGGTACTCAATGTGAGACTTATCTCATACTTGAAATACCCAACAGTCTAAGTTTAACCTACATAAGGGATTGACACCTTAAGGCATTAGGTTATGGGTCATAGGTCATACATCCTTACATGTGTTCTCATTCTTACTCAATGTGAGACTTATCTCACACTTAGAATACCCAACAATCTCTCCCTAAGTGTAAGTCCCTCCACATTGGTACATCAATGAGATATTTCAACCCATATAAGGGAATAACAACACTCTTAACCCAAAATCTTAAGATATTAGGTTATGAGTCATACATCCTTATATGTTGTTCAATTTTTTCATTTTTACTCAATGTGAAAATTAACTCACACATACAATACCCAACAGGCATTGAAGTACTGAAGTATGTTGATGGCCTTCCATTAGCAGCCGAAGTATTGGGCTCCTTTCTATTTGATAGAGATGTTTGTGAGTGGAGAAGTGCGTTGGTTAGACTGAAACAAAATCCACGGAAAGATATCATGGATGTATTACGAATAAGTTTTGATGGATTGGAGGAAATGGAGAAAGAACTATTTTTAGATATCGCTTGTTTTTCTTCTTCTTTCAATGATTTATTGGAGAAAATAACAATGACAGGACTTTTGGAGTATGGAGGATTTTGTACTGATGTTGATTTAAAAGTTCTGAATGAGAAATCACCCATAAGCTATGAGGGTTCGACTATAAAGATGCACGACTTGTTGAAAGAGCTGGGAGAGAGCATTGTGAGATAAAAAGCACCAAAGACCAAGAAAGTGGAGTAGAATATGGAACCACGAGGATCTGTAAAACGTCATGAGAAAAAAACAAGGTAAAACAGGTTTTGAAACAAAATCTTAATTTGTAATTTCCCTACTGTTACAAAAAGTCTTACACTTTCGTTTACCTTTTACAACGCTTCTAGGAAGCCAAAAACCTTGAAGCCGTAGTCGTTAAATATTATCCAAGTGCCCAAGTTGAGCGAGATGGAAAAGTATTACAGCATGATTTTTTCTACGACGATGCAACACCTTCAGGTAACGAGTTTATCCTTTCTTAGCCTGTCTTTGTGTTGACTGATTATGCATAGTTTATTTTCTGGTACCAGCTATACTTCAAATCCTCTCAAGAATCCTTAGTTATGAGTATTGTTATTCCTGGAACTGAAATTCCAAGGTGGTTCATTAAGCAAAATGTGGGTAGTTCAGTAAGACTGGAGTTGTATCCCCTGATGGATGACCCAAATTGGATAGGTGTTGCTTGTTGTACACTATTTGTGGCACCTGATCATCCAAATAATAATTTCACTGATACATGCCGACATGAGTGTAATCATAGCATTTTCTTTGGTTTACAACATGTAAAGAATGGCTACTATTTCTAGGTTCCGATTACTTTGAAGAGAGATTTGGTGACATTCGAATTTGATCACTTGTCAGTAATATGTTTTTCTCTCCAAAATTTCTAGTTGAAGAACTAAGTGGATGGATAAATGAAGATTTTGCTCTTCATGAACTTGTATTCACACATCCCACTACCAAGACTTCCTGTTCAGCTTTGATTTTGTTGGTCAAAGGTTGTGGGTATCGTTATCTATTCGAGGAGGATATTCAACCACTCAAATCAAACATCATCTTCACTGCAACGTCTTCTTCTGGGAAACCCAAACTATTGACAAACTGAACGATATTAATCATCCACTGTATATTATAAATAATTAACAAAAGAATTAAATATGATTTCAAATAATTATTTATATTAAGTTTAATATTTAATAATATTATTTATATAATAAAGTTGATAAAAAAAGACTAAATTTATATTTTCTTTTTATGTTTTGAAAACTAATTTCTTAATTTTAAAGTATAAGAAATAAAGATAATTTAAAAAAAAACGTTTAGCTCTTATTTTACATAAATAGTAATAAAAAACACTATTTAACTATTATTCTTAAAAAGAAAAATTATATTTCTTATAAAAAATAATTTTATAACTTTTACTGTAATGACAATTATTTTTCTTTATAATATCATTATTTTTAGGTTTAGTTGTTCATTTAGTTTCTTGTATTGGTGAAGCTCGAGTCTATTGTAATTTTGGATATGGTGAAGATATAAGGTCTCATTGTTGAGTCGACACAGCTTGGAGGTAAAAATAAAGGAAGATTGTATGAGGTTGGAGAATTTGTTTATGGTTATCGTGGTGGTTCTGATAGCTTGAAACATCAAAATCAAGCATCCAACTCTTCAATTGACTTAGAATAGATGAATCAATTGAGACAACGACCGTCTACACAAGAAGAAGAAATTCATCGAACAAAGGAATACAATGAACAACTAGAGCACCAATTTAGAGAGTTTCAATCCCTTGTCGGTGCAGTCGTTCAATTTCTATCCCCCGTGCATAGTCTCTAATTCAGCAGCGCCAACATAATCAACCAGATAGTGAAGAACAACCCCAACAACAAAAAGTGAATCAAGAACAACAAGATAACCCACTACAGAAAGACAACATACCAAAACATTATTCTTCTGATTATTCTCACTATTAAATGTTATACAAACAATAATAAAATAATATTTCAGTTCTACCTGTATCTTTAGTCTTTTTTTAGGATTGTATATTATGTTTCATTGTGCATAATTTAGAGTACCTTTGAATTTACTTGTTATTAAGTTGAGTTAGATTTATGTTTAATTGGATTGTTGAATAGATTATTAAATTGGATCGTGAATTGGACTGTTGAATGGATTGAATGTTATATATTTTACAGGTTATATAGAAAAAGGCAAAAATATAATGACTCTAAAAATATAGGTAATTTTATCGGCGGATTTACCGACGGATAATTTGTCGGTAAGACTATCACAAATTACTGGAAGAACTTTGGTAATTACTGGAAGAACTTTGGTAATTACCCATGACATTTTCCACGACTAATTATTGACGGACTAGAAAAATTTGTCGATAAATTTTACCTATAACATAATTTTCGATGAATTTCTGCCGATTAACAATATTTTTTTACCTGCATGTTTTCTTAATTATTAGCAGATTTTGTCCATGGAAAAAAATTTAATTTTTCTTTTGGTGTATTGATCCCTTAACGATAACATTATTGAATTTCAACCATGTGGCACTTGAACATGAAAAAAGCATAAGATTGTGATAGACTTGCTATTATTGGAAGATCATTTAAGTAATTAGTGTGCATGCCGATATGGGAAACGATGCAAACTTCTATTTTCACAAACAAGTTGGAGACCATCACAAAAGTTGATTCATAGATACTTTCAGGGCCTTAAATTGAATTGTACGTCCACTAGTGCAAAAAGAGGCTTTTACGTCAGGTATTTAGGGTTTTTTACGTCGTATTTAAGTCCGACGTTAAAACGGGAGACGTAAATTTACGTTGGACCCTTTAGCCCGACGTAGATTTACGTCAGTTATCAAGACCCGACGTAATTTTGCGTGGCATATACCACTAAACAGACGTAAAAACTTTCGAAAATTAAAAAAAAAAACAGCAAATTTACGTCGCATATAGGTATATGTGACGTAAATTTGCTGTTTTTTTTAAATTGGGTTTATTTATTCTGTTTTACAACTAAAACCTGCAAATATTACAACCAGACAGTCCAAAGGTTCAGTTTTCTTTAGCTAGTAAATTAAAAATATAATATTATATAATTCAAACTACATAATAAAACAATATAATACAAACATACAAACTAAAAAATCTATTACAAACTAAAAGTTAATACAAACTAAGCTACCTATACAAACTAAACTAAACTACATAATACACACAATATAATATGAACAAGAACTTAAAAAATAATGTACTAGAATTGTTGAACAAAAAATTTTGCTCATTGTTCTCTAATTTGTGTAATATCGATTCGGTAATGGAGATGGATCTTGAAATACTCGAAACATGAATTTGACTCTTGTAAGCATGCAACATGAATAAAGTTAAATAAACTTAACTAATGTTAAAAGTAATTACCTCCGTCCAAGAATCAGCTTAAACCCGCACAAACTATGACTCTCATCCAATACATTACATAGTAACCACATTCAAACGAGTCTCTTTGCTTATTACACTCGAAATGATGAAAAAAACATAATATTATTTTCAAAATTTAAATACAAACAATAATTATGGTATTCACTTATATAAATAAGTTTCTAACCTTAGGATAAATGAACTGCAAAGTCTTTGTTCCAGGTTTTCCACTTAGAACATTAGTTCCGATACACGATTCTAAGTGAAAAAAAGTCATATATTATTCAATATGTATTCACAATTTAAAAACATAATTAATGAATAAAAGATAAAGTTACCCTTGTAATAAGCTTTTCATTTCTTGACTCGGTTTCGATGTAATGAACAAAACCACACCACAGCTGTAATCCCGGGGCATGATTACAATTAAATGCCAATGGGACCTACATTGTATGACATAAAAATTAGTTACAAAAATACAAATTAAAATACAAATTAAAATACTAACCCTTCAATGTATGGAGCCAAATATATATGTCTTTTTGAGTCACTCATCCATGTTTGCATATATTGTTGGATTCCAACCTTTGTATTTCCAGATTTTTGGATGGATTAAGGCTCAATAAATCCGTATACTTCGGATTTTTCTTGTTCCACACTCAATTTGTCAAGGTACCTAAAACAATTAATTATAAGTTGAATATAATTATTATAATCTTAGAAACATAAATGAGAATGACTTACATTGTCCACAATTGTATGATAGAAATGTTTAACATGCAATTTCCCCTAGCAATTTCTAAAACATCGGGCAAGGAAATGTATAATGGAACACTGGAATTGTCAATTCCAAACACTCTAACATCCCATTGTATCTGACACGGTCTCTTCCTCAACCGTGGTAATATGGTCAACAACATAGAGATGGGATCATCATCACATTCTGTCAGATCCTCATATATAATAGGTTGTTTTTTATGCTTAGCACGACGCAAGTCCTCCTAAACAAATGATAACAATTGATTAAACATTAATATAATTATAATACTAGAAAAGAGAAAATAGACAATATATATATATATATATATATATATATATATATATATATACCTTGATCTCAGTGCTGATAGTGGCATAACCAAACGTCTTGGTCAAGTCAAGAATGTCCCGCTTGCCTGCCCCACTAATTGAATCTCTTCATTAGGAAAAGGCACTGGAGCATTAGCATCATGAACTTCATCAACTACTACTCGTGTCCAGTCTTCCTGTAGAGGGACACCATGGATGGTCAAGCCACCCTCAAAAACTCGACTAATAGCCACTAGACGCGGGGGGTCATCTTCAACATATAACTCACACTCGGTGTGATGCATCGATCTCGAGTATATTCTCCGAATGATCGATAGCGAGTAGCAAGCACAACTCCCTTTAGTGCCGACTTCGAACAACATCATGTTCAATTATTTGAGGTGTTCCTTGAGTCCGTTGTCGAGAGCGGGCGAGAGATTCAATTTTCTCATCAAACTCTTGCTGCAAGGATCGCCTTATTTGATTTAACTTTTCTTCAAACTGCATCTCCATTTTATGCAAGGCCTCCTGGTCGCAAGAGTCAGCGAGTGGTCCTTCGTGATGTTGGACCAAAGTAATCACGAAGGCCCCGGGTTCCACCAAGCACCACGCACACGTCCCGAGTAATCTGGTTTTTCTATGGCTGTCGCCAATATATCTTGTCGACCATAAGGAATAAATGATCCTTGGTCGAGTCTCGCTCAACTAAATCATCCTACAACACATTAACAATAATTAAGTCATACACTAACTTTCACATTAGAATCAATTCAAATTGACATTATAACTTACAATTTTCTCGAGCAATGATTCGTGCAGTACTCGAAGTCATTTGTCCATCGATTTTTGTCCGGCTGCCTTCCGCATTCGATAGCGAGGGGTGGAGATGCAAGGTCGAGTAGAATCAACTCCTGCCGACTCTTCTCTCGGATTTCATGAGATGTTGCTCCAATAATGCATACCCTCCTCGTGACAATACATGGGGTGCATCATTCAACCTCTCGACGTTGTTAGGCAAGCACGTCTTTTATCCTCGCCAAGAGGGGTCCATTCGGCTGGCACAAAATTGTAACCAATCCTCCTCACTAATTTGATACTTTAGACAGGGAGATTCATCTTGAAACTTTCCAAATACATACTCCCGTGTCAAGAAAGTCTTAAAGTCCCTCCATCTAATGGCAATGGAGGATAAAATCTTCTTCCTCATCACCTCGGTGTTAGGAACATCAAAATTTTGCGTGAAATGACCAATAAATGTTAAATTCAATTAATAATGATATATAAAGTATTCAACAAATATAGAAATACCCGAACATCCTCGCCACATGAGGTTCTTCTCGATTTCCTCTACATCATCCCAAGATGGAGTAGTAATCGGAACATGGTGTCGAGCTAGTAGTCCCAAATAGCTCTTAAACTTAGCAACATTTGGGCCGGATGCCTTACCGAACGTGGATCAACTTCAACTTGAGTTTTCTCTCTAGCTACCCTCCTTCTTGTCAACCCCTTTAACCGAGTGACAGATCTACCTTTATCACCACTTCGCTCCTCGCTCACCGCCACTACCACTACCAAGTATCACTCGTGGAATCCGACATATCCCGAAAAACAAAACAATATGAAGTCAACATACTTTATAAGTTTGAATAAAAAGAACTAGAAAATGTGAAGATAAATACCTATTATGTTGGTATGTTTTCCCATATCCCTTCATCATGATCACTTCGAATTGCATGTATGTCATCAACTTCATTGTCAACTATGTCATCAAATGGTCTACTTGAAAATGAAGGTGTTTCATGTATATCTAGAGACTCATCTTCATGAATTCCGTGCATGCTTCTTCCTTCTAGGACAATTGACCATATCTCATTACATGAATCCTTGACATAAAATATTTGTCTCGCTTGATATGCCAAAATAAAAGGTTCATCCTTATACCCAACTTTACTCAAATCAACCAAAGTAAATCCTAGGTCATCTGTTCGCACACCCGTATTCCCTTCAACCCATTTACACTTGAAGACAGACACCCTAAAAGTAACATAATCAATTTCCCATATCTCTTGTATGACCCCAAAATAACTCATAGAAGCTATGATAGGATTTTTGTCTTTAGAACTAGAAAAATGCATAGATTCAGCTTGAATTGTGACCCCACTATTTTGTACTCTACCTTTATCATCTTCTATTTTTGAGTAGAAACAATAGTTATTAATGTCATACCCACCAAATGTAATGACATCACTATTAGGCCCACGAGCAAGTCTCAAAAGTGTTTCTGAAGCATTAATCTCAACATATACCCTTTTTTTAAACCAAGAAAGGAAACTTTTGTTATGTTCATTCAATACCCATTTTTCATTCATTCGTGGATGTGTTGCCTTTATTTCAGTTATGTGTTGTGATATGTAAGGGATTACTTCATCGGTGTTGTTCAATATGTATAAATGTGCTTGGTCAACTTCTTTCCGACTAACATTTTTAATCTTTAAATTTCGAGTACCCTTACCTTCACATCTTCCATCATGTCTCATCTTAGGAATACCTATTGGTTCTGATTTTGACATGTATCCTAAACAAAACTCAATGACTTCTTCTGCAATGTACCTTTCCACAATAGAAGTTTCTGGCCTGTACTGATTCTTCACATATCCTTTTAAGATCTTCATGTATCTCTCAACAGGATACATCCATCTAAGAAAAATTGGACCACATAATTGAATTTCTCTTACCAAATGGACTATCAAATGCACCATGATATCCAAAATGAAGGGGGAAAATACATTTCTAACTGGCACACTATTACAATTGCTTCATTTTCTAATTCATCTAACTTTTTTGGATCAATTACCTTTTTACAAATGGCGTTGAAAAACAAACATAACTGAGTAATATCAATTCTAACAGAAGTTGGTAAGATGTTTCGAATGACCACTGGTAAAAGTTGTTGCATCAACACATGACAATCATGAGACTTTAAACCAACTAATTTCAACTCTTGCATAAACACAAGACTCTTAACGTTTGAGGAGTATCTTTGTGGCACTTTGACCTCATGTAAACACTCACAAAAGCTTCTCTTTTCTTTCTTTGATAGAGTATGACAAGCTAGAGGTAAGTAAGTGCGTTTTCCAACTGATTGTGGATGTAATTCAGAACGTATACCCATGTCTGCCAAATCTTGTCTTGCTTTTATTCCATCTTTTGTCTTTCCTTTTATGTTAAGCAATGTCCCAATTATACTATCACAAACATTTTTTTCAACATGCATCACATCTATACAGTGTCTAACTTCCAACTTACACCAATAAGGAAGATTGAAGAATATAGACTGTTTCTTCCAAATGTTTTTCTCATTGGATTTCTTTTGGGTCTTTCCAAACACAATATTAATATTTTTCACTTGCTCATATACTTGTTCACCATTGCGTGGTACTGATGCAATTGCATTCTCCTGACATCCATTAAATGCTTTCTTCATTTTACGATATAGATGATTAGCAACTAGAAACTTTCTATGCCTATTGTACGCAATTTTTTGTCCATGTTTCAATTGGATATAACTTGTGTCTTCTTGACATAAAGGACACGCTAAATGACCTTTCACACTATAACCGCTCAAATTACCATATGCTGGAAAATCATTTATAGTACAAAATAATATTGCACGCAACCTGAAATTCACTTCGTGATATGAACTAAGATATACATCTATGTCATTTCCTGGTTGTCGAGGTCCTGAAATCATCATAGATAACATCATATATTTTCTCTTCATGCATAACCAAGGAGGCAAATTGTAAATGATCAACATAATTGGCCATGAACTATGTTTACTACTTAAATTTCCATAAGGATTCATCCCATCTGTAGCTAATCCAATTCTCAAGTTTCTTGGCTCTGCACCAAATTCTGGAAAGGTTTCATCAATCCTTTTCCATTGTGGAGAATCAGCTGGATGTCGAAGAAGATTGTCACATTTTCTACCATTTGCATGCCATGTCAAGTTTCTTGCATCTTCTTTTATGGCAAATAATCTTTTAAACCTAGGTATAATTGGCAAATACCATAACACCTTAGCAGTGGGACCATCTAGTTCTTCCTTACCACTACTTTCCTCAACTTTGTTTTTGAACCTCGACAAACCACATGTCGGACACATCTTTAATTTAGCAAAATCATTTCTGTACAATATACAATCATTAGGACATGCATGTATTTTCTTGTACTCTAAACCCATTGGACATAATATCTTCTTTGCCTCATAGTTACGAATAGGTAATGTATTATCTTTAGGAAGCATCTCCTTCAACAACTCCAATAATTCGGTGAAACTTTTATCAGTCCATCCATTTCTTGCTTTTAAAGTAAACAATTTTAAAGTTGCTGATAATCTTGTAAAACTACATCCTATGTACAATTGTTACGCAAAATCAGATTTCAAAGTATCATATACATGTGCTTTCATAAAATTTTCTTCACCAATATCACGTATCATATCCTCTAGATTATCATCCATCCTTTCATCAAAATTGTCTGTAGTTGACACAGTTGGGGTGTCTAATATTTCTCCATGTCATGTCCATATTGTATAACTCTTAATAATATCATAAACAAACAAGTGATCACATATATCCTCAAGTTTATGACGAATTTGATTCAAACAACGAACACATGGACAATAATATGTCCCTTTCATAGCTTTTCCATTTTCACTAGCAAATTTTAAAAATTTCTCAACTCCCTTTTCGTACTCTTCACTAATACAACGTGCATTCATCCAACTTCGATTCATATTATGTTATAAAGTTTCGTTACTCCTAGAGATTTAAAAATTATATGTAAAAAGAAATTAATATACAAACAACAAAGCACGTTCCAACAACAATGGAGTGTGTAAACCGAATGCACTCAAACAAATAAACAAATAATTACATTCCAATAACAATCCAGATGGAGACATTCATACTATAACGTGATTGAGATCCCCAAAACAATCACGGATTCAATGTAAACATATAGCAATGACATAGAACACTAACCTCGAGTGTAGACGAAAAATGATTTCAAACTCGAATCCAATCGGGAGAAATATCAAGTTCGTCAAATGACACACAATGTAGATGTTTTTCACTGTAAAACTGATCGAAAATGGTGTGCAGAGGTAGCTGTTGTCGTCGTTCTCAAAAACCCTGGTTGCACGAGACGAGGGAGTGACCCAGGGAGGGATTAAAAGAGACTTTTTACGTCGCGCATCACAGCACGCGACGTAAAAAGCCCTCTTTTACGTCGCACCTGGGTGGTGCGACGTAAAAGGCCTTCTTTTACGTCGCGCCACCCAGGTGCGACATAAAAGAGGCTTTTTACGTCGCATGGTGGGATGTGCGACGTAAAAGTTTTGTCCCTTATTTACAAAATTGCCACCACGTTTTATTTACGTCGAATATTTTTACATGCGACGACAATTGGGTGACGTAAAAGTCCTTTTCTGCACTAGTGGTCTTTAAAAGGAATTATATATTGCTGCCCTTATTGATGATTTTACAATAATATATTGGATTTATTTATTTTTTGAGATTTAAGTTTAATGTTGCAAAAGTATATTTTTGAGGTTCAAGACTTTGATTGAAAATCAATTGGTTGTAAATTTCAGGTTTTTAAATATGATAATGGAATAAACTACACCTTTGTTCAATTTAATGCATTTTGTCGGGAGGTTGGGATTGAGCAGCAACTTACTACTCCGTATAATATTCTACAACTAAATAGAGTAACAGAGAGAAAGAATAGAATGTGAAGTATGATGCATGAGAAAGGACTTCTAAAGAATGTTTGGGTCAAAGTTGCAAATTACTGAGTTTCATCCAAAAATAATAAAAGGGAAAATTCCTTGTAAAACATTATATGACTATGAATCTTTTGTTCAATTCAAAGTTTTTTATTGTATTTGTTTTACTTATCTGCCAAAGATAAAAATATATAAGTTGAATAAAAAGGTAGAAGCAAAATTTTGTATTGACTACAATACAACTTCAAAAGCTTGTAGAATCTTTCAAATGAAGATTGGAGAAAATTGAATGTAAATAAGTTCCAAATTTTTCTTATTTATTAGAGAAACCGACTTACTCTCGGGTATTTATGAAAGATATAATAATATTGATATGTTATAACTTGTAAAAACTTTTGAAGCAGAAAACTACCAAAGTGGATTGTTGCAGTACAGAAAAAAGCTAACCATGATTAAAAAACAAAACTTGAGGAATGGTTCCGATAGAGTCCAATACAAAAAACTGTTGTTGGTGTTAGAATGGGTATTTAGAACCAAACTCATCTCAGATAATTCCACTAATCAACACAAAGTCAGATTTGTAGAATGGATATGCTCACATATTTGTTCCTCTCACTCAATTCGTAGAGAAAATTTTAATAGCTAATAATAGAAGGGATATTGTTGAAAATGGAAATCAATATTTATTGTAAGAGTTTATTACAATATATTAGAGTTTTGATGAAATTTATATTATTATAAATTTTAATTCTAAGTGTTAATAAACTGTTAAAAGTATTTTATAGGTTATTTAAATTCGATTTATTTTCAAATTAACGAGTATAATTTTTATAAGTTTTTAATTTTATTTATATTGTTTATAAAAATCGTAAGTATGTGAGCAGTTTTTCTATCTTAAAAATAATTTGAGATCCTACAAAATTTTAAATTTTATTTATTTTCGGAAACTCAAGCAATTTTTCGTACCTAGAAGCTCATGCTCCTCCAACTGTATAATTAAATGTGATACCGTACTTCAGAAGTAACCCTTTCTCAGCAAGGATTTCATCTCAACTTCACGCCATAACAATAAGTTTTTTATAAAACAAAATGGATATTATATAAAGAAAAATTATATTTTCATCTCCTTTAAATTAAATATTTTTTTTACAATATACTTTAATATTATAATAATAATAATAATAATTTTAAATTTTATTTATTATTGTATCATTAAAGAGAATTATATATACATGAATAAAAAAAAAAGTGATTATATATATATATATATATATATATATGAAAACATATAAAAGACCCTTAATAAGTCCGACCGACACCTTACAACCGGTCTTCCAATGTAAATTTCCACGCGCTTTCTCATTTGCTTTATGAAGTCACTTTTCTCCTGCTGATACCTTGGGAGTATTATTCTATACGCACATTATCTTCTGAAGCAACCCAGTTATCACCTTCTGCAATGGCTTGCAGACAAATTCAACGCAGCTCTTCATCACGAACGAAGAATTTTGACGTGTTTGTTAGCTTTAGAAGTGATACTCGTAACGGTTTTACTGATCACCTTTTTGCTGCTCTTCAGAGAAAAGATGTTCTGGCCTTCAGAGACGACCAAACAATAAAAAAAGGGGAATTCTTGGAGTCTGAGCTCTTGCGCGCAATTGAAGGGTCACGAGTTTTCATTGTTGTCTTCTCGAAGGACTATGCATCATCCACATGGTGCATGAAAGAGCTTACGAAGATCGTGGAAACAGGTCGAAGTTTGCTCCCTATTTTCTATGATGTCACTCCTTCGGAGGTCCGAAAACAGAGTGGAGAGTTTGCAGAAGCTTTTGCTCAACACGAAGAAAGGTTCAAAGATGACTTGGAAATGCTACAAAAATGGAGGGAAGCGCTCAAAACAAGTGCCGATCGTTGTGGGTGGGATATGCAAAATAAGTAAGTATAAAGCTAGATTTTTTATGTTATAAGTCTTTACTTTATTCTGAGTGATGATTGTATTTTTGCTGAACTTTGGTCGCACAGGCAACAAAATGAAGAAATCGAAAACATTGTTGAAGAGGTAATCAACATATTGGGTTATAATCAAATTTTGAGTTTTGGAGATGATTTAGTTGATATGCATTCTCGCGTTAAACAATTGGAAGAACTTCTGGATTTGGGTGCAAATGATGTTGTTGGGCTTGTGGGAATTTGTGGGATGGGTGGAATAGGAAAGACGACACTTGCAACTGCATTGTTTAATAAAATCTCTCCTCAGTATAATGCTTGCTGTTACATTGATGATTTAAGCAAAATTTATTTGGATTTTGGAGCAACAATTGCACAAAAACAACTTCTTTGTCAAGCTCTAAATAAAAATTTGGAGATACACAATCTGTCCCATGGAACCATGTTGATCAGAACTAGGCTATGTCACTTAAAGACGATTGTTGTTATTGATAATGTTGATAAAGTTGAACAATTAGAGAATTTGGGTTTGCATCCCGAGTATCTAGGCCCAGGGAGTACAATCATCATAATCTCTAGAGATTGCCATATCTTGCAAAATTATGAAATAAATAAAGTTTACAATGTTCAACTCTTGGATGAAACACATGCTCTTCAATTACTATGCAAAAGAGCTTTCAGATCTAACGATATTAAGGAAGAATATAAAGGGTTGACATATGATGTACTCAAATATGTGAACGGTCTTCCTTTAGCAATTAAAGTATTGGGCTCATTTTTACATGATCGAGATGTTTCTGAATGGAGAAGTGCGTTGGTTAGAATGAAAGAAAATCCAAGGAAGGATATAATGGATGTGTTGCGAATAAGTTTTGATGGATTGGAGAGTCTAGAGAAAGAAATATTTCTAGATATTGCATGTTTCTTATCGAAATCGAGTCATTATTACCGCAGCGAGTATCAAGGGAAGAAACTTCTAGACTATCGAGAATTTTATCCTGACATTGGTATGAAAGTTCTGATTGAGAAATCACTTATTAGTTGTCGAGATGGGGAGATTCAAATGCATGACTTGTTGCAAGAGTTGGGGAAGAGTATTGTCAGAGAAGAAGCACCCAAGGAACCAAGAAAGTGGAGCAGGTTATGGGACTACAAGGATCTCCAAAAAGCCATGAAAATAAATACGGTAAAAGTTTTTTTTTTTTTAATATGAAATCTTGGATTCTCATTCTTCAAAATTTTTGAAATTATTAAAAAAATATAATAATTGCTTTTTCCTTTTTATATTGCTTTAGGAAGCCAAAAATCTTGAAGCTATAGTTATTGAACAACGTCCAGAAGAGTTTGTACAAGAAAGAATAAGAGTGGATGCTCTATCAAAAATTAATCACCTTCAATTGCTCATTCTTAAGAAAGTGAACACTTTTGGATCTCTGAATTGTATTTCTAATGAACTGAGGTATCTGAATTGGGATAACTTTCCTTTCGTGTCTTTGCCATCAACTTTCGAGCCAGATCAACTTGTAGAATTGCAACTGCGTTATAGCAATATCAAGAAATTATGGGAAGGCACAAAGGTACTACATATTGTTAGTTTTCATATTTCTTTGCCTCCAATAATCAGAAAGATACTCCATCTCATATTTTTGAAGTTCCTTTACATTGTTAAGTTGGTTTTTTCTTTCAATTTTCTTGTCTCTATTTAAATTATCATATTAGAAATATATTACACCTCATTTTTTGAACTTACTTTTACACAAAAAAGGGAAAGGTTAACTTTTTTTTTTTTTCATTTTGTCTCCTTCTAATTGCACAAATAAAAAAATACTAAGGATTGTTTTTTTGGTTACCTTTTTTAATGGAAAATTAAATTTGTCTTACTTATGCTTCTCTAACAGATCCTGCCTAAGTTGAGAACTCTGGATCTCTGTCACTCCAAAAATCTTATTGAGATGCCAGACTTAACAGGGGTTCCTCATCTTACGAGTCTTCGACTTAAAGGATGTATAGAACTTGTCCAGATAGATCCATCCATTGGTATTCTAAGAGAACTTATTCATCTGGATTTGAAAAATTGTAAAAATCTTGTCCTTAATCTAAATATTATTTTTGGGCTCGGTTCTCTAAGAGGCTTAAATCTCTCTGGATGTTCAAAATTACTGAATAGTAAGATGTTAATGGAGCCAAGAGACACACAACATTTGGAAAAAGTTGATAAAAATACAAGTGTCGTCCAACGGTCAACATCCTCTGTATACAAACTTCTAATATTGCCTTTCAATTTTCTATCCTCTCCAAAACCTGAAGATTCCCTTGGTTTGTTGTTACCTTATTTATCTCGTTTCCAATGTTTGTCACATCTTGATCTGAGCTTTTGCAATCTACTCCAAATCCCTGATGCAATCGGGAACTTACATTCTTTAGTTGGACTAAATTTAGGAGGAAACAAATTTGTGACACTACCTTGTACCATCAAGCAACTTTCCAAACTTGAAAGGTTGAACTTGGAGCACTGCAAGAAACTAAAATATTTCCCCGAGCTTCCAATAACAAAAGACATAACAATTGGCAAATATTGGTGGAGATTATACCTTTTTTACTGCCCCAGTTTGAGTGATATAGAACACTGTTATAGAATGGTTACTTCTTGGATGACGCAAAATCTTGAGGTAACCACTCAATTCTTTCTTTCGTTTTCTCACTTTTTCTGTGAACACTTTTTATATATAACTTGCTGGAATCAGGTTTACTTGCAACGAACTATCTCCTCTGCTATGATGGAAATTGTTATTCCTGGGTCTCAAATTCCAAAGTGGTTTAATAAACAAAATGCTCGTAGTTCAATAAGTGTGGATCTATCTTCTGTTATGGATGATCCAAATTGGATAGGTGTTGCCTTTTGTGTACTATTTATCACACACGAAGATCCTACAAATTTGAGTGACGGAAGGAATCATCATGACGATTGTATTGCATACGGTGTCCATAATAAACACCTTTGGCCAAAACGTTATATACATGTTCCAATATATTTCGAGAAAGATCTGGTGACAGTTGAATTAGATCACTTGTTTACAGTGTTTTACTCTCGGGAAGAATTCATCGGTCTTCTTACTCAAGATCCAGACAAAATGCTTGATCCTGCTAAGTTGGAATTCGAAATTATTTCTGATCATTTTCAAGGTTTACGTGTTGTGGTGAAGAATTGCGGATATCGTTGGGTATTTAAGGAGGATCTTCAACAATTATACTCAAACATGATGTTTGGCAGAAATTTTTCATCTCAAGAGAGGAAACTAAGTGATTGACCGCGGAGAGCCTTCAGCCTAGATATTTCTTCTCAACCACCCCTGCTTCAGAGTAACTTTAATTGGTTTCAGGTAAAATTTAATACAGAAATATTTTGAGATTACAGTTATATATATATATTTCCTTTGTTATTGATATAATGATTTTTTTTTCTGAAGAAGTAGAAGTTTCTAACAGTGATAACTTTTTAATTGAAATAATTAAGGGAATCTGACTCTTTCAACAGTTTTCTAAGTGATCTTTGGTAATTCTCTTACAATTTTCAAGGGTCTAAAAATTGAAATGTTAACAAAAGCTAGAAAAGAACAAAATAAATATAAGAGTTAATTACAAATTTACAAGAAATATATGTATATTAGTATATGTGGAAGTGTGTTCTATTCTCTACATCGTTGGTACATGTTTAGCACAATCACCTTCTTCAAGAAAATGCTATGGAGACTTGAGATTGTAAATTTTACCATCTTGAGATCTTATACGAAACCATTCTATTTTCAGACCACCAATTGCACTTTTTGAGGACAATAACATAAAAATCGATTCTAGAAAATTTACTTGGTCTAGAGCTAAAATGATTCCCATTTTTTGCAGTACTCATTGATCCTATTTAAATGTACTCACTTGAAGCTATTCTGGGGACCAGGTGGTTATTCTCATCTTTTAGTTTTATCTGAATACGAAGAAAGGTTGAAAGATGATATGGAAATGGTACACAAATGGAGAGATGCATTGAAAGCAATTACCAATCGTTATGGGTGGGATGTACAAAATAAGTAAGTGTTTAATTATTAGTTTTTTTTTTTTTTTTCATAAAATATATACATGAGTTTCTTTATGGAAGTTTTAAGTATTACTGATGATTTGGTGTTTTTTTCCCTACTTTGGTACAGGCCACAACATGAAGAAATTGAAAAAATGGTCGATGAGGTAACCGATATATTGGGTCATAATCAAATTTTGTGTTTTGGGATGATTTAGTTGATATGCACTCTTGTGTGAAACAATTGGAAGAACATTTAGATCTGGGTGCAAATGAAGATGTTCGAGTAGTAGGAATTTATGGGATGGGTGGAATAGGAAAGACCACACTTGCTACAGCACTGTTTCATAAAATCTCTCCTCAATATGATGCTTGTTGTTACATTGATGATGTAAGTAAAATTTACAGGGATTTTGGACCAGTGAGTTTGCAAAAACAACTCCTTTGTCAAACTCTAAACCAACGTAATATGGAGATACATAATATTTCCCAGGGCATCATGATGGAAAGAAGTAGGTTATCTCACTTGAAGGCACTTATTATTCTTGATAATGTTGACCAACTTGAACAACTTGAAAAATTGGCTTTACTACCTACGCACCTAGGTGCAGGGAGTAGAGTTGTCATAATCTCTAGAGATAGTCATATCTTAAGAAATCATAAAGTGGAAGCAATTTACAATGTTCAACTCCTAAGTGAAGATAAAGCTTTTCAATTACTTTGCAGAAAAAATTTCAAATGTGATAACATTGTGAAAGATTATATAGATTTGATATTGTTAGGTCTTTCGAAGGGATTAACTGAGGAAAAACACAACCTCAACCAATGAGACCTGAATCTAACTCACATAAGGGATTGACACCACTATCAACTCAAAACCTTAAGGCATAAGGTTATCCTTATATGTGTTCTCATTCTTACTTAATGTGGGATTTAACTCACACTTGACATTAGGTTATCCTTATATGTGTTCTCATTCTTATTCAAGATGTGAGACTTAACTCACACTTGGCATTAGGTTATCCTTACATGTGTTCTCATTCTTACTCAAGATGTGAGACTTAACTCACATTTGGAATACTCAATAATTTCTCCTTTAGTGTGAGTCCCTCCACATTAGTACATCAATGAGATATGAGTTCAACCCATATAAGAAATTGACACCACTATCAACTCAAAACCTTAAGGCATAAGGTTATCCTTATATGTGTTCTCATTCTTACTTAATGTGGGATTTAACTCACACTTGACATTAGGTTAAGGCATAAGGTTATCCTTATATGTGTTCTCATTCTTACTTAATGTGGGATTTAACTCACATTTGACATTAGGTTATCCTTATATGTGTTCTCATTATTATTCAAGATGTGAGACTTAACTCACACTTGGCATTAGGTTATCCTTACATGTGTTCTCATTCTTACTCAAGATGTGAGACTTAACTCATATTTGGAATACCCAATAATTTCTCCTTTAGTGTGAGTCCCTCCACATTAGTACATCAATGAGATATGAGTTCAATCCATATAAGAGATTGACACCACTATCAACTCAAAACCTTAAGGCATAAGGTTATCCTTATATGTGTTCTCATTCTTACTTAATATGGGATTAACTCACACTTGACATTAGGTTATCCTTATATGTGTTCTCATTCTTATTCAAGATGTGAGACTTAACTCACACTTGGCATTAGGTTATCCTTACATGTGTTCTCATTCTTACTAAAGATGTGAGACTTAACTCACATTTGGAATACCCAATAATTTCTCCTTTAGTGTGAGTCCCTCCACGTTAGTACATCAATGAGATATAAGTTCAACCCATATAAGATATTGACACCACTCTTAACCAAAAATCTTAAGGTATTAGGTTATGAGTCATATATCCTTATATGTTGCTCAATTTTCCCATTCTTACTCAATATGAGACTTAACTCACACTTAGAATGCCCAACAGGCCTTGAAGCACTGAAGTATGTTGATGGCCTTCCATTAGCAGCTGAATTATTGGGCTTCTTTTTATTTGATAGAGATGTTTGTGAGTGGAGAAGTGCGTTGGTTAGACTGAAACAAAATCCAAGGAAAGATATCATGGATGTGTTACGAATAAGTTTTGATGGATTGGAGGAAATGGAGAAAGAACTATATTTAGATATCGCCTGTTTTTCTTCTTCTTTCAATGATTTATTGGAGAAAATAACAATGACAGGACTTTTGGAGTATAGAGGATTTTGTACTGATGTTGGTTTAAAAGTTCTGAATGAGAAATCACCCATAAGCTATGAGGGTTCGGCTATAAAGATGCACGACTTGTTGAAAGAGCTGGGAGAGAGCATTGTGAGATAAAAAGCACCAAAGACCAAGAAAGTGGAGTAGAATATGGAACCACGAGGATCTGCAAAACGTCATGAGAAAAAAACAAGGTAAAACAGGTTTTGAAACAAAATCTTAATTTGTAATTTCCCTACTGTTACAAAAAGTCTTACACCTTCGTTTACCTTTTACAACGCTTCTAGGAAGCCAAAAACCTTGAAGCCGTAGTCGTTAAATATTATCCAAGTGCCCAAGTTGAGCGAGATGGAAAAGTATTACAGCATGATTTTTTCTACGACGATGCAACACCTTGAGGTAACGAGTTTATCCTTTCTTAGCCTGTCTTTGTGTTGACTGATTATGCATAGTTTATTTTCTGGTACCAGCTATACTTCAAATCCTCTCAAGAATCCTTAGTTATGAGTATTGTTATTCCTGGAACTGAAATTCCAAGGTGGTTCATTAAGCAAAATGTGGGTAGTTCAGTAAGACTGGAGTTGTATCCCCTGATGGATGACCCAAATTGGATAGGTGTTGCTTGTTGTACACTATTTGTGGCACCTGATCATCCAAATAATAATTTCACTGATACATGCCGACATGAGTGTAATCATAGCATTTTCTTTGGTTTACAACATGTAAAGAATGGCTACTATTTCTAGGTTCCGATTACTTTGAAGAGAGATTTGGTGACATTCGAATTTGATCACTTGTCAGTAATATGTTTTTCTCTCCAAAATTTCTAGTTGAAGAACTAAGTGGATGGATAAATGAAGATTTTGCTCTTCATGAACTTGTATTCACACATCCCACTACCAAGACTTCCTGTTCAGCTTTGATTTTGTTGGTCAAAGGTTGTGGGTATCGTTATCTATTCGAGGAGGATATTCAACCACTCAAATCAAACATCATCTTCACTGCAACGTCCTCTTCTGGGAAACCCAAACTATTAACAAACTGAACAACATTCATTCACTGTATATTATAGAGAATTGATTTATGAATTATATATATATATATATATATATATATATATATATATATATATATATATATATATTCCTGGTTTTGTGTAAGTTTGCCTATGGTATTAAAAATGGACAAATTTAGTCATTCATGTTATTATAGTTTTTTTTAATTTAACACTTAATTATAATTTATCATCTTAACATAACTAACAAAAGAGTTAAATATGATTTCAATAATTCTTTATATTATAAAGTTGATGAAAAAAGACTAAATTTGTATTTTCTTTTTATGTTTTGAAAACTAATTTCTTAATTTTAAAATATAAGAAATGAAGATAATTTTCAAAAAGAAAAAATATATTTAGCTCTTATTTTACATAAATAGTAATAAAAAATGTTTATAATTCTTATGAAAAATAATTTTATAACTTTTACTGTAATGACATTTTTTTTCTAGATAAAATATGAAAGTATCAATTAATTTTCTTTATAACGTTTTCTTTTATAATATCATTATTTTTAGGTTTAGTTTTTCATTTAGTTTCTATAATTTTATTTTTTATAGTTCATATATTTATAAATTGTTTATTTTAACACTATCATAATCTAGTTTACTATCATCTAAACTCATAATGATTATAAAGAAATTAACAATACTATATATAAGAATTAAAAATAATATTTGACTATATGTACTAAATATTAAAGTGTATTAAAACTTAAATAAGTTTTAAATCTCTATTATATAATCTGCTTCTAATGTTTTTTTTTTTTCAAATTTGACATCTAATAAATTTTTTTAAAATCTCTCTTCTGTGAACTGTTATTGTTCACAAGTCCATGAATTTGAAACATAATCAAAATGCTAATTAATGATATGCATTAAATTCCTTTTTACTTGAACTAACAAAAACACTCATCATATAAGGAAAAATATATTGGTTTTATAATAATAAATAAATTGAAAAATAAAATAAAACTATAAAATATTTTAAAATAATAATAATAAAGACAAAATATAGATAGAAAAAATTTAAACACGTAGACAAAAAATTTCATAATTTACTTGATAGTTAACTTTTTTTTTTAAATATTGGATAATAAAAAAATTGGTCATGTTTTAGTGTGGTTTTGTTTTTAAAAATTACATTAAAATTAAAATTAAGAGATTAAAGTATATATAAATTATTTTTGATCGCGACTTTTAAATAATATAAATAAATGCATAATCATAAATTTTTCACGATATTAAAATTATTTGTGATAAAAAATATATATTATATAAAATTATTAAAAATTATAAAGAAATATGTACAAGATTAAATATATATTAAATGTGTTCGATGATATTTTATATTAAAAATAATCAATTATTATATAATTTATATAATAAATTGTTCAATAATATTTTTAATATTATTATTAAATTTAAATTTAGTAAGTTAAAATTTATTTTATTATATATCTTCTATTTTTTCTTTATATAATTGTTTTCATTGACATCTTTAAAACTCAATTCATTTATTTTTTATATTTTAATATCAAAACATCATAAAATATTAAAATAATTAATTATTTGATAATAAATAATATATGTTATAGTGGTGAAAAAAATAATAACAAATTTGTTTACTTCAAGAAAAAAATAAAAATTAAATTTAAAATGTAAAAAATAAAAAGGTGAAAAAGAAAAAAATATAAAATAAAGAAAAAAAGATATAAATAAAAAATTATATGAAAAAATAAAAATGATAATAAGAATTATTTATAAAAAATATAATAATATATTTTATATTTAAAAATAAATTATTTAATTTTAAATTTTTTATAAATAAATATATATATATATATATATATATATATATTAAAATTTTGGAGAAACAGTTGGCACCCATCCACCTTTAGATATGAAACTCATGAGCCAATCATAATTACTGCATTAGAAAAAAATATTAAACAATTTAAAACAACAAAGCATTATAAAATTTAAATAATCAAATTATACTTTAGATTTATTAAAATTAAAGAAATAGTTTGAAAACTATCATAAAGTTTTAGGGATAAAATAAAACTTTAGAAATCAAATAAACCGTTATGCCTTTAAATATAATGTAATATAAACTATCTTGTCATGATATATATATATATATATATATATATATATATATATATATATATATATATATATATATATGTATGCTGTTCTCATCCATAATCTAGATACATAGCTTATAGTCTAAATCATCCAAACTCACAACTAGTAATGTAACTATATACTCCCTTCACCATTTCCACCTCCCATTTTATTCCTTTTATAGGAGCCATTTCCGTCTTCTCAAAACTTTACAATCAGCATGATGATATTCATTAACAAAGCATCCATCAACACATGAGAATACGATTCCTCCATGTTTTATTTTCCTTGATTTCTGAGTAGCAGCCTTTGAATCAGAATAGAAAACATGGAGGAACTCAAAAAGTAAGAGTGGAAGTGACACCCTTATCAGCAAGCATATATTCTTGTTTTCACCCAAATGAATTCCCCAAGTTGAAATATGATTATTTTGAAGCTATATTTGCACCCCAAATAAAGAAAAGAAAAGTGTTTTGCATGGTCCATTGAAGAGGAAGGTGAAATCATGAGCGGCCACAGGCACAATTCCACACCTTTCCCAAGGCAGAGAAGTTTTAGATCCTATGATGGCCACAATTACAATCATAGTGAACCCAATGAAGTGCCTGTGTTTTACAGATCTAACACTACTCATGCCACCGTAAGTCTATTCTGTTTTTGTTTTAGTGTCAAGGTTTTTAGGACATGCTGACAGAAGAACAAAACAAATTAAATTTATGTTCATGGACCCATCATTGTTTGAGGATGATAGCTTGTTCATAATCTTGGTTCATAATATTAGCAGGATGACAGAAGTTCAGATGTATTATTACCTCGGGATTGGGAATTCAGACATCCTGTAGGATTCCACCACATACCAAAGTAAGGCCAAATTGCAAACTAACTTGCTTATTTATGTGCTCAGACTTCAAAAATATGGTAATCTGTGTGAGAAAATGTGTTCAAAAAATAATCACGTGCTTTGATAATTGACAGATGGATACATGTTTCAATCACTATAAATTTCACAGAATAAAAAAGTTTTAGATTTCATGTAAACCTGGTTTTAACAAAAAAAATTCAACTGGTTGAAGAACAAACAATCAAATACCATTCTCACATGAACGGAAAAGAAGACCCCAATAGTTTATTTTTTGGTAATGAACACTATCAATTGAATCCCATATTAAACCAAGCTCTCTCCACCTTCCTTGATACGCTTATTTAGTTGCATGAACTTGCAATTTTTTTTGGCTTAAGGTGGAGGAAAAGCTTAGCTGATTTGCCAATTTTTGAATAATTTGCAGTTTCCCAGCACCACCACCTAGAAGACAACAAATTTATGCTCAGAATGAGGATATGGGAAGGCACAGAGATATTTTCCTGCAGCCACCTTCAAGATCCACATTCCAAACAATCACACAAGCTCCCCCAGTGGTAGAAATTTCCAAATCAACAGCTTTGAGCAAGCTTAGGAAAGTATTGTATGACCATCACCCTCCCCCAAAGAGGCATGCTATGAATCTGTGCTTATATTACAGAAATGCTAAAGAAAAACCTTTAAAAGAGAAGGAAATGGAAAAGGATGAAGATGGTAAGAGGTGTGCCGTTTGCTTGGAAGATTTTAATAGTGGTGAAGAGGTGATGCTCACTCGATGCAACCACATGTTTCATGAGGATTGCATAGTGCCATGGCTAACGACGAAGGGTCAGTGCCCAGTTTGTAGGTTTGTGATTTGTGAGATACGAAGTGGGAACCCTTCATCCTTCAACAACATTGACTTGGCCACCTTCGAATCTAGCAACCTCATCAATGAAGAGCTTTTCTCAGTTTTGAGGACCTTGGAAGAAGTTTCTCAATTCCGCAGTCTTACTT
This sequence comes from Sphenostylis stenocarpa, assembly GCA_963425845.1. Lineage (NCBI taxonomy): Eukaryota > Viridiplantae > Streptophyta > Magnoliopsida > Fabales > Fabaceae > Sphenostylis > Sphenostylis stenocarpa. The sequence goes on from OY731408.1 coordinate 32,435,082, forward strand.
AATAAAATAATGTACATATATAAGAGTTTTGCTACAGTTGAAAAATTTATGTGTAGCATCCAAAAGATATCAATGTTTAATTACTCTGTTTTATCTTATTTTTATGTAAAAGAAAACCATATCATTTTTAACACAAATTTTGAAGTGTTATATTTTTTTATATTTTTTCTGTTTATATATATTTAACTTTGTTTTTTATAATCGGATTCAATTTATCTATACAAAAATTATATAAACTTAATAATGGGACAAACTTCATCCATTATGTTTGTTATTGACAAAATAGGAATAATTTTTGTTTTAATAATAACTTCACCTAAATGAAATACAAGTGACCAAATCATGCACTCTCAACTTATAAATAGTGTGTGCTTTCGCCAAAAAAAAAATTAAAAAATTATAACTATTATAAAAATAAATAATAGTCAAAATTAATAGAGAAAGTGAGTCAAATAACTTAATATTTCCTCTAGTTCTTCTTATAAACATATTTAGAAAAAATTCCTGACTTTTTATAGAACATTTCATAGTTTTTATAAAATATTAAATTTTTTTCCCTGTTTTGCCTATTAAATATTATGAGTACGTCTAATTTTTTTATTAATGAATGATAATAAATAAAATTTTAAAAAGTCATTAACAATAGAAGTACAATTAGTATATCAATAACCTTTCTAAAATAATTAACAAAGTTAATTAAATTACTTATTTTTATTAATATATGTAATTCTGTTAAAAATTATTTATAAGAAAGATAATGAATTAAAAGGTTAAGTTGTTTCTAAAGAAAATTATTGAGAAAAATGGTTTAAAAATAAAAATAAATATTTTATTATTCAAAATTTTATAAAATTATATAAATATATTTTTTTAAATTTTAAATAATTTTCTTTAATTTTGACACAATTTAGATACGAGACTCAAACAAATATTTATTTTTGTTTTAAAATAACTCTTATCAACATCTCTTCTTATAATTTAGTTTGCGTATTGTATTACCCCCTGGAAAATGCAAAGAATAAAAAGGGTGTGTGAATAGCATGGCCGAATTGTGATTTGCAACGAAAGATTGGTTGGGCTTTCCCTTGAGTTCAAATGGGTCCGTCTGACTTAAATTAACACTTTGCAAGAGGATTGAGTAACGTCGTCGTTTTGATTCTCCTTTTTTTATATTCGGACCTGGCACGCTGTTTTCTGTCTGGGGCTTCTGTTATTGACTCTTCTCTTCACTCTGCCGCCGCAACGGTGCACCCTAAGAGCCACCTAGTCCAATGGTAAACCCTTTTTTCCTTTCCCTTTTTTCTTCTTTCGAAATCAAATTCACTGTCTTGCAAATTCTAATATTATTTTGCATTTTTTCTTTTAATTTTTGGGGTTGTTGTGAATCGGAATGAACGGAACTTCAGGCTTCAGAGAAGAAACTGTCGAATCCTATGAGGGAGATAAAGGTGCAGAAGCTGGTCCTCAATATCTCTGTTGGCGAGAGTGGAGATCGACTCACCAGAGCTGCGAAGGTTCACTTCATTCCACATTGCTTCTACTTTATTTAAAAAGGAAAAAAAGAAAAAGAGAGAGAGAGAGAGAGATAAAAGGTTCAATTTTTAATTTTGAATCTTCATATTTTGGGTCTTGCAGGTGTTGGAACAACTGAGTGGCCAAACCCCAGTGTTCTCCAAAGGTTAGTTCTCCACTAGTTTTTAAATGGGTCGTGTAGTAATACTGTTATTGAGCATATATCTCAAATCAATCTGTGTTCTGTGGACTTTTTTTGTTTTTGAATTTATTTAATAATTTGGAAGTCTATCCTTTTCTAAAATATAGATTGCTGGTGAAGATTCTGTTTCAGTAGAAGTGTCTGTTTTTAATTTACAATGTCAACAACACTCAGGCCTGATGGTAGGATGGTTTGAGTTTTGTAATATTTTATAATTGTAATAATTAAGCGTGTACTGTTCTGTGGTTATCACAATAGTATTGTGCTTAATAAAAGCATTGAAATATCAAATAGTTTTCAGAAACTTGATTCACAAGTGCATTCGAAAACTGAAGATGGGGATTCAGAGCACTGGAAGTGATTTAGACAGCTTCTCTAATGGAAGTGTGGAGCTTTTTCCTGGAGAGAAACTCTCAAAAGCCATTGTAACTTTGTATCCAAACTGGCTTTAAATCTTAACCTCTTTTTGAAGTCCAAAAGACAGATAATAAGATATTTTTCTGTGTGAAGTACTTCCAAATTGTCTTTGCTTTACTATTAGTGTATGTTCTTGTATATTTCATGTCTAGGTGTTATTCATTGGTGATTGGTAATAAATGTTTATCATCCTCATTCTTTTTCACAGCAAGGTACACTGTTCGTTCCTTTGGGATTCGAAGAAATGAAAAGATCGCGTGCTATGTCACAGTTAGAGGTGATAAGGCAATGCAACTTTTGGAGAGTGGTCTGAAGGTGAAGGAATATGAACTTCTCAGAAGGAACTTCAGTGATACTGGCTGCTTTGGCTTTGGTATTCAGGAGCATATTGATTTGGGAATCAAGTAAGTTGAAGAACAACTATTGAATCATGTTGTTGCTTTTACCTTTGCTAGATCATGAAGTTTTTAGGCCTGAAGAGATGGGAAGTTGATGATTTGATTTGGGTTGTGCTACGCATAATGCGTAATATTCTGGATGTCATGACATGTCTATAGTTCGACTTCATTTGACTTCTTTGACTTCATTTGAATAAAATGCTTACATGCATTACATGCATAAACATATGGGTGTTTCAGCATGATCATTTTGTTCTTTAGGTCCTAATATTAAAGATGTTTTGTATGGATTGATATTTTTGAGGAAACAGGACATTATTAGCTCGGTTTTAATAAACTGGTTTTGCAATTTGTGCGATCTCTTTTCAATGTCATTGTCCTACTTTTCATTTTTTTGATTCATTCATTCCCATTCGTGTATGTCTGCTAACTTTTTGGTTCATTTCCCCTCATATGTCAGATAATGGTTTCGATTTCTTTGATTATTATGAAGATTTCAGTTACACACAAATGATTGGTTCTTGACATTTGACTCTGTTTCAGATATGATCCTTCAACTGGTATTTATGGAATGGATTTCTTTGTTGTTCTGGAGCGTCCTGGCTACCGTGTGGGGCGTCGCCGAAGGTGCAAGTCCCGTGTTGGAATTCAGAACCGTGTGACAAAGGATGATGCGATGAAGTGGTTCCAGGTGAAATATGAGGGAGTGATCCTTAACAAGTCTCAGGCAATTGCTTAGATTGAGTTCACTTTAGGAATGTGTTATCGGTTTTGTCAATTATCTATAGTTCCATCTTTCTATGATAGTATCTTAATTTTGAGGCAGGTTTTGAATCGATGTTTGTTATTTAAGTTTTGTGATGAAGCACACTGTTATACGACACTTTAATTTAAAAGTTGTGAACCCCTCGCTCGTTATGCAATTATGCTTGATAACAATAGAACTATCGTATGTTGTTGCATTGGTAATTTATTTTTCACAAGATTCTTTTTTCAATATTTTTATCCCAAACTTTTTTCCTAATTATATACTACGCCTGATACGAAATAATGATGACAAAAGATGAGTTGAAAAGAAGTTTTACGTGGCTGTGTATTTGCGTTTAAGTACCATTATAAGAGTTACCAAAATTTATAAATACAAAATAAAAAAGCTTTTATAAAAGAAATAATTACTAAAAATTATGAGAATAACAATAAAATTGAAAGAAAAACGTGTATCAAAATAAATATATCCTTTAGTATGGATAACTTTCAAAATGATTATTTTAATAATATAGACCATGTGATACAAACCAACTAGTTAATTCAGATCCAACAAGGAATGATGATCCAATGGAAACGAGCAAGAAAGAAGTCTACATCCAACAAGGAATGATGATCCAATGGAAACGAACAAGAAAGAAGTCAGCGTAGATCTGTACAGATGGTAAAGTTTCGTGAATTGCTCAAGTCCTATATTAAGTCAATTCACTCCACCAACACCTTGTGGAAGTCGATTCGAAGGTCGCAAAAAAATAATCATAGAATGCATTTGTCGGACAGACATCACGTGCGCGACAATCACGTGCGCTGAAATTAAACGTACCACGTTTTTATGGTTCCAATCTCTTGGATTGGATTTTCCAGATTAAAACTTTCTTTAATTTCCATGAAACTTCGGAAGAATCCCGACTTCAGATCGTAGCCTTTCATCTTGACGGACGCGTCGTTGGGTGGTTCCAATGGGCAACACGTAACAATTTGTTATCATCGTGGCCAGTTTTTCTCACCGTTATTCGTCACCACTTCGGTCCAACTCAGTACGAGGACATTGAAGGTGAACTCTCCAAATTAACTCAAACCGGCTCTATAGCTAATTTTCAAGTCCAGTTTGAAGATTTGATGAACAAGGTCAACAATATCTCCGAATCACTACTGATAAGTTTTTTCATTACAAGACTAAAAAAGCATTTGAGACGGGAATTGCAATTTCATCGACCTGTTACTTTGATGGAAACCTTCGCCATGGCCAGAGCATATGAGACCCATTTTGATAAGACATCAGTCATAGGCAAATTGTGGTCTCGTGGCCCACAACACTCCACAGGCCCACATACCTAACCTAACCACAATCAAACAAACTGATCCAGTCAAATCCAAATAACCCATCAAACAATACTGCAGCATCGTTACCACCACTCTTACCCACACCACACTCAAACCCTTCCCTGCGTAACATGCCCTCTGCTAAACTCTGAGACCGTCATTCAAAAGGTCTCTGTTTTAACTGTGATGAGAAATGGAACCCATCTCACCGATGCTAAAACCGCGTGCTTATCCTCATGGGAGCTGATGAAGATGAACCTCCACCGGAATCCGAGGATAACTCAATAGATGATGTCTCTGGTGACATATCCAACCTTCACTCCTTGTCCAGCCAGCTCCAAAGTCGATCCCTGCGTGTTTCCGGCCTTTATAACCAAACAAATTTCACTATCCTCATTGACAGCGGGAGCACTCACAACTTTATCAAGCTGCATTAGTGGAACGATTGGGGTTACCTATCAAACCACATGCCCTCGTTTCAAGGTTGCAACTGGTTGTGGAACCTTCTTGGTTTGTCAATTTTGTTGTCATAACGTTCCTCTTATCTTACAGGACATTAAATTTGAGGTGGATTTGTTTATCCTGAACATCAAAGGTCCAAATGTTGTGTTGGGCTTTCCTTGGTTGCAATCTTTGGGCAAAGTTGCTCATGATTATTCAGCTCTCACTATGGAGTTCATGTGACAAGGGACCCAAGTTACTTTAGTAGGTGATGCCTCTCTAGCCTAATAATCAGTGTCACTGCATCAGCTTCAAGCATTGGTTCACACCAATAATATGGCCAGTGTTTTCCACCCAACCTACCCATCCCAGTTATTGATCTATTACAACGTTTTCAGTCCATTTTTTCTACACCCACAGAATTGCCTCCTCACAAAACTGTTGACCATCAAATCCATCTTGTTGAAGGATCAAAGCCAGTCAATGTGAGGCCTTATCGATATCCTCAATTTCAAAAATCTGAAATGGAGAAGTTGATCCGAGAAATGCTTGATCAAGCATCATCATCCCTAGCCACAGTCCACCCGTCCTATTGGTAAAGAAGAAAGATGGTACATGACGATTTTGTATGGATTATCGAGCATTAAATTCTGTTACAGTTAAGGATAAATTTCCAATTCCAACCATTGATGAACTTTTGGATGAGTTGGGTGGCGCAAGAATTTTTACAAAACTGGATAGGTACCATCAGATTCGGGTTCATTCGCGTGACACTTATAAAATGGCGTTCCGCATACATGAGGGCCATTTTGAATTTCTTGTAATGTCGTTTGGATTTAATAATGCACCGTCAACATTTCAAGCCATTATGAACCAATTGTTTTCTCAATACTTGGGAAGGTTTGTGATTTTTTTTTTATGACATACGGATATATAGTGCCTCTATTGAAGATCACTTGCAACATTTAGAATTGGTTTTCACTTCCTTGAAAACTCATTGTTTTTTTTGTGAAACTGTTCAAATGTCTCTTCTGCCAAGAGTCCATTGACTACTTAGGCCATATAGTTTCTCTTCATGACGTACATGCGGATCCGACCAAGCTCGAAGCCATGGAAAAATGGCCCATACTAGTAACGGTCAAACAACTTAGGGGGTTCTTAGGCCTTACCGGATACTATAGAAAATTCACTGCCCATTATGCAAGTATAGCTTCTTCTTTAACTGATCTCCTAAAGCATGATGTCTTCTCTTGGAATGAAAATGCTCAAAGGGCCTTCCTTGCCCTCAAGCAAGCTATTCTTTTTGCGCCGGTCCTTAGTTTACCCGACTTTTCTAAAGAATTTGTGATAGAGACTGACGCATTCAACGTTGGTATTGGAGCTGTTTTATTGTAAGAGGGTAACCCCCTTGCCTTCTTTAGTAAGAAATTGGGCCCAAAGTTACAAGTTGTATCTGTATACATCAAGGAACTACATGCCATTACAAAATCTGTTCTTAAATGGAGACAATACTTGTTAGGCCATTTTTTTGTCATCCGAACTGATCATAAGAGCATCAAGGAATTACTTCAGCAAGTGATACAAACTCCAGAACAACAGTCGTATGTGCACAAACTCTTGAGGTTCCAATTCCGCATCGAGTACAAACTTGGGGCTTCTAATAAAGTGGCTGACGCACTTTCACGTGTGATAGCTGACTGGCCACACAGTTACCACACACTCGCACTTAGAGCATTAGTGTAATCACCTACATATGGTATTATTACTCAGCTCCAAAAAGATAATGCTACAGATTTTTTCTATCAGACCTTTCGTGAACAACACATGCAGGGATTGCTCCGGTACCCTTATACTATCGTGAATGGGGTCCTCTTCTATACTGATTGTTATGTGATCAACCCAACCTCTCCTCTATGTCATACAATCATTAGCAAATTTCACGATACATCAAGTGGTGGTCATGCCGGTGTGAAGCGTACCCTAGTTCGTGTTGTTGTCAATTTGTATTGGTCCGATATGCGTAAAGCAGTGGAAGAGTATGTCGGCTCGTGTCTTACTTGCCAACAAATTAAATACTCAACGCAAGTTCCAGCGGGACTCCTTCAACCTCTCCTGATTCCAGAGACGGTTTGGGAAGATGTGACAATGAATTTTATTACTAGTCTCCCTCCCTCTCAAGGATTCACGGTTATCCTTGTTGTTGTGGATCGGTTATCGAAAACAGCTCACTTTGGTGCTCTCCCCATGTCATTTATCGCTTCCAAAGTAGCAAAGTTGTTTGTGTCTTTGGTTGTGCGCCACTATGGGTACCCCCATTCCATTGTGTCTGATCGTGATCCGGTCTTTATTAGCGTTTTTTGTCGCAAGCTGTTTGAACTTAGTGGCACCAAACTTGCTATGAGCAGCGCCTATCACCCTCAAACTGACAGTCAAACCGAGGTAGTTAACCATGGGTTGGAACAATATCTTCGTGCCTTCACTCAACATAAATCGTTTTCATGGGTTGCATTCCTCCCTTGGGCCGAATTTCATTATAACACCAGCTACCATAGTGCCTTGCAAATGTCCCCTTTCGAGGCTCTTTATGGTCGAAGACCACCCACCATCCCGGCATATACTAGGGGATCCACTTCTATACAAGTATTGGATGAGGCCTAACTTCTCGTGACGAATTACTCCACACATTGAAGATAAATTTGACTGCTACTCAACATAGAATGCGTTAGAAGGCCAATGCACATCATCGAGACATTACTCTCGCTGTTGGTGATTTGGTTCTCGTACGCCTCAGACCGTATCGGCAAACATCAGTCCGTCAACAGAAACACCACAAGCTCTCTAAGAGGTTCTATGGTCCTTATACTATCCTAGAGCGCATTGGGACAGTAGCATACAAACTCCAACTTCCTCCTGGTAGTCGCATTCACCCGATTTTTCATGTGTCGGCTCTTAAACCTTTTCGTGGTAATGATAATGTGTCTGCATGTGACTTACCCTTGGAGAGCTTTGATAACCAACCTATTGATCAACCAAGGACAATTTTAGATCGGCGTACTCAGTTAGTTCACGGACAACCTCATGAACAACTCTTGGTGCATTGGGAGGGTTGTCCAGTTGATGAAGCTTCATGGGAAGACTTGAAAAATTTTCGTACTTTATCCTGATTTTCACCTTGAGGACAAGGTGAGTTCTGCAGAAGGGGAAAATGATACAAACCAACTAATTGATCCAAACCCAATAAGGAATGATGACCCAATATTAGGGAAACGAGCAAGAAATAAGTCAATGTGGATGATTGACTATGTCTGCGAAAGAAAAAAAATTAAAAGATCTTGATATGCTCAAATTAATTCCTGAAATTTCTGCTGCAAATTATTAGTTTAATTCTTGTTTTATTTCCCTATTTTTCGCTTGATTGTTAGCATCCAATTCCTTTTAATAGCTATGATGTAAACAAATCAGGTAGTAATAAAAACTTTTAAGATCCTTTTTCCTCCAAATTCTATTATCTTCTTTTCCTTACTTTCTTGAGGAATGGACACTCACTCTAAGAGTGTTAAAACATTTGAACATTCCGCAGCGGTGAATCACCATGTTTTCTTCTATTACATATCCAAGATACTTTTGGAGATAACTCATCTAAATTTAATTGAAATTTGAAGCACATACATTATATATAATATATATATATATATATATATATATATATATAATATTATAATTAGTAATCAACCTATTCAATTCAATAGGACAGTTAACCTTAAACAAATTTAATAAAATAATGATTTTCAAAAGTGTCGTAGGTGATCAGATTAAACTTTTATATAAATCATGCCTTTAAAGATGACTTACGCAAATAAATAAATAAGTAAAATTCAAATTTTATCTGTTTAACAAAAATCAAATTCAAGCATCTGGTGTGACTTAGCATTATATGCGAACTCTATCACAGTGACATGTTTGAACGTACAGAACTTAATAAAACTAAAACAAAGAATCTTCTGTAATTTCAATCAATGTCCTCTTATTTGTATTATGTTGGTTGTTCGTTATTTTGTTTTCTAACTTAACGGCCGAAACATTGGTATCACTAGCTTAATGAATTTTGACCATGTAGCAACGCATGAAAGATGGAACAGAAACTACGTACTCTACATCAAATAATCAATAACAATAATAAAAAAATAACAACATCAGTCTAAACAACTATATTGAATGTAATTTGCCGGAGCAGGAATCTTCAATCTTGGACAGATAGATATTCAGATTAATAATTCCATAACATAAAGTCTATGATCTCTATATAAACCACCATACTCCTTCCCTTCAATGCATACCAATTCACTTTCCCTCTAACACAATCTTCCGATTGCTGATAAGAAATGGCTTCCACTAGCGAAAAACCATACATGTTAGCTCTACTATTCCTTCTCTTTGCAGTTGGAATTTCCCAAGTGATGTCCCGCAAGCTGCATGAAACATCCTTGAGAGAAAGACATGAACAATGGATGACAGAATGTGGCAAACTGTATAAGGATGCTGCAGAGAAGGAAAAACGTTTCCAGATATTCAAGGACAATGTGAAGTTCATTGAATCGTTCAATGCTGCTGGCAACAAACCTTACAAGCTTGGTGTTAATCACTTTGCTGACCTCACAGTTGAGGAATTCAAGGCTTTCCGTAATGGATTCAAGAGGTCTCACGAGTTTAGCACAACACAATTTAAGTATGAAAATGTGACTGCTATTCCTGCAGCCATAGACTGGAGGAAAAAAGGAGCTGTTACTCCAATAAAAAACCAAGGACAATGTGGTAAGATAAAGAACATCTTAATATCAGCACTTTATTATGTTCAATGGTCATCCGTATTTCCTTCTTCATTTTATGTTTCAATTATTAAATATTTCTGCTTCAGATTATTTATCACTTTAAAATATGAAGAAAGTACTTATTACTTTTTTTACAATAACATCCTTTTTATTGATAGTTCAGCTTTTAATACTTTGATTAATCCTCCTGATATAAATAAGGTTATTTTAGTATAGAACTAATTTATTATGATAATGGCCGGTTAAATATATTTATGGTCTTTTCAACTTTATTGATTTTTCTAACTTGTAAATCTTATGTTTTGATTTATTCTCACTTTTTTTTTTCTTTAGAATACTAAGACTATTGATATTTAATAACAATTCACTGACATCATAATGGTGTCACATCACATCAATAAACTATAACATTATCATGAGATATCTGTACTAAATGATGAGATGATACATAGAAAATAATATCACGTTAAGTTCAGTGCGCCACAATTTCTTTGTATTGAAATGAATAGGAATAATGTACACAATAATTTTGTTTGAAAAATTGTAGGAAGCTGTTGGGCATTTTCAACTGTGGCTGCAACCGAGGGTATCCACCAAATAGCCACAGGGAAACTAGTCTCCCTCTCAGAGCAAGAGCTAGTGGACTGTGACACAAAGGGTGTGGACCAAGGGTGTGAAGGGGGTTACATGGAAGATGGGTTTGAATTCATTATAAAAAATGGTGGAATCACCAGTGAGGCAAACTACCCCTACAAGGCAGTTGATGGCACTTGCGACAAAGGAACCTCCCCAGTGGCTCAAATTAAGGGGTATGAGAAGGTTCCTTCCAATAGTGAGAAGGCACTGCAGCAAGCTGTGGCTAACCAACCCGTGTCAGTTTCTATTGATGCAAATGGTGCAGGTTTCATGTTCTACTCTAGTGGAATTTACTCAGGAGAATGTGGCACTGAACTAGACCATGGTGTTACTGCAGTGGGTTATGGCACTGCTAATGGAACTGAGTATTGGTTAGTGAAGAATTCATGGGGCACTGAATGGGGTGAGGAAGGATATGTGAGGATGCAGAGAGGTATAGCTGCCAAACATGGTTTATGTGGAATTGCCTTGGATTCATCTTATCCAACTGCATGAATAGTTCAATTATGTTTGTAAATTGTCTTTAAAGCCTGTTTTTTCATTTGTGTACTGTGTCTACATGTTAATCTCAACTTAACTCAATATACACAAGGATTTTCTGTTTATTCTCAGCTTTCTTTTTAGAGGGGTAAGTTATAATCATAATTATTTTAAAAATAACTAACGTATTCTTTTTAAAAAATAAATAAATGGATATATGTTAACCTTTTTTTTTAATACATTCTTTTTAATTTTCTATGTCTCTCTTTATTTATTTATTTATATTAAAATATGCATATTTTATATATTTTTAAAACATATTTAGTGTGTTAATTGTTATCTTCAAACTATTTTTTATAGAATCTGAAACAAAAGTTAATTTGTTTTATGTGTACAAAAATGTTAGACAAATGGCATCTAAAGGAGAGTAAATAGATGCACAAATTAAAATAGATGTCAAATTAAAAATTTATTTGTGAGTCAATAATTTGTTTAAACACAGATAAAGCGGAAGCAATAATATAATCAGGAAAATAGAAAGAGATAAGGGAAAGAGAAGAACGCACATAGATTTATATGATTCGGGTATAGCCAATCCTACATCCAGTTCCCATTCAACTCTTAACACAAGAGTGACTCCCCATTCTTTATCTTTAAAATTTAGTTTACAAATTACAATCAACTCAGCAGAAGAACCAGTAAAAAGTAAATTAATTAAAAAGATAATCACCTCCTTAGAAACCCACTAAGGATGAACACCTCCCTAGAATCCCACTAGGGATGAACATCTCCTCTGAACAAATCAAAGGATGAAAAACACCTCCTTAGAATCTCACTAAGGATGAACACCTCCCTAGAATCACACTAGGGATGAAAACCTCCTTTGAACAAATCAAAGGATAAAAACACCTCTCTTGCCACCAATACACAAAGGATGAAAGTAATAAAAATAAGAACAGACACACTTGGATAATGGAGACAACAAATTGTAGAAGCCTGTAGAATGTCAATCTCCAAGAACAAGTGTGATTAACAAGGAAAGCACAGAAGGCAGTAGAGAAAAGGGTTTTCTCAAAAGGTGTAAAATATCTCTATTGTCTTGCTCATAATTCTTTTCTCAAAACTGATTGAATGTAAATTGTATTTTCGAATTCTGTAATTGTTTATTTTTTATTTTTCATCAAAACGTAATTAAATAGAAAAATAGCATCAGAAAATGGTCGTTAGACATTAATATTTTCGTGAATAAAAATCAAGATATATTCAGAAATATTTATTCTTCAAAACAAATATATTTTTCAAATTTGAATTGTCATAATTGATTATGTTACCAATATAATCAATTATGACAGAGAAAATCATTTTTCTATTTCTGATGCATCATAATTGATTATGACAGTGAAAAATATCATGTTATGAATTTTATCACACTTGTGTTTTGGAGGCTTATACATAATATTACTTCATCAACTTGTACCTCCATATCCAATATTCTAGGATTCTATTTAGTCTTCAGGAATCATCTTGGGCTTGCTTGAATAATCATCTTTATCAAAAACATATCTTGGGCATGTAGGGAAATGTTTCACATTTTCACCAACGTCATAAATTCAACTTGTCTTTAATTCATCTTGAATGGTGTTGACTTGAATGTAGTTGACTTGAATCATCATCAAAATCATCTCTTGGGAATGTAGGGACATTTCCATCAATCTTCCCCTCATTACTTTCAATCTCTCCCTTTTTTATGATGATCAAGGAAACACCTGAAATGAATTAAAATGTTTGACTCTATATAGTCAGCTCAAGATTAGCACAAATTTGTATCAAGTGTTAGAGTCTCTTAATCTCCGCCTGGATATATTAATAATAAGACTCCCCCTAACTCATATGAGTAAAGACTTCTCTTAACTCCCCTTGTTTAATTTAGAGATAGGAAAGAATTTCACACAGATTTTAATCAAAAAATCTCCCCCTGTTTCATTGATAATCATAAAAAATATTATAAGAGAAAAAAAATCTCCCCCTGTTTCACACAGATTAATATCATCGAAATATCTCTCTATTTCATTGATAATTATGAAAAATATTATAAGAGAAAAAAAAATCTCCCCCTGTTTCACATAGATTAATATCATCAAAATATTTTCTTGTTTCATTGATAATTATGAAAAATATTATAAGAGAAAAAAATCTTCCCCTGTTTCACACAGATTAATATCATCAAAATATCTCCATGTTTCATTGATAATTATGAAAAATATTGCAATAGAAACTGAGAACAAATTTGCACATATTAGTACATAAATCAAGATAGAGAAGACAATGCATTACAAAGTGTCATAGAGAAGAATATCATATTAAGGAGACAATATCTAGGATACCCAAGACAAATGAAGAGAGAGAAAGATAGGGGAATAGAATGATTATAGAGATAATGGAATGAAATGCATTAGTTTTCCCCAATTGCAATCTTCTTATTTAGGCAGCTTTCAAATTCAAATTCACTCATATTCCAGATTTCAAATTTCAAATTCCAACAAATTTCAAATTCAAATTTCAAATTCCAATTCAAATTCAATTTCAAAAATCTCAAACTGCAAAAATTTCAAATTTCAAAATCTCAAACTACAAAATTTCAAATTTAAAAAATCTCAAATTGCAAAATTTCAAATTTCAAAAATCTCATACTGCAAAATTTTGAAATAATCTCAAACTACATAATTTCAAATTTCAAAAATCTCAAATTACAAAATTTCAAATTTCAAAAATCTCAAACTTTAATAATTTCAAATTTTCATAAATTCAAACTTTCAAAATTCAAACTTTCAACATAATTGATTATGACAACAAGAAAAAAAATTTCAGTTCTGATAATCAATTAGATGCTCAAATTATCATCTAGACATGTATAAATGTTTTGTTCCTTTAGACACCCATTCATATTTGCCATTAGATATGCCAAAATATTTTATGTAACATCTATTTTATGTATGACCTAATTTCATGCAATAAAACATGTTGGTTTTCTTTTAAAAGGTCTAAATGTGTTTCTTAAAGTTTTTGAAACTGGTTTCACATCTGTTTTCCTTGACTCTTTCACAAAAATAGTTTCATGAGGTTCTAGACTTTCTTTGGGTTTGTAACCAAGTCCAGTTTTGCTAGAATTTCCTCTTTGATAATCTAATATCGAATCAAGATTTTCAGAAGATTTTGAAAAATTGCTTATTATTTTCTCTAACTTGAAAATCTCATTTTTCAAAAGATTACAATTTTCACAAGGTTTAACAACTTCTTTATTTTTAGACAAAGTTTTAGATTTCTCAACATCTTTCTTTAAGCACTCATTTTCTTTTTCAAGAATACCAACAGTATTTTCTAATGCATTAAACTTTTGCCTAAATGCATTGTATTTCTTAGATAACTTGGTAAAATCTTCATACATATCTTGATATTCTTTAAATAACTCATCATATTCATTTAAGAAATTTGTACTACTTACCTGTGATGAGACTTCATCATCACTTTTTGTCATCAAGCAAAGATTTGTTTCTTCTTCTCCATCACTATTTTCGGAAGAATTCTCTTGTGTTGTGAAAGAATCATTATCCTCCCAAGCAATATAAGTTTTGTGTTTGTTCTTATAGGTATCGTTCTTCTCTTTCTTCTTCTCTTTCACATATTTCTTCTCTTTCTTAAGTTCCGGACAGTCTGGTTTGATATGACCAGATTTTCCACATTCATAGTAATGGAATTTATTTGTTTTCTCCTTTCTTTGTTGTCTCTTTTTCCTGTTCTTCATAAAGCGAGAAAATTGTTTAACAAAAAAAGACATTGGAATCCGAAAACTTACCTTCATTTTCACTTTCGTCTTGTGAAGATTTTTCTGCTTTTAGAGCTATCGTCATGGTTTGATTTTGTTCACCGTTCTTTAACCTTTGTAGTTCCATCTCATGTTCTTGCAGCTTTCCAAATAGAGTAGCAATATTCATTTTTTGTGAGATACTTTGATTCTGTAATAGTAGTGACCTTTAGTTGTCAATTTCTGTCTAAGGATTTCAAGATCTTTGTGTTCAACTTCTCATTGTCAAAACTCTTTCCTAATGCTTTCAAGTGATTTACTATATGTGTGAAGCGTGTCTGGAAATCCGTGATGCTTTCATTTTGCTGCATTTGAAATAATTCATACTCCTGGATGAGTGTGTTCGTACGTGCTCGCTTTACTTCGTTTGTTCCTTCATGTATTACTTCAAGAGTGTCCCATATTTCTTTTGTCGTCTTGCATTGTGAGACCCTGAAAAATTCATTACGAGTTAAGGCAGAAACAATAGCGTTTCGGGCTCTTACATCATATTGGGCACACTTATTTTCATCTAGCGTCCATTGGTCAAAAGTCTTTGGAACAGCTCCAGACTCCGTTGTTCTCATCGGAATGTAAGGACAATTGAGTACAGCATCCCAAACACCGTAATCTAGTGTTTGTAAAAATGTTTCCATTCTCGCCTTCCAAAACTGATAGTCTTCACCTTCAAATAGTGGAGGTCTGTTTATTAAGGCTTCTTCCCTGTAAACCTGATTCTGCATAGTCATCTTGACAGATCGTTTAGAAATATCTTATCTAACCAAGCTCTGATACCACTTATTAGACAAATAGCATCTAGAGGGGGTGAATAGATGCACAAATTAAAATAGATGTCAAATTAAAATTTATTTGTGAGTCAATAATTTGTTTGAACACAGATAAAGCAGAAGCAATAATATAATCAGGAAAAGAGAAAGAGATAAGGGAAAGAGAAGAGCGCACAGATATTTATACTGGTTCGAGTATAGTCAACCCTACATCCAGTTCCCAGTCAACTTTTAACATAAGAGTGACTCCTCATTCACTATCTTTAAAATTCAGTTTACAAATTACAATCAACTCAGCAGAAGAACCAGTAAAAAGTAAACTAATTAAAAAGACAATCACCTCCTTAGAAACCTACTAAGGATGAACACCTCCTTAGAATCTCACTAGGAATGAACACCTCCTCTGAACAAATCAAAGGATGAAAAACACCTCCTTAGAATCTCACTAAGGATGAACACCTCCCTAGAATCACACTAGGGATGAAAACCTCCTTTGAACAAATCAAAGGATGAAAACACCTTCTTTGCCACCAATACACAAAGGATGAAAGTAATAAAAATAAGAACAGACACACCTGGGTAATGGAGACAACAAATTGTAGAAGCCTGTAGAATGTCAATCTTCAAAAACAAAAGACAGTAGAAAAGAGGGTTTTTTCAAAAGGTGTAAATATATCTCTGTTGCCTTGTTCAGAATTCTTTTCTCAAAACTGATTGAATGTAAATTGTATTTTCGAATTCTGTAATTGTTTATTTCCTATTTTTCATCAAAACTTAATTAAATAGAAAAATAGCATCAGAAAATGGTCGTTGGACATTATTATTTTCGTGAATAAAAATCAGGATATATTCAGAAATATTTATTCTTCAAAACAAATATATTTTTCAAATTTGAATTGCCATAATTGATTATGTTACCAATATAATCAATTATGACAGAGAAAATCATTTTTTCATTTCTGATGCATCAGAATTGATTATGACAGTGAAAAATATCATGTTATGAATTTTATCACACTTGTGCTTTTGAGGCTTATGCATAATATTACTTTATTAACTTGTACCTCCATATCCAGTATTCTAGGACTCTATCTAGTTTTCAGGAATCATCTTGGGCTTGCTTGAATCATCATCTTTATCAAAAACATATTTGGGGCATGTAGGGAAATGTTTCACATTTTCACCAACGTCATAAATTCAGTTTGTCTTTAATTCATCTTGAATGGTGTTGACTTGAATGTAGTTGACTTGAATCATCATCAAAATCATCTCTTGGGAATGTAGGGACATTTCCATCCATCTCCCCTCATTGCTTTAAAAAAATATATTTAACTCCTAAGTTATAATTATTTGAATAACATAATAATTGATGGATTAATTATTTTAGGAGTCCATTAAAAATTGAAGAAATCTAAATCATTTCAAATATTAATTTTGAAAGGAAGAAGTTACTGGGATATGGATATGTGTGATCCATAAATTGTAGGTAAATCTTAATTTATGTATTTATACTTATATATGTCATATATAAATATTATACATAAGGGATATTTCTTTTTTATAATATTTTTACTGGAGAGAAAAAAATATTTATATATTTAATAGAAATATTATGAGATCTAAAAATAGAAAGAAAAAAATTATAATTGTTTTTTATCTTATTGAAGAAAAAAATATAATAAAAAAACGTGAGATTGTCTATTAATTTAAAAGAGAAATAAATAGATAAATTAGATTAAAAAATATATTTAAAAAAATTAATTATAAAAAATATGAATTCCTTGATTTTAAATCTAAATTATACAAATATTTTAATTTGAATTTTAAAATAAATATCCATTCTCTTATATTTTTATTTTTAAATAAACATTTGCTTTGTTTATATATTTTTCATAATTGACACTCATCTTTATTATATTTTGAATATACCTTATTATATTTTAAAAAATTGTAGAAATCAAAATTTAACTAAAATAATTATAAAAATTGAAAATTAAAGTTTAAAAAAAAATATACATAATAAGTATATAATATCAAGTCATAACATAAAAATTTAGAATATGAATTAATAATATTTAAAAATAATAATTTAAATGATAAACGGTTATTCCAAAGCTTTAGAAATAAGGAATAAACTAAGTTACCTATACAGAATAGTTGGCGTAGTAAATAATGTTTGACTGCCACTGATTTGGAGTCTCTGAATGAATAGTTGAGTGTACAAGAAATAATAAATACAAAATTCTACAGCTATTCTTTCCCAATCCAGACTCAATTTTTTTCCTTACTAGGTGAATGAAATATATATATATATATATATATATATATATATATATATATATATATATATGTATATATAAAGATAATTTAAAATTTAATTTTATAAAATATTTTCCCCAGTAACTCAAACTATAAAAATATAGGTAATATGAATTCTGTATATAATAAATTAAAATTCTTTGAAATCTGTGTGTGCAATTGATGATAACATTGATTATGCATGCATATATTTGGTCAACCATTCAAACATATTTTTCAAGGTCTTTTTATAGATGCTTGATTATTAGGTGAAACCAATATAAAATGATGTCTGAAGGATATGCTTAATATAATAACCTTGTCTTCTACATTGCATAGAAAGCACTTATTTTTCTTGTGCATTTAACATCGAAAATTGAGACGGAAGGAAATGAAAGGTCAAAATGAAAACACATTTTGTTTCTTTGTTGTTTGGCTGTTTTAAGGATATTGCCAAAGAAACAAATACATATTCATACTTCAAGAATACATTCTATACAAATCAAACTTAATGTTTCTGACAAATTCAACGTTGGTTGCTATCTAATTTTTAACAAAGTAAAAATTATTTTAGTTTAGAAGAAAATTTGATTTCATTTTTCTTAAAATGTTTACAGAAAATTTTCTCATATAGACTACCTTCCACCTAGTAACAACAAACAAGTGACTAAATCAAATGAAATTTGCTAAAGACAGAAACTATAACCAGAAAGCAACCTCGGATAAACATTCAGATTAATAATTCCATAACATAAATTCTACGATCTCTATATAAACCACCACAGCCATTTCCTTCAATGCAAACCAATTCACATCTCTCTATAGCACAATCTCACTAACATCTTTTGTTGACAAAACATAATGGCTTTCACCAGCCAACAAAAACGGAACATGTTTGCCATATTCCTCCTCCTTGCAGTTGGGATTTCCGAAGTCACGTGCCGCAAAATGCATGAGACATCCTTGAGAGAAAGACATGAAGAATGGATGGTAAGATATGGCAAAGTGTATACGGATGCTGCAGAGAAGGAAAAACGTTTCCTCATATTCAAGGACAATGTGGAGTTCATTGAATCATTCAATGCTGCTGCCAACAAACCTTACCAGCTTGGTGTTAATCACCTTGCTGACCTCACACTTGAGGAATTCACGGCTTCACGTACTGGACTGAAGATTCCTCGTGAGTTGAGCAAAACACCATTTAAGTATGAAAAGGTCTCTGATATTCCTGAAGCTATAGACTGGAGGGCAAAAGGAGCTGTTCTTCCAGTCAAAGACCAAGGTTTCTGTGGTAAGTTAAACAAGATCATATAACGAGTTCTTCATTATCCTCACTGCTCCACCACCATTATTATTTCCTACATCTTATTTTAGTTGTAAATTTTCAGATAATTTTGCTCAAATTAAGTATTCTTATAATTTTCCTACATCTCATTACTTATATAGTTTGAAGAAATATACAAATAAAATTTAGAGAAAGGCTAATTTAAAAAATATCAAAATTTTCAGTTACTAAAAATACTAAATCATTGTTATTGTTTTAAATTTTATCCTGGATGATTCAAAGTGAGACTCAATCACTTTAATCTTCAAAAAGTAATACAATTGAAAAATAAACTTAAGTGATAGTATGTATTAGCATGTTTTTAAAGATTATAGTAACCATAAATAGTTAAACTATGAAACTAAAAGACAATATTTTTATGGACTTTTCCAATGTATGATGCAACTACACTTTTATACTGTTGCATATGTATACAAATGATGACTTGCTATTTTCGATGTGGCTTAAAGTCATCGTATTGAAACGATTGGATCAATGTTGAAATTAATTTCTTTGAAAACTAGGGAGCTGCTGGGCGTTTTCAGCCGTGGGAGCAATTGAGGGTATCAACAAAATAAGCACAGGTACTCTTGTGTCCCTTTCAGAGCAAGAGTTAGTGTCTTGTGACACAAAAGGTAGAGATGGAGGGTGTGCAGGTGGTTACATGGAAGATGCATTTGAATTCGTCATAAAAAATGGTGGAATCGCCAGTGAGGCTAGCTATCCCTACAAGGCCGTTGATGGGAAATGTGACACAGCAGCACCCGCAGTGGTTAAAATCAAGGGGTATGAGAAAGTTCCTCCCAACAGTGAGGATGCACTCAAGAAGGCTGTGGCCAACCAACCAGTGTCAGTTTCCCTTGATGCAGAAAGTAGAGATTTCATGCTCTATGCAAGTGGGGTTTTCACAGGACAATGTGGAACTGAGCTAGACCATGCTGTTACTGCAGTGGGTTATGGCACAGAAAATGGCACTGACTATTGGCTATTGAAGAATTCATGGAGCACAGATTGGGGTGACAAAGGATACATAAAGATGCAACGAGGTATAGCTGCAAAAAGTGGTTTATGTGGAATTGCCATGGATGCATCTTATCCAACGGTTTGAATGGATCATTTTTGTATGCAAATTGTGTGTCGTGCTTGCTTTTAGTTTGAAAGTGTGTTACAGAAGTGTTAGAGTGCAGGTGTTGGTTGTACTCACACAAATAAGATTTTTCTGTTCATTCTCAGAGGAAATATATCCATGCAGGAAAACACTTTTCTTCTACATTTAATAAAATATGATGTCTTTGTGTGCTATAACTAACGACCTTTGTCTTTTGTTTTATTTTTTAAAAAAATTGCTTCATACAACAATCAATTAAATATTTTCAATTCATTCTCTTTTTTTTTTTTCTAGTTGTCTACCTTATCCCACACAGTTTTCAATCCATACAAACAATAATATATTTTTCAATTTATTCTTTCTAGTTGTACACTCCTTACATGATCGATGTAATAAAAAATGTAGGAAAAAACCTAATTATTTAAAATATATATATATATAGTACTAAATTAGTATTATAATACTATATATATATATATATATATATATATTGTAATCGAAGTAAATATTTTATATCAATTATATTTAACCCTTGTAAAATCATTAGTGCAAAAATGACATTTTACATCACCCAATTATCGTCGTATGTCAAAATATTCGACGTAAATAAAATGCGGTGGTAATTTTGTAAATAAGAAGTGAAATTTTTACGTCGCATATTGTAGGAGGTGACGTTAAAAACCTCTTTTACGTCGCACCTGGTATAACGCAACGTAAAAGAGAGCTTTTTAAGTCGCGTGGGGTGTGCGCGACATAAAAAGTGATACTTTTTACGTCACGTGGGGGGTGCGCGACCTAAAAAGTATCACTTTTTACGTCACATGGGGTGCGCGACGTAAAAACTGATACTTTTTACGTCACATGGGGGGTGTGCGACGTAAAAAGTGATTTTTACGTCGCGCACCTCCCATGTGACGTAAAAAGTATCACTTTTTACGTCGCGCACCCCGACGCGACGTAAAAGAGGCTTTTTATGTCACGTGCTAGGGTGTGCGACGTAAAAAGTTCTTTTTATTCTCTTCCAGACCCACTCCCGCATCTCGCGCCGCAAGGGTTTTTTAGAACGACAATGAGAACAACGACGACAGCTACCTTTCCACACCATTTTCGATCATTTTGGCAGTGAAGAACATCAACATTGTGTCTCATTTTACGAATTTGACATTTCTCCCCGATTGGATTCGAGTTTGAAATTGTTTTCGTGTTTACTCGAGGTTAGTGTTCTATATCTCCTGATATATGCTCAAATTGAATCCGTGATTGTTTTTGGGGATCTCAATCACGTCATTGTATGAATGTCTCCACTGGATTATTATTGGAATGTCATTATTTTGTTTGAGTGCATTTTCAGTTTACACACTTCATTTACGTGCTTTGTTGTTTGTATATTAATTTATTTTTAAATATAAATTTTGAATCTCTAGGAGTCACGAAACTTTATAACATAATATGAATAGAAGTTGGATGAATGCACGTCATATTAGTGAAGAGTACGAAAAGGGAGTTGATGAATTTTTGAAATTTGCTAATGAAAATGGAAAAGGTATTGAATAATATATGGCTTTTTTTTCATTTTAGAATGTGTCTATAACTAATATTCTAAGTGAAAAACCCGAACAAAGACTTTGCAGCTTCATTTATCCTAAGGTTAGAAACTAATTATAATAAGTGAATACCATAATTATTGTTTGTATTTAAATTTTGAAAATACATTATATTTTATTCATCATTCCAGATGTAATAAGCAAACAGACTCATTTGAATGTGGTTACTATGTTATGTATTGGATGAGAGCCATAGTTTATGCGGGTATAACTGATTCTTGGACGG
Organism: Sphenostylis stenocarpa; assembly: GCA_963425845.1. Taxonomy (NCBI): domain Eukaryota; kingdom Viridiplantae; phylum Streptophyta; class Magnoliopsida; order Fabales; family Fabaceae; genus Sphenostylis; species Sphenostylis stenocarpa. The sequence continues at coordinate 32,457,274 of OY731408.1, forward strand.
AGGTAATTGCTTTCAGTTAAGTTTATTTAACTTTATGTGTGTTGCATGTTTACAAGAGTCAAATTAATGTTTCAGGTATTTCAAGATCCATCTCCATTGCCAGAATATGATATTACACAAATTAGAGAACAATGGGCCAAATATTTTGTTCAACAATTCTAGTACATAATTTTTTAAGTTCTTGTTCATATTATATTGTGTGTATTATGTAATTTAGGTAGCTTAGTTTGTATTAACCTTTAGTTTGTAATAGATTTTTTAGTTTGTATGTTTGTATTATATTGTTTTATTATGTAGTTTGAATTATATAATATTATATTTTTAATTTACTAGCTAAAGAAAACTGAACCTCTGGACTGTCTGGTTGTAATATATATTTGCAGGTTTTAGTTGTAAAACAGAATCAACCCAATTTAAAAAAAAACAGCAAATTTACGTCGCATATGGTATATGCGACGTAAATTTACGTCGCGTCTTGGTATATGCGACGTAAATTTACGTCGCGTATTAGTATATGTGACGTAAATTTATGTCGCGTATACCAATATGCGATGTAAATTTGTTATCTTTTTTTAATTTCCAAAAGTTTTTACGTCTGTTTAGTGGTATATGCAACGCAAAATTACGTCGGGTCTTGATAACTGACGTAAATTTACGTCGGGCTAAAGGGTCCGACGTAAATTTACGTCTCCCATTTTAACGTCAGTCTTAAATACGACGTAAAAAACCCTAAATACCTGACGTAAAAGCCCCTTTTTGCACTAGTGAATATGACATATATTATTAATCTATTAGGACAAACTAATATATAAATGCTTTTAGGGAAAAATGAGTTTTATCATAAATTAAAATTGACTTATTTATAAATTATAGTTTGTAGAAGTTCTCTTGTAAATATTTTATAAATTTTTAATTTTTTACATTTAGAAAAAGTAATTTTAGCTTATTAAATTTATTTCATTTTTTACTCCTAAAAGTTTTTATGAAGATATTTCCATAATTAGTGTAGAATATATTTATCAAAATCTTTTGAAAAAGGTATTAAGTGGTAAAAAGTTGATGTAATTATACCTTGAATTGTTATGAAACCACTTAACTGATGTTAATTCTAATCTATTTTTCTCCCAATATAGGATGAATTCAAGAATATCTTGATACAAGAGTAAGGAACATGATTGATAGTAGAATTGGAGTAAAACTGGAAGAAGATTTTCAGTATGGAAGTCGCTCAAGCAGGATGGATTCTCGCTTGAACGAATGTTAGTTATTCTTTTCTGGAATTCACTCGCTCAAGCGAGCCAAGATTCACTCAAACGAATATCAGTTATTCTTCTCTAGAATTCAGTCGCTCAAGCGCAGGAAAATTTGCTTGAGCGAAAACAGGCTACTTTCGCTTGAGCGAAAGTTCTCGCTCGAGCGAAAGACGCGAAACCCAAAATCCCAAATTTTTTCAATAAAAAGAGAATATGTGTTTTGAGAAAAGGAAGCGGTTTTGGAGGAGAAGAGGCGTGACTACTGCTAGGGTTTCGTCCAATCTTCATCAATTTTTCACTTCTTCCACAATTTGAGCATTGTAATGGCCAACATGAGTGACTAACTTCATTCTCTTAGGATTCGGTGCACTTCCTTTGAACTCTTTTGTATCATGGTGATATTTTGATATATTAATCTATGTTTTGATGTTGTTATTTTTATCTTTTATGCTTTGGAATGATTTATTCTTGATTGTTTGAGGTATGATTGGAAAATATATCTTGAATCCTAGATCACGGTAAGAATATTTGTTACGTTAATTGTCAGGAATTGAATGAATGTATCAATTGTTTAATACACTAAACCTAATGTTGGAAAATCTCTTAATTATGTGAGGAATCAACATTTATTATGTTTTCTTATGAATTTCATGTGTGAGGAATCAACATGGATGATTTGAGTAGGTGACATCAACATTGTTAGGTTAATTGACATAGTCATTACAAAAGAGGGATAAGGAAGGAAATCAATCCTAAATGCTTTTAATTGATATTTTCTCAACAATTTACAGTTCTTTGTCATTTAATTTCAATTCAACTCTTTATGCAAAACTCATTCTGTTTTAATCTACTTAGTAAGTATAAAATTGAGAATTTCCATTAAAATCATTCATCGTGGGATCAACTTTTATTTAATCGAAATACTATAATACGATTGATAATTTTGAGTACGGTTACCAATAATTCATCAAAAGGATACAAATAAATTTTTCTAAATTGTATTATTTCACTTATCTGTTCATCTATACGTAACATTTACAAAATATATATTTTGTTTCCCGATTTAAAAAAATACTTCACAATTATCTTAATCAAATCAAATAAACTTTAGAAATATCAAGTTTTACCATTTTCTCCAAGACTCTTGCTTAATTTCATTAGCTAACGCCAACACCCTCTAAAAATTTACGATGGTTTCAAGAATTCAATTATGTTTGACCTTGGATTAGAAATTTGTATTTTTAAAAGATAAAAATCTCAAATCAGAGACAAAATATTAAAAAGATATTATTTTATATATGGACAATCGATATAAAAAATTAGACTATATTCCATAATTTTGTACATAATTCAACTGAATTATGTATTTAAAAGATATAAATTGTGTTTTATATTTTATATATATGATATAAAATAATCGATATAAAAAAGTGCATGTTTTATTCATAACCGATATTGAATCACTATCATTCAAAGACAATTTTCTTAATAACGATTTTAAAATAAATATAATTTTTTTACTAAAACTGATGTAGAATAGCATTATAATATAATATAGTCTTCTTCAACAAAGAATAAATGTAAAGAAGGAGAGGGGACAATAAGATAAAAATTCGCCTACGAATAAACACAAATATATTTGATTTGACGAGGTGCATCACATTAGTAGGAGTCCAAAGTTCAAAATGTGGCATCTAATATACTAAGTTGATAAAGTTATTTGATTGATCAAATACAACACTTGTTGTAATCTAATGATCGATACAACACAAGATGTGGCATTTACTAATGTTAACTTATTTGATTGCTCAAAATTAATAATGTCTGCTATCTTTCATTCCATTTTTTGTTTGTTTCTCTTTCCTTAATAAAGTTTTCTATGTACATGGTCAAACATCAATATGTGATCTTCTAATATATTTGGAACAAAATCTCCACACTTTGTTGGCCCCTGTTTTGTTTTCTAACGCAGAAAAGGATCTAAATGCTCTAAGAAGGGTCTTTCATTAGAAAATAACTTCATTCTCATTCTCATTCTGATTAAAAACAATATTCTTTTAGAGAGAGTACTTCTTCTATATATACCATTCCAAACATTGCTTCAGGGCATACAGATTTACTTATATTCCAAACACAAAACTCATTAGTGCTTTCTAGATACGATTAATCAAGAGTCATTGTTACAAAGACATGGCTTCCGTTGGCAAAAACCACCATGTTTTAGCTCTACTTCTCCTCCTCTCAATTTGCTCATCCCAAGTAATGTCCCGCAACCTCCATGATGCATCCATGGTTGAAAGACATGAACAATGGATGAAAAAATATGGTAAACTATATAAGGATGCTGTTGAGAAGGAAAAACGTTTCCTCGTATTCAAGGACAATGTTCAATTCATTGAATCTTTCAATGCTGCTGGGAACAAACCGTACAAGCTTGGCATCAATCACCTAGCTGACCAAACCAATGAGGAATTTATTGCTTCCCATAATGGATACAAGAGATCGCATGAGTTGAGAATAACAACACAAACACCATTTAAGTATGAAAACGTTACTGATATTCCTACTGCAGTGGATTGGAGGCAAAATGGAGCTGTTACTCCAATCAAGGACCAAGGCCAATGTGGTAGTAACACAAACATAACCATACAATACAAGTGATACTGTTAATTTATGTTGTTTTCTTAACAATTGCGTTTCATTAACCAAATTTTGTTTCAAAACCAGGTAGCTGCTGGGCATTTTCAACAGTTGCTGCAACAGAAGGTATCTACCAGATAACTACAGGTAAGCTAGTGTCCCTCTCAGAGCAAGAGTTAGTGGATTGTGACAGTGTGGATCATGGATGTGATGGAGGTCTCATGGAAGATGGCTTCGAATTCATTATAAAAAATGGTGGAATCACCACTGAGGCAAACTACCCCTACACTGGAGTTAACGAAACTTGTGACACAAACAAGGAGGCTTCTCCTGAAGCTCAAATAAAAGGGTATGAAACAGTACCTGCTAATAGTGAGGAAGCGTTACAGAAAGCTGTGGCAAACCAACCAGTGTCGGTTTCCATTGATGCTGGAGGATCTTCTTTCCAATTTTACTCAAGTGGGGTTTTCACAGGGCAATGTGGAACTCAACTAGACCATGGTGTTACTGCAGTTGGTTATGGTAGCACCGATAATGGTACTGAATATTGGATAGTGAAGAATTCATGGGGTACAGAATGGGGTGAAGAAGGATACGTAAGAATGGAACGAGGCATAGATGCCAAAGAAGGTCTATGTGGCATTGCAATGGATGCCTCATACCCAATTGCTTAATTTGCTTTGTAATATTGTTTAACATCTGTTTTATTTTCCATTTGACAATGCTTTAAAATTTTAGCAAGTTGGGATTTTCTAAGTCAACTTTGTATTGGCCTTGTAAACCATTTTATAAGTTTTAATAAATAATATAATTTAATAAAATTGTTAGATAACTAAAAAAATAATATAAGTTAATAAGCAAAAACTAGTTTTTTCCATTAAGAGATAATAGATATCATAATAGTTTATAAAGCATATGACATATTTATGATTTCCCATACACTAAATTAAAGAAATAATTTTCCTCTCTATATCCTAAGAGAAAAATGAAGATCCCTTAAATTAAATTAAAATATATAACAAATACTATTAGAATCTTCTTACAATTAGATTATATGGATTAAAGGTATTTGATTGATATAATATATCAATTATTTTAGTTTGTGTGTTACGAATTCATAAATAATTATATGAATTTAATACTATATTATGATATTTATATTTGATTGATATATAGTTTGTGAGTTAAACTGACTTATTATAACACTCTAATTTATTAGGGGATAGTAAGAATTTGGCTTTTCATTTTTTTTTTACAAGAAAAAGAAAAAAATATTTCTGTTATTTGAATGTTGGAACCATAACCATATAATTAATTATTAAAAATTATAAAATTTCAATCAAGGTTAGGTTTGAAAAATATGAAACACTTAGGTTTAGTTTTATTAAAAAAGAATAATAATCAATTTAAAAAAAAACTATTTTAGAAATTAAATTAGAAAACTTTTTTCATAATTCTAATTTTCGTTTCTTAATTTTTAAATCCATTATAATAAAATAATTATCAGATGAATATTCTAATTTAAAAAAAAAAAAAACAGAAGATTGAAACTACTACACACGAATCTTTCGACATTTCAAAGAATTAAATACCCATTAGTAAATAAAAAGTTTACAAAATTCAGTTTTCAAATAACGCATTATCCATTGCTAGAGGAAAAAAAGCTACTTTAAACTATTTTTGTGAGTAGCCAACCTCCACGTTGAATTATTTAAAACATATTTTCACCCAAAAGCTACCACTTTGTTATGTATGCCAAACTCCATTATGTAGGTTTGTTTAGTTCATCACTTTATTCTTTGCCAAACTTCATTGTATATGAAGAGTATAGCATTATATATCAAACCATTAACGTAGAATCATAGTCTTCAGTCTTTATCTCAGTCAAACATGAATAGATAAGTTATGTTTGGAAAATAATAAAAATGAATTGGAATTGAAAACTAAACAAAATGAATTGGATTGAAAAGAAGAAAAATTAACAATAAACTAGTTGACTTAGGTCAAGCAATGGTGTACATGTAGAAAGAAATCCATGTAATAATAATTAATTGTTAATGTATGACAGCTATTCAATTATTTGATGCATTAATTAAAAAAATGTGAAGAGATTAAATTATGTCTTTAAATATGTATAAAAGTTAAAATTTGATCCATACGAGAAATTTTAATCGTATAAATTACGATAATGATAACATTCTCACATATAAATTGTGTAAGACTAAATTTTACAGTCTAAGAAATAAAATTTAAAATGAGAACATAAATTAATTAAATAATTTAACGTTTTTTAAAGTATCACATTATATATATATTACACGGTTAATTATGTTTTGAAATTATTTATATGTCGTTCGTAAAAGAAAAAGCAAAAGAAATGGAGAAAGTAAATGTGAAACGTAGTTTATGACTGTAGAAGTAGCATCAGTATAGAATTTGTTTGAAATTATTGTCTTTTTCTTTTTCTTTTCCTTTTTCCTTTTTTATTATTACAATTAGATTATGTATGCGTTAAAAGTATTTTTTTTTAAATGAATAGTTTTCTCAAGTGAAAGTTTACCCACCCACTTTCTTCAACCTTTTGACTATTTGTACTCGAAATTTTATATAGAATTGGTGCCTATGCAAAACACTTAGAAAGCCACACGTGTACACAGACACAAATATAAATTCCAATCATCTTCATACTCGCATTTTCTTTATCCAATAATTTAACTAAATAACACTATTAACAGATTTAAATATATTTTTATTTTTAAAATGTAAAATTTTCAGTGGTTATAAAAATATTAATCATTTTACAATATTACATTGGTTTATCAAATTTAAAGAATTAAAAAAAAATTACAATGATTAAAATAAAAAATATATATTCTTCGAAAATTAAAAAATGTTTGTTGTAGTATATATATGTCAGTGAATGTATGTCAACTAAATTCAATAAAATCGAAAAGGGTACAAACATTTCGAGTTAGTAATTGATAAATCATTTAATTTTTTATTTGGATAAACTTATTATAAACATATTTAAAAAATAGAAAGAAGATGAAATCAACTTCATGGATTACAAATAAATTTTTAGATAAATTACTATGAAATCTTTTGTCAAAAATTAACTTATTTAATTAAAAAAATATTTTTTATCTTTTTTATTTTTACAAATATTTGTAAACAAAAAGTCATTTGAATAAATCCTATATAATTAACAAATGATTAATTTAGTATCACATAAAATTATTCATTTATGAACACAAAATATAAATAGTATATTTAACTCTTTAAAACAATGAAGAAAATAGGTTAACTAGATTTTTCCATCTTATTATTTTTTTATTTTTCTAATTTTATGAAGATCAAATTAGTCTATTTTTGTTTATATAAAATAAGTCAATATATTATTTATTTTTTATCCATGTTAACAAAAATGTATGATATAAATATTTATTGGTGTATATTATGAATATAATTGACAAATAGTTAATAATATATTATTTTCACGTTATATTTTTATTAGATAATTTAATAACTTTGATATAAAAATAAATTAAACTAAAATTAACAATTCAAAATATACATCTAATTAATAATACTTATAAACACTACTACGAGAAAACACTTTCTACGACAAGCATACAACGTCGGCTATCACGTAACACCGACGTTGTACAAGACGCTGATGGCAAACTTGTAATTATGAGGCAAAATTTAACGTCGGTTACATAATAACCGACGTAGTAACTGCAATTCATCGTCGGTTATATTATAACCGACGTTGATTTGGAAATTCAACGTCGGTTATATTATAACCGACGTTAAATGTTTAAATTTAACGTCGGTTATGTATAACCGACGTTGAACTCCAAAATCAACGTCGGTTATATGATTTACCCGACGTCGAAGCGTTATCCACGTCGGGTTTTTAATAACCGACGTTGAATGTCCTTTATACCTCTCGCCTTTCGCGCTCCCCTTCGTCTGCCTCTTCTTCGTCCCACATACTCCCTCCTTCTGCTTCTTCTTCTTCGTGCCTCGGTCCTCACCGCTGCCCCTCGCCGCCCTCTCGCCGCCTTCGCCGCCTGGTTCGCCGGCCCTCGCTCTGCCTCCTCGCCGCTGCTACCTCATTCGCTGTGGTCTCGCTGCCCACTCGCCGCCCACTCGCCGCGCTCCGCCCCTCGCCATCGCTACCTCCTTCGCCGCCCACTCGTCGCGCTCTCATCGAGTTAGATTAAGTTGCATGGATGATTTACAACATGCATTTAACATAAATATGAATTATTTAGAGCATTTCCTGCGTATGAACATTAGAAAGATGATGGATGATTTTGTATATATGGTTTGATTTGATCTAGGTTCGTTTAGGTTTCGAAGTGGTATATGGAACATTAGGTTTCGTTTAGGTTTAGGTTTAGCTTTAGCTTTAGCTTTAGCTTTCGAAGTGGTATATGGAACATTAGAGCATGTATGGAACATTAGAGCATTGTTAGGCAATGTACACGTTTTTTTGTATTGTTTTGTTAAACCTTTTCTAATAAACCTTGAATATCTAGGCAAGCCTTCTTATGTAGTTAGATGGATCGAACTTGGGTCAATGCAAGTCGTATGTCAGAAGAGTATGAGAATGGAGTTGACTCCTTTTTAAATTTGCCGAACAAAATGCTCCCAAAATGAATGGAAAAATCTACCGCCCATGCGTTAATTGTGTAAATGGCAGAGTACAAGAGATGGACACAACGCGGAGCATCTTATTTGCGATGGGATGATGAAGAATTACACAATATGGACATGGCACGGTGAAGTGGTTCATATTCCAACAAGTATCACAAACTATTGAGGATGATGTAACCTGCGAAGATCGAATAAAGGACATGCTTTGTGATGTGGGTCAAGAGAGGTTTCTTGAAGCACATGCATCTATATATGATACATTGAGGACCGATTCAGAGACACCTTTGTATCCCGGATGTACAACTTTCACACGGTTGTCATCTGTGTTAAGATTGGTCAATCTAAAAGCCAAATTTGGTTGGAGTGATACAAGTTTTAATGAATTACTCCAACTTTTGAAGGAGATGCTCCCAGACAATAACACCTTGTCGGACCGTATGTATGAAGCGAAGAAGATACTATGTCCGATGGGTTTAGAATATAGGAAGATACATGCTTGCCCTAATGATTGTGTGTTATATAGGAAAGAATTCTCATCTTTAGACCAATGTCCAACATGTGGTGTATCACGTTACAAAGCGAAGGATGGTGATGATTGTAGTCAGGAGAGTGGTAAAAAACGTCCTCCTACAAAAGTTTTATGGTATCTTCCAATTATTCCAAGATTTAGGCGGTTGTACGCTCACGAAGATGCTGAAAATTTAATTTGGCATTCAAAGAGAAAAACATGTGATGGGCAAATGCGGCATCCATCTGACTCTCCCCAATGGAAGAATTTTGACCGTCTATTTCCAAGTTTTGGTAGTGATGCAAGAAACCTTAGACTTGGATTAGCAACAGATGGGATGAATCCTTTTGGAAATTTAAGTAGTAACCATAGTTCATGGCCCGTTTTATTGATAATTTACAATCTTCCACCATGGTTATGCATGAAGCGCAAATATGTCATGTTGTGTATGATAATTTCAGGTCCAAGACAGCCAGGAAATGACATAGATGTGTATTTGAGTCCTTTGATAGAAGACTTAACACTATTATGGGAGGAAGGAGTAGATGCATTTGATGGGTATCAGCAGCAGAAGTTCAAGTTGCATGCAATGTTATTTTGCACCATTAATGACTTCCCTGCCTATGGAAACTTGAGTGGGTATAGTGTGAAGGGGCATTATGCTTGTCCTATTTGTGAAGAAGAGACCAGTTATATACAATTGAAACATGGAAAGAAGACAGTTTATAACAGGCACAGAAAATTTCTCCCGCATGACCATCCATACCGTAGACTGAAGAAAGCTTTTAATGGCATACAAAAGGATGAAATTGCCAGAGAACCACTGACTGGTTTAGAAGTTTACGATCGAGTGAAGAACATAAGCATTACATTTGGAAAGACCCAAAAAAGGTCTTCTGACAAGAACATGTGGAAGAAGAGATCAATTTTCTTTGATCTTCCATATTGGAGCCATTTAGAAGTACGACATTGTATTGATGTTATGCATGTGGAGAAGAATGTATGTGATAGTCTCATTGGCACATTGTTAAACATTCAAGGAAAGTCAAAGGATGGGATCAAAGCATGTCAAGACCTTTGTGAGATGGGAATACGTCCTGAATTACATCCAAGGCCTGAAGGCAATAGAACATATCTACCACCAGCATGTCACACCTTGTCAAAGAAGGAGAAACGTAGTTTATGTCATTGTCTTGCAAGTATTAAAGTGCCACAAGGATACTCTTCAAATATTAAGAGTCTTGTATCCATGAAAGATCTGAAGTTAATTGGATTAAAGTCCCATGATTGTCACGTTTTGATGCAACAGCTTGTTACCCGTGGCTATACGTAACATATTGCCTAAGAATGTTAGACATGCCATTATGCGACTATGTTTTTTCTTCAATTCTATTTGTGCCAAGGTTATCGATGAAAAATCACTAGATGAGTTGGAAAATGAGGCTACCAGTTGTGCTATGTCAATTGGAGATGTATTTTCCTCCATCATTCTTTGATATAATGATTCACTTAATCGTTCATGTTATGAGGGAGATACGAATTTGTGGGCCGGTTTATTTGAGGTGGATGTACCCAATTGAGCGATACATGAAGATCTTCAAAGGGTATTCTAAAAATCCATATAGACCTGAAGCTTCAATTGTTGAGCGGTATATTGCAGAAGAAGCCATAGAATTTTGTTCAGATTACTTGGCAAGAGTCGTACCTGTGGGTGTACCTAGAAATCGTCATGATGATAGGCTAAATGGTAAGGGAACTCGTGGTATTAGAATTCAAACAAAAGATCATGTAGAGTTGACCACCGCCCACTTGTATATTTTGAACAATACAGAAGAGGTTATTCCTTACATAGATGCGCATAAAGCAATGTTAAAGGACCTAAACCCCAAAATGGGTGAAAGGTGGTTGATGAAAGAGCATAACAACAACTTTATCAATTGGTTTCAAAGCAAAATATTTTCAAGTGACAATGCCTCGATACACTCGAAATGGCTAGCACATGGGCCTAGACATAATGTTATAACTTGGCAAGGGTATGACATTAACAAATACTCATTCTATACGAAGGCACAAGATGACAAAAGTACGGTCCAGAATAGTGGAGTATCTATTGAGGCAACATCTATGCACTTTTCTAGTGCAAAGGACAAAAACCCCATCATGGCATCAATTAGTTACTTTGGAGTGATTGAGGAGATTTGGGAGGTCGACTATACTAAATTCAAAGTGCCTTTATTTAAATGTAAATGGGTTGATAGCAATACTGGTGTCCAAAGAGACCAAATGGGATTTACTTTGATTGATATAAACAAGATTGGTCATAAGGAAGAACCCTTCATAATGGCATACCAGGCAAAACAAGTGTTTTATGTCACTGATCCATCAAATGATAGGTGGTCAGTTGTCCTCAAAGGAAAAATGATTGATGTCACAAATGAGAATGGAGAAGAATTAGATGATTTTATTAACATTCAAAATTCACCACGGTTGCCTATTGTTATATCCCAATTGGAAGAGGACTTTGTTCATGCTACTCGCAATGACCATGATGAAGGCATATGGGAAAATATTAATACAATCTAAGTTATGTTTCTATTTATTTATTTTTTTAACATGTAATTGAGGAGACTTTGCATGTGTATTGATATAATTCTATGTTTTTTTCATTACAGGTAAATGGCATCTCCTCCACCATCTCCACCATCTCCTCAGGCATCTGGAAAGACATTTTCCAGTAAGAGGAGTCGACAATCTACACGGTTGAAAGGCTTGACCGTTAGACACATATCTGGCCAGAAGTTATTTGTTTCTGTTGATCCTAGGACTGGCAAGGTGTCAGGTCCCTTCAGTACCCAATTTAGAAGCTACTTGGGTACACTAGCTAGAGAGAAGGTATTTATTCTATTTCAAAGTTAATTTCATTTCAAATATATTGTTGATACTTATGTTGTTTATGTTGTGTAGATATCTATTCTCCATCCTACTTGGAATCATGTGGAGGAAACTGTGAAGAACTTGTTATGGCAAGATCTTCTTGTAAGTATGTGTATTTAGTTGTTTATATTGTTTATACATTATTATCAATTGATTAACTAAAACTTGTTTGCTACTGTAGGAACACTTTGATTTAGTTAATTCTGAGGATGTGAGGAGGAAGATAATGACAGCCATAGCAAAAATGTGGAGACAGTTCAAGTCCACATTGACCACTAAATGGGTGTATGCTGAGGACAAAGTTAGCAAGGGATTAACCCCTTGCCAAAGATATGGCATAGATGAGGACACTTGGAAGAAGTTTGTACATAGTAGGATTGGTTCAGAGTGGGAGGTAATAGCTTATGGCTTAATTGACTTGAATATTTCATAATGAGTCGTGTATCTAATATTGTGTTCAATTATGTTGCAGGAAAGAAGACAAAAAGCAAAAGACATTCAGAGGAAGAATGTCGCCCCCCACCTTCTGTCTCGTGGGGGGTACGACTTATTGACTCAGAAGATGATGGAGGAGAAGAGTAGACTTCGACAGTCGGAGTTAGCCTCTTCTGGTTTAAGCGAAGAGCAGATTCCTCCACCATCTCCTCCAAAACGTCACCAGAAGTGGAAGAGGGCGCGTACAAAGCCTTCCGGTGACATGACGTCGCCTGAAGCCCGAGAAATTGCTGCTTCGGATTGTAAGTAAAAGAAGTTAATTTACTTTGAATTAGTTATATGTAACATGTTCATTAATAAAATTAACTTTTATAATGTAGGATGCCTTGGAGGAGCAAGTGTACACAGGGAACTTTCATCCCTTCGGTCGTCAGGATATCTTGACCACTCGCTATTGGACGACCGTAACATCCAGGTCGTGTTCGAGCTGTTGGCCAAGGTGTGGGTGTCCGACATTATTTTGGACCACCATCACAGGATATCCGCACCTCCACATCCCTCGAGCCAAGAAGATATTGCTGCCTTGGAGATGGCTCTCACGGAGAAATTGACACCAGCCCATCGGGGCAAAATTGGAGGAAGAGTTGACTCCTGCCATCGCCGCACGACTTGAGGAGACGATCACTGCACGTGTGCAGGAGCAGCTTGCTGCGTATGTCCTCCATGGGTACTTCATTTCCGATGCTCATCCGCCATCAGGTGCATTTTCAACCACAAATTGGATTGGTACTTGACTTGTGTTTCTAAAATCTTAGTCCTTATTGGAATTTACTGTATTTGTAGGTCCAAGAGTTAGCACAAAGGGAAGTTGTGCTGAAGCTACTATCGAGGTCACACTCGAGGTGGCATCTATTCATCCCGAATCCACAAAGGATGATCGATATGGCTTGTGGGTTGAGGTAGATGAAGGTCTAAGGCTAGTGGCCCATGGATCAGTTCATGAAGGGGCTTCAACTATCCACAATGTGCCTTTGGATCCTAACTTGGTCAAAGTAGTGGTTGAAAAGGTGGTTGACGCTGCGGCTAGTGTCCCTATCCCCACTGAAGAGGTGCAGACAGTGGGCCAAGCCCTTCAGACCTTCATTAGTTGGCCCCGACATTTAGTTAGGTCAATCATGGCAAAGGTATGTATATGTATGGTTATAATACATCTAACACATAAATAAATTGATTTATTATTTATGATTATATTTTATAAAATATGTAGGATGTTCGGCGACCAAAAGACTTGGGTAAAGCTATTGCCACTCCTTCGCATCTAAGGAGAAGACACCAGTTGTGGAGACTTCTCCAAATCCCATTTTTGATCTCTTGTCTCTTTCCCCACAATTATATATGCAGTCATTCCAAGTTCCATGGGATTGTACATTATTTGGGATGGCTTCTAGCAATATCCCCCTCTACATTTCCCACACTGATGCCCTGGAGATTGGGATGGGCAATCAATGTCTAAATATAGCTGTTTTACAATTTTGGACATTGTAAGTTCATATCTTTCATGACTCTTTTCATTTTAGTAAATATATAAGCTATAAGTTCACTTAAATTGGCATATTTTAGGATGATGCACGAAATGATAGTGGAGCAGGGCATTGGTCACGTGTATGGATTCTTCGAGCCTCAATCCATACAAAAGTCTAGGAATAAGCGTGATCAAATTGTCAGTTACATCCAGAATTGGATGATTGTCTCTAAAAGAGATATTTACCTTGGAGCATACCATCATTCGTAAGTTATCCCAGCCTCTTCTGGTTTTACACAAGTTTTTTTAATAGATTCTAATCATGTGTATATACAGAAACCACTGGCAGCTATTAGTTATTTGTCCAAAGCAGAATCTTGTGTGTTGGTTCTGCTCATTGGGAAGAAAACCGGACATGGAGCTAAAAAATATTGTAAACGAGTAAGTATTTATTATATTATGTCTAAACATCTTGATTATTCTATTTCTAATCCCCTTATTTTCAATATATAGTGCTTTAAAGGTTTGTAGTACATTAGATGGAAAACACACAAGTAAAAGCACAGCTCCAAATTGGAATTTTATGAAAGTAAGTAGCCTTTATATATATTATACTATCTATTAATTTACGTTCAAATTTAATAGTTATTTTTAATATATTTACTCATTTTTAGTGTAACAAACAAAATGGAGGCTACGAGTGCGGCTACTATGTAATGTATTGGATGTGGCTCATCATTTTTGGTTGCATTCAGGATAGTTGGGACGAGGTAAGTTGACATTTGCTATTATATTCAATTCCTTTATTTTTATTGCTTAGGGTTTACCATTCTATTATTGTGAACTTCTTACAGGCATTTAAAGATATAGAACCTTTGCCTATGGATACAATAGACATGGTTAGAAACAAATGGGCAGAAAGGTTTGTGCAAGTAGTTAGGAATAATAGGATTGATTGATAATTTTTGTGTATTATGTACATAATGTGGCTGGACTGAGATTGTAAGTGTATTGTGTAAATATATAGTGATTATGTGAATCTGGCTGAGATTGTGTATTGTGTATATATTATGTATTGTGTAAATCTGGCTGGACTGAGATTTATATAGCAGGTCGTGTATGGTAGCACAAAAACAGACCAAAATTTAAAAAAAAAAATGGATATTCTACGTCGGTTATTGCATTAACCGACGTTGAAACGTCTTTCGCTTGAGCGAAACGTCGGTCGCTTGAGTGAAACGTCGGTCGCTTGAGTGAAACAGCACCCAAGCGCCCCCTTTGTTTGAAGGCTTCGTCGCTCAAGCGAGTACACCGGTCGCTTGAGCGATAAAGGACTTTCAACGTCGGTTATCCAATAAGCGACGTAGAATTTACTCATTTCTACGTCGCATTTGCATTAACCGACGTTGTGACGTCGGTCGCTTGAGCGAAAACTCGGTCGCTTGAGCGAAACAGCAACCGAGGGTCCCTTTGGTTTGAAGGCTTCGTCGCTCAAGCGAGTACACGGGTCGCTTGAGCGACTTCAACGTCGGTTAGTTCAATAACCGACGTAGATGTCTACCACTTTCAACGTCGGGTATGATGAACCGACGTAGAATCCTTTGACATTCAACGACGCCTGATTCAACGACGTCATTGGAACCGACGTTGAAAGCCTTCTACACCCGACGTTGAATGCTCGTTCTGCAGTAGTGTAATTAATTATAATCTCAATTAGTTTTTATATATATATCACATTCTTAATGACAGGTGTGGCCCACTAAACAAACAACTCCTACAAGTTCTAATATTCAAACCATTCAAAAGCCTTTCCATGTTTGATCATTAATTAATTAATTGTTAATTAATTAATCTGTTTTGGTTACTAAGTCATATCCATTAATTGGTAAAAAAAAAAGCACAAGATTCCGTTCTGGAATAATGCGCTTACGTTTGGCCGAGAAAAGCTAGCCTTACTACTACTATTATTCGTTGACTGATGTACTACATCATCATCATCATCTCAAACATGGAATTTTGCAGAAAAGCAATCGTTTCATCAATAGAATACTCCATTAACATCAGAGCATAACATTGTAGCCGCATATTGTCTCCTATGTGCTCAGGTTCTTATCTGCATCGCATATATGCTCTGTTCTTTAAGCCCATTCGTCACTTCAATTGCATCAAACATTATCAGATACCCCTGCAAATTAATTTTTAGGTCGCTCAGAAGAAGAGATAATTCTTCCTTCTTTTTTCAATGTTGGTATCACTTCATACATCATAATGGTCTTTTAGTTATTCTTTCCATGTTACTGTTAGTACTAAATACTGATAGATTTTATAGATAATTAATATTTACTAAAGGTATTTGTGATGAAATTATTAGGAAATCTCAAACATGATCTCTCAAACAATATTCTAAAATATAAGTAAATTTTACCGTTTTAAAAAATTAATAATGTTTGATTTATATATCATGAATACTATAACAGTGACCAAACCTACTAATTTCTCCTGTGTGTAGTGTGTGTTTACTTATCATTTGATGGATAAGGCATGATTACTTACTGGCGCCACATTCCATACATAACTGGCGTCATTAAGGGCTGGCGTAAGCAAAAACTTTGATACACACGCTCTTTTCTCAACATATGAATGACGATGATATGCTTTGTTTTTGTTAGAGATTATATTGAAACACGTTCTGATAAGAAGGGTTAGCACGTGTGGTCGTCTAATTCTACATCAATTCGACTGGAAAAGGATCTTTCGTCAAAAGAAATATGTTCAACAAATGACACGACAAAATTCATATGACACACGTTGTTCAGTGCGATCGAGTATCTAAGCAAAAAGTCGCTCAAATTGTGCTATCTACTATTTGACGCACTATGAAACAACTGTTGAGGTTGCTCCTCACCACTATAAATTAGTTACAATTGCCATTGCCTTTGCTCCAAACTAAAACAATCCTCTTTGTCTATGTTACAAAGAACAAACCTACTCTAACCCTATTCTTCTGATTACATGATGAGTTCATTTAGCCAAAACAACTATATTTTAGTTCTGCTCCTTGTTTTCACTTTGTGGACTTGCCATGTAATGTCTCGCAGGTTGCCTGAGGCCTTCTCGTCAGAGAGACATGAGACGTGGATGGCACAGTATGGTAAGGTCTATAAGGATGATGCTGAGAAGGAGAAACGTTTCCAAATATTCCAAAACAATGTGCAGTTCATTGAGTCTTTCAATGCTGCTGGGGGGAAATCTTTCAACCTTAGCATTAACCAATTTGCTGACCTTCATAATGAAGAATTTAAGGCTTTATTAATTAATGGTCAGAAGAAGGAACGTGGCGTGTGGACGGCAACAGAAACATCGTTTAGGTTTGACAATGTCACTAAGGTTCCTACAACCATGAACTGGAGAAAAAGAGGTGCTGTTACTCCAGTCAAGGACCAAGGCACATGTCGTAAGATTCTGTTTTCCACGTTCATCAGTTCAATTATATTCCATTGGTGCTCCACTAAAAATTGTCTAATATATGAATCAACTTGATTTTGGTTGTTGAAAACAGGAAGTTGTTGGGCATTTTCAACTGTGGCAACAATTGAGGGTCTCCAGCATATAACTAAAGGTGAATTGGTGTCCCTATCAGAACAAGAACTGGTTGATTGTGTTAAAGGTGACAGCTACGGATGCAATGGTGGTTATGCGGAAGATGCCTTTGAATTTATTGCTAAGAAAGGAGGAATAGCAAGTGAAACATACTACCCCTACAAAGGAGTTAACAGGACTTGTAAGGTTAAGAAGGAAAGTCATGGTGTAGCTCAGATTAAAGGGTATGAGAAAGTTCCTGTTAATAGTGAAAAGGCACTCCTGAAGGCTGTGGCACATCAACCAGTGTCAACTTATGTTGAAGCTGGAGGATCTGCTTTCCAGTTTTACTCAAGTGGGATTTTTACAGGAAAGTGTGGAACTGACACTGACCATTCTGTTACAGTGGTTGGTTATGGAGAAGCTGGTGATGGAACCAAGTATTGGCTAGTGAAGAATTCATGGGGAACTGAATGGGGTGAGAAAGGGTATATAAGGATGAAGAGAGATATACATGCCAAGGAAGGTTTATGTGGAATTGCCACCAATGCCTTATATCCAACTGTTTGAGTGCTGCTATGAATCATATATTGATCTTAAAGAGTATAATAATAGAGTATATGTGCACGTTGAGTCTCTAGTCATCGTTTTCTTTTCTAGCTAGTATAAGCACATTAGTGTGTTCCTTCCTAATAAGCTGTTTTACCTTAATCTTATGATCTTTATGTAAACGCTTAATTTCTATCTACCACATAATGAAATATAAGTTTTATAACCATATTTTGAGTTCTTTTTATACTCTCTACGTTCTTTACTGTTGTTCAGTATATTTACCTAGTTATTGTTTATTATTATTGCTCGTTTAATTGATAGATTTAAGTTTTATTTATCAAGATTTCAATTTTGAGTACTGTGAAAAAATTAGTTTCAACGTAATAAAACAAGAAATATATATATCCCTAAGAGAATAATATTTCTGGTTGAAATAAAAAATAGAAGTTATTATTCTCCATATGTATTAACTTTATCAGTCTCTGTATAACTTAATTTACAAAAGAAAAGTGTCGTGTGCTTCTTAAAATCTACTCAACACTTTGATTTTTATAATGCATTCATTAAACATATTGAAAAGTTGAGGGAATAAGAAAAGAAAAAATAGAATATATATATATAACGTGTAAAATGGAGTTTGAAAATTAGGGTCCATCTTAGTCTTCTTTAATTAACAGACTCCAACGTGGGATATAATATTAAACCACGTAACAACTGAGATTATTCTATTAAACTTATAGAACCTGTCATGGTGCAAATTGGAATTTGAGGCATGACCATAATCATTATTCTTCACCATCCACGAACAAATTGCCACATTAGCATTAATTTATCCAATTCCATTAGTTAATGACACGAGCATTTTCTCATTCTTGTTGATTAATAGTATTTCGATTCAAAAGCTTTTTACATCATTTATAAATCTTAAAATATTATATTATAATTTTATATATATATATATATATATAATTAAGTTATTTAATATTTGTTTACTTTTAAAGTGATTTGAACTTACACTAAGATTAAAAAAACTGAAAATTACAGTGTCAAACTCACTTAAGTTAAGAACTAATTAAATAGTAAATCATTAAACATTTAAACATAATTAATTTTTAATATAAAGAGTTTTTACAGAAGTATCCGCAATTATAATCGCATAAATTTAAATTATAATAGTCCACCAACACTATATTCTATACAACTTTTTCTTTTTCTTTTCTTTTCTTTTTTTTTAAATCAAACTTCAATCTTCTCTTCGAAGTATGGATAGTCAAAAGGTGTGTTGTAGAAGATGTCGTAGGAGGTATATTTAACAGTACCAAACAATGAACACTATTAAAAAGAATAAAATTTTATACAAGCTTATACATAGAAGATATACGAAGAATAATTATAATTTTATTTTTTTATATTTGATGCAATCTTATAATAATTTTAAGTTACAACTGTTTCAATCTGCAATTAGGGTAACTGCAACAACCATAATCTTATAATAATTATTATAGTAACTACTGGTGATAGAGAAGTGGAACAATTTCCTTAATTAGCTTGCACAGTGTTGTTGACTTTAAATAGTAAATTACGAAATTAATGGTGCAATGTATAATATTTAAATAGAAAAAAGCTTTTTTTTTTTAAGTAATTACACTGTTGATAGCATTGAGATGTAACAAAATAGTTGAAGATTCATTAAAAAGGAAAAAAAAAAAAAGTGTTTCCAATTCTATTCTATTGTAGGGAGCTTCACCCCAATCCAACGCTCCATAATCGTTGACTTCGTCAACTCGTTGAGGCTCCGCAGGGGCCTACTTCGTCAACCACAGTGTTTGAATTATAGTTTTTTTTTTTCAAAATAAAAGAATCATGGTAAAAATTGAAAGATAATTTCGACATAATAAATAAGAAGTTAATTTTTAATTTTTATCAAATAAAAATCATTTTCAAAATTAACATTGTTTCTTTAATTTTTAAAATAAAATAAAAAATTAAAACTGATAAAATATATATTTTTATTTTTATTTTTATTGATAATATATATATATATATATATATATATATATATATATATGTACTAATTATTATGTTAGATCACTCTTTTTTATTCATAAAATTGTTGAAATTATGATCTAATCTTTATTTCAACTCTTTGTAACATTGAATATCATTATTTAAAACATAATTCTCTAAGATTAATTTCTAAAATTATTTTTAAAAACTAAAAAAATGCAACAAATAAAAAATTTACAAATTTTCGTTTCTAGTTTTAAAATCTAATTGTTTAAAACTATTTTTTTTAAATAGAAATAAGTTTTTAGTTTTAATAAATTAAAAACATTTAAAAAGATAAACGAACAAGTTATTTTTATTAAAAACATTTTTTATTAATAAGTATTATTTTTAAAACAGATTTTTTTAATATGAGTTCAATTTTACTATATATTCTACGTATATTTAGTTCAAACAATTTTAATTATACTGTTTTAATACTCTTAAAAATTGAAATTCCATGGTTCTCTTATACTGTACACTAATAAAGAACAAATGTACATGAGACAAAAATTTATTTCTGATTAAATATAATTTTTTTTATTTGTAATTAATGGGCATCCACAACACCAGTAAGAAAAGTTTTTGGAAGATAAGAGAGTTACGGTCACTTTAAAATTTATATATATATATATATATATATATATATATATATATATATATAATTTTGATCTTCTAAATTTAATTATTTTTTATATATTTATTAATAGTATATTATTTTAACCTAAAAATATTCGTCAAATCCACTGCATGACACGACATACAAACTCTTCCGACATAATCTTTGACATATGCATATTCGAACATAAAATCCTGAATAATATAAAAAATTAAGCATATGTACAACATGAACCACTCATGGGTGGTAAACAATGAATTCTATAAATTAATAAACCAAACAAAACAAGAATAAAAGATAAGATAAGATGTGATAAGATAAGGTAGAAATTATATCAAACTTATATTTCATTATTTGGGAGAAAGTAAACGATTACATAGCCAACATAAAAAAAAAAATAAAAAAAAAATAAAAAAAAAAAGCAACTTAATAGGAACAATACATAGATGCATGCATTATGCATATATATACTAGCTAGCTAGAAAAGATGATGATCAGAAATTCAAAATGCATGCATATACTAATAAAACTTTTCAGATCTATATATATGGATTCTTAGCAGTACTCAAGCAATTGGATAAGCAGCATTCATAGCAATCCCACATAAACCTTCCTTGGCACGTACATCTCTCTTCATCCTTACATACCCTTTCTCACCCCATTTAGTGCTCCATGAATTCTTCACTATCCAATACTTGGTACCACCACGAGCTTTTCCATAACCAACTACTGCAACAGCATGGTTTAGATCAGTTCCACATTTTCCTGTAAATATTCCACCTGAATAAAATTGGAAAGCAGATCCTCCATCGTCAATGTAAACTGACACTGGTTGATGTGCCACAGCTTTCAGCAGTGCTTTTTCACTGTTAGCAGTAACTTTCTCATACCCTTTAATCTGAGCCACACCATGAGCTTCCTTCTTAATCTTACAAATCTTATTGTTGTCTTCGTAGGGGTAGTATGCTTCACTTGCTAATCCTCCTTTCTTCGCAATAAATTCAAAGGCATCCTCCATATAACCACCATTGCATCCTTCGCTCTTTCCTTTAACACAATCCACCAGTTCTTGCTCTGATAGGGACACCAATTCACCTGTAGTTATTTGGTGGAGACCCTCGATTGTAGCCACTGTTGAAAATGCCCAGCAACTACCTGTTACAAACAAAACAAAGTTGACATCAGCACAGAATTTAACCATGCACATAAAAGAAGTTGTTTGGTCGAGCATGAAAGCAGAATGGAACAGTTATGAGTCATAATCATAACATGAAAAAGATGTTGTATTATATATAAATACATACCACAGCGTCCTTGGTTCTTGATTGGAGTAACAGCACCTCTTTTCCTCCAGTCCATGCTAGCAGGAACCTTAGTTACATTCTCGTACCTAAACGATGTTTCTATTACTGTCCCTACCCTATGTACTTTCTTCTGACCATTAAGAAATAATGCCTTAAATTCATCATTATGTAGGTCCGCAAATTGATTAATGCTAAGGTTGAAAGATTTGTCCTCAGCAGCATTGAATGATTCAATGAACTGCGCATTGTTCTTGAATATTTGGAAACGTTTTTCCTTCTCAGCAGCATCTTTGTAAACCTTACCATACTGTGCCATCCACTTCTCGTGTCTCTCTGAAGAGGTTGCCTCAGGCAACCTGCGAGACATTACTTCGCATGTCCACACAGTGAAAACAAGGAACAGAACTAAAACATAGTTGTTTTGGCTAAATGAACTCATCTCGTAATGAGAGGTATTAGGTTTGTTGAAGTATTCTATGTTACATAGAACAAGGAAACTGGTTTAGTTTGGAGCAAAGGCAATGGAGATTACAAGTAATTTATAGTGGTGACGGGCTCATCAATGTTTGCTTCTCATAGTGCACCAAACAGTTGCTAGCACTTTCACTTTGTATTCAGATTGTCGATCGCACTAACGTGTATCATGCTAAATTGCTGACTCAGTTATTCACAGTTGTGGAGTTTACTGCGAAGTGAGGGGTCATCAACCCAAAATTTTATAACTTTTATTCATATCTATTATTTTAGCCTCTAAACATAATAGATTATTAAATATATTTATATAAATATTTATAATTTTAATTTCTTAATTTTTTATATTTATTTATTATTTATTAATAGTATATTATTTGATAAAAAATTATTGATTAAAATCCACACGTTATTCAACTGTTACTTTCAAAGATATGTCCTTTTCAGTCCAGTTGATTTAGAATGAGACGGCCACACGTGTTGATTTATTAATAATATATTTAGGATTTTTTTTTATCCGTGTCAAATTTTTTATTCCCTTCTATGAGTCTCATATTACTTAATTATATTATATTTATAGATAGAGTTATTTTAAATTATTTTGAATATAATGCAAAAAAAAAATTACTGTTCATGAATAATTTCCTTTGTGACAAATAAAAAAAAAAAGAAAAAAAAATTGAATAGTGGTCGGAGAAGTGCGTTATTCCAGAAGGGATTATTGATAGTGACTTGTGGGGGAGTATTGCATAATGGAATATTGTAATATTTGACTATTGAATGTATATTCAGAGAGAACAGAAGAAAGGTACTGTTTCAAAGCATCTTATAGATTTATTATTTAAAAATAACATAAAAATTATTATGAATCTTAGATTTGAATTATTTAAAATTTGAAAAAAAATATTTATATAAATAATTATAATCAAATTTTAAATATAATAATCTATAATAAAACAATTATTTTTAGTAAGAACACCACTGTGTTTTAATTTTTTTTAATACAAACAGTACCTTTCTATTCTGGATGCTTATTCTCTGAAAGAATTAAATGTTTGAAACAATTCCTTCTTTAGGATTTCAAAAAATTACTAAAATTAATTTATTATAAACTATTAATACAATTTTTCATGTAATTTTTCCAAACTTTTATTTTTAATTTATGCATTATAATAACTTATGAAAAAGTATCCACCTAAATCTCTATAGAAAAGTTCTACATCGAATTTTTGAGAAAAAAAATGAGTCAATTAATTATCATTAATTTAAAAATAAAAGTTCAATCAAATCATTTTCATCAATTTGATTGATTTGGATTTTTAAAATATTTTTCAGAATCAACACCAAACCAACCCATACAGTAACACATTTGGATCGATAGATTCCATTGATGGAAATATATTGTTTTGTCTAGAAGCTGTAATTTAATTCAACCTTTACTGACTTGAATAAAATAATATAAAAAATTATATCTTAGCTTTTCTTCAAAATTCATGTTTGAAATGATTCCATATACACTATTATGGTATTGATTGTAGCATACCAGTCAACCAATGATTATTATATTATTTCAGAAGAGAAATCATGAAATGTTTTACTCATGTCTTCAAAATAAAGCAAACACACGAAAATAGTGCGCATGGTCAAAAGTTTGCTTTTTGAAACAACAAATACATAATACCCTACCCTGGTTTTTATTTTCATCATTTAAATTTTTTGTTCAACTATAATGTTCTGTACATTACAGAAAAACGAAATCAATACTTACTTGTAAATTTTATATTTTCAATATTTTTATTACTTGTCATATATTATATTTAGTTAGATTAAGGTATTATCTCTTTCCTCTAAATTTTTTTTTTACCAAAAAAAATGTATTGACCTATACTTTTTAAAATAAGAATTTTTAAAGATTAAAAAATATAATCTTTATTTGTATCCTTATATGTTGTGTCTATTTAAAACCATCACATTGTAATAATAATAAAAAAATGTAATTTTAGTATCTAAAATTATAGAACTCTTAAGACCTAAATTACTTAACTAAGGATAAAAAAATATATAACTCTTTTAAAAGTTTCATTTGGTTATTTTATGATAATCTCATTTCTTAACTAAAATTGATAAAATTATTGTTATATATGATGTAAAATTTTTAAATATAATATATTAAATTATAATATATTTTAAATAATTTTATAATAAAAATATATTTATTAAAATATTATTATTATTAAATTATCATTATAAACAAATAAATATTTATTAAATCTAATAATCATTATTATATAAATTATTATAAAATAAGAAAAAATATTCATTAAATTTTAACAAAAATTAAATAAATTTAAGTAAAATGAAAAACAAAAAATCAAATTTATGATATAAACAGGAGATAAAGAGAGATACACAGAAAAAGAAAAAAAAGCAAAAAATTAAAAAGTTCGTAAATTTATTTTATTGTTTATATTTATTTAATTAATTTATCTTCAGTTAAATATTGCTCATATTTCATATTTATTTATTTATTTTTAGTTATATGTTTATGTTTTTTAATAATTTATATTTATATTATTTAATTAATTTAAAATTTTTATTAAAAAATAATATTTTAATTATAAATATTTAATGATATCGAAATTAAAAATTGAATCTCCAAAAAGTAATTATCACTAAAATTTTTATTAATTTTATGCTTATTTATACTGATTAATTTTTACAAAATATATATAATTAAAAAGATATTTTTTGATATTATTTTAAAAAATATTATTTGAAATTATATTTATTTTTATTTTCTTATTTTATCTTAGTATATAATATAACTAAAAATATAACTAGAAATATTTACA
Organism: Sphenostylis stenocarpa; assembly: GCA_963425845.1. NCBI lineage: Eukaryota > Viridiplantae > Streptophyta > Magnoliopsida > Fabales > Fabaceae > Sphenostylis > Sphenostylis stenocarpa. Next base: position 32,482,654 of record OY731408.1, read on the forward strand.
CGTTAAATTATCTAAACCCTCCCTTGCATAATTAGAATTCAACGACGGATAATTTAGTCGCATCAATTTTAACATTTATTTTTAATATAAAAATGATGTAAAATTATATATATATATATATATATATATATATATATATAAAATCTTATTTTTATTAATATTTAATAAAAAATTATTATCTCTTAAAATATAATTGAATTATATATTTTTTAAAATATTAAAAAAATAGACGTAATATTTAATTATCATTATTAAAATAGTCAATAATTCTATTTGAAATATTTTCCATTTAAAAATTGGAGTTTAACAAACAATATGGCCTTAATTATTATATGTACAACTAAGCGGATCTTATAATATTAAATTGGTAACTCTATATCTCTCAACATTTTCTTATCCAACCTCAATATTAATTTGATCACCCATCTCTTTAAAACTTATATATAGTTACACACTTCTTATAATTATTAAAAAATATAAATAACATTGTTAAATAATTCTTTCTATTAGACATTGCTCATGTTTAAAACTTATAGCATACATTTTATAACTTAAAAGAAATATATGGATAATCTTTTGAAATTAAAAGTGTTAAATCTCTATTTTGTATTGTTAAAATATTTTTTGTTATAGCATTTAATTTTTATTTTTGTTTTGTACAATATCTGTGTTTTCATCTCCAATTTTCTCGAACCCTAAACACGAAGTCTAATAGCTGCAACCATGTATCTAATGTGATACACCACTTGAGTTAGTGCATCCAATCCAATATAATAGTGATTGATACATTAACTATTTATTGTTTTCTGCTACACGTGCACCATGATTGACCTAAGTCAACCATTGTTCTTTATATGTGAAAGATTTATTTCCAATTCACTCAATATGATGGTCTCATGTTCCTTTTTAGACCATCTAGAATGTGTCGAGTGGCTGCCAGAAAACTCAGCAAATTTTGTCTTTCGTAAAACAAAAAATGTGGCTCATGACAAATTTCACTCAAATCATCCCTAGTGACGTTCAACTACCCAAATAATTGTTAAAATGTGAGGTAATAATACAAATATAAGAAAAATAATATTGTTAGATAATTTTTAATTTATTCTTATGCAACTTAGAAAAAAAAATCACTGATAGTCATGTCTTTGAATGGTATATTAATTGAGTATATTTTATATTATCATTAAATTAAGGATAATATGTATTGACATTATTGAAATTTACTTAATTAATATTATATATAATAAAAAATTGGAAATCATATGTAAAATTAGTTTATTAATTCAAAAAAAATTGAAATTTGGAAATTATATCTTAAATATATTTCATACTTTAATTTAATTTTAATCTCATTAGAGTAAATTTACAATAAATAAATTAATTTTACACATTATGAGTACATTCTTCCATTTAGTAAATTATTAAGTTTAAGATGAATTAAATTGTAAATTTTTACCATTTAAATTTTATCTTTAAAGAGTTTTAACTATAAACAAGTAAATTTTATCTTGAAGTTTGGTAATTTTGATTTTAATAGTTGAAATTTTAAAAATACCTTCTAGTCCTAAATATTTAAGAAAATTTATTTAACGTTAAATATTGAAATGATTTTTTTTAGAATTTTAAATTTAGAGTTTAAGATTTGAAATTTAAAATTATTAATATTTCTTTAAAGTTAATGTTTGGACATTGATGTCATATTATTTAAAAATTTTAAACAAAAAATAATTAAATTTAGAAATACCAAAATCAAAATTGTTCCGAATTTTAGAAACTAAAAATACAATTAAAGTTTTCGAAAATAAACCATTTTTCTAAATTTTCAAAACAAATTTTAAAATAAATAGCTTTTTAATATATATTTTTTTATTTCAAAATCACTTATCGTATAATAATTACTTTTGGGGAAGTATATGTATTAAATAATTGAGGGTGGGGACTACAGAAGCATATATAGGCATAGGTCAGTTAACGTAACTTTTTTTTTGTGGGAATGGAGAGTGCATTATTTTGAAACGCAACTTTCTGATTTTTGACTATTTTGTCTCTTTCTCTTTCATATGTTGAAAGGTTTTTGTAGTTTATGGAAATTTTTATACACATGGAAACAGAATCACTCCTTCTTTTCCTTTTCACTTTAGTTGAATTTAATCACTTTTATAGTCGAAATAACTTATTCCAAATCATTGTTTCAGATTTCTTAATTTATAATTTTAATAACTTTTAATTAATTTTAATTCAATCTAATATAAACTACTTTGGATCGGATAGGTTTTCAATTTTAATTTTATTTGTATTTTTAAAAATATTTGACTATATATGTGTGAATTATTTTATGCAAGGTACAACAAAAAAGTTTATTTTATATAACTAAAATATAATAACCAAATACTTTTAAATGTGAATTATTCTATAATCAAATTTCGTATTAAATAAGTACTTTTGAACATATAAATTACATCTTTTCATTATAGAAAAAAAAATATATATATATATATATATATATATATATATATATATATAAGGTCGTTTTAGTTAGTGATAATTAATTTTAAAAATATTGAGAATGAAATTAAAAAAATAAAAACAATATGTGAAAAAAGACAAGAGGTTAAATAAAAATTTCTAAACTTGTCCTCGTAATTAATCCAAAAATGTTTCATTTATAATATGAATTAAAAATATTTTTAGTTCTTAAAAAATATTACAAATTTAAATCTCTTTATATCTGTGTATTTTGTATTTAAGAAAAATTATTTATATTTTATTTTTCCTATTGTGTTCATTTTTAAGTAATTTTGAAGTACTTATTTTTTAGTACAACAATTAAAATGTTTTCCATCGTAATAATTATTTATATATGTTTAAATAATTAGCCACTTAAATAATTAGAAATTAAATTAAAATATGTATTAAAAATATTTAAAATTTATGATAATTAAAACATGTATTAAAGACTAGTTTAACGATGACTAGTTCAGAAATTTATTTAATTTAGTAACATTTTTCTTGCTTTAAACAAGTGGAATAATCTAATCTACAAGTTGATGCTGTTTTTTTTTTTTAATTTTATAGCTATCAATTTTTTATTTTTTTCATGAGTCAAGTTTTAATAAATTTAAAATAACGAAAAATATAATTTGAATATGCGACTCAAATATATATAACCAAATATAATCATGGTTCATTCCTAATTGGGTAAAAATTTAAGATATTTTCTGTTGTGTAGTTTAAATTTAGTTTTTTTTATAATTTTAATCTTAAAAAATATATTAGTGGATTAAAATAAATATGTATAGATTTCATTGTACATCTGAATAAATTTTTAACTACGGGTTAAGAATAAAATTAATATTAAATACTTTTGGTTTTATAAAAGATACCAATATTATGATCTAAAAAATCATTAAAATAATATTATTAATTAAAATATTATTTGTTGTAGAATTCAAAAATAATTCCACCCCACTTTTGTTAAGGTTTATATATATCCAAAATTGTAATGAATGTTATATATACATTTTATGATAATTGAATTTGAAGGGAATATTTTTTGGCAAATTTCATGTTTCAAATAATTCCATATGAAACTAGATTAATCGTGGACCAGTCAACTGATTTTTATGGAACATTTGTTTTTGTCCCAATCGCAATTGTATTATTTGAACGGAATATTGTTATTTTTGACTAATATGTCTTCCAATCAAATCAAGCAAACAGACACAATAAGAAAATTCCAAGGAGAAACAAGGAAAGCTACAATTTTTATTTTAATTATCGATATAACAATGCTAAATGATATCCAAAATATGGTAATTAAATACTTGGTTAAATAAATTAAAAAAACTATTTATAATGAAATAATTCAGATTTATGTCTATTATGATAATATTTTCAAAATTAATTTTTATGTCTTTACTTTATATCTAATATATCTGATATATTGTTAGAATTAATTTTTATATCTAAAATATTATCTGTTTTATAATTTTTATCTATAATGATTTTATCTCTAAAAAATGTTTCAATAGATCAAAAGTGAAAAATATATTTAAATTAATGTTAAGCTCAATTCTTAAACCAGTAATAATGATCATACGGGAACAAAATTATGCCTAAAACGTATTAATTCAATTTCAAATAGATGTATAAAACCTCTGGAGGACAAACAAGACATGGAAAAGTGTCTCAAGGTTCCGTTGCTTTTTATATAAAAGTGACATTAAAAGTTTAGCATAAAACCCTGTTGAATGTTGAAATTCCTTTAGTAGACAATGATGCCGAAGGAGCATAATGGCTTATTAATGATATTTTTTCCATGCATGTATCTCTTCACAGTAAATAATAAACTTCATGAGATTAATTATTCTTTATATCCACGAGTCCAAAATATTATTAATTTATATATTATTGACAAAATAATTGTTTTATCACAAATATTATTAATACCTATTTAAAAATTGTTACTACAGTTATGTGACAATCTTCTTTTTTCGATATACGTAATATATAAATTATGACCTAATTTCCCACCTATTTAACAATAAAATTTTAAAAAAATACATCATATATGAATTATGACATAATTTTAAGCATACTTGATAAAACTAATAAAAAAATAATTTTCAATTATTATATAACATTTTTTCTTTTATTTTTTACAAACTTAAAACGTGACTTATATTTACCATTAAAAGTATGAATATAAGGACACTAATAAAAACAAATATTTAAAAAATAATAATTTAATATATAACAAAAGATAAAAAAAATGTTAATATTCTTTTTTGAATCTTTAAGATGTGTTTAAAATTTGTTACCCGCCATGACATATCATATTTGTTTGAACTAATTTAGTGTCATCATCGATAAATTATATTATGTAATTGTGATGCTTGAATTTAAAATTTTCTTTAAATTAAAAATATCTTGTACTTTAATTTTATATTTAATTAATATAATTATTTTAAAATTTAAATGTATAAATATTTTTTGTTTAAATCCATAACTATGTTTAAGGGATAAGTTAGTTACCAATCATACCATATGTAGGACTAATTTAGTATTATCTTTGATAAATTATATCATATATTTGTTAATAAATCTCTTCCTAAATAATTATTAAGATAAATTATACCTAATATTAATTCAAATACTACTATAAAACATTAAGTGTTGGGTAATAATTAATTATATCCAACATGACAATCTCTTTTTATAAATAAATTTAAGATAACATTAATTATTAGAAAATCGAATTTAAACCGATTCAATCATTATATCTAAATATCCATCATTTATATAAATAAATTAATAAATATTATTTATTTGTATTCATTAAAAAATACCATCATATACTATATTATATATATATATATATATATATTATTAATATCTTATTTTAATAATAATAGTTGAAACTATATTTACACATTTATTTTCTAATATCATGATCAGATAACATATTTAAATTATAATCAAAATGATTATTATATTAAATAATATAAATAAGATAAAGAAAAATACTATTACACAATATTATAAGAGAACAACCACATATAAAAAAAATTACTTCAATAATTTATTTTAATAAATTTTAAAGAATTTATTCTATCTTATTTTCTATTTTTATTTATCTTATTTAATTTATTTTTATAAGTTGTTTAATGAAACAATTTTATAAAAATTAGCTTATCCTGATACATCAAATTCCTTCAATAAAAAGTTACTTAAAATAACTAATATTTTACTCAAGTATCTAATTAAGTTAATGTGTTGAATCCCTATTTGTTGCCAACAAAGCGTTGCTCGGTGATATTAAGAGTATCTTCAATATATGAATTGTTTTTTATTTTAAAAAATATATAAATTATAAATATATTTTCACGTCATTCTTAAGTTTATTGTGGTAAAAAATTTCTTAATAAATTTTATAAAGAATTTATTCTTTTTCCTCTTCTCTATTCTCTTCTATTTTTTCTTTAATAATGAAATAACTAAAAAAATTTAAAAAACAACTGATACTTTATTTAACTCTCCTAAGATGCTATATCTATTTCATGCGCCAGTGTGCTTCACCAGTATAAATTACTTGTAGCTGCGACTGCCTTTGCTCCAAAATAAACCAATTTTCTTTGTGTAGGCAACAGAAATACGTCAACAAACCTACTCTAAACCCAATACCTCTATTATTACATGATGAGTTCATTTAGCCAAATCAACTATATTGTAGTTATGTTCCTTGTTTTCACTTTGTGGACCTGCCATGTAATGTCTCGCAGGTTGCCTGAGGCCTTTTCGTCAGAGAGACATGAGACGTGGATGGCACAGTATGGTAAGGTCTATAAGGATGATGCTGAGAAGGAGAAACGTTTCCAAATATTCAAAAACAATGTGCAGTTCATTGAGTCTTTCAATGCTGCTGGGGGAAAACCTTTCAACCTTAGCATTAACCGATTTGCTGACCTTCATAACGACGAATTTAAGGCTTTACTAATTAATGGTCAGAAGAAGGAACGTGGCGTGTGGACGGCATCAAAAACATCGTTTAGGTTTGACAGTGTCACTAAGATTCCTGCTACCATGAACTGGAGGAAAAGAGGTGCTGTTACTCCAGTCAAGGACCAAGGCACATGTCGTAAGATTTCCACGTTCATTAGTTCAATTTTATTCCGTTGGTGCTCCACTAAAAAATGTCTAATATGTATCAACTTGGTTTTGTTTTGTAAACAGGAAGTTGTTGGGCATTTTCAACTGTGGCTACAATCGAGGGTCTCCATCATATAATTAAAGGTGAATTAGTGTCCCTATCAGAACAAGAACTGGTAGATTGTGTTAGAGGTGACAGTGACGGATGCATTGGTGGTTATGCGGAAGATGCCTTTGAATTTATTGCTAAGAAAGGAGGAATATCAAGTGAAACATACTACCCCTACAAAGGAGTTAACAGGACTTGTAAGGTTAAGAAGGAAAGTCATGGTGTAGCTCAGATTAAAGGGTATGAGAAAGTTCCTGTTAATAGTGAAAAGGCACTCCTGAAAGCTGTGGCACATCAACCAGTGTCAGCTTATGTTGAAGCTGGAGGATCTGCTTTCCAGTTTTACTCTAGTGGGATTTTTACAGGAAAGTGTGGAACTGACACTGATCATTCTGTTACAGTGGTTGGTTATGGAGAAGCTGGTGATGGAACCAAGTATTGGCTAGTGAAGAATTCATGGGGAACTGAATGGGGTGAGAAAGGGTATATAAGGATGAAGAGAGATATACATGCCAAGGAAGGTTTATGTGGAATTGCTACCAGTGCCTTATATCCAACTGTTTGAGTCCCTTATATAGTTGGTATACGCATGTAACTAACTATCTTTTAGTTCCTAGCCAGTATCTGCACCTGCATGGTGCTCCTAAGATTCCCATGTTTGATTTTATAGTTTTCGTCTAAACGTTTAGTTTCTAATAAATAATGAAAAATATTATTATATATTGCATTCTTGATTGTTGTTTGGTATATTTTAATGAGTTATTGATTATGAGTGAGTGATTATTGGTTAGTTGCGTTTACTCATAAAAATGATTTTGTTTCAGAAAAATCAATCCTTTGTAAGTAATGAGGATCAGAATTATGAGAGACACATAAAGTAGCATAAAAAATAAAGAAAGAAAAGGATTGACGTGATTTGGTACATTAAAAAACAACCCCTAACTGTTTCAAACATATTTTATTACAACACAACATGTAGCTGAGTCCTGCTCTGATTAGAAATGAACTATATTTTTTAAGTTCAGTCTATGCTTTATTTGTTTAACATGTGGAAAGAAATGTACTCGTGGGAAGGGAAACAGAAACCTGGTATGCTTTTCGTTTTCCAAATGCAGTGACACATGAAAAAGTAAATACAAAACAGAGTCTAAGTTTACCCTGGACTCTGCATATTTGGTCCAGCGTGGTTTTTCTTATCATGCGATACAATATAAAATAAATGTTTTACTTTCTTTTAGGAGATTATTTTGTGGGAGAAATGTAAGATTATAATAGATGATAATTGTTAAGATTTAGAAGAGAACCATGAAAAAGAGAGATACATTTATGTAAATAATATGAAAATGGTATTACATCTTAATATATCATTGGCATAATTACATGTTTGTGTATATATAACAGCAAAAAAAATCTTTAATTTAATTTTATTTTTTAATTTGTAATTTTTAAAAATGGTAAAAAGCCGAGATCAAAATTTAAAAATTGATCATTACTCAAGTATTGGATTTGCGAGATTTTTTTCTGGATTTTAAGTCACTTTTTTACACATTCCTCCCTTAAAGTGAAAGATTACAGTATGTTAGACTGAAAGTGAGTGAAAATGAAATAAGAATCTCACTGCTTATAAAATAATTTATGAAAATTTAATATTATTATTTCTCTCATATAGTTCAAAACAGGAATACAATTCCTTATCTAATACCAAAACCTCTTCTCATAATTAGAGATTAAAATAATAACATTCAAAACATAACCATCTTAAAACTTTAACAATGAAATGTTTCAATAAATTTTTTAAAGATAATTAACTTATTATTAATTTTACTTGTTAAAACTCTCAAGATCGTTGGTTAACAATCTTAGGATTTTTCGCGCAACCCAATTTTCAGATATCACATTTTCATTCCAATTGAGCTCATTCATCACGATTTTGACTAGGGTGATGTACTCAGAATTTTCTTCTTAGTCTTTCGTTCCAATACTTTTAAACTCGTCGTACATTATATAGGTAACTGAACCATTTCATTCTTCTTTTACAGAAGTAAGATATGTAATCTTTTGGAAATCGGTATCTTTTACTGAAACAATGTAAATAGGGTTATAGCGTATTTTTCATTATTCTTTTTTAGCTCTCTGAATTATTGATCGTCAATTTTTTCATGGTCTTACATTCTTTTAAAACTAATTAAGTTATTGCTAAATTTACCTAACACTCCTCACTACCATTTGGTGCACTGTGAAACAAAAGTACCCACCACTATAAATTAGTTGTAGTTGTCATCGCCTTTTCTGCAAACGAAACCAAATTTCTTCCTCCATGTAACAACCCTTCAACAATCTACTCTAATCCCAATTTACAAGATGAGTTCTTTTAGCCAAAATCACTATATTTTAGTTCTGTTCCTCGTTCTCAGTGTATGGACATCCCACGTAATGTGCCTCTGGCTCATTACACCTGAGAAACATGAGAAGTGGATGGCACAGTATGGCAAGGCTTACAAGGATGCTGCTGAGAAGGAAAAACGTTTCCAAATATTCAAGAACAATGTGCAGTTCATTGAGTCTTTCAATGCTGCTGGGGACAAACCTTTCAACCTTAGCATTAACCAATTTGCGGATCTGCATAATGAAGAATTTAAGGCTTTGTTAATTAATGGTCAGAAGAAGGCACGTAGCATGGGGACAGCAACAGTAACATCGTTTAAGTATGACAGTGTAACTCAGATTCCTGAAACCATGGACTGGAGGAAAAGAGGTGCTGTTACTCCAATCAAGGACCAAGGCACATGTCGTAAGATTCTTTTTTGCGCGTTCATCAGTTCAATTATGATTAATTCTATGGTGCTTTTGAAAATTTAAGGATTTTGATACAATTATTGAGAAACTCTCTCGCTCTCATCGTTTGTTTTTCTTTGGTGTGTACTCAAACTCATTAAACTACTGGCCCAGTATCAAAATTCTTAGATTTCTAAGGGTACCAAAGCAACTCTCCAATCATAATCCATTGGTGTGTCATTAACGAAATGTGTTTGTGAAAATAGGTAGTTGTTGGGCATTTTCAACTGTGGCTACAATCGAGGGTCTCCACCAAATAACAACAGGTGAATTGGTGTCCCTGTCAGAGCAAGAACTAGTAGATTGTGTGAAAGGTGGGAGTGAAGGATGCCACGGTGGTTATGTGGAAGATGCCTTTGAATTCATTGCCAAGAAAGGTGGAATAGCGAGTGAAACACATTATCCTTACAAAGGAAAAGATAGAAGTTGTGGGGTTAAGGAGACTCATCATGGTGTTGCTCGGATTAAAGGGTATGAGAAAGTTCCTGCTAATAGTGAAAAGGCATTACTGAAAGCTGTGGCAAATCAACCAGTGTCAGTTTACATTGATGCTGGAGGACGTGCTTTTCAATTTTACTACAGTGGAATTTTCACAGGAAAATGTGGAACTGATCCTGACCATGCTGCAACAGTAGTTGGTTATGGTAAAGTTCATGATGGAACTAAGTATTGGCTAGTAAAAAATTCATGGAGCAGTGAATGGGGTGAGAAAGGGTACATGAGGATGAAGAGAAACATAAATGCCAAGAAAGGCTTATGCGGAATTGCTGCAAATGGCTCTTATCCTATTGCTTAATTAGTATTTTGTTAATCCATATAAATCTGAAAGGTTATTGTTTTAGTATATGTGTGTAAACTTTATATGTATAATATAATATAAGCTAGTATTTTGAACCATAGTATGAAAATAAAGCAAATACTATTATGAATTAAGGTCTTCATCTTAATGATTTGTGAAGTTCTTAGAGCAATTCATTTTCATATATCTTCTGACTGTGATTACTCCTATTACTTGGACAGACATTTCTTACTTTTGGAATTTATGCAAACTTAGTTTACCTTTCTCTTTCAGCCTTGGTTTTGTCTCAAGTAAACTTCATATTTTTGTATTACATAGACCATCCCTTTCTTTGGCTCTTTCTAGCTTCCTAAATTTGTGTTTTTCCCTTTGCCCATATCTTATTCTTTAGGCTATACAAATGGATTGAAAATTCTACAAATTTTGAAGTTTTCAAAAGTTTAGAAGTCATTCTTGTAACCTTAGGTTTAGGCTATGAGAGTGAAAGTGAGATATGTAAATCCAAGCTTTTGCAATGGATCGATGTATATCTTTTCCAAGTATTGTTAAACATCACAAGCATTATTATTGGCCCAGTTTGTTATACTTTTTCTTTTTCTAAAAGAAACATATTTTTGTTTTTAATGTATACGTGAATGATTTTTAAAATATCTAAAATCTAGTTAAAATGGGAATCTGTTTTCACAATTTTCGTAAACTCAATTTCATTTTTTTTTAAATCTTTTTTATAATTTTAAACATTCATAAATTACCTTTTACTTATGAAAAATTCTCTGAAAAAAAAAATACAAGGGAAGGGTAACTCATTAAATGAAAAGTAGGATTTGTTTTGAAAAATCCCAATAATTTTCAGGTTTTGTTTCATCTTTTTATTTGAGAAGAAGTTAGGTTTTACCTGATATTGCTCGACAATTACATTGGAGGTTCTTCTTCTCTATTATATATTACAGACTCTATTTACCCTAGCTAGAGCCTATTCTTGCTAATGTTGTCATTTACGTTGTAGACGCTCATTTTTTTTTTTCTTAAAAAAAAAAATGTCATTACAATTATTTTCTTTTAGTGCAGTTTTTCATCATATAGAAAGTATACCATAACTTGTCATCCATATTTTCATCAAAATATCTCTTTTATTATATGTCAACATCCATTTACTATTAAAATGTATGGTAACACTAATATTTATCTTTAAATTATGTAATGTTATTAATACAAATAGTAACAAAAATATAGTAGCATAACAAAAGTTCTCACGTAATAATTTGATTGATACTAAATAATTTATTAAAAATCATAAAATAGAGAATAAGATGTATTTTGCATCCCTGTAAAATTTCAAATATAATAATTACGTCCTTAAAAAAAATCGTATGATTTTCGCTCTTCTAAAATTAAAAAAAAATATCGGAAAGTTAAAGTTATATCATGCATAAATAAAAAAATAAATTTTTAAAAAATTATATAATTTATAATTGTATATAAAGAATATTTATTTTGTAATTATTCTTTTAACATCATTGGAGAGAAAAAAATAAAAATATTATAATTTTTTTAAAATAACTATTATGATTTATATATTAAAAATAGTAAAAAAATGAAAAAAAATTGATATAATTAAAAAGTAGAAAGAAAAAATAAAATAATTATCGTAAAAAGTTCATAGAACGTATCTAAGTTGTGATCATATACACGAGTTTTCCTACCCACCAGTGGTAAATTTAACTTCGGCCACACAATAAAGCCATCCTTGGGCCTAGGTTGCAATTTTTGAAGGGACCTGAACTTCCATAATTTATTCACGTACTTTATAATTAAATTAACTTTATTTTATCCTTGCACCTATTATATTTTGGTAACTAGGTATTTCTAGTTTTTAAAACTTTTACTTCAAATCATAAAATATTTTCATTCTTTCTTCTTTTATTATTACAAAAAACATGGAAGAATCTTCAAGTATTTCTAATTTATATCAATTTTTTATTACCTACAATATTCGTGCAACAACATTTTTGAGTTGAAAATAAGTTTCAAAATAGTTTTTTAACAATATTTCCATAAAATATTTTTCAGAAATAAGTTTCAAAAAATGGATTTTAGAATATATTTTTAGAACTAAATTTCTAGAAATGTATTCTAAATTAGTGGATCTAGAATACACTTTTAGATTAAGCATTCTAGAAGTGTAATCTAGACTCATCAATCTAGAATGTATTTCTAGAAAATCAATTCTATAAATATATTTTGAAACCCACTTTCTAGAACTGTTTCCGGAAGATCTTTTTTTAAAAATATTGTTTTGCAACCCACTTTTCATAAATACATTCCAGAACACCAATCTGGAATGCATTTCTCGTTTGGCTTTTCCACAACTCAATTTGATTCTCACAAAACTATTTCAGATTGAGCAATTTAGGTTTCAATGTACAATTTTAATGCATGAAACATGTAATAGACACATAATATTAATAATTACTCACTTTTAAATGTTGAAAATGATCTCGAATGAAAGTGATAATACAATAAATCAAATCTGTAAATCTATGGAGATGTAGAACTTAAGCCATATAGATGTAGAAGATACAAGGGGAAATAGAAGAAAGTTTTAAGGTTTAAAACAAAAATTATTTGAAGGATATTTTAGTTATTTTATATAACAATTACAACTAAGATTAGTAACAAAAAAATTAATAATAAAGAGGCAAAAGAGTCAATTACTAATGTAATTCAATAAGGGGGGCTATTGGTCAAAGTTTAGTGTAAATTTTGTTTGTTATGGTAAGAGAAAGGAGGGGACGATTGCTTTTTTCTTGAATTCTCTCTCTGGACCTATTCCCTTCTTCGTTCATTTTTATTCATGCTCTGTTTGGGTTATTCTCTTAAATACGCATGTTACGATGTATGTATTATGAGTATTAATAAAACTTTTACAGAGAATTGGTTATTGAATAATATTGTGAAATTGTTATTGGATAATCCAAGTGTGAGTTAAGTCTCACATTTAGTAAGAATGAGAAAGTTGAACAACTTATAAGTGAGAAAGACCCATAACTTAATACTTTAAGGTTTTGGGTTGAGAGTGATGTTAATCCCTTATGTGAGTTATGTTTATGTTTTATTGATATTGTTTCTCCCTCGAAAGAACTAACAATTGTTACATTGGTGCTTTCATCATTATGGCTGATAATACTCACCTGAAAGACATAACAATTATTATAGTGGATACCTTATTGAAGCAAAATACTAATAAGGAACACCACTCTTCGATTGTTTCACCACCATTTCAAGTGTGTAACGTGAAGCTGGACTTTCCTTGCTTTGATAGCTCAGATGTGCTACTTTACTCGAACTTTAGTGGATTTTCAATGCTCAGATGTCCTACTTTGGACCACAGGTTCTGTGAGAATATTATGTTCAATTCATTGTTTTAGCTAATAGAGTTCAAGGTATATCTTTTGAAGTTTTATTAGACTGTTTTGTGGAAGATTTGAAACCTGATATTAGAAGAGATGTCATTTCTCAATCACCATTAACCCTGATTAGATCTATCTCATTGGTCAAGTTATGTGAGGAGAAGTATGTTGCTAAATCCAAACAGTACCATAATTTTCCATATTCCAAAACACAAGCTGCAAACACTACCTTACCTATCCGTCAGACCATAAAATCCTACCACCTCTCTTACCTAGTCCTCTACATTTGGTTTCCAGAACCATATGAAATACAAATGTAAAAATAATAACTCCTGCAGAGATGCTACTAAGGAGACAAAAAGGTTTTTGCTATACATGTGATGACAAGTTTTCCCTTACTCATAGGTGTCCCAACAAACAATATTTACTTCTCCAATTGCAGGATGAGGATAATGGAGAATTACAACCTGATCCTCCGGATAGTGAGCAGAATATGGAATTGCACTTGGAACAAGAACATCATCTGTAGTATAATGCATTAAAAGGATCATCTGGATTTGGAACTTTAAAGTTTAAGGGTTCTATAAATTGCATGACAGTGCATGTTTTATTGGATAGTGGTTCAAATGATAATTTTTTGCAACCATGATTGGCTCATTGTTTAAAGTTGTCTAATGAGCCAATTCCCAATTTTCAAGTACTAGTGGGTAATGGTAGTGCATTAATTGCTAAAGGGCGGGTTCGAGAATTGTAGGTTAAAATTCAAGGTCATATTTTGAAATTACCTGTGTATTTACTACTTATCACTGGTGCTGACCTAGTGTTAAGAGCTTCTTGGTTAACCACAATTGGGCCCCATATTTTTTACTATAGTAAACTTACACTTAAGTTTTATTTCGACAATCAATTTGTCACCTTGCATGGTGACCAACCATCCTTACTATTGCAAGTTCAGTTCCATCAATTGGGAAGCATGCATGACACGCATGCCACAGATGAGTTATTTACACTGCAGTTTCAGCAGCAAGATTGTTCTCAGGATCACAGGTTCACATTACCTACTAATATTGAACCAAAATTGGCATAATTATTGCATAAATACAGAGTGGTATCTTTTGTGCCTTCTGAATTACCTTATACTCAGTTCCACAATCATTTTATTCCTTTGTTGCAAGGTTTGACTCGGTGAAGGTTCGCCCATACAGGTATCTTCATAGCCAAAAACAACTAATTGAGATTATGGTTCAAGAAATGTAAAATGCAGGAATTATTGTGCCTAATAATAGTCCTTTTTCTTCTCCAATAATACTTGTCAAGAAAAAAGATGACATGTGGAGATGTTGCACTGACTATAGAGGTTTGAATGCTATAACTATTAAACATAGTTTCCCCATTCCAACTGTAGATGAGTTGATTGATGACCTACATGAGGCAACATTTTTTTCGAAATTAGATCTTTGATTTGGATATCACCAGATATTAGTGAATGAAAAGGATAGATTTAAGACAGTTTTTCGAACCCATCAAGGCCACTATGAATGAGTTTTGATGTCGTTTGGTCTCATCAATGCGTCGGTCACATTTTAAAGCTTAATGAATTACATTTTTCAGGGTATGTTAAGAAAATGTGTGCTTGTATTTTTTGATGATATATTAGTATCCAGTCCTTCCTGGCTAGCTCATTTACAACACCTTGAAGTAATGTTGCAAAAATTACAACAGCAAAAACTATTTGCCAAATTTTCCAAGTGTTCTTTTGGGCTGCAACAAGTTTATTATTTTGGTCATACTATTTTAGCACTGGGTGTAGCAATGAATAAGGATAAGGTGCAGGTTGTATTATAGTGGTCATGTCCAAAAAATTCGAAACAATTGCGAGGCTTCCTAGGTCTTACTAGTTACTATATAAGGTTTATTCAAGGTTATGCAGTGATTGTTGCCCCCCCTTAACCAATTTATTGAAGAAAGATCATTTCAATTAGGATGATTCAAATATATTAGCATTTGAGACATTGACAACAACAATTACTCAAGCACCTATGTTAGCTTTACCTGACTTCTCTAAGTCATTCGTATTAGAAATTGATGCCTCAGGAATGGGCATAAATGTAGTCCTTAGTCAGGATTTTCATCTTATTGCTTTTTTTTTCCAAGAAATTGACTGTCACAATGCAAAAGCAATCAACATTGCTAGAGAATTTTATGTTATCACAGAAGTCATTGCAAAGTTTTGTCATTATAAATTTGTGATTCGAACATTAAAAAGTTTAATTGCTCAAGCAATTCAAAAACCAAAGCAATAGAAATGGTTGCATAAGTTGTTAGGGTATGATTTCCATATCGAATATAAGCCGGGAAAGGATAATCTTGTAGCTAACTTTTTTATCTTGCTCCTTTTACGTAGCTTGGTCCCAACCTAAGTTTCATATTTTGTCACAATTGAGAGCAGTTGTTTCGCAAGACATGATATTAAAAACTATTATCGATTCGTGTGTGCTTAACAAACCCTCAGACCCACATTATTCAGTGCATGATCAGTTGCTTTATTGGAAGGGTAGGTTGGTTATTCCTACTGCACATGATTTAGTTAAACAAATTTTACATGAGTTCCATAGTTCTTTGATAGGAGGACATGCGTATTTTGCAAGAACTTTGGCACGAATAACAATTAAATTTTATTGAAAAGGAATGCACAATGATATTAAGGAGTTTGTGCAAAATTGTTTGAGTGGCTAATACTCTTCCTGCTAGTTTACTACAACCGCTTCCCATTCCAAATCAAATTTTGGAGGATTTAGCAATGGACTTCATTATTGGTCTTCCTAATTCTAATGGTTTTACTGTACTAATGGCGGTTATTGACAGACTATCAAAGTATGCCCATTTTCCCTCCTTGAAGTCTGACTATTCTAGTAAATCAGTAATAGAAATTTTCATGAAAAATGTGGTCAAGTTGCATGGCATGCCAAAGTCAATTGTGTCTGACAGGGATCGGGTCTTCACTAGTCAGTTTTGGCAACAACGATTCAAATTGAGTGGTACTTCCTTGAATAAGACCACTACATATCACCCACAATTTGATGGACAATTGGAATATTTAAATAAGAGCTTGGAAATATATTTGAGATGCTTTACTTATGATTCTCTTAAAAATTGGTCAAAGTTGTTGTCTTGAGCAGAGTATTAGTACAATACTTATTATCCTCATAGTAGTAGAATGACCCCATCTAAGATTGTTTATGGTAGAGACCCTCCAAAATTTACTAAATACAAAATTGACAGTCATGATCTTGTTTTAGTGCAAGAACAGTTAGTGCAGAGACATTTGACTCTTACCAGGTTGAAAATTAACTTGCATAATGCTCAACAATACATGAAAAAATATGTAGATAAGAAGAGGAGATTATTTGAGTTGAACATTGGTGATATGGTTTTGGTGAAATCAAAACCTTACAGGCAACATTCGACTACTCTCAAGAAAAATCAGAAACTCAGCTTAAGATACTTTGATCTTTTTCCTGTAATCGAGCGAATTGGACAAGTTGCATACAAGCTATTTTTACCCCAAGGAACCCGAGTTCATCGGGTCTTTCACTATTCTCAGTTAGATGTGTAAGGGAGGTCATTTGCAACCTTATATTCCCGTACCTATTATGCACAATGAATTACATCATATCATTCAACCTGTTTCTATTTTGCAATCTCGAGTGATATTGAGAGGCCAACATCAGATTACATAACATCTTATTCAGTGGGAAGACTTAAATGCATTTGCTTCCACATGGGAATATCACAATATTTTGTAGCAAGGTTTTTCATAATTTAACCTTGAGGACAAGGTTCATTTTAATTGGGGAGGAACTGTAACAATTAAAGCTGAAACTAGTAACAAAAAAATTAATAACAAAGGGACAGAAGAGTCAATTACCTATGTAATTCAACAAGGAAACCTCACAGCAGATCTTGATGATCATAGAGACAAAAAAACGTGAGAATTAAGATAATTCAGGTTGAGAGATTTAGATTGATGGAAAGTTTAATATAAATTTTGTTAGTTATGGTGAAAGAATGATGAACAATTACTCTTTTTTTTTTCTTGAATTCTTTGTCTGGACCCATTTCTTCTTTATTTCATTTTTGTTCATGCTTTGTTTGAATTATTCTTTATAATTTCGTGTTATGGTGTATGCATTGAGTTTTAATAATATTTCTAAATATAATTGATTTTGTTATTAAAAAGATTGTGAAATTATTCCATTTTATTTTAGTATAAAGATAGATAAAAAATTTATGGGAATGCGAAACAAAGTGTTTTTGATTAGCATAGTGGATACTTCAAAAGGCATTTGATCATTAAAACAGATCTTGTAATGGTTTAAGTTTTAAGAAAACCTGACTTAAATGGAAAGATGATAACATGATTAGTACCATTAATATTGATCTTTAAAAGGAACAAACCCAAAAATAAAGATATAAAATTTAAAACATTATTCAAAATATAAAATTTAAGTAAATAGAAAATCTGAATACTCTTATATAGGTTTTTAACTCTTAAAATAAAATAAAATTAAATTTTGTATTGTTAAATGAAATAGAAAGTAAAAGTTTTTATAATTTTTCTCTATTTTGTCATTATTGTTACAGAGTTAGACACGGTAAATAAGACTTTATTTTTATTGATCTTGATTAAAACATATTGATTTTTATGTTAACTTTGATTAGAATATCTTCTCCAAATTTAGTTTCTCTTTTATATTATCTTAAACTCTAGGTAGAGTTATTGAAATTTAAGTTCTACAACATAATCATGTCATGTGACTAGAGGATTATATTGCACATTTTATTATTCTACTCTCACATTTTTACATCTTTTATTCTCCCCAACTTTTCCCGTACATTTTATCTTACATATTTTAATATTTATACTTAAAAACAATTTTGGTTCTCTATT
Organism: Sphenostylis stenocarpa; assembly: GCA_963425845.1. Taxonomy (NCBI): domain Eukaryota; kingdom Viridiplantae; phylum Streptophyta; class Magnoliopsida; order Fabales; family Fabaceae; genus Sphenostylis; species Sphenostylis stenocarpa. Next base: position 32,501,406 of record OY731408.1, read on the forward strand.
TTTCTCGATCTACAATTTTCATTTCTCGTTTTAAAATATAGATATTTGATCTTCTATTTTACAAAATCTATAGTTTCAGTCTAATTCTTAATTTTATCTACCTTTATGTATTTTATTTCTTATATTTTAAGGAATTAAATTATTTCTTATAGTGCTTAAAACGAATATGTTAATAGAAAATGTGTATAATTAAAAAAATTATTAAAATTGTGGATTTTCTGAAAAGGAAATATCCAGTATCTCTATTTTTAATCGGGAACTAAAATTGAGGATTAAACAAAATCCAAAGATAAAAGTTGTATTTAAGTCAAGTTAGTATTTAGGTTATAACTAATTACTGTGTTAATAAAAAATTCAAAACAATAATATTTAGTCAAAATAAATAATGACAATTTTTTTGGTTGTTTTTTTTTCATTCTTTTCAGTTTAGGTATATTTTTGTATTTACCTTTTTACTTTAAGATTTTCCAATTTATTAAAAATTAACTAATAAAATGGTTAATAATAAAAAATTTAAATCAACAAAAAGAAAAAAATTGTGCTATTAAGCATATAAAGTCCTAAACAAATTAAAAATAAGGGGCACGATGAACAGCCCAAAAAAACATCGTGGCATCGAACATTTTGTTCCAAGCAGGAGAGGAACACGACACTGGCAACACTATGCAACATGTGTGCACAAGATTACACGTGCCACTCCCGTGTAAAACCCACTTTGTCTCGTTTTCTCACTCTCCTAGATTCATCTTCAGTTCCTCCAGATTCTATGGATGTCATTGGTTGTCACACTGCCACATCAGCAACACGGTCTCTGATATTCTCAACCGAAATTCTTCCTCCTTAAAAATTAGAACTTACAATATCTCCAATTATCAACAAAAAGAAATATCAACACTCTAATTTATTTTGATCTTTTTATGTCATTTCATTTCTCGTTTCAACGCTTCGATTCAACTTTCATCTGGAGAAGTGTCTGTCATTGGTTTTTTTAATGGCCCAGTTACTATCTCCAGTGTACACAGAACCTCTCAAACTTCACAACCCGTCACAGAATTTTTGCTCCAGAAGCTCGTGGGGGATGCTTCCAAAGACTGCAACTCCGATGAACTTTGTTACACACAATGGCAAACGAAGAGGGTGTGGCAGGGTAAGAGTTGCTCCTGAGGAAAAATCGTTTTCAACGAATGAGACTGTTGCAGATGACTACTATGCAGTTTTGGGTCTGGTAATGTATTACACTTTGATATTTTCTCTCTTTCGTTCTACTCAAAATATTCTTCCATGGTAAATAATAGAAAAGAGTTTGATTTCTATATATTATTTCATCCAATAAAAAATAAGATATGATTTCATGGCAATTATTTACACTGTCAGACCTATATTGTTTATTCAATGATAAAAATATAATAATTAATGGAAGTCCTGTGAAATGAACAAAATATTCTTTTAATGTGCTTCGTTTCATTCATTTTTTGATTGATTTTCAATAGGGTAGCATTATAGCATAATTTATTTATGGTGGGTCTTACAGAAAAATGCTATTGACACCATCTGAAATTGAAAATAGTAAAATTGTACAAGTTATACTTTCAAAGTCATATCTCAAATGATTCCCAATTACTTGATAAAGTAAAAAAAAAAATATTGATAATAATATCAAAAGTGAACTCAAATGATTGGTTGTTCCATTTCACCAGCTTCCAGATGCCACTCCAGCACAGATCAAGAAGGCCTACTACAACTGCATGAAAACTTGCCACCCAGACTTGAGTGGCAATGATCCTGAGACAACCAATTTCTGCACGTTCATCAATGAAGTCTATGGGGTGGGTTTCATTTGAATATTAGAAAGTTTAAAGCTTGAGAAAATTGTTATTCAAGTTTGTTTGTATATGTATATAGTAAGTTGACCATTGCAGTGCAGGTGCTCAGTGATCCCATTCAGCGCATGATTTATGATGAAATTCATGGGTATTCTTTGACTTCCATTAACCCTTTTCTGGATGAGTCTAGTCCAAAGGATCATGTTTTTGTTGATGAATTCAGTTGCATAGGTACTATCTCTCATTCTACAAATTATAATGTTATCTTATATGTTCATATTGTTGAAAAGTCCTATATCCACTCCTCAGTTCTAGGAATGAGGCTTTTATATATATATACACACACTTCCTTTTTAGAAAAACTGTTTTGAATCTACCAGGAGTTGGTAATGCCAAAGAGACAACATTGACATCTAAAATTTGTAAAGCTGTGTATTTAATTGAAATGCTTCTTGTCTTGATAGGCCTAGAAGTTGTTTCATTGTCTTTGTTAGATCCTCAACTAGAAGAATTCCATTGCATGTTTTGTAATTGTACTTCAAATCCTTGACAGGCTGCAAAAATTGTGCCAATGTAGCCTGTGATGTTTTTGGAATAGAGGAAGAATTTGGAAGAGCCAGAGTGTACAGCCAATGCGGGGAATCTGAATTAGTTCAACAAGCTATTGATAGTTGGTATAATTATAAGCATTACTCTAATCACCCTTCCTTATCTATTTTTTTTGTGGTGATGACATTGACTTAAGTGTCACTCTTTTATAAAATTCCTAATCCATTTTATTACTAAGATTAATTTGTTCTTAGGTCTTTAGCCCCACATTACCAGAACTTGGGGGTGTATGGCTGCACTAGAAAAGCATATTGGTTATTGATTATCATAGTGTGTTATTGATTAGAGGTGTGCTAGCAAGGCACATACATTACTATTGATTAAAATTTATTGAAAAATACAAGGGAAGAGTGACTTATTAAATGAAAAGTGGGATTTAAATTTGAAATTTTCAAATATGGTTCACTATCACAATTGTAGCCGGAATGTCAAGGTTTTTTACATCTTGTGACCACAATGCAACTTTAAATATGATTTAATCAGCCACATTTATTTGTGATTTCACAGAACTGTAACTACCATTTAAAATATTGGAAATAAGTCTTCTTTCTACAGTGTAATATATGTTTAATTTTCCATTGTTGTCATGGAGAACTTGAGTTTTCAGACCATTCGTATGACAAAGGCATTGCTTGTAAACTGACGAGGCTAATGGAGATTTCAGAAATAATTTAACAATAACTTTTGTATTTTAGCCCTGTTGACTGCATTCATTGGACATCAGCTGCACAACTATCATTGCTTGAAGATGAAATGCGCCGAGTAGAAAGAGTCAATGTAAGAGCAAATTTACAATGTCTACTTCTTCCGGGTCTTTTTATCCTTGTAATCTCTGTTCTTAATATATTATGGTCACTTCTTATTTTCTGTTAGATTGCTACTGATATATCAGAAACAGTTTTAACCAAGCAGCATATTGTTTCAAGTTTTCAAGCTGCAATATTTCTTGATCGTTTCTGATCATTGTTAGAAAATCTCAATTTAACTAACATGAATTTTTTGAAAAAAAAAAAAAAAATGCAGTTTGTCTCTCATAGTGATAATCTTGTTCTTATTGTAAAATGAAGTTGAAGTATTTTTAGATAACCAATGGGCTAAAATAAGATGGCTCTTTTTCTAGCAAATTGGTAGATATTATAATTCCATCACCAAATCAAACGATTCAGTATATGCTAAAACTGCTCATGTTCTAGTAAGCTTTTTCTATACCATCAATGCATCTACTGAGCAGAGTACATATGAACAGGTTGCCTTAATGCTTTCAGGAATGGGATCAGCATCAACTGATGTTTTCAGAATGGTAAGAATAACCCGGAGACTACTGGGTTATTTAAATTTTCATAGCTTTTCTTCCAAATTTTTAGCTACATTAGGCTATCTTGGTTTTGAATAAAGGTTGAAATGATCATATTCTTCATGCCCCACAACATGGCTGAGACCTTAATATTTCTTCTTTCCAACTCCTGAAACAATGATGCAAAAAGTCTTGATAACATGGATGAAGAAAGCATTTTTTTTAGAATACTTCTTGGTAGCACTATCATTGTTGAAAATATTTTAATCAGTATGATTAAGATTGTAGTGTTTTAGCATAGATGTAATAGACTATTTGTGTGTGCTGTTTCCTCTAAAACAATTCATTCGTACTAAATTACAGGCAAGTTCCCGATGGGAAAAGAGGCAGGCAAAAGTCTTGGTAAGAACTCATTCTCAATCACCTTCTTTCCATGGTTTAGTGGGGAATCACTTACTTGCATGCAGTTCTTCAAATGGAAATTATGATTGATTTGTCCTATGTTTGTCCTTCATTCATTTAAACCATATCACTTCTTTTCAAGGTTTGAATTTATGTCCCAAGTTGTTGAGAAACAAAACTGAACTCAACCCAATCTTTCTGACCAAGAGGGTAGTTCGCTCTTGATAATAGCAAGCTCCAAGTTTGCGCAGGAGTTTCTTGTCTAAAATATTTATAATATTTCTCATTAGTCCTTGATTCAATGGATTCCTAGTAACTATTTATTCCAATCATACATGTAAATGAATAATTCAGAACATGATTTTCTGAAAAACTTTTGTTAGATTGGATATAAATGGATAATAATTTTGATATTTCAATCCATTTGTCCACCAAATGACAGAAAGTTTCAAATCAAGAATACTTATTCTTTTAAGAAAAATATGAGGAACCTGCAGTTTAAGATACTACAATATTTACTGGATAATACAGAACCTTTTTGAAAATTTTTTATTTCATAAGTTTAGAGGGATGTCCCAATTACTTATTTTACATTAATGAGTGATGTTTCAAACTAATGTGGTTCTTCATTTGACAAAATACTTCACTATTTCTTGAGTAGAAAAATCTTGATTGTTAGTTTCACGCTATAAAACATGTTACGCTAATGACTAAACATTGATGAGTGTTTTGTAGGAACAAGCAAAATTGAGAATGACGAAGGAGAAAGGTTCTGATAAAGCAGATCTTTTCTGGAACAATCTTTGGGGCAAACCAAAAGACTTAAGTTCAGGTATTGAAATATTTAATATAGTTCTTATCTGTCAATGTTTTCTTTTTTAATTATTTGTTCTCAGAACTTTACTTTAGCATTCCTTTTAAGTGGATGAAAAGTTGCAACTTCTAACCTTCAGTAGCTATTAGCAAATTTTGACTCCACATCAAAAGTATGCTTATTGGACTGTGATAGACTATTAAAAGTTCAAAAAGATTTTTACACTGTCAATCAATCAGAAATCTATGATTAGATGACAGTGTAAAGAAACATACACATTATTGGTGAATTCCTATTAAATTCAATTTCTGAGTACTATAAAGTGAAGGTTATATTGTTGATGGCAATTACAGTGTTTGAAATGATAACCATTATGCAGAGGAGGAGATAAAAGAAAGAGCAAAGAGAGCTGCTGCTGCTGCTAGAAGATGGAGGGAATACTCAAGAAGGGGTGTTGATAAGCCTCCCACATTTAAACTTCCAGAGACAGCTTCCAGCAAGGACTAGTGACCAGTATTTCTTCAAAGTCCCATGTAATTAATTCATCCATAGCATCTCAACGAATCTCATAAGTTTACATCTCTTTTAACAATCCATCATTGTATATGCTGCAGCAACACTAATTAAAGTAAAAATAGTGCTATAGTGGATGATTTATAGTGGATACAAGGATAACTAAAAGAAAGTTAAGTTCAATGTGCATTTTTTTTTTTTGTGAGATTTTCTAGTTTTTCTTGCATTACATAAGACTACATGCAGTGATGCAATTTCTTTGTCTTTCATTTGAATTGGTACATTCAACATAATTAAATCAAATTAGAGGGATTTGGGTTTAAGATAAACTCTACATAAAAGATAAACTCTAATAAATTTTGAAAAATACATACATTTCTTATATTTTAATAATCATAATTAATAAAGTGATATTTACTTATTTTAGTCTATTTAGAAATAACATACTTATTAAATTACATAAAATTTATAAAAAATAAAATATAAAAAATGTGTGTTGTTGTTTAGTATATTTTTAGAAAGAATAAATGTAGTTTCTTCTTATTAATTTGAAAATTTTTAATTTTATATTTTTATAATTTAAATTTTGTTTTGTACTTTTTATCTTGTTAAAAAAAACTAAATATTTTAAATCTATCATCATATAATCCATTCCATATTAATACTTGATATGTTATAATAAACTGAAATTTTATTTAACATAAATTATCATAATAATATTTTTAATTATATGTCAGAATTTAATTTTAAAATTTTAAATATTTTATATGATTATTCTTCCTTTGTATATTTTAAAGAAATAATTAGTTATTTAAATTCAACCTCTCACAAACATACAAATGAAGAACAATTCTATATCCCAACATATATAACCGATAAGCCATAAATTATGAATTACTTAAATCACTACAACAAACGATGAGAAATAAAACAAAATTATCATTTTTTAAATTAAAAGAAATATGAGTTAATTTAATAATAATTAAAATAACTACAGTTATAATATATTATTATAAAAGACATTTCTCATATATACTTATAGAAATAATATAAAAATATTCTAAAGCAAAAATTATTTATTTTGTACTTAAAATATTGAGATTTATCATTTTAAAACGATCACTCTGATCTGACACCGTCTTCAACTTCATCGGTTTAGTTTTTTTGTTTTTTTCTGTGACAGATAAGATTCAAGATGACGAGCACAAAGATATTCTTAAGAATAATTTATTTATAGATTTATTAATAATTAAGTCAATTGACTTTTAGGTTATAGATTTATCATATTATCATCAATGGTTAAAACTATAAAGACATGATTAGTAACAACTTTCTTCAGAAAACATAGTACTAATAAGATTAATGCAGATAATAATTAAACAACACCAAAAATACGTGGAACTGATGCAACATTTTCTAGCAAATCTTTAAAAGGATCTATATAAGAGTAGTTTCCAAGTTATCAAAGTTTCTCCATTTTAAATAATTTTTGTAGAAGAAATTTGGATACGATAGTAGAATATTCTTTTATCAGTGACACAACATAATCATTGTCTCTTTCGATATAATCACAAGTGTTGTTGGGACTCACTAAAAAATATTCTTACACCGTCACAATATCTTTTTATTGCCGGTGGCTCAACCCTCCTATTACATATCTTTAATTTCAAAATTAAGAACTAAACATGTTTTAGATTCTTAAAATTTCTACTTTTTTGTCTTTTAAATTTATATTAATTTTGTATTTCTATAAATTAAAAAAATAGCATTTGTAATTAAGTATTTTATGACACAAATATAAAACTATAATTTATATTTGTTAATTATATAAACAAAAATTTAATGGTTTTTGTAATAAAAGGACTAATACAAATATATTTAAAATCATATAAATAGAAAATTAAAAAGTGCTGTTTTTTTTTATTTTACAAATATAAACTTATTTAAATTTAGTAATTAATAGGATTTTAATTAGTTTTAGGAGACACATAATAGTACTACTAGACACATTTGAATACTATAAAATAATATTTAATCATCAAAAGATGATAATCATGTTGCTAGATTTTTATGCATGATTAATGGTTTGTTTGAAAAGTAATCAGATTTTTATGCATGATTAATGGTTTGTTTGAAAAGTAATCAGTGATTATTGGGTAGGTGTTCAATGTCAATATCTATTAGAAAACTCTATTAAGTTAATTTTTTTATTTTTTATTTTTGTTTGGTCAAGAATTTGACTACGTATGTCCCAAAATTAAGTTAATTTATTTTTTTATTACTTACTTCTTTTTCTTTTTTTTCTTTTTTTTTTCTTTTTCCTCTCTTAATTATACCATTATCTTTGATTTTTTATATAATCTTCACCTAAGTTTCTTATTAACAAAAAAGAAGAAAAAAAAATAGTGTCTTTCTTTTAACAAAATACCGAGAAAATATAGATTTTGGTCTAAAAATGTTGACAATCATATGTTTGAATTATTTAATCATTTTTCAATATTTTAAAATTATTTATCCACTTTATCTTTAAAAAGAATCCCAATATATTAGCATATCTCAACATTTTATGAAATGACAATATTTAACGTATTAAAACATTCGTATTAATGTAAGAATAATTAATTATCCGTGGCTCAGATTCTCTCATTTCTTTGTGTCTCTTTCACTTGAACCCCACCATTCTTGTTATTCACTAAATAACATACCTTAAGTCAATTAGGTTGGTTTAACCCTCGTGTCAACTACGCCAATAAAATTCTAAGGTTCAGCCAATTGCATTGCTCAATTATCGAGAGCACAAGACAAATTAATGAAAAGTGTGTCTTTATGCAATTGCACCTTCTCAAAGCACTTGCAATAAACTAATCAAGATTCTCAAGGATTAAACAAATTATCCTATGAACATGGCAAATTCAACCAACCAATGCCTACTCTGCAATCCATGTGTATCTTTTTCATAAATCAATTTTGCAGTGAAATTCGACAAAATGACAGAGACAACAATATCAAATTGGCTACAAGAAAAACTTGTAAAATATGTACATTTATTATTATAGCTAGAATCCAATGTAATATTTACAATCACTAATTTGCTGACCCATGAAATGAAAACTTTTTAGTTTCTTCTTCTTCTTCTGCTAATGGTGATGTTGACAAAATTTAGCTGCTGCTCTTCTAAGTGGTTTTGTTGGGTTGTTTTTCAATTAGAATTCGAATTTTATCTCAGTAGTGTAGATAATATAACTTTGTGTTAAAGTCAACATAAAAGTTACTCAGATGATATTCCAATTCTAAAAAAGAGTAAGACAAAAAAATATCAAAAGAACTGCATGTAATTTTTTTTCATCCTTATCTTACAATGGATGCAACTGTGTGAGCCCAGAACCTAAGATTGTCCTTCATGTCAATTTCATTACCCCTAGCTGGTACCCTCCAATTCAGCAAAGGATTTTTCATCTCCCTTTGGTCCAAAACATCCCAAGCCTCAGACAAATAAGGTATATTATCAGAAACCACACCTTCATCACCTTGCCCTTCATCTTCATCTCTTCCCAATCTTTGCAAACCTGGTATCAAGGAAACCAATTTTGAATCCCTGTCCTCTTCAGAGAACACAAACCCCAAATCCATAAACCCTTTTAGCTCCTTAAACTCAAGCTCTGATAGGCTCCTGCTGGTTCTCTCTTTGCTGAGCCTTCTTCCATGCCTAAACCCCTTTTGTTTTGTCTTAAAGTTTACACTTTCCTTTCCATGAATTCCACTAGAGAATTCTATGATTTCCCTCTCAGAAGGGATCGTCCTCAGCCCTTGAAGGGTGAGCACAGAATTCGGTGAAGGGGAATCACAGAAAGTACATGTTGTGGAGTCCAAGTTTTGGTCACTGTAGGACCTCACTTCTAGGCTTGGAGTTGGAACTAGTGAAAGCTTTGCATCAAGAGGAAGCACTTCCTCCACCTTGATGTTGTGAGAGGCTGAAGGGGTTTTGTTGGAGAGAATTGATGCCTCAAACCAGAAGGAATCTAGCAATCTAAGAACTTGTTCTGCAGCCATTATTACTGTGTCTCAAAATGAATGGCTTAAATTGAAATTGGATCCAACAAAGATATGATGAGAAGGTTAGAGATAAGAATAGACTGTGTCATATTATGTGGTTATTATATATTTATTTATATTGAGAGTGGCATAACTTAATTGCCACTGGCTCTATCTATTCCTTTGTTTTATTCCCATTTTATTCGAATATGCAATTTGGGAAATTTCATGAACCTTTCTTCTTATAAGCTTGTTGTGTTCTAAGAAAAGGATGAAATTAATATCTCACCTTATTAGTGTGAATTACGTTTGCCTATTAACTATTTTGTTTTTTCTTTCCCTGATACGATGAATCTGATAAGACTGAAAATTTTAAATATGAAAATTATGTTAGAAGTTTCTAGTAAAGGAAAAATTCATTAAGAATTGTATCTGTGCTGTTTCAGTAGTTTGAGTGTCCATTAAGATGGTAAACAAACTATTGATATTTAATATAATAAAATAATTTGTCAAATTTCTGAAAATAAATAAATAAATTATCAAAATAATAGTCGTTAAAATCTTATTTGATTACTATTTTTAAAAATAAATTCTAATTTTTTAGTTTTTAAAAACTTAAAAATTAAAAATAATAAAATATTTTTTTATTTTTGTCAATAATTATATTAAATTATTTATTTTTATCATTGTAAAATTATCAAAATTATTTTTCAACTTTCTTTATAATTTTTTTTATTATTTATGACTTTTTTTTCATCGAAAATAATTTTTAAAATTGAATTATCAGACATTTTTTCAACTTATTGTCAAAACATATTTTTTAAATTGATTTCTATAAGTGTTTTTAAAAACTAAAAAACAAAATCAAATGAATTATTTTGTCAAATTTTTTTATATTTATTAACCATAATGAGATAGTTGTTCTAAACTTTTTAAGATTTATTCTAATATGTTATTTATTGAATATAATAAAATATATTATTTATATATTTAAACTTTTAAATATTTATAGATAAACAGTCTTATTTATTATTCCCTCTATTTTAAAATATATGGCGTACAATATTAATGAAGGGTAAGGTTGTATTAATTATTATTTTACTCATTATATTTCTTTCTTTTAATTATATTTATTAAAAATAATAATAAATTAGTTAAAAGTATTTTGAATAAATAAATGTTAAAAGTATTAATAATAAACTAATAAATTTATTAAAAATAATAAAAATTAATATTGTATTATTCTGTATAGTCTAATTATGCATAAATAAATCATAAATTATAATAAATAAAGATGAAAATAGATTTTTTTATGAATCGATTTAAAACATGCTCAAACTAGCTAAATCTTTTTAAGAAATAAATTATGTTAAGTCTAAATTTTAATAAAAGCTATACGATTAAAAGACAAACTCTTATATTATTCAAAAAGTACTTTTATACCTAACTAGTTAATCTATTAATGTAAATATAAGTAACATTTTTTAAAAGTATTAATATTATGATATTTTTTATGAACACTAAACTTGTTATTAAAAAAAAATAATTATAATGAGAAAGGGGTTGGATTTTATTTTTCTCAAACCTTCTACTTTAAAAACTTTAAAGTATTTCTTCTTCTTTTTTTTACTTTTATCAAAATTAAAAAAAAAATAGTAATATTTTTTTCACGCTTTTATATTTTCTCTTAGCATGACTTTGTTTCAAAGAATGATTTATGATTGATTGTTATTTTATTTTGTTTTTTAATTGTGAAAACTTATATAAGAATCTCTCAAAAGATATTTGTCTTATGTGCGACGTTATGCTTAGATTTTATGAGAACATAGAAGATGACATAGTTTTATATTTAAATATTGACTAAGCTAATAAAATATTTCCAATTTATTGACTAACCTAATCCTCAGTTATATATATTTAAATATTCAGTTGACATTTCATCTTATGCTTTAGAACATGTTTATTTATATATAATTCTTCAAAATAAGAATTTTAATATAATAAAACTCATATTAGCTTATCCTTTTAAAATATTACCCATATTAAGCTACATAAAAGATTACTTTTTTAATAAACCAGTAAGTTTTTATATTACATATATATATATATATATATATATATATATATATATATATATAATAATAATAATAATAATAATAATAATAATAATAATAATAATAATAATAATAATAATAATAATAATAACAATTATAACCAGTAAGTAGTGGTCATTTAGTTTTGCATCTTACAAAACTTACATCATGCCATAACAATTACACATGCACCGTCATAAAACAAAAGCATATTTACTTTGAAAAAATAAATTATGTTTATCTAAAACTATATATATATATATATATATATATATATATATATATATATATATTTCAGAACTAAAATATTTATAAAAGAAATATAAATAATTTGTTACGTCATTTTATGTAAGACAACGTAATAACCCATCCACGTAAAACATGTGAATCAAACCCAAATATCAGGTTTTGGTCCAATCAACCCAAAACATCCTTAAAAGTTAAAACTGCGCGTAGGTTTGGCCTGTCATAGACAATAACCCATAAACGTTGGTACTTGTCTGGGATATACTGAGGAAAATAAATTAATGTAGATAGATATTGTGCTTGTAAGGCCCAACACCACAAACACTTTGGTGTTGCAGGAGAAATATTGAAAATAATATTTTTGTCTTTAATTATCTTTCCAATGTCTATAATTTTGGTTGCATTATATTTTTATTCTTAAATTTAATGAATATTTTATTTTTAAATTTGAAAAAAAATTATGTTTTAAAAATGATTTAAAATAATTATTTAAATTAATATAAAAATTAAGCAGGACTTAAAAAATTTGTAATCTACACGTGGAAGAGAAATAAAGATAATATTATAGAATTTTGGTTAGATAATAAAACTACTATTTATCTTTATTATTTATTTTATTTAAGAATATTTTAATGATGTTATTATAATCAATGTTGGAAATATTATATATTTTAAAAATTTTCTCAATTATATTTTTATTTTTAAAAAACCTCTCAAATTTATCATTGTCTTAACTCTAAATAACATGATACTCTTAGGTGTATTAAAATAATATTAATATTATAATATTTATATTTTCATATTATAAATATTAAGAAATATAAAAAACAGAAGCTTTGTTGTAAAGTGATAAATATAATGTAAATTGGATTAAACTACTAAATAAAAAAATAAAATGAACCGGGCCATGTTACTTCGGAATTACGTTGTTGTGTTGGCACGCTATTTCATTGTCAATGGCATTGCCTTTTATCCTCCTTTTATTTTGTTCGTTTTCATTTGACGAGATGATAAGACATTTTATAATTATCAAAATCAAATAATCTTATTCCTATGTCATTCACGAACAAGGAATAGTTTTAATGTGACATGTTGGTCTAGAATAAACAAAGTAGAAGAAGGATCTGATTACTTCATGTTACTTCATCTTGTTGACTTTAACTTACATGCTGTTGTCTATAGATCATAGACCTACGTCACCCTCTTTTCACATTTAACAATCATAAAGTGATTTTAGGGCACACAATCATAAATCTAGTACTAGACATTGAAAGGGTGGTCATTGGGTCAATTCTCATTCTCATGATTATATTTTTCTAATAAAAACCATGACTTGATCAATTTTATCTTTCATAATAAAAAACTTGCCTTTGTCGAAGTCCTTCAACATTTAAAGAAATAAAAGGTATAATCCAATTCTCAAGTTAACTATTCTTTTGGGTCTTTTGGTCTACTCTAAAATGGTAAAAAAATATATATATAGATCTTTGTGACCTTCAATTTATTATTCAAAGTGCATAGCTTTAACCAATTGTGCACGTTTGGAAATTAGAATGGCAGAATATTTTATTGTTATCATCTTTCACAGCATGTGCAACTAAAGTTGAGACATCACATTCCGTGGGTCAACAAAATTTTAATGAACAAATTATCTCTTTCACAATTTCTCAACACATATCAATGATAACTTTTCACAATGGCTATAAGAAGGTTTAGATTCAATACTTATTACAAACAATTAAAATTTCAACCACTGTACTGATTTTAGTGGTGATTTACATTCATATAATATTGTGGGAGAAAATAAATGAAAAGAAAAATCATGACAAAAAAAGCTTGATATATAAGTGCTATTTTAATTTTTAAAAATATGAAGTAGTTAACACTATTGTTTAATAAAATATTATTTACTTTATTATATTTTTTGTTCACAAATAACTTATATCAATATTTTTATTTGCAATAGAAAAAATAATACATTTTCTAAAAATAATCATAATTACACAATTAAAAAGTAGTGCACTAAATTTTCAAAAAGAAAAGAGTAATCTAAATTTTTAAATGCGTTTAATAAAACACTAAAAGTACAATTGAAGTTATTTAATACTATTAATACATTTTCAGCACGATTTTGAAAAACATTTTCATTTATTAATTTTTAATCATGACCAACTAATTAATCAATAATAAAACTAAGATAATTTTTTCATTTAGCAAATATAAATCAGTCAACTTCTTTATCATTTATAATAATTCTATCTAATTCAGTATAACTATTTAAAACAAAATATACATGTAATGTACAAAAAAAAATTATACATTCTTTAATGTTAAAAACTATAAATAATATTCATTTATAGAAGAATTACTCAAAATAAATTTGTTCTTAATTTGTTTTCATAATTTTAATCGTTTAATATTAATTATCTATAATTTTAGTCCTAATTTTTTTATATAATTTTGTTTCTGAATTTTTAATTTCTAATAATTTTATTTAATCTTCAGTTCAATTATAAAATTGAGGAAAAACACATTATATTTGACACTTTTTTTACGCGATTAAAAATATGGTTGTAGCTACATAATTGATGAATGTATTTTTTTTTAAGACATAAAGTTGAATAAAATTATAAATAATTAAAAATACAAAGCTAAAATTACAAATAAACAAAAATTAAAAGAGTAAAATCATAATTTGTTTAAAAAAGATTAAAATTTTTATAAAATAAAAGACAAAACTACAACCAAACATATATTCATATTAAGAGAATGAATTTCAATGATTATGTTCAAGATTCATGTCATGTCATGCATCATGATGCCTCACTCTTCTCCCAATAGTATAAGTTCATGGTATTTCACTTTTTCTCGTCTGCGGTGATTTTCCACTTCTCACCATTTTTTTTGTCTCTGTTTTTCCCTTTTTACCCCTGTCCGCGTGGTGGGTGCAACACAGTGACGCCCCAACGTACAACCAGTACGTGTTAGGTCCGCAGCACGTGCAGAGCGCGTGGTCAATGCTCTCCCCGGGTGTTGCCAGCTGGCATCTCGCTCCACTCACTTGCCAACCCAACCTTATCCATTTTCTTATAAAGTTGAGCTAGCCTCACGCATCCTGCACCTTTCCTCCCTCACCGCCACTGCCATTGGTTAGTACCAATCTTCTGCAATTACCCTTTTAACCTCACGCGTGCGAACGAGGCCTCCCATTGGCCCATGACCCAGCGCGTCGCACCCGTGGCGGCACCTTGTGCATCTACAGATAAGAGGCCACGATTTACTTGTGCTTAAAAAAATTAAGAGAGAGAGAGACAAATAATATTTTTAAAAACGAAAAAAATGGACATATTTGATTATCTTGCATTGGCCTCATTTTGAATGAATGTGTATTAATTTAATTAAATCATTAATATTCGGTTTGTGAAATATTATATCAATTCTGTGAATCTGCGTTACTATATTTTCACTATAACGCTTTTCTAATTGGAATTCATTTTGGGTTGGAAGAAGAAGAAGAAGGACAGGGAGAAGAAGAAAGAAAGAGGGAAAGAGGTAGAGAAAGAGAGAGAGGGGGGAGATCTTGTAAATAAGGAAACCCTAGTTTTTCCTTTTTTGGATTATTTTTCTAAATTTTTCCATTAATTTTCAGCTCCAACCTGCTACTGTTGCCAATAAGGAATCTCTTGTTCTCTTGTCATTGCTTCAATCGAACAAGGTCTGGTTTCAATTCTCGTTTTCTCAATTTTCCTGTGTTGTTCCCCTTTCTGTTTTGGAGAATATAAAAGGCGTCGTTTTTGTTTTTCTGTTTGTTTTTTAATCGGGTTAGATTTTCGTCGATCCCTTTGTGTCGGAAAATCTCTGAAGTTTTGTTGGAATAATGGGGTTTTTTAATATTTTTTGAAACCCTTGTAAAGGGTGTTTATTCCTATGCTCAATGTGATGTAACCTATGTTGGGGGTCAATAATTTGGGGCTTTTGCATAGTATCTAAGATTGGAATGTGTCTTCACAAATTACCATGTGCGTGTGTGTGATGTGACTGCATTTTGGTGTAGTGGTAACTATTTGACACCAGGAAATTATGAATGTGTTGTTGTACAGTGTGTTTAGTTATCACTTAATGAATCCAGTTCTCACGTGTTGATGTTTGAGAATGTGTGTGTGTGTGTGTGTATTTGAAGGTTGTGAGTTAGGTTTTTTGTGTCTTCAATGATTAATGGGTTTTTGTTTGCTGTTCTTTTTGTTGATTTTGCAGAGTGAAAAAGTTTTGTGGGATTTTGTATTGTTTAGGAAGCCGCAAAGATGATGTCCAGATCGTATACAAATCTTTTAGATTTGGCCTCTGGGAATTTCCCGGCAATGGGGGGGAGGGAATCTAGGGAGCGGAGGCGGATGCCGAGGGTTATGAGTGTCCCAGGGTTTCTCACTGAGGTAGATGATGATCAAGCAGTTAGTGTTTCCTCTGATAATCCATCGACAGTTACTACGGATAGAATGATAATTGTGGCTAACCAGTTACCATTGAAGGCAAAGCGAAGAGAGGACAACAAAGGGTGGTCTTTCAGTTGGAATGAAGATTCATTGCTTTTACAGCTTAAGGATGGACTTCCGGATGACATGGAAGTTCTTTATGTTGGTTCATTACGAGTTGACATTGATCCAGCGGAACAGGATGACGTGTCTCAGCATTTATTGGACAAATTCAAATGTGTCCCGACTTTTCTACCTGCTGACGTTTTGGCAAAATTTTATGATGGCTTTTGTAAAAGGCAGTTATGGCCACTTTTTCATTACATGTTGCCATTTTCAACAGATAAAAGCCACCGATTTGATCGCACTATGTGGGAAGCTTATGTGCTAGCAAACAAGCTATTTTTTCAAAAGGTTGTTGAAATAATAAACCCTGAGGATGATTACATTTGGATTCATGATTATCACTTGATGGTGCTGCCAACTTTTATAAGAAGGCGTTTTAACAGGGTTAAAATGGGATTTTTCCTCCATAGCCCCTTTCCATCATCAGAGATTTACAGGACTCTTCCTGTCAGGGAAGAGATACTGAAAGCTTTACTAAACTCTGATATCATTGGATTCCATACCTTTGACTATGCTCGTCATTTCCTTTCCTGCTGCAGTCGTATGTTGGGTCTGGAGTATCAGTCAAAGAGGGGTTATTTAGGATTGGAGTATTATGGAAGGACAATAAGTATTAAGATTATGCCTGTTGGGATTCACATGGGTCGGATTGAGTCAGTTATGAGAATGGCAGTTGAGGAGACTACGGTAAGGGAGCTCAAACAGCAATTCGAAGGGAAAACCATTTTACTTGGTGTTGATGATATGGACATTTTTAAAGGCATAAATTTGAAGATTTTGGCTATGGAGCAGATGCTCAGACAACATCCCAAATGGCAAGGACGAGCTGTTCTGGTCCAGATAGTTAATCCAGCTAGAGGTAAAGGGATACATTTGGAGGAGATACATGCTGAAATACAAGAAAGCTGCGCCAGGATCAACAGGGTGTTTGGGCGACCTGGTTATGAACCTATTGTTTTTATTGATAGAGCAGTATCTATTGCTGAAAAAGTTGCCTATTACAGTATTGCTGAGTGTGTTATTGTCACAGCTGTAAGGGATGGGATGAACCTAACTCCTTATGAATACATTGCTTGTAGACAGGGAATATCTGATTCTGAATTATGTTCCAGTGTTAGTTTTCCAAAGAAGAGTATGCTAGTAATATCAGAATTTATTGGGTGTTCCCCATCACTTAGTGGGGCAATCCGTGTCAATCCATGGAATGTTGAAGCAACTTCAGAGGCAATGAATGAGGCCATCTCAATGGGTGATGGGGAGAAACAGTTGCGGCATGAGAAGCATTACCGGTATGTCAGCACCCATGATGTGGCTTATTGGTCACATAGTTTCTTGCAAGATATGGAGCGGGCTTGCACAGACCTTCTGAGGAAAAGATGTTGGGGAATAGGTCTTAGCTTTGGATTTAGAGTTGTGGCACTTGACCCTAATTTTAAAAAGCTTTCCATTGATGCTATGGTTTCAGCTTACAAGAGGTCAAGTAGTAGGGCCATTTTGTTGGACTATGATGGTACTGTGATGCCGCAGAACTCCATTAATAAGAGTCCAAGCAAGGAGGTCTTGTCTATTATGGAATCACTTAGTGCGGACCCCAAAAATGTTGTTTTCATTGTTAGTGGAAGGGGGAGGAATAGCTTAAGTAACTGGTTTGCTCCCTGCAAAAAACTTGGAATTGCTGCAGAACATGGGTACTTCTTGAGGTCTGTTCTCTCTCTCTCTTTGACATGTCATCTCTTTTTCTGTTTTGCTTAATATTAGTTGTCCAAAGATTGTTTATTGTACCTGTCATGCAAAATATATCTTAGGCACCTTCATGATACAATGAATGTTGTAGAGTATGAAAGTGCCATTTTTTTGTCCGAATAAATCAGGTTACAGTAATTTCCTTTTATTCTCAGTTTCACCACGGCCTTCTAAGGAAAAGATGTTGTGGGATAGGTCTTAGCTTTGGATTTAGAGTTGTAGCATAGCACTTGACCCTAGTTTTAAAAAGCTCTCAATTGATGCTATGATTTCATCTTACAAGATGGGCAAGAAGTAGGGCTATTTTGTTGGACTATGATGGTATTGGGATGCCCCAGGACTCCATTAAGTAGAGTCCAATTAAGGAGGTATTGTCTATTATGGAATCACTTAGTGCCTACATTAGGCAAAGATCAAAATGGTTTTAAAGTCTAATTTAACAGATCCAACATAATATTACAAAACACTTAAATCTGGTTTTACATGTGCTGTTAGTAAGTCATGCTATGTAGTTTAAATCATTGTTGAGAACATCCCGGCTTCTGACCGCCTTGCCAGGAAGAAATTCCTGACAAAGTGGTATTTTGTTTCTGAAAATGTTTCTCACTACCTCTTCATTTAGGTAACATATAGTTTTTCATATCTTCTCTCTTGATCTTCGGTCCTTAAATATGTCCTGCATTCTCTGATTTGGTAACATGGAAACTTATGTATAAAACAAATTGTTTTATGCAGATGGTGCCACAATGGAGACTGGGAAATTTGTGGTAAGTCCTCCGACTTTGGATGGATGCAGATAGCTGAACCTGTGATGAAACTATATACAGAGGCAACTGATGGTTCCTCAATTGAAAGAAAAGAAAGTGCTTTAGTCTGGCAGTACCGTGATGCAGACCTCGGTTTTGGATCTGCTCAGGCTAAGGAAATGTTAGATCATCTAGAAAGTGTTTTGGCCAATGAGCCTGTTGCTGTGAAGAGTGGCCAGTTTATTGTTGAAGTAAAACCACAGGTATATATAATTCCTCTGAGAAGAAAATGAGCCTTTTTGAATTACCTTTCTAAAATGATGCTCTCTTGAGTTTGGATTCATACTCTAAAAAAAGAGCATATGTACCAAGCTTAGTTTTACATAGTTTTCATTATGTGCTGCTGCATTGTATTTGTTCATTTTGCTTTCATATTTTTTTGGTTGCATGGCATACCGTAAACTATGAAAACTTGTTGATTTGGCATGTGAAGTAGGAATCAACCTTAAGATTCTATCTTGATAAATATGATTTGTGTGAACTTCTGGAGCTCATTAATGCTTCTGTAATTGTATCATTATAATGCTATCCATGCCATTAATTTGTTAAAAAAAGTGGTAAATAAATAGTTATTGGAACTGAAGGATGGGAATTTTGTTACCAAAAGTAGAAAAAAAAGATGAGGAACTTTACAAGGAATATTGTCTTTAAATTTTATTTGGTTGTACTACTAGCATACATTAAGAGAACCTGGCCTATTTTATGCAAATCTCACATATTCTCTCTCGTACTTCTGATGGTCTGCTTTGACAAACCCCCGTCTTCTGTTGGGTACAATTGATGCTTCTAAAAGGGTTTTCAGCTGTTAATTTTCGAATGGAATATTGAATTGGCGGGCATAGCTGCTGGTGGTTGTTATTTAATCTTGCCATGAACTTTATAATTGATTTGAGATGCTTAAACAATTGTGCCGCCCTACCCTTAGTTAGGGGAAAGGATTGAGTGACTCATCTGATTGCATTTGCCTGTCTGTGTTTGCAGGATGTGAGCAAAGGTTTGGTTGCTGAAAGGATATTTTCGTCAATGGACGGGAAAGGCAAGCATGCTGACTTTGTTCTGTGTGTTGGTGATGACAGATCAGATGAGGACATGTTTGAAATAGTTAGTAGTGCAATCTCAAGAAATATTCTTGCCACCAATGCTTCTGTGTTTGCTTGCACGGTTGGACAAAAGCCAAGCAAAGCAAAGTATTATCTTGATGATACAACTGAGGTAACAAGCATGCTAGAATCTTTGGCCGAAGAATCAGATTCTTCACCCTGCATAGGAGAAACCGGGGATTCCTCTCGGAGGCAAGTGTGAGTTGAGGTTTCTCTGATTTAGATGATGATTTTTTTTTTAAATATTGGGATGTAATATTCGTGGTGACATTTGGGGCGTTTGCAGAGTATGTTCTCATAATTTTTTCTTCACTTCGTTTGTTTTTCTTTCTTCTATTATATATTACATATATTTTTGGGAGAATCCCGTCATTGTTTTTCTGTTCCTTTTATTGATAACTTTTTTTAGTTGTGGTGTAGTTAATTTGGTTTTTATGTCCTTTATAACAAGGAAGAAAAGAGTGGAATTCTTGCTGTGCACCGGTAACCTTTCCAAAAACTTACGTTATTGATAGGATATGTTAAGATTAGATTTTGATTTCTGAAAACAAATAATTTCGTAAGAGATGTACCTAAAATATAAGCCTGCAATATAATAATTAGTATATAGCTATTGTGTTGTTGCCTCAACTTGCAATATTTTGATGTTGACTGTGACTGAGTTCTTTTTATTCTATTTTTTCTATTTAGATTATTTCAACACAACTCATTTTGAGTTGGACAAATTAATGTTATTTACAGAATTATGACTTGAACTTATTAATAAATATATCACTTATTAATATAACTTAATAATTTTTTTATCTACAACAAATACAGATATTAATGAAATTAATTTTAAATGAGAAGATAAAAAATAATGTTTCATTGAAAATTAAGAGCATGCCTTGTTTAACCAAACATATTTTATTTGTTAGTATGTTTTAGTGTGTAAAATTGTTTATTCATATCTTAGTTTGATTTGTAAAGTTTCACTCAATTTGATTGGAAGAACAGGGAACTTTATTTATTAAATCAACCCACATTTAGTTCTCTATCTCTCATCTTTTATATACTTTGAAAATAATATTCATTCATACTTTTAATTGTACATTTTTATTTATTTGTCTCGTTCTACCTAATAAAAAGATAATACTAATAGTAGTCAGAATTGAGCAATTCATCGTAACAAAAGTCAAGGGTAAAGGATAATAAGTTAATCCTTAAAAATAGAAGTAAAAAGTTGTATTATATTATAATTGCAAAATAGTTTATATTTTAACCACTTATCTTTAAACAATTTTTTAACTAATTATACATGTCTTATTTCCTTTAACTTCTCTTCAATCTTTGCAATCATAATAAGTTCCTGTCTAATCATTTTTACCATACCAATTATAATTCTATGAACTCGAGAGAAGATACAATTGTGGTCCATAAATATTTTCAGCACTGTCCTCTATTATTAATAAAAACGAACAATTTATAAAATATAAATATAAAAAATATGTATTCTAAAATAATATATTTCTTTAATATATGGATATAGATGATACCAAACTGTGAAAAATCCTAACTAAAAAAGGATGATGTATGGTAGTCAGTTTCCGACCTAAAATTGCTTCCAGTCATGTGTGTCTGTCCAATGTTGGTAGGTTCGATAAGATCATCACGTTTTCTAAGTCCTGTGCCTTCTAATTCAGACTTTCAAAATGGTCCATTTATATCTGCCTCCACACACTTTAATTTATTCAATAAATGACATGTTCTTCATGTTTCATGGAGCCCATTTAGGTTAACAATAAAGGTTCCACACCCTTTAGTGCCCTTGGAAGGAAGTAAACAACAAGACATATACATTTTGATAATAATAAAAAACAGAAAGGGTGTAAAATCCATAAATGTTGTTTATCTGTTGTTCCAAATCTGAATCAGCAGAGTTATGGTCTGCTGATGGAAGAAACATAACAAAATTCACTTGTTTATGTTGATTCTAAGATGCATTTTGCTGTGTCTCACTCAATTATTGTTACTGAAATTTTTATATCAAATTTCATTTTTTTTTCACCACAAACTTACACTTACTTACTTTGCATAGAATGTTCATTGAAAGTACAATTTCATTAGAACGAAGAAGAAGGGTTTGGATGAATTTATAAGCATATATATTATCTTTCTTTTTTTTTCTGTCTTTTATCCATTAAAATTAAAATGCATATAACTATTTTTTTAATTCAATTTTTTTTAAGCATTGTTGTATATTGTGAGGAAACAAAACAGACACAATAGGTTGTCAGTTACTAGTCACACAGTAAGGTGATCACACTAGGTTTCCAGTTGGCAAGTTGTCCTATTCATTATATTTAAATGTTGTCAAATTTCTTTAATATTTTAGATTTTATTTTTTTATCATTTTAAATTTTCAATTTCTATTTTTTTTCATGTTTTGTTCAATTTTTGTGAGTCTTCTCAGTTTGACTACTGTTTTTATTCCTTAGAGTTATATATTGCAATATATCTTTTTCATATATTGATATGTGTTTAATTCCTCAAATAAAAAAAAAAAAAGGTGTCTGCTATATATTTGTTTATATTTTTATTGTTAATATATTTCATTTGTTCTAAAATAATTTTAAAATAAAATCCAATCTCTTTTAATCTTATTAAAAGAGAAGACTTCTTCAGTATAATGAAAGAGATGGTAAAAGCAAGTGATGATACTCATCTAGAATTTATTATTTATTAAATAAAGTCTATCAATAAACATTAAATTATAAAAGTATAAAACGTAAAGTAATAAAATTGAAAAAAAATTAAACTATGAAAATGAAAAAAATTACTTGTCAATAAAAAAAATTAGGTGGTGTGAAATCCATTTTTGGAAGCTTTATCTTCTTCTAAGAGTCTTTTAAATATAATTAAATTTTTTTAATGTGAAATCAGTTAAAAATTAGAGTGAGTTTAAGTGAAATTAATATTAGAATAGAAAAAAGTTTTTTTTTTAATTATTAATCTTTTAAAACATTCTTCCCCACTTGACATTTTCAAATTTATTTATCTAAATCATCATTATAGATAGAATCATTTATACATTATTAACACAAAATCACAATATTAAACAAATTCACCAAATTGAAATCTTTAGTTCTTGATGGTTGAAAATACCAAATCTTTAAATTTCAAGCCTTTGAACAAAGTGTCATTCAAGATGATACGTGCCATTGAAAAAGAAGCTTTGGACTGATAAGATTGATGAGTCAGGAAGCTGAAGAAGACCATTCTGAATAGTCACTTTGAAGGTGCACAATATCCAAGCATAAATAAAAACTCATCAGACAAAAAAAAAAAATGTAAACAAACCAGTTTCAAACAGGACAAAAAAAACTTGTTCTTTGCATAAACTTGTGTTCTTAGTTCTAGCTGAGTCTTGGACTGGAGAAGCAAATGGGAAGGAAAAAATCCATGGTGGCTACATTAAATTCGTAAAACTCACTCACTGTAACAAACCCTATTTTTTAAAAATTGTATAATTATAGACATTTTGTAGATGTGATCCATTAAATCTAGGCTTAATCCATGGATTTGGGTAAACTGTTGCATTTTCAGAGATAATACACAAGTAATCAACTAAAAATAGAAATTTCATTTTATTTAGTAAATTTTAGTTTGATATATTTTAGTTTAATAGATTTGGTCCTAATAAAAAAAGAAAAATCAACTAATTTATTTTTAAAAATAAATTAAGTTTAATTATAGAAAAGGTGATTATATATTTTTTCTTTTTATTTTATTTATAAGAAAGTGTCTTAAAAGAATTACTTCCAAATATATTCACAGAATACTAAGCTAAAAAGGAAAATGTTGGTATAGTACAAAATATTTCGCTTTGTTATTTAATTGTAAATATTATAACTTTATAATAATTATTTTAAAATAATATCATTTGACTTTGACTGTGTAAATTTTATAACCATCTTATTAGATTCGTAGAGAAAGTTTACATATTAGTTATTGTATATGTAAATTAATCATATTAATTACAACATTTTTATTTAATATTAATTTATTTATAAAAAATATAATTTAATAATAAATGAATATTTAAATGTTATATTATTTATAAAATATTATATAAAACTTGTTAATTTACACAATCAAGAACTAATAAAAACTTTCATTTTTTAAATAAAATTAGGACTAGATTTCACTTTTAAAAAGCAAAGTTATAGTTTAGCATAATTTTTTAATTATAGTCAAACAACGAAAACGATATAACTATAATAATGGAGTGTAGTGTACTACGTTGACTAAATGTACTCTTATATTATAAAGTTGCAGTGTAATTACTTAATCATTTACTAACTTTCAAATAAGTTAATTCAACAAACAAAAAAAGAAAAGAAAAAGAAATCACAGTGTAAACATTGGGTCATATTATAATTATAATAAGCACAAGAACTAAATTATAAAATGACAAAAAAGAATACTAAAAATTGAGATCCACAAGTAGTGGGACCCACTAGCATTTATGTGTATATATTCCGAAGCCTACCGTTTCTTCAGCCAACCCTCTGCATTTGCGTTCTGCTTCCCCTGTTTCCCCGTCACTGAGTCATGGCGATTCGGAACTCGCTCAACGGACAATTTCTCCGCCGCAGCTCCTTCGCTGGAGCTAGGTTCATGTCATCTTCGTGGTTTCGGAGCATCGAGCCCGCTCCCAAGGATCCAATCCTCGGAGTTACTGAAGCTTTCCTCGCGGATCAGAGTCCAAACAAAGTCAATGTTGGAGTGGTGAGTTTCTATCTCAGTTTGTGATTATTTGTCTCAGTTTTTTCTGTTTTGAAGAAATTGAAGCATAAACAAGTCTATTGATGATAAAATTGATGTGATCAAATCCGATCTGGTCACTAAACAGCATAGAACTGTTATATTCGTCACAAGAAGTAGAAGTTAATTATTCCTTCTTTTTTATTGTATATTATTTATTTATTGTGTTGGGAGCTTGGATTGGCTTAATTTGTAGGCAATGGAAAGTAATATAATTTTTTTGAAATATATTTAGTGCATGTGCATGTTTGGTTAAAGTGTTTGTGATATTGATTGGCTTACATTGAGTGTAATTTTTTTTTTCTTCTCTACAAAAGGGTGCTTACCGCGACGACAACGGAAAGCCTGTGGTATTGGAATGTGTTAGAGAAGCAGAGAGGAGGATTGCAGGAGGACAGTTCATGTGAGTGAAAGAATACATGCTATAGTTGTTGTTTTTCTTTTGGACTGCAGCAAGGATTCTAAAACCAGAAGATTAAAATAAGAAGAAGAAATATTCTTTACTTTTGTATTATATATATTATTTTTCATCAATTATCTTTTCTTATAGTCTATTTCATTAGAATGAAATGTACACTATTATCAAACTCATTGATTGTTACACATGATAAAATTATTATTAATTTTTTATAATTATTTTAGAATTTAGCTGTGCAATGATTTTTACCTAGTTCACAGCATAAAAATCTTCACACTAAATGATTATGAAAGTTAATCTCTTTTATCATTTAAAATAGTGGGCATGAGGTACTTATTTTATTTTTTATTTTAAGAGAATGTTAATAAGTATTTTTAGATACAGTATTTTTGTACAGAGGTATTGGTTTAAAGAATGTGTTATTTATATATCTCATGTTAGATTCTTAATATGTTTTTACTGTAGCTTTTAATGAGAAAATCTTGTTATCATTTCTTACCGAGTGTCTACCCTCCTTGTATGAATGCAAATTTTAATTGCTTCCACATGGAAATTTGTGGATGTCACCTAAAGTTTACCCACTAGCTGTTTTTTTTCTTTTGGTTGTGTTTGGACGGCTGGAATATGATATTATTTCTTGATGCTGCTTTGAGAGCTACTTTCTTTTTACCCTTTTTTTATTTTTATAGGGATTACGATTCCTTGCACTGTTTAAGTGGTTTGGAATGATAATGTAGGGAGTACTATCTTATCTGCTGCTGCTTTTCTGGTGTGAAAGCTGAAAACTTCAGAATTCCCATTATATCTTTCTATTCGAATGGATACCTTATCTGTTGTCAAAATATTCCTGAAGCTGTCAAAGTATTTCTGAAAGTAATTCGTATGTGCTATTGAAGATATTATTCAAGTGTGAGTTGAGGGTGTTAAATTTTTCAGTTTGTTAAGGAGGAGGGAAAAAATAAAGTGCCATGAAAATTTAGTTGAATTGGTTTAAGCAAATTACCCTTGTCTTTCCTGTATTTTTTGTGCATTTTTGTCTGATACTTCTCATTTTTTTAAAATATGCCGAAAACTTCTTAATTGTTTTTACAGCTTGCTTATATTGACACTTGTACGTTACACTAACTCCCTTTAATTGTTTGAAAAATATTACAATATTTATATCACTACAAGGGTGATTATTGCAAATGTTAAAAAATGCAAAGGTATCATGTGCAATCCAAAAATCTTAGGGCTGACACTGTAATTTATTTACTCAATTGAATGTTATTCCCCTTAGTTTCTAAATTAGTTTTTAGGATGCGGTAAATAAATAAAACTTGAATTCTCAGGGTTCATAGAACCACATGTTCTATCAGATTCGAACCTGCATTCCAGGATAAACTTCCAAGGAATACCCAGCTAAGCAAGTAGTAATATTCTCCAAACCAGTTTTTATTTTCAATATTTTTGCAACACTACTTAGCAATAAAACAAAGGTATATATCATTTATTAAAATGAAAACTAGGGTCCTATCTGTTTATTCCAGTTTCGGGTATCATTTATTTATACTAATAGTAGTGTTTATGCCATTACTTTGCACTGATACAAATGTTTGACAGGGAGTATCTTCCTATTGGTGGAAGCATAAAAATGGTTGAAGAATCGCTCAAGCTGGCTTACGGAGACAACTCTGAGTTCATCAAGGATAAAAGAATAGCTGCAGTGCAGGCTTTATCTGGGACTGGTGCATGTCGACTTTTTGCTGCATTTCAACAGAGATTTCATCCTAATTCCCAAATCTATATACCAGTGCCTACCTGGGCCAAGTAAGTACTTAGGATAAATCTTACTTCAAATTTTAAAATTCCAATTGACTTTTTGACCTTTTAGTTTTTTTTTTTTTTTTTTTTTTTTTTTAAATCCCATATCTTGCCTGGATATTTATTTCTAATATGAGAAAATTACAGTCACCATAACATTTGGAGAGATGCTGGAGTGCCTATGAAGACATTCCGTTACTATCATCCTGAGTCTAAAGGATTGGATTTTGCAGGACTGATGGATGACATGAAGGTATATTGCTCTCATTCCAAACATTTTTAAGACTTTATTTTTTGGTCAATTTTTACAGATGAAGCTTTGCTAGTACTCCATATTATGCTTGCTTTTTAAATTAATTATTTATCACTTATACAGAATGCTCCAGATGGTTCCTTCTTTTTGCTTCATGCTTGTGCGCACAATCCTACTGGAGTAGATCCTTCAGAAGAACAATGGAGAGAGATTTCTTTCCAGATTAAGGTAACAATTTACGGAATAGTGATACATAAAAATCATTGGATTTTGTTGTTCATGTTTCAGTTCTTGACTCTATCTCTTTTGTTCATTGTTGTGATTATTTTCAGGCTAAGGGCCATTTCCCTTTCTTTGACATGGCATATCAAGGTTTTGCTAGTGGTGATCCAGAGAGAGATGCAAAAGCCATTAGGATTTTTCTCGAGGATGGTCATTTAATAGGACTTGCTCAGTCATATGCAAAAAATATGGGACTGTATGGCCAGCGAGTTGGATGCCTGAGGTTAGTAGACTATTTTTATTTTAGACTACAACTCAGGTGCCGAATGCTATAAATAGGTTTCAGTGGTATTTCGTGTGGTTGGGGAGTGACATATATTAGACCATGATTATTCTCCTAATACATTGGATGTTGATAATTTGCGTGCCAGCTAAAATATCATGTTAAAATTATACGAAATTTTGTTATTCAATATAAGTTTAAAAATAAAATTGACTATACCTAATAGTGCATGAACTGGGAAATCCAACATTCTAAAAGTGATTTTTATAATTATCTATAGCTTCAACAGGCTTCCATTTGCAATGGAATTCCCGGGATTAGAATATTAATTCTATTATAATATTAGCATTTTAGAATATTTGTAGTCATTTAGTTGATTAGATTAGAAATACTGGAAATATTTAATGGTTTGAATATGAATATTGAACATTTTGTAAAGATAGCTTCTTATGTTTGACTATAAAATTGAATTAATTATGCAAAGAAATGTGCTCATAAGTTGAAGTTACTACAGTGTGCTCTGTGAAGATGAGAAACAAGCAGTGGCGGTAAAAAGTCAGTTACAGCTGATTGCTAGACCCATGTACAGTAACCCACCTCTCCATGGAGCACTTATAGTTTCAACTGTCCTCGGTGATCCAGAGTTGAAGAAGTTGTGGCTTAACGAAGTGAAGGTAAAATTTACAAGTTTTCATTTGTAGATTAAGAGCTACCTTGTTATTTTATCTTTTTTTTTTTAAGTTTATTTTAACTGTATGTAGATTTTATTTTTATTTAAAATTCAGAAAGATTTAAAAAAATTACATTATTAAAACATATTTTACATTAAAATATTCGTTAATAGATTAAAATTGAACTTACATGCATGATATGCGTCTACAGGTTATGGCAGATCGCATCATCGGAATGAGAAACAGTCTACGTGAGAATTTGGAAAAGAGGAACTCTCCTTTGACCTGGCACCACATAACCGACCAGGTGGGTTCAATTATTTTTATCGAAGGATTTAAAATGAAATTTTAACATCGTAAATGTAAAGTATAATTCATATTTATTGTGTTGTAGATTGGTATGTTCTGCTATAGTGGATTAACACCAGAACAGGTGGATCGAATGACAAACGAATTCCATATTTATATGACCCGTAATGGTCGAATCAGGTAATAACATGTAATTTGTAATTTGTGAGAGGAAAGTGGAAGTTCATTTTTTTATTGTTTTCTTATATTTTATATTTGTGTTCATTGCAGCATGGCTGGTATTAATACGGGAAATGTGGGATATGTTGCTGACGCTATCCATGAGGTTACCAGATCAGGGTATGTTGCTGACGATATGGATCAAGTTACAAAATCATATTAGATTGTTTGCTCAATTTAGACCAGCTTTTTAGTATTTTGACCAAAATCTATTTGCATCAAAAATCTTGATCACAATTAGTATGTTCAATCTGCACTGAAATAAATTATTGTGATTGTTGTGATAGAATATAAAATTTATTCAGATTGAATATTTTTCCAAAATTCACATCTACGTAACTTTAAAAAACAAAAATCTAAAGTAATTTTAAAAGATGAAATATACACTTTTTTATTTATTTATACTAACATGTATTAAAAATGTAATTAGATAATAAAGTAATTGGTAACAGAATATTGGATTACATTTTATGTATATTTTTAATAATTATTAGAAAATAGATATAAGCTTAACTCAACGATGGAATCTTAACCTGCAATATTGATTTTTTTATTATATCTTAATAAAATATTAATTATAGAATATTATGAATTATATGATAATATTATATATATAATAGTGTTAAATTATGCATAATTCTTAAATATTTATAAATATAGTTATAAAGAGATGATAAATAAATCAAAGGATTTAAATATTAGTGTAGTAGTTATGTTATAGTGCATGCATGAACTAGTAATTTGACTGTATCAATAAAGTTTAAAATGAAATTAACTTCATTAAATTTAATCAAATTTTTTTAATTTTTTTATCACCTTAAATCTACTTCAGGTTAAATTAAGAAATTATGGGAAAATTAGCTGAAAGTTGAAAAATGGGTTATAAGCTGAGAAACTAATTAAAAACTAAACACTAGTTAGTAATTAAAAATTATTGAGTTAATTTATTCAAGTATAATTGTTTCACTAGGAATAATAAATACGTTTAATGTTTTATATCAAATTATATTTATTTTTATTAAATAAATACAATTTAAAATATTTATAAATTTAGTTTTTAAATTAATTTTAAACTTCTATAATTTTTATTTATTAATCAATTGTTTTAATTATGTTATCTAGTTTCAATTATTATTATTATTATTTAGTATTCAACCATTAAGCTTGCATAAGTTTGAAAAAATTTGAACCAGGTTTAAGATACAATAAGACACCTAGAATAAATATATGTTTTCAACAGGTTGATTTACTTAATAATTAAAGTATAATAAAACATACCTTATTGTTGCTTTCTCAAATTAGTTACAATAATGTCTTTTAAGTCAATTACAATCGTCTGCTTTGGATTTTAAATTTATTTTATAATAATTTTATTTTAAAAAATATTTTAATATAAAAGCAGATATAATTGACCTTTCATTTAGAATGGATGTATCAAAATAAGTCTCTGACCAACCGTAAAGATTTATATTTTCCCGTATATAATAATTCACTTACAAGAAATAAAAAATAATAATAAAATAGTAAAAATAAATATAGTGAACTGAAAATTAATATTCTAAAATAATTCACCTACTAAAAATAAAATATAAATAATTGCAATTAAAATAAATTATATAGGATTCATCTCTTGGAAGGAAACATCTACTTAAAATAAATATTTTTAATACTAAGTTGAACCAGTTCAACCAATTCTCGGTGATTGTGAAATTAGTCAGTTTTGTTGTATCAAGCATACCAGACACCTGACCAACCAATTCACCATTTTTCAAAAGAAAAGGTCCATCCAATCCTCCTTTCAACGTAATGTACCAACAAGATATTATTGAAATAATTGAAATATAAGTGAATATACAGCAAAGTAGATATTGCTAATACCAGGAAGCACCCACCCTCAGTGCATACCACTATTCATAACAGAATTTGAATTCATATTTTTTCTTCCATGCTCAACTTTTGGATTGAATCCATTCCGCTTGTCGACAACGTGGTTACTCGGTTCAGAGAACAGCCTAAGGCACACTCAAATAGGGTCACACGTAACAAACAAAACCTTCTGTGCAAAAAGGATGCGGAATACCATACCAGAGTATTAAACAGAGACGAAAGTTTTTGTTTGCATTAAGAGATTGTCATAAGCATATTATAAACGACATCATGAATACAATCACATAAAACCAAGCCAAACTACAACAGGAGCCCCTCAATTCAGGTGAGCCCCACTACCTATGAAGACATGATTGCTATCATTTTATACTCCTAGCTTTCTGAAATCTGACCAAAACAATATACAGACGCAGGGATAAGTATGCTTTAACTAAATGAAATACTAGAGAGAATCACCAACTTTCATGCTATGCCGAGCAGCCAGCACTTGTATACATCTTCACAAGGGGGGAAAACTGCAGATTAGGCTGGAACCCCCAGTTATACATAGGCCATAATCAGCCCATCTGTTGATTCACATTGATTGTTACTCATCGTTTCATTATCCCTTTACATCTATGTACCGACAGAATGAGGGAAGCTGAGACCAGTCTGCTGCCTAATATGCTCCGGAATGAGCCTATGGATCAGTTCAGGTGATACTGCAGCTAACTGTAGTCAAAGTTTTCATCCAGATTAAAAGATTTTTTGGGATTTAGATACTGTTTAGAAATTATATAAGAGAAATTGTTAAGTGGATTCTCGTGTTTGGATCATGCAGAACAATGGCTTAGGAAGTAGTCATATTAAGAACAAGCAACAGCCTATACACGTCACATTTAATAAAAAATTATACACTATAAACGTACTTCCTGTTTAAAGTTGAAAAGTGGGGGCAATGGACGACCATTAGGTAGACGAGCATTTGGCTCGCGAAGCTCATCAAAGAAAGGATGTGCACATGCTTCCAGCTGAAATAACAAAAGCCATTAGTGAAAATTATGCAAATTGAGTTTACTAAAAATCCACAACATGACACAAGGGTCATAGATCTAATATCATGGGAGAAGTGAAGGGAGGGAAGTATCATGGTTATCGTACTCACCGCAGTGCATCTAAGGCTAGGTGAATATTGGAGAAGTCTTGATGCAAGGTCAATTGCTTCTGGAGGCATTCGCTTATGGAAAACCTGAACATAAATCATCAAAATAAATGTGTCAATAACTAGAAAATGACTAATATTAATAACTAAGCTTTATCTCACTAGGTTACATCATCAAGCTCATCAGTTAGAAAACATGTAAAGCACGCTATTCAATTTGACTTTGACAATTGTTTTTTCATTCTTTTAATCTACATTTAAAGTCGAATGGAATTGTTAAATATCAAATGAGGATGGATGAGAAATGACTTTACCTTGTGCCAAGGATGAGCTTTGATCTGAGGAAATCTAAAATCTGTATATTCTGGGTTCATGCAACGGATTTCCTCTCGTGTTGGAGTACCAAGAACCTACAAGAAAATACCTAAATAATGACCTCTGTATATATACATTGCAATCCAGAGACCAATATTGAAGAGAAATCACCTTAATAATTTCCACAAGTTGGTCAACCTGGTTTTCTCCAGGAAATAATGGCTATACAAACATTTGAAACTATGGGAAGTCAATATAACATATCTCAGAAAAAAGGCAAAAAAGTATCTTTATGAGCAACATTAATGCATAGATTGCCAGAATGTTTAACCTGTCCTCGAAGAAGTTCAGCAAGAACACAACCAGCTGACCAGATATCAATGGAAGCTGTGTATTCTGTTGCACCAAATATTAGTTCTGGAGCTCGATAGTAACGTGAACATATGTATGAAATGTTTGATTCACCCTTGACCTGATATAAATATTTTGTCGAAGAATAATATCATAATAATATCATAGCAATTTGTGAACATGATAAACTTCATGAAAGTGATAATTGAATAAAAAAATCACATGCTATGTCAATCATTCCATTTATTTTTCATATAATAGGAAAAAAATGGGTCACAGTCAAGATTCTTGGCATCATTATCATTTTAATTGCTATTTGCTAAAAAAAATCATCACATAAACCAGTTAAATCAATATTGCATTTGTGGAAATATCTTATAATATCTTTAACATAGCTATGTCCACTTGGAAGTATGTGATTTTAGTAGTCCTCTATTATCATGGTGGCATATGTGCAAAAAGCAATAGTTTGGACCAGAGCAACAGATCAACATACCAGAACTTTGGCACTCCCAAAATCACAAAGCTTAACTTGGTGAGTAAGAGGGTGAACCTGTAGTCATATAAGCAAAAAATTTAGAATAAATGAATACAACTCATATAGAGGAAAAACATTGAAAGAAGAAGGTACCAAAAGATTTTGAGGCTTCACATCCCTATGGCAAACTCCCAGTGTAGTATGGATATATGCTAATCCCCTAAAGATCTAAAATCAAATTTAAACCCAATTGTTACAAAGTATTAAATCATCACCTGCACTAAATTGCAAAACCAGAAAAGAAGACTTCATACTTGATAAGTGTACAGTTTTGCATATATGAGAGGCATTCTCTGGTTCATAGTATTGTAGTGCTTTATAACTCGGTACATTGTCTCAGGGACATATTCCATTACTAAGTTTAGAAAAAGTTCATCTCTGCTTGTTGTGGAGAAGAAACAGTGCTTCAGGGAAATTACATTTGGGTGATCCATTAGGCGCATTAACTGCAATTCACGATTTTTGTACCGCCTGTCTTGCAAGACCTTTTTAATAGCCACTGCCTCTCCAGTCTCCAAGCACTTTGCCTATGTTTTAGGGTAAAGAGGAATGCCGCTCAGTGGTGGAACACATTGAGATATTTGACAGCAGAGCAAGCTTAATAGGAATAGTTGTCAACTCGGTGATTATCATCCATACCTGGAAAACAACTCCAAATGATCCAGTGCCAACAACACGTTCTGCCATGTAACTGATGGTCTGCAAGTGGTATCAGAGAAGGAATCATAACAAATAAGTTATGAAGAATAAACGTATTATGAAACTTGGATAATATCACCAATTTTAAGCATACAGTTATTGAACCATCATAGTTAAATATTTCGAAATTATACATCTTGTAAGATCTAACATATGAAAACAAAATTATCATGAGGTAGGCACTGGCGAAATAAACCAACCTCTGATTGACAACCAATATTTTATTTTTGAAAAACCTTACATATAAAGGGCAATTTATTAATATTAATTCCCGACCTCTAATTTTCATTTCATTCTATCCCCCAAAAAAATGAATAATTATCTAAATTATAATCACTATAAACAATAACATATCAATTTAAGATGGTATGAAGTGAAATTTTTACAAAAAATTGTAAATTGACAAGGAAGGGGCTAGAACACATTCATACTTGTTTAGGTTCCCCATTTTTGCCTCCAATGGTGGTGGAGATTATGTGGCCTGTGACGGCCTCATTCCCTTCAATGACAGTAGCTGACATATCCTGCAACTTATAATAACAAATAGACATTTAATGCAGTAAAGCAAATTTCCTAATACAGTACTTGAGTGTCATATTTTTATTGATACAATATCAATCATAATTTGTTTAAAACTATCATCAACAATTTGGTTTCCGGACATTCACAAAATATTGCAACATCATGTGCTTATCAAATATCATATGCATGCCATGGCAGACACACTAATGCATATATGCAGTGAAGTTGATTTAGAAGGAGCAAACATAAAAAAAAAGAAAGACTAGTATAGGATCTCAAGATAGTCCATTAGTGTTATACGAGAAGAAAATTGCACAGCAATGGAACATAAAGCACCAGACGGTTACCAGATGAAATCAGCCCGAGATCAGAATAAGAAGTTGAAGAAAGGCAAAGTGTAAAGAGCTCAGAGAGCACAATATCAGCTAAAGTTAAATCAGGTTACAGCAGCTCACAAGAAAGCATAAAGAAATGCTTTAATATAACTTATTAAGACACCATACAAAAAGAATCTAAGACACTAATTCCCTGAAGCAAAGCAAACTAACCGTTTGAACTTTTGAACAATAATCCACCACAAGTGAAGGAAAGACGTCACTCCCACACACAAAAAAAGATCTGAACAAAAACTATACCCCAATAATTGACTAGACAATAATACAGAATTAACATACTAAAGACAATTAACAGTAGATTAGAGATAAGCGAAAGAAAAATGGCCTAAAAACGAAATAGACTAAATGATAATTGTTATCAGTGGGAAATCTCCGAATGTGTAATAAGAATGTTTGCTCAGGTCAGCTAAGTACACCTAATCAGAATCTCTTTCCTTGAATTAAAGGAAACAAAAAACTGAAGAACAGGATTCCACATTTTCACTTCCTTTGATTCCTTTGCTTTTCTCCAAACACCGAAAACAAAAAAAAATCTTCCTACCTTCAATTTTCTTCAGCGTCAAGATCCCTATCATAAAAGCATAAACCAAAACACACTCCGATAAAGCAAAACCTAATCTCATTTCCTATTTTTCGAATTCGTAAATGAGAATAAACATCACTCTCCGAGAGAACAATAAAACCACCCCGATCAATGGCGTCGCCGGAGATTTATCCGGCGAGCGCGTAAAACCGTTAGATCGCTAAAAAATCCAACGACGCCGAAGCTTCTGAGGCGAATCGATGTCGATCGGAGCTCCGGTAAGTCCGGAACCAGTCGAAAACTTAAAAGAGCGAGAGAGAACGATTCACAATGAGTGCAATGAGTGGAAGTACCTTATCGGTCTCCATATCGGAGCTCCGGCGAGGAACTTCGGGTTGCGACTGAGACTGCTGCCGATGTGATGGATTCAACGATACCGCCGACGCCGGCGGTTGGTGGTGGTGCCCCAGGGGTATGGAGGCCATGTGATGTGAGAAAGAGTCTTGTTCGTTTCTCTCTCCTCTCTTTCTCTCTCTACACCCTTTTTTCGTTTTTCTTTTCTCTCTCTCTTGGTCTGTCTATTTTGTTTAAGGAGAGAGAAAGAAAGGAAGCTCACGCGAGTTTCCTGAGAGTGGAGACACGCATGAATCAGAGCCGTCATCTTATGCGTGCAGTGACTGTGATGACGGGAAGTTGTGGTTTGGTGCGGTAATGTACAGGGGAACCGATGTTACGTTCTTGCATGCAAGTATGTATGTACTCTCTACTGCTTCTCTTAACGAATTATATGGCGCCGAAAGAGAGTTAATTTTAATCCTTCATGTGTTAAATTCTTAACCTATGCGTAACAATTTCTTATTTTCCCACATAATCTTTCCGTTTTTTTTAATCTTTTTTATCGTTTTTAATAACTTCTTTATTTTATTATTATTATTATTATTATTATTATTTTAATTTGATATATATTATTTTAATTTGAACCTTTTAGATTTTTTTATTGACAAACATCTTTTCAGATTCTTTTTTGTACTTGTAATGAGATTATCAAGCTTCTTTTTTGATAATAATAATCTAAAATACACATATTAGAAAACCACTTCAGTGACATCAGATTTGTTGACAACAAATTTTTATGAAGATTTTGATTATGCAACATATTTTGGAATGGTTGATTATAAATTTATGTAATTGTTCTTCAACCAAATAAATTGGTGGGTGAAAATATCATTAAAAATTTTGTAGGTATAAAAAAGTGAGTACAACAATTTATAGAAATTATTTCGTTTCCATCATATTGATCATCCTTAACAGAGACAAGGTCATCAAAAAATTTCAAAAAGGTTGTGGACCAGTGAGACTTCCTTCTTCTTCTTTCTCTTATTTGTCAGAACAAATTATTACAAAACGCAATAGATTTGAGTTCACTCTATCGTAATATCACAATAATGATCATCAAAATCTCGTAAGTTGTATCAATTATCTTATGGAATTCAGGTGGGCCAAATCTTAATATCTCTTATATACTTGAAGTTCGAATCTTTCTCATTTCAGCCAAAATGTTTTCTTTTATAGAAACATATCATACATTAAATGACATTTAACACACTTCAGCAACTAACTTCATAGTCGTTTTAGTTAATATGCTAATTCAATACTCAAACTAAGTATCATGGATCTAGTCGAAATTTCTAGTTTCAACCTCCACCATGCATTATAACTATTTTTTTTTTTTTTAATTATTCCAAATGCCAACTCATATGTTCTCTAAATGAAGTTTCCTTTGAAACTCTCTTTCATCGTTCACCAAACTATTCAAAGTTGCGCGTAATTTGGGTGTTATTTTATCCTTAGCTTGCCCCCTATAACACAAACAAGCTTCAACCTAAGTCCATTCCATGAGTCTTTCTCAGGTATCTTTCCTCAAATAAGACCTACACCTCAAGACATGTGCAATTTGTTGAAAATGTTTTTACTTGATTTTTTTATTTTAATTATTGAGTCATTCGAAAATCAAACTTAAATTCAAAGTATTCTTTTTTACTTCAACCACTCTTTATTATTCACTTACCACATTTCTTTTTAAGAGAAACTATAAATATTCTTTTTATCAAACTATCCCTTTGCGTAAAAGAAGAGAAGAGGGATTGAATTAAATATAACTTCACGTTTAAGCCCCAACATGTAGTATTTGGCAATCAAATAGTTTATAAAAGCTGGGAATATTCCAGAAACCTGCTAAGAACTTTTGCTTCTTAAGAATTAGGGCTTCTTGGAATAAGCTTTGGATGCGAGAATCATAATCTAGACTCGATTGTGTGAACGTAATTGAGCAAAATGTAAGCTTTTCTCTTTTTCAGAGGCTGCAATCAGAATATCTTTTAAAGGCAACCACAGTGAAAAGCATTTAAATTAAATTCATATGAAGTCAATAAAGTACGAATTCAAAGCTGAACCTAACTTTTTATTCTAACTCCGTTTGTGACCATATCATTGATACCAAATTTGCAGCCTAGTTCATATATAATATTGAAGCAAAAATCACCAAACACATTTTAATGAGATGTTTTATAGAGAGAGGAGTTTCCGTCATAATTTTCGAAACAAAGTTTTTAATTCCTTCATTTTCATTAAAATAACATATGCACTACTGATATAGCCCTAAAAGCTAGAAAATTAAGACGTAAAACACAAACAGAAAACACTAACATCAAGATAACACACCACGATACACTCAAGATGTAGTCACGTTTATGACCACAACCTTGTAATCTATTGTAAATAATCTTTCTTGATCTCTAAAACACGTCACTTCAAACACCATGCTGATGGGTCCTCTTGCTATGGTGATCATCAGCTCCACAAAAAGGCAACAACACAAACATGAATTAAATAACATATGCATCATCATCATCATCATTATTGCCATTATTGTTACTATATTATATCATCAATTCACCACCCTGCAATTCCTTCTGATCTCCCCACTGGTCCCAGTGAGAGGACTAATGTTGCCCATCTTCACCATGGCAGCAGCAAAGTCCCTGAAAAAGGCAGCATTATTGCCACTATAGGTCCTTACAAGGGCATCTTCAGACCCACCATTGAAAAGCACCTGGTCAGAGTGGAGAAGGCCACGTCGGTTGACAAGGTCAGCGTAGTAATTGTTGTCAAAACGGGTTGGGGTGAGGGTGTCAAGAGGGGCCAGGTTGGAGTTCCCTCCAGAGATAGGGCAATTGGCCTTTCTTGTGGTGGCAAAGTTGGGATCAATGTTGGTTTCGTTGTATATGCGAGTCCTGAAGAATTGGCACTGGGCTTGGCCTATTGTGTGGCCTCCTGAGAGCACGGTTAGGTCACTTGCGGTCAGGCCTTTGGCTGCAAACATGGATTTGAGGGTGGGGAGGTCTGAGAATGGTGAAGGGATTTGGCTGTTGGCTGCACTCTGGCTTGCTGTTCTTGCATCTCTTCTTCCAAGGGGAACTGTCCATGAGGGTCCTCCTAGCTGCAAAGATTGAAAGATGACATTTTTATTGTACTACTAATTATGGTTTCATAAGGGTTGCAAAGGTTTTGAAAAAGTTAAAATCTTTTTGAAAAAAAATCTGTTTACTTTTTTTGTTTACATAAAAAAAAAAATTAAACCTATGTAATAGAAAAAGGACAATTTTTAAAAAATCATACAAAAATCAATTAAAAATTAACAACTTTTAAAAAAAAATTATAGAACACAAACAAATACCTAAAATCAAGATTTTTGAATTCTTTGTGATAGTGACGCAGTACAATTATGACATGAAATTTTGATAGTGACAGTAATTGAGATTGAGCTGTGGTGTTTAGAGAAAATTAAGAATTTTATTATAATATTATTTTGATAGAAAGAAAAGCTGATAACATTTTTTTTCAAACACATATTCTATCATTGGTTGAATTTCATGGGAATTTACAGATTTGGTGAGCTTCACTACTCATCCAATATTTTCTTTTATGATTCTAAGTTTTCATTGAAATTTTAATCAATTAATATAAACATGTGTTAGAAAGAGAGTGTGAGAATGTGTTTCTTCTTTTATAAATCAATAGTTGGACACATTAGAAAGAAAAGGAAATATTCAATGAGAGTATAGAACTCTTAATTTGTTCTATAAATATTCTCCTATTTTATTTTGCTATGATGTGGGATTTTCTTCAGAGATAAGGTAGACATGACACATATGAACCTTGATTTTTGTTTTATATAATGATTTTGTTTAGTGTGTGATGTTTTTCGTGATATTGGATGCCCCACTACATTTGATGATGATAGATCAAGCTAGGAAAGTGAAACCGAAAGTGGCAGACATGGTTTGAAAATAGGCCCATGACAGAGAAAGAAACCACCATCAAGTTCACCACAACTTGACTTGTAGTGAGAAAATGACTTTGCTTTAGAATTTTAGTGAGATCAGCACGCAGACTCAATAGGAGAAGGAAAAAACCTGCATGTTTTCTGTATATTTTATCATCATGATAACTACCCATGTTAAATAAATTATTCTAATTGGTTTTTTCCTTACTCCATGCATCACGTTAAAAGTTTATTTGTGGTATCAGAACATTTACACTGTCTTTATACAATTAAAGCCAATTAATTGGTTAGCTTGTAAACTTTCTGTAGTTTTCCTACGTTCTTAATTCGTTATAGAAAACTACTCTACAGGATCTTTAGATTATTGATTTTCACATTTGCATACATCAATACATGAATATAGTAAGAGAACTAACCTTGATCCATGAGAATCCTTTATTGATCTTTTCGTTCTCCAATCTCCTTTTCCCAATCTATCTCTTTGCCTTTCTTTCTCTTCTCACGCTTCGCTTTCTAGATGGTTTACACGTGAAAAGACCTTATGGCTGCAGATGTAACCCTAATCCCTTTTATTAACCAACGTCCATCGAGTTGGTTACATTCGGTTAATATTTTATTTTATCTTTATTTTATTCTGACTTCACATAATAACCAATAGGTCCTTATAATTATTAAATCACATTTGGGCCCTTTATAATATTTCACATGAGTCACATAATGGAATGAATTAATTAAAAATTAATTCTAACATTCTCCCACTTGACCCATGTGATGTCATACGATTCTCGTGATTTAATACTTAAGTCATAAAGCGCATTTAAGGACCTTACATAAATTGATTCTATCATTATTCATAATTAAAGATACAAATTATAACAAGAGTCATGGCTGTTACATATCATTCAATCGACAGGCTCCCTTCCATGTACCACTATATTATCTCTTTCTCCTTAATATGACTTTATAATGAGAAGTCCATAATGGGTTCAAACATAATATCATTTTAAAATAATAACATAATTTGTTTTCTTCATCATAATTTGCATGCATATAAATAAAGAAGAAAACACAAATTTCGAAACTTATACATTAAAGATCTCGAGTGTCATATAAACATTAATAATAACATTAACATTCAACATTCATTACTAGTAAACATAATGCCCATATTTACTATATGGCCAAAGAACAACTTGGGCGGTAATCCCTTTGTTAGAGGATCAGCAATCATAAGATCAGTGCTAATATGTTCTATCGACACTCTCTGCTTCGAACTTCTTCTTTAACTGCAAAGTATTTCAATTCCATATGCTTAGCACCTTTGGAATACCTGTCGTTCTTAGAAAAGAAGACTGCTGCGTAATTGTCACAATAAATTTTCAACGGCTTGGCAATGTTGTCGACTACTCCAAGTCCCGAAATAAAATTCCGCAACCAATTAGCTTGAACTCGTGGCCTCAAAGCATGCCACAAATTCAGCTTCCATGGTGGATGCAAGAATGACAGATCGCTTCACACTTTTCCATGAAATCGCCTCCTTCAGCTAAAAGATACACATAACCAAATGTTGACTTTCGTGTATCCTTACAACAAGCAAAATCTGAATCAGTATATCCAATCACCTCAAGGTG
This sequence comes from Sphenostylis stenocarpa, assembly GCA_963425845.1. Classification (NCBI taxonomy): domain Eukaryota; kingdom Viridiplantae; phylum Streptophyta; class Magnoliopsida; order Fabales; family Fabaceae; genus Sphenostylis; species Sphenostylis stenocarpa. Next base: position 32,542,807 of record OY731408.1, read on the forward strand.
ATCAACTTTCCTATAAGTAAGCATGTGATTCTTTGTTCCTTGTAAGTATCTCAAAACTTTCTTTGCAGCTCTTCCAATGATCCAAGTCCAGGATTACTCCGGTATCTACCAAGCATACCAACCGCAAAGCTAATATCCGGCCTCGTACATGTTTGAGCATACATCAAACTCCCAACAACAGCATGCATAAGGGATATTTTCCATCCTGCTTCCGTTCCAAGTCATTCTTTGGACATTGCATAAGACTAAATTTGTCTCCTTTCGTATTGGAACGGAGATGCTCGAACACTTCTCCATTCCGAATCTCTCTAAAACTTTATTAATATATGCTTTCCGAGACAAACCTAACGAGTCCTTGTGATCTATCACTGAATATTTCTATTCCTATCACATAGTATGCCTCACCCATATCTTTCATTTCAAAGTTGTTAGAGAGAAACTTCTTAGTCTCACTTAATAGACCAAGATCATTAGTCGCAAGCAAGATATCATCAACATACGTAATCGAAATATAAACTTACTCCCACCGACCTTCAGATATATACACCGATCAACAAGTTGTTTTCCTTAAATCCAAAGGACAAAATAGTATCATTGAACTTAAGATACCATTGTCGAGAAGCTTGTTTAAGTCCATATATTGATTTCTTAAGTTTACACACCATATGTTCCTTTCCTTCTTCAATAAACCCCATCTGGTTGATTCATATAAACATCCTCCTCTAAATCTCCATTCGAAAAGCAGCTTTAACATCCATTTGATGCAACTCAAGATCATAATGAGCTACTAATGCCATGATAATTCTAAAGGAATCTTTCTTAGAAACAAGTGAAAATGTTTCCTTATAATCAATGCCATCTTTCCGAGTAAAACCTTTGGCAACAAGTCGGGCCTTGTAACGTTCGATATTGCCATGAGAGTCACGCTTAGTCTTAAAGACCCATTTACACCCAACACTCTTACATCCTTCCTGGCAATTCCACAAGATCCCATACACCATTCTCAGTGTCATTGATTTAAGCTCATCTTTCATAGCATCTAACCATTTATTAGAATTATCATCATTAATGGCATCTCGAAAATGAAACTGGGTCATTATCAATACTTAGGTCATTTTCTCGACTCTTGTAGATAAACCACGTAATCATTTGAAATAGCAGACTTTCTTTCTCTCGTGAGATCTTCTTAATACTATTTCCTGTGGTTGTTCTATTATCGGATCATTGTTTATCTCAGGATCATTAATTTGTTGTTCTTCTTGATTGTCGTGTGATTCTACAACATTTGGAACAACAACTCTTGAAGATGTACTAGTTATTGGAACTTGTACTCTAATTTCCTTAATCTCCACATTTCGTGAAGCTTCACTCCCACTCGGTTTCACCATTCTCAATGAACCGAGCATTTCCAGCTTCAACAATTCTTGTACTATGAGTAGGACAAGTAAAACATATACCCCTTTGATTTTTCTCGGATAACCAATGAAATATCCACCGATTGTTCTTGCATCCAGCTTTCTTTTCTTGCGGATTATAAATTCTTACTTCGCCCGACAACCCCAAACATGTAGGTGTCTTAAACTCGGGTTTCCTACTTGTCCATAACTCAAAAGGAGTCTTTTGAACCGCTTTACTAGGAACCCTGTTCAACAAATACATGGCAGCCTTCAAAGCATACATCCACAACGATACGAGTAAACATGAATTACTCAACATACTCCTAACCATATCCATTAAGGTTCGATTACGCCTTTCGGACACACCATTTTGTTGCGGTGTGCCTGGCATTGTGTATTGAGCACAAATACCACGCTTCTCGAGGAACTTAGCAAACGGACCAGGGTGTTGTCCACTTTCATCATATCTTCCATAATACTCACCACCTCTATCCGACTCGACAATTTTCACCTTCTCGTCTAATTGCCTCTCCACTTCGTTTATATAACTTTCTAAGGCATTTATCGCTTGAGATTTCTCATATAGTAAATAGACATATCCATAACGCGAGAAATCGTCAATGAAAGTGATGAAATACTTCTCTTTATTAAAAGAATTTACGTTAAATGGACCACATATATCGGTGTGTATGATTTCAAGAAGTTGAGTGCTTCTTGTGGCTCCTTTCTTTGTGTGTTTTGTTTGTTTACCTTTAATACAATCCACACATACATTCAGATCAGTAAAATCTAAATCCGAAGGATTTCATTCTTTACTAATCTTTGCATTCTTTCTTTGGAAATATGTCCCAAACGCTTATGCCACAAATAAGCAGATCTTTCATCCACCAAACTACGTTTAGTGCCAACATTATGATGCAAGGTCATGAGAGTTTCAAGCATATAAATTATCCAAATTCAATTTATATAAACCATCATAAAGTGTACCAGCTCCAATCATACATGTACGCTTAAATAAACTGAAACAACTATTCCCAAACTTAAAAGAGTATCCAAAGAACATCGAGCTTAGACAAAGAAACTAAATTTCTAGTGATACTAGGTACATAAAAAGTATCCATAAGGTCTAAGTGATATCCAAGTGTCAAGGATTAAACGATAAGTCCCGACGCCTTCCACTCGGAACCTTGACTTTATTCCCCATGAAGACGAACTTCTCATTTGGGTTTATGGTTCGGGTTGAAAGGAATCCCCGCATCACATTAGAAACATGAGTTGTACATCCAGAATCAATCCACCAAGTATTATGGGGAACTTCGATTAAATTTGATTCAAAACATACGTAAGCACTATGCTCACCTTTCTTTTCGAACCAAGCTTTACGCTTTAAGCAGATCCTTCCGAAAATGTCCAGACTTCCCGCGAAATGACATTTGTCATTTTTCTTCCGAATGTTAGTAGATGACTCGTTAATCTTTAATGGTCCTTTACCCTTTCCATGTTTCTTAACAACTTTCTTTTTAGCTCCTTGATTTTTCACGTAATGAATAGAGTGGCTTCCTAGGTTCTTGAGTCCGGTCTCCTCCTCGGACTAACATACTCGTGCAATTCATGCACATTCCATTTATCTTTCATGGTGTTATAGTTCATCCGAAACGGACCATACTCGAGCGGTAACGAGTTCAAAATGAACTGCACAAGGAAATTTTCTTCCACTCGCCATTCCAAGAGACTTTAGTCTTGCTCGCGATATTAGTCATTTCGATTACGTGTTCATGCATACTACGAGAACCATCAAACTTCATGGTGGTCAACGTACTCATCAATGTCCCAAATGAGGGATTTGTCGACAGTTTGAGAGCGCTCTTCCACAAATTTCATGAACTCTTTCGCATCCTCGCTTTGGGAAGAGCAGATTTAATATTGCTTGCTACACTCATTCGCATAAACATAAGGCTAAGCTCGGTTTGATCTTTCCCAAGCTCTATAATGAGTTTTCTCTTCATTACTACTAGCATCGGTGATAGCAACTCGGTTTTTCAACTTGGAAAGCCAAATCAAGATCCAACACACCTAAGTGAAATTGGACTTGTTCACTCCAGATCAGGGAAATTTAACCCATTAAAGACTGGAACAGACGAAGATAGCGAATGCGTAGCTACAGGAACAGTATACCGCAATTACCACATGCCTAACATTAATACTTTGAGTCATAAAATTAAACATAAATACAGATTCAACCATAAATTACCATTCTCTCGCATACTAATGTTCTCCTTTGGGAGATCCACCAATACACAAACATAATTACGCTAACCATTTTATAACATTAATGATAATTAAAATATGCATCAACTAGAATCACTTAATACCTTTGGGTATTTAAATAAAACTAGTGACGCACAAAAATTATCTACCTTCATGCTCATTAATTATAATAACAATTAATCAACCTTTGGGTGATCCCGAAATGTCTTATAATAATGAACTTCAATTAACCCATAAACCAATTATTCATAATTTTAGCGCTCATACTATGGGTAATTGAAATAAAATCACTAATAATTTGAAATTAAAATAACCTTAAAATTTTGGCCACTTTGGTGACTAACAAAATTTATCATGCTTAATTTCAAATAAATACCATCTTTAATTGCTATTAACTATTCATAACATTTTTCATTAATTTTAATTTATCAATAACAAAACATAACATTATTATTATAAATTAAAATTCATTCCTTTTATAATAAAATAAAATTATAAAAGAGAATTCTCCTCCACAAGAACATTCACATTTCACATTCATACTTAAATTGGATTTTAACACTCGAACCCCGATTCACAGTAGACATATGCCTACAGTAAACCATATCCAAGTGCATGGAAAAAGAAATTTATCTCGGGAAGGAGAAAAGAACCCCAATGGTGCATTAAGAGAGCTTCCAAAGGACCTTATTTGGGCAAAATTACTAACGCCTCGCTTAAGATGATTTCTCATCGACTTTTTCCGTCTCCCATCATCGCTATGGAGAACGATGACGGTGGTGCAGCCTTGTGGTTGAGGCGTAAACGCTCAACACGCAGAGTGTCCAAGACTGGAGGAGAAAGGGGTTTAAACGGCGTTGTATCAAGGCCGGAGAATCAAGTATATAGATTTCCTTAAACGATTTTCTTAAAGCATTTAAAGTCAAGTACGCACGTTTGCAATTAATATGATAATTAAAATCACACATTAATTCTATACTCGGACTACGTGATACTTTCAATTATACACGTGAAATATTTCAATTACCCAGGGTTCCCCCAACTTGCATCATTAATTAATTGCAGCTGAAATTAATTGCATTATAAATTACGTGTGCATTGACGCCAAACAAGTAAAATACCTAAATTTTATTTTCAATTAAGGATTGCATAACCATTGAAACTCATAAATTATCAAATTGATTTCAATTTGAAATTAAATGCAACCTTATCCATAAATTAGGGCTTATCCTTTTATTCAATTTTGGGAAAAGATAAATTTGGGAATAATTAGGGTTCACGTTAATCCGATAAAAATTCCTAAATTCATAATTAGGGTTTATCTTAATTTGGGAAAAACTATCATAAGAGGAAAATCATAAATCTAATAAACATGCTCCGATACCACATGTAAACTTTCTGTAGTTTTCCTACGTTCTTAATTCGTTATAGAAAACTACTCTACAGGATCTTTAGATTATTGATTTTCACATTTGCATACATCAATACATGAATATAGTAAGAGAACTAACCTTGATCCATGAGAATCCTTTATTGATCTTTTCGTTCTCCAATCTCCTTTTCCCAATCTATCTCTTTGCCTTTCTTTCTCTTCTCACGCTTCGCTTTCTAGATGGTTTACCGTGAAAAAGACCTTATGGCCAGAGACGTAACCCTAATCCCTTTTATTAACCAACGTCCATCGAGTTGGTTACATTCAGCTAATATTTTATTTTATCTTTATTTTATTCTGACTTCACATAATAACCAATAGGTCCTTATAATTATTAAATCACATTTGGGCCCTTTATAATATTTCACATGAGTCACATAATGGAATGAATTAATTAAAAATTAATTCTAACATAGCTCACATATATAAATAATAATTTGAAATATTATAAATTATATGGATAATTGGACTCACCAACACTATTCCATCTCTTGTGGCAAGTGCTAGAATATCAGCACAAGATACAGTGCCATTGCAAGCAGCTTCAACGTTGGTTTTAATGGTGTCAATAACTTCGAAGCCCCTCGCTGAATTTCTGTTAGGTGCTGCATTTTTCTCTCCGGTGAATGTAGCAGTGTCGTCCAATAGGATTGATCCATCACACCCCTGCAAACAAAAAACGATTAAACTATTAAGAGAATAGTTTTGAGCCAACTTAAAAAAATTATAACTTGAATCTAAAACAAAACTCCTTCTGCAATTGTTAAGGTCCCGTTTTGGCTTCTTATGAACTGAAAATACTTCTTGTAGTAGCCTACAAACTTGCATTCACTTCAAAAGTTATACATGCTATGGTGGTGCTGGTTTATTAGAGATATAATTAGATAGTTATATAAAGTTCACTAAAGTATGTTTTATCTCTCTGTATGAAGTTTTTTCTCATACATGATCAAAAGTCAAAACAACATGATTAAGGAATATATATATATATATAACTATATTCTAACTATATTACACTTCATTGGCATAACCCAAGTGAAACTCTTTTCTAATGTAATAAAAGCTTTTGACACATGCAACCTGGAAACTTTAAAAGTTAAAGAAAAGAAAGTGTGAATTTAGGTTCCATCTAGACATAGTTGGTCCTAATACCCTATGGAATAAAATGTGATATTAGCATAATTTAGTATCTAAGAATTTGGTGAGCCATAGATGCAAAATGCAAAAGGTAGAGGAAGGTTTACATTCACAAAGCAATCATGAAAGAACAAGCGAAGAATAGAGGCACCAAGCCTAGCTTCTCTGGCAATAGCTTGCCTCATTGCAGTGCGCACTATGGTTTGAAGGTTGGGGCAAGTTGTGGCATAAAAGGTGGGAGAAAGTTGTGCATTGCTAGAAAAGGCTAGAAGAGAAAGAATAGAAACTATAACCAAGAAATGGCTGTGAAAGGAAGCCATGTCTATAGCTCTAATGAGACTTTTGTTTGTTGAGTGGATCTGTGAGTTGTGAAGTTGCTTTTGGAAGAATTGAGCATGCATGATATTTTATAGGCAAAGGATCTTATGCATGCAGACAGAAAAGAGAAGAGACAGTTGGATCTGAGTGAGAAATCGGAAAACTATGTTTGCTTTGATTTTCAAACTTGTCTGCTCCAACTTACACATACGCGCTTTACTTTTTCGTTTCGGGAAGAAAAATTGTAAAATGAAGACAAAATATTAAGAGTGGTTGACTTGCTCTAAATTAATAAACCATGCAAAACAAATATCATTCTTTAAGCAACATGATTTAAAAGATTGTATAGGGTTTGTTGCATTCTCTCACTTGTATGATGGTGTTGGAATTCTTGTTAAAATTACTCTGCTTGCGTTTAAGGATTTTAGTTCAAATATTCTATCTTTTTTTAAAAAATATTAATGTGAGTATCGATTTATCAAAAAAAATATATTTTTATTTTATTTTAGAACTAATATGATAGCACCAAAATGATTGGTTCGTCAAATTCAACTACATGTCTAGACTTTTTGGCTAAACCTTTTTCGTCACACCCCTTTTAATTATTGATTACTTTTTTTTTAAAGGACGTAGTGATTGTCGTTAATTACACGATAGTACAATTATTCATAGTTTTTTTTTTTGTTATTGGATAAAGTTTATTTTGTGAAAAAAAATGTATTTAATATTTATATTATTACTTTAAAATTAATGAGTTTAATTTAAAAATGATAAAACTATTTTTTTGTCAATAATTTTAGTTGCGAAAGTAGAAGTTGTTTTCAATTAACGAAAAATGCTGACTTTAATCATTACCCCGCGTGTCGTGTTTTGGATAACCCATGTGCTGTTGTTCCGTTTGACTACCTTTTACTATGAGTGTCCCAGAAATTATTGATAATTGCTTGAAATATTTTATTTAAAAAAATAAATGCAAATTATTTAGTAATTATGTGAGAATTATGAATTATATATATAATTTTTTCATAAAACAATTCATATTTTGATATTTGGAGATGATTTAATATTTGCCAAAGTTTTTTATTATTGTTTTGGAGAGTGGAAATTTTATAATAATATTTCTTTTTTTGTTAATTTTTGGTGGTATTTCTAATTTTGAATGGGTGTAGTCAAAGACCAAGTTGCCTTAAACAGTTGGCTTAAAACTTTGTTGCTTCCATTTTTTTCTTTCATCATTTATTTGATGAGAATTGAACTATTTACTTCTGTTGAAGGTTGAAAATTGAATTTTATGATTATTTCAATAAATCTTATGTTTTACGTTAAATTAATTGTCATTACACAATAAATAAAAAATATAAAAAGTGAAAATGTTTGAATTGAAGAATTCAATTATATATGAACTATCTACACCTACTTTACTAATAAAGATAACATGATTTGACAAAAAGTTTAGAAGGAAAGTTTAAGTGGTTGGTAAAACTTCATAAAGCAATATTTAGCACTTGGATAAGGATATACCATGGTTGTGGCTCCCATATATATTCAAATACCAAATTAATGCCTTTGAAAACTTGGTTTTGATTACAAGATGGAGAAGGGATATACACAGTACACGCAAAAATCTTAGTAAAGTTTTGCTCTTTAAGGTATTTTCATTTAACAAATATTACCCATTTATTATTATAAATGTGATGGATCTTCAGTTTCACACCGTTAACATTATGCAGCATAAAATTATTTGAATCAACAAAAAAAGTTTTTTTTTCTTTTTTTATTCAATGCAAGAAAAAATATATTTCGTTTCAAGAGATATTTAATATAATTGTATACCTAAAAACTCAATATTTAAATTATTTATTTTATTAGTATTAACGGTTTGATTATGACCAATCTAAGATAAAATGAAATTATAATAAATTAATTTTGATTGGTTTGAATAAGCTTAGAATTTTCAAAAGCGTTTATGCAATTCATAACCAAGATGGAATGGAGTGATTTGGTTGGAATCAATCATTTTCAATATTAAACAAATGTGCCAAATTTCAGTTAAAGAAAATATTATATAATCTTGTCAAGGAAAATGAGTAAATAACACATTTTATAACCATTTAATGATATTAATTAAATAATTAAAATTACACAATAAATGATTGAATTATTCAACTTTGTGTATGATAATAATAATAATAATAAAAAGTTAATTGGTTTTAGATTCACTGAATTTCGTTAATTACAAACTAAATATCTAAACATATCACCATCAATATAACTAATTGATTATTTTAGTTTAGATAAAATCTTAAATTTAAAGAGTGAAGTTTAAAATTTTGAATATACGAAATTCATCTAAATCAATGATTTGATATATTAGCCGTATATATTATTTTATTAGACACTTTTTATTCATGAAAACAAGCTCAATGATTTTTTTTGTTTTGTTAATATCTATATTATTGTTAGGGAATTACATATGAACTTGCTAGCGGCCTAATGTGATGAGGTAACAGTTTGAAACATGGATGGATTTTCACTGACTTGGATTAGAAATGGAGTTCAATATTTAAGATTCTCATCACACACATTTTCACGAAATTATCATATTTTTGTGATAATAAATGGTGATATGCTATTCAGACGGTGTTATTAATAAGAATTATTTAAGGATAAAAATAAATCTTTTATTATGAATTTTATTTAAAATTAAAAAAATATTTAAAAATTAGATGAAAATTATTTATATAAATATTTTATATAAAAAACTCATAATAAAAAATATTTTTTTATTTTTAATCCATTTAAAAAAAAATTCCATGAAAATGTCTTGCAAGGTATAAAAAGTCTTCTTCCGCGTTTTTATTGTAGGAACCTGTAATGTAATAGTCACGTTGACTATCATCATGATCCTCACACGAAAAAGTATGCGCTGACAAAAAAATGGAGGGGAATAATCAATGTGAAATCGCTGAAGGACGATGTTATTTTTCTCATTTGCCTTGCCTTCAGGGCTTGGTGTTGTGTACGTTTTCTTCATTTTGATTAAAAGCTCAACAGTTTTTGATATAGACATCAGTCACCCAAACAAGTCTCTCAAAATCTTACTCGACCTAGTTTGTTTGCAACCTAATCTTCCAATTATCAACTTTGACATTTTCAACTCTCGCATGTCTGAAAAAGATATTAACCCAATCAAGAGTGTTTAGAATAGAAGTTCAATTGTCATACTCCTATATTTTCACAACTCATCGTTAATATAAATTCTTAAAAATTATTTTAGATTTTGAGTGCGTTTTTTCCTATTACAATCATACAAAATAAAAAATTTGAGTAGCTGCATTTGTATTTACATATATTGATCTCGTAATCAACAAACTCGAATCTTAAATATCTGAAATTACATGAAAACGAATAACATGCTCCTCTAAGCATTTTTTTCTTTGCCCGTATAAAACTCGATGACAATTGTTTTCCATGAATTATTTTTAAAAATACGAAAACTTCAAAGCGTTTAAAACATCACTTGCACTCACCACTGCAAAATATACCAGATAAAAGCAACCACCAAAGACATTGCCACAAATATTTTACTTTCTTAACACATCTAACCTAAAAAAAGTCTATTGTCATATAAAATCAGTTTAAAGAGAAACATTAAACCATTAATCCAGATATCAAAGAGTTAGCCTGTAATACTTTAAATGAATTAATTTCGTGCCATGATTTTCAGTGTTGCAATGAGGAAAATGATACACCAGTTGGCAACCAGAAAATTCAACAAGCTCGCACAATGTCAAAATTTTCGCTTATTGGCACATACATCACTAAACAGCTTACAAAATAAAAAATACTACCGACATATGTTCATCTAAACTTGGATTCATGTTGAATGCCCACGTTTGCCATATCCACATGATTCATACCACATGCGTTTTCTTGTAGTTATCTGCAGCTTGGGATAATGACTGTATTGATACAGGTAATCCTGGGCCCATCTGCATTAATAGGATAGCACAAAATAACTTCAACGCTACAAGAATGACACAATGCACCATCACTGCAATGGATGACACTAGCAAATTTGACCTTCTCTTCTCCCATTTTATAGAACTCCCTCTCTTTTGTTTCACTTACCCTCTCATTGCTCACTCTTTCTTGCCCAAGTTGATTCTCCTATCTTTAATCACTAATGATCACTTTTATATCTCCCCATACTAACCAATGCAATCATGATCCTGTATGCTACGGAAATGTACCTTTTTACATTAAAAAATTATAAGATCTAATTGAGCAGGAGTTTGATATCGCAAAGATAAGGAACTACCTCGTTATCTTTCACCCCCACTCCCTTTTTAACATTTTTATCATTAATTCTAAGGTCTCACCATACTTAAATTCAAGTTCTGTATCATGAATGAATAAGATCTAATCATCGTATAATCTCAACAGTTCAATTCCCAACTTATTTTAACTTCGAAGGCTATCTGATTGCATTGCTGCTCTAAATCGATCTAACTTCCTCAGGGCAACCTTTCCACAATTAAAAACGTGGAAATTTTCACTATTATGTATTCCTTAATCCTATACAATGTTTTACTGATACTCTATTAAAGGCTAAATCAGAGAAACTACATACCATCCTGAATACGTACATATCAGAGAAACAACAATGAGAGACAAATGACTGACTCGTGAGAAACCCCGTACAAATCAAAATTCTTGATGTTATATTTTTGCATAAAATAATAAGAACCAAGCCTTTTCCCACTAGGTGGAGACAGAGTTCTAGTTGCATACTGACCAGATATTTGTATTGCATAAAACAGCAAAAATAATGCCACCCACTTTCTGTTTCAGAAACGAATAGGGGAGGACGAGTAAAATGTACACCCCAACTTTCGTAGAGTATGTGAAATGCAAGAATGAAATGGTAGCTTTCAATCTTAGATACACAAAAGAATGAAACAATAACGAGATGCAGGAGCTTACCGTGCTACTTATATGGGCAGACAGCACATACCCAGCATATTTGGAAGCTGAATAATAAAGAGAATTGTGAGATAATATTATCAGTTGTGATATGACATATCATCTAATTTTTTGTAAATACAGAGAGAAGGGAAGCATAAGGACATATGAGCTACTTACTCTTCTTCAAGCCAGCAGGCTTTGCAAGCAATACAGCATTCATAAATGCACTAATATTCTCCCGTAAGGCGTCTTCTTTGTAGCTAACCTGTGGATAATATTGGAAGCACAAAACATCTCATACAACACACCTATTGCATAACGAAGCCTATAAAGAGTTGGAAGATAACAACAGGGTACCTTTCCAAGTCCCACATGCAAAATTGATTTACTTTCCATTTTGAACTCAATACGCCCCTGTCTTAACTCTTTTAACTGCCCTGCAATATCACTGGTGAGAGTACCTAGCTGTAGACCATATAAAAACAACCAAACAAGAGTTACATACAACCCACATAGTCTCAGACTTTAAAAAGAATGCCAGCAAATGTTGATAAACTAACCTTCTTATCTGGCATCAGTCTGCGTTTTCTAAGGTATTGTGCTATCTACATAACAGTTCATATAAGCTTTAGAAGAGAAAAAAAAAATATTCATTCAGATGATTTTGCAAGTATAAGACCATTATAATTAAAGGGGAAAAAAACCTTTCCAAGATTAGGTGCCATTCCAGGAGTCGAGAAGCATTTGTCAACTTTGAGCTTATTTTTACCACCTACAAGTGTAGATAAGTTAATATTAGATGTGGATACAGTTTGAGCTTATATTTTGGCATGAAAAGGAAAAACTATAGGCACCAAAGACATGTATAGAATATTCCATTCCATTCACAGTTGAGTTACAGTTAAAGTGTCTCTTAAGCACATGCCAGACAAAATTATGTTAGATGTTTGCCTAAATTAAAACACTACGTTTAGGTGTGTGCACAAGCAGAACAAAGGAGATAAGTTAATATTAGATGTGGATACATACAGTTTGAGCTTATATTTTGGCATGAAAAGGAAAAACTATAGGCACCAAAGACATGTATAGAATATTCCATTCCATTCACAGCTGGGTTACAGTTAAAGTGTCTCTTAAGCACATGCCAGACAAAATTATGTTAGATGTTTGCCTAAATTAAAACACTACGTTTAGGTGTGTGCACAAGCAGAACAAAGGAGAAAAATAACAGCAGATAAAACAAGCATATACTAGAAGTGGGCATGCACGTACAGAAGGAGTTGAATATCCAGCTATAAAAATAAGAAAAGTAAGAATGAAACCAACTAGGCAAGGGACAATATGCATCTGCACATTTGCTTTACACAAATTTAGAGTGGGAATATCAACATCATGTACAAAATTATTTGTAGAAAGAGAACAGTTCATTACTAGCAATCTCCTCAATAAGCTCTTTACCACCAACTATATCAGCTCCTGCAGCTTTAGCTTCCTCTGCCTCAGCCCCTTCTGCAAAAACAGCCACACTGACGGCCTGGAAGGTATGCATAATTAGATGACAAACCTACCATTATATCAATTGCCTAACATTCATAAGTTACCTTGGGAGCACCATGAGGCAGAATCACAGTACCACGAACTGCCTGCCAGAGTTGAAATCATTATCTTCTAAAGCAAAGGATCGATGGAACAGCATGTATGATTTTTATCCAGAAAAAACGGGGCATATAACAGTGATTTGGATGTACAAGCACAAAAAAAGAAAATTTCCATGATAATTCATTCATAATAATAATAATCATAACAATAATAATAGTTTCACAGCATATGATGCTTAGAGAACTTGAAAAGGCTATAACTTTTACCATATTACTCCATTTGGTCCTTTACACTAGAAACAAATGAGTACACTTTTTTTGTCTTAATTATAATAAGAAACATGGACCCCTTCAAATGTATTAATAGCTAATTTCTTATCATAGCCTTAATTTATTATCAAATATTTAATGAAACATCCACTCATTCTTAGGAGTGTCAAAATAGACTTAGTTTGATAGACCGACCTAAAAGACCCGAAAAATAAACCAAGCTAGGCCAAAAAAATTTGTGGCCTAAATTTAATCAGGCCTACATGGGCTTAGACCAGGCTAACTTGTAGACTTATAGATCAACCCAATTTATAAAATAACAATTATTTTTTAAATAAAAAAATAATATTATTTTATTAAAAAATATATATGTATTATAAATGAATTTAATAAAGAATTCACTTGTTCTAAGAGTAAATATGAGAATAAATTTCTAACAACTACTAATTCTAAGATCTAATAGTTAAGATTAATTACTATTTTAAATAAATAAATTACTAAAATAAGAATGATAATAACAAAGAATAAATTTTTAACTTTTGAGATTGAATGAATCCATTTTCTTATAATGTATATTTTAAATTATTATATCTTAATAATATAATTTAAAATTTAAAAATATATTTGTTTGTTTTGTTTTCATTTAAATATTTTTTTAATTAATTGTTTCAGTATAAGCTCATTTTAATAAATTTTTTTTTAATTTAAAATCAGGCCAAATTTGACTAGTTGACCTAACATAAGGTCAAACCAAGCTGAAAATTATGGTTCATTTTAGAATATAAGTCAAGCTAGGCCATTAATTTTTATTTACTTGGCTCGTAAGGTCAGGCCAAACTAGGTCATACAGCCCGTATTAAGAAATATATAACAAATATGTAGTAGGATAAGAATCTTGAAGTCATTGTACACAAGGGTAAGTGTGTAGCACATGAAAGCTATATAAATCCAAGAATATCAATTTTGTTTAGTAAACAGAAATTACTGGACATTAATCTTAAAAGTTCAAAAGGCATAACCTCCAAGTATTTACTTATGCAACTTGTTGATCATCACAAACTTATGGAGCCTTACGTCTACATGTGAAATTCAAAATTTATGTTGTTCAGAGAATCACTCAAGCAAACAAAGACATTCAAGACAGAGTAAAAGGGGCAAATGATACATACCAGTTCTGTTCGCTTTGAGTCAACACCCAGTCTTATATGCGCTTCAACAGTTTCATCAAACTTTGCCTTGGCATTGGCCTGAGCAATATGTAACAATATTAAATGACAACAACTGATGGAGTATTCAAGGTGATTTAGCAATTTACCTATCTGAACAATTCATTAGTTTAGCAGCGAGGTTATAAAACTCAAGAATTAGCATAAATTTGGTGGAGATTTCATAGATCATAAACTCGAGAGGCAAAAGCAATATTCAGGACATTTACACATAACAAGACACTCTTAAACAACAATTCAACATTTCAACTCCATGGTAAAGCAAAGTAACAAACCACAATAAAAGAAGTGTTATAGTACATTATTTTAAATAAAAGTAAACTAGATAAATTCTTAGAGTGAAAACATTTCATAAAGGAGTACACTTTTTCAAACCATTAGAGCCCAGCAAAACACAAACTATGGGGTCAATGGAGGCCAAAAATTACATCTGATTTCAAACTAACTAACCCACTTCTTCACTTGAGAGTTTAGACGAGTTTACCTAAAAAAAATAGTTTAACAAAGAATTAACTCATTTTCTCTACCTGAAACAATAACAGTTTACTAGTTAACTAGAGAGTTTGACAACATTGTTTAGCACTATTTATTATTGAGAAAATGGTACAGATTGGTGAGGATACGTGCCAATAGAGTCGCCATAATTCACCAATAATAAATATTTGAAATTAAAAACTCAACGGGGTGTTATTTGGCTCAGTTAAAGCACCAAAGCTTCAGCCATGTTATTTATAAATCATGTTAAGTAGTGCCTAAGGTATAAACACAAATTCTTGAAAATAGTCTCTGAACATTAAGAAATTAATTTATGGATATTCAATAATACTTTAGTGACTACTTATATAATTTCATTACGTCAAGGACGACTTAACAGAGAGAATAAATACTCGAGGAACCAAATTGATGGTTTTCCCAACTCGAAACTCTCTATAATTTAAATTGCTGACTTTTGTTTTCACCTTAACTCGGCGAATGGCTTCTGCCAAATCAAGCGGAGGCGGCTTCTCGTTCTTTTTGGGCTTAATTAGGAGCGGAAACGGCACCTTCATCCGTTCCTCATTGGCGGCCTTCGTCATTCTCATCCTCAGCTGATGCTCGGCCTCCTCGATCTTCCTCCTCTCAATCTCCTCCCACTCCTCCGCCGCGGTTGGGACCTTGTCGTCGGGGAGAGGCGCAGTACGCGCGGCGTACGACACCCTCTCAATCGAAGGCGCGTCCTTCACGTAGCGGATGTCTTCGCGAGTCCATGCGCGCCGCGAGTCCGTCGGTGGGCGGAGAGATTGCGGTTCGGCGGGTGGTGGTGAGGATTCGGGCGAGGGTTCGGGGGGCGGTGGTTTTGGCTTGACGGGGTAGGAAACTGGTTGGATGGAAATGGGTTGGGAGGGTGTGCGGGGAGGGTTTGAGTTTGATTCGGAGGAAGAACAGAGGAATCGGTGAGAGGTGAGAGAGAAAGGAGAGTGTGAGAGAGAAGCGCGTTTGGCGAGGGAATGGCGACGAGCTTGGGAGAGGAGAAGCTTCAGTGCCGCCATGGTGGAAGAGTGTGTGAGAGAGAGTGAGGGGTTTTGGGAAATGTGGGAATAGAGGGAAGGGACGTCAATTGGTTCGGGTTTTGAAAAACCCGGAATTCTAATACGGGCTTTTTGTTTGCGCTGCATAAAAAAAATAAGTGGTGTACTATAAAAAATTAATTAGAAAAATACTCTTTTAACACACTTATTTTAATGCACTTTTCTCATATGTTAAAACTCATTTAAAAATTACAATATTTAAAAGATAGATTTATTAACTTAGGAGTAAAGTCGTCAAATTTGATAATTTCTAATGTTTTTTACTAAAATAAAGTATAGTATTTTTATAATTTTTCATTCATTTGATACTTTTAAAATGTTTATTTATGCCAATTTTATTTTTAACATATAACCGTTTTTGCTTCGCTCAATTTTTTTGTTTAATGTCTTCGCTTTTAACTCCTTAAAACAAGTAATTCATTTTAGAAAATAAAGCAAGTGATGATCTGAATGTGTGCTTAGTTTGAATTTGTGTTTTGACGTGATTTACAGAAGCTACCATACAACTAGTAACTTTTGCTTAGATGTGAAACAAACATCAATTTGGTAAACTGTTGAAATGAAACAAATTGAAGTTCAATGTCAATAACATATATCTTTCCTCTGTTTGATGTTTTAGAACATTTGAAAAATCCATTAAGATTATTTACTCTTCCTTACTTAGAGAAGCTATGTTACTTAGCTTTTGGTTGTTCATGAGATTGACGATTATCGACAAGACTTAAATCTATTTTTAGTTCGTATATATTCACAAATATATGGTTTTAGTATCTATAAAATTTAAATTATAAATTTAGTACTCACCATATTAAACAATTGTAATTTGTTGTTTTTGTTATTAAAATTTAAAGGGAATGTCAAGTTTCTATCTAATAGGTACCTATCAATACTTCAATAAATACGAGTCAATTAATGAAAAACAATACGATATTATACTTATATTTAATTATTGTAATTTTTTAAAATAATTGAGATATTTATCTTTATATATTAAGAGGATATTTTGAGTTTTTTAAGAATTTTGGAATAAGTTAGTGTTCAAATATACTGGATAATTGATTATTGTCAAAATAATCCATATACTTGTCGAGATTTTAGTCCTTTTACAAATTACGGTTGTTAATAAATTATATAATTATTTAGATTAAATGTTATATATATAGACTTTTTTTATTACAAATTAAATGATATATTAAATCATCTACCAAAATTGTTTATTTCTTTTCAGAAAAATAGACCACTTGAAATTAAAATTTTGTGATGACGAAAATATAGATTTGCTAAACCACAGTACCAAAAATGATTTAATTTTGTCATCAACCTTTTCAGCTATATATATATATATATATATATATATATATATATATATATATATATCCATGAGATATATGTAACTCTTATCACATGAGTCCTGAAACAGAATTTTCTCTTATTCTCTCTCATTATTCTTTTTAATTTCTCTCATTTTATTTCACTTTCTTTCATTTTTTAATTTTTGTTAATTTTTGTCCAAGGTGTAATAGTACTGAAAGCACATTGAACACTAATATGTTGGTCCTTCTGCAATATAATTTCATGCTTCCTTGTAATGGCAACTCATGAAAAATCTTGAACTGTGATTTATACTTTTGAAAGCCAATTTTGACTGAGAAATTTTATTGATTTCTCTCTGTTTTGATTTTGAAAGAGAAAATACAATTAGAACTGCCTATACAACAGATAAAAGTTACAACGTACAGGATTTAGGAAAATAAAATTCAATTTAATTTCTATCTCCTACTTTTTAACAGATGAACGAATTAAATGTAACTGGAGTCCCCTAGCAGTAAATCGAGCATGTCATTAGAAGTGAGAAGAGTTGTTCCACCAACTAGCAACTCAATATCAGGTCTTCCACTTTCAGCCAATGCCTCATGAGCCTCAAGCACCTATGACAGTGACAAAAGTAAAATTTGTAAGGTAACAACAGTTCCACATAATCAAGAATCAGGTTTTAAATTAAACACAAACAGGGTTATGGATAAAGAAAAAAGAAAACAAAAGTCTCATCATTTATACAAATTTATCAGTTTTAAAAACTTCAATTTATAAGCACTGACAATATAAAAAGTTTTACACTGACAACTAATAAAAAAATACGCTTAAAAGTAATCATTGTAAAAGTTAACAAATTTATCATATATGACAGTTTATAATTGAATATCAGTTAGAAATACCTTCTCAAACTTTAATGGCAATACCATGCCCATAATGTTATTCACATACATAGGGAAATAATAAGAGGGAGAGAGGAGACAAAGGTATTCAAGAATTTCACCTCGAGCCCATTAATGCCCCCAATAACAAAGACCAAAATGACATTTTGATCGGCAAGGCTTGGTTTGGCCTGCAGTATTCGTATTGACAAGAAGAATAGAGAAAAGGGTTAAAAAAATAATAATTAGCATATTTGACCTGGACTACTAAAGCAAGGTCCAGCATAACCGGAAGTTAAGAAACCATAATTACCTGACCAAGGCCAAATCTTCCAAACCCACTCTTAAACAGGCGCCCCACAGTTGAAGAATGATACTCTAACCCAGGCACGTCGTACTTGCCCAACACCCTTGTTAGTAGCCTATAAAGCAATCCTTTTCTATCCTCATCAAAATTAGCTTCCATTGTCAATGATCCATCCCTCAATGGTATATTCTTTCTTTTTAGATCAGATAACTTATGAAGAAATTTGAAAAGGTTGTCCACCCTATCACGCAACTCCAGCTTCAGTTGCACATCACCATAAGCTTGTTCATTTTTTTTTATATCATCACCATCTTCGTCACCCCATTTTCCCCATTGATCATCATCAAAATCATCAATATCTTCTGAAGGCTCTTCAGCAGTTTCTTGAGATTTTAACTTGCTAACAACATTAGTTTCAAGCTCTTCTCTTAGTCCATCTAGAAACTTGAGATTTGCTACTGAAGGATTTTCAAAAAGAGCATCTACAACAGCTTCTTTTAACAAATGTTCCTCTTGCCAAGAAAATGGCCCATCAGCACCAGATGTTGGAAAATTCTCACCAGCCAATATATATCCAACGATCATCAACAGCAAAGCATCTTGCAAAGAAAGTAACCCCTTACAGATGTCCCTTTTCCCTTCATTTACATGTGATCCCAACAGAGCACTCTTATTGATAAGATCACCAATTTGAATCGCAAGACTTTGACTTGTTTCTCCAGAACTTACATTCAGAATCTTCTCTGCACTGCGAAATGCATCCCATTGGGTATAATTTGATTCCTCAAGGGCAAATAACGTGGCTGAAGCTAATTGGATAATGCCCTTGTTCCTTAGCAAAGATGATTGGTTCCTCGACAAAGATTTTATCATAGCTTGCATCTCTGGTTTTGTAAAAGCACCAGCACGAGACTTCACATTTACAGTAACATTTTCCCTGCGCATCGTTTCTTGTAGCCATTTTTTTACCAGTAAGGCCCCATCTTTCGTTCTTCTATCGAGAATAGCTTCCAAAAATGGCATTCCACGGAAGTTTTCAGAGGAGACAAAGGAACCATTAAGTATAACTACATCAGTAGGACTAGGCTTGTCATGAATTTTCTGGCCAAGGTTAATCAAGCCAGCAATCTGAGAATCAGAATTCCACCCACACAAAAAAGCCTCAACGCTTTCTAAAAGACGAAAATTGTCTATTTTCCAATCTTCTTCGTCAAGGATCTTAGCAAGTGGTATCTGAACATCTAAAGGAGCACGTTGCAGGTGGAAAGAACCAAGTTTGAGTTGGCTTCCTGAGCCTTTACCAGAAATTGTTCTATTTCTACGGGGCAAAGAAGAAAATATTCTGTCAAAAAGTGAGTCCCCATGGCAGCAAGGAGTGAGAAGATCAAGTGTACGATCAATGAGTAACAGCCCTGCTGAACGTTTGCGGCGGCCTACATCATAAAGACTTGACATGTCTGTCAAAACTTTTCCCACAGTTTTTGATATATCACCAAGGGAGAAAATTTCCATTTTCAAGTCCATCTATATCATAAACAAGAGAATTAATTGTCAAGGTAGCAGTCTAAGGAGAAACAATAAACAAAACAAAAGGTTGGCTACATGAATCAAACAGTAAGATATATTTGAATGAGTAACACTCTTACTAGAAATTTATTATTCCAGTAAAGTTTTTCAAGATGGAAGGATTAGAACCCTAGTAAAACAGTATAATGTTGAATGCAGCAGTTCTATCACAGACCTATTATGATGTTCAAGATTGAATCTGGCATTCAAGTGAAGTACAGAATACAAGAATCATGAGAAATTAAAAAATAAAAATCTTGAAATAAAATCACCAGAAGTATGCACACATTTCAGTTTAAGAATGCATATTACTTGTTACCTTGGCAGCCAAATGATAGAGAAAATGTGCTGTAAGGGTAGCCCCTGGAGGCACATCATCAGCATCAGAGTTCATACCAGTACTTAAGGGAGGCAAACCAGAACTAAAGGAATCTTCATGGTTAGACGATAAGTGTGCTTCAGCTACCAACCCTTCAGAAGGTAGAACAAATACTCTTGGTGAAATTGGACATAAAATCATGGGAAAATGATGAACAGAAACAACCAATTTCGGCACTGATTCTTCAATGTAGTCTAATGAATTGTTCCCATAAAAATCTCTTCCACTTGGACTAGCTTCAAGATTAAGAACATCCTCTCCGCTGGAAGGAAACTCTGAACGTCCTCCACCTTCAACGTTTTGTTTTCCCTGTCCAGGTTTTGTCCCTGATTTCTTGACTAGTTCTTCATAATCTTGAACCAGTAAGGATTCATATTCATGATATGCATCTGGTCCCAGCGGTGAATCAGGAAATGCTGAATGTGCTGTCTGCATTTTTTTATTAGTATTAGAAAATTCATAAAAAAGGATAAAAAGATAGGAAATTATGTAGAAAATAGGTTTTGGGACGAGTTAACTATAAACTAGCAGCCACAATATCGTTACTAGATAAAATAATTTCACCCTCATGTTGATCATTGGTGATAAATAATGAGTGCATCCCTTTATTCTAGCAAAAATAACCAACTATCCAGATTGACAAGAGTTTAGAAGAACTGAAGACATTATTGCTAATTAAATAAATTACCATCTGCTTTTGACTTGTTGATTTATTCCCAAGGCATTTTATTTGTCTAAATTATCTACAGACACCCAAACTATTTGCAATAGCTGATATTTCTGTTTCTATTTCAACTATAACAACGTTTCTTTTTTACAGCTTGGAAACCACATTAATTAAGGGTTTGTTTGGACAAACTTCTCCATAAAGACTTCTAGAAGAAAAAAATAAGAATAAAAAATTGAGTTTCTCCAAAAGTTAAAATTAGTTTAAGCATAAACATATTTGTAGAAGCGCTCTCGTGGTTTTTAATTTTTTTTTTTTTAACTTGTAAATAAGCTAATTTTAACTTATGGAGAAACCTATTTCACTTTTTCTTATTTTTCCTCCCTAGGACCACCGCTAACACTATCAATATCTTTCATTGGAATTGCAACTTGGCAAACATAACTCATTCTTCAAAAACTCGTAGCTAATTTTACTATAGCAAGAGACAAAAAAAAGAGTAATTACAGTACAGGCCAGGTTAATAATGTCATTGTTTAAACTGTCATGGATGTTTAGAAAAAGAAATTGATACTAGAATGCCATGCAATAATAATAATAAAAACAACAACAACAACAACCATAATAATAATAATAATAATAATAATATAATAATAAAGATGATCAAGCTCCATTTCTAATTTGCTTATAAAACTAACCTCTATCTGAAAAAACACTATGTTCATCCGCATCAAATTATTACAAAATAATGTGTAGTAAGGCTTTTTAAGTAGATAGCAGCTAAATCATTATTTTATGCATCTAAAAGAATAAAAATTGACTCATCATCCACATACGTAAAAGCCCATATTTTTTAATGGATAGGTAAGTCAACAACATTAAATGTATGAAACAAGGATAGATAATATATGTACAAATACAAAGAGGCAAGGAGGGAATAGAAAAAGACAAAAAGAGACATAATTGCAAATAAGCACCTCTGAGATAGATGTAAATATAGTGCAATGACGAACAACTTGATGTGTGCTCAAGCAACGTAAAATATACCGGTGAGCATCACTTAGTAGACTTGATGTGATAGCCACAAGTTTCCTTGCAGGATCAGAATTTGAGTTCCAATCAACCACCTAAACAAGGACACATTAGTAAAAGTAGGTAACAATACATGTAGCTTGCTTAAAAGTAGTCACAGAGTATTATAGTACAAATACTTTGGAAACATACAGAAATCTGAGCCAGCAGATGAAAAGAATATCTCTATACATGGTTACATACAGCATCAACTATATATTCACGAAGAAAAAAGATGGAATCATGGAATGGATGAGAACAAAGTCTATAGGGCAAGGCTATACTCCTCCTACAAATGCCCCTACTCTCTTTTACAGTAAATATTTATATTTAAAATTCCAATAAAAGACATTTAAATACATTTACTTTCATCTTATACTTACCATAAAAGGTAGGAGAAGGATTAAGAACTATTCAATTCTATAATATCATCATCTGCAAGCATTAAAACTCACAGATTTTTTATGCTCAAACAAGATTTATGTGAATTTCAAGAGGAAAAGATAATCAGAGGTAGACCTAGAACTTTGTCTCAAAGGGGGTCAAAAACAAAAAAGCACGAGTTACTAAAAGAAAAATTAAATTTTCACAGACATAACATATGCAAAAATTTATTATATAAATAATATATTTTTGTGAATAAAACACATATTTGTATTCACTAGAGTACAAAGCAGTATAATAATAATAATAATAAATAATAAATAAATAATTAGATAAACTATTCATGTGTATTAGGATGGCCACAAAATCATCTTTATAATCATTTAAATAAAGATTAAAAAAAATAAAAATGAGAGTGACTACGGCCCCACCAGGTCACCTCCATCTGCCTCTGAAGATAAGATTAAGAAATATGGTCTCAAGATCTCAAGACAAAATGTAAGATATGACCTTCCAAATTTTGGTATAAAGAGTTCACATCTTTTATAGAGATAAATAACCTAATGCATCATTAAGGCTCCATTCAGCAAGCATTCACTATACTGGCTCCATTCAGTCACAGAATGAAACACTAATGCTGCAACACATTACATATTTTAGGTATAATTTTTCGCAGTCTAATAAACTACATTTCATGTTATTTGCATGCATTGCAGTGTTTTATATAAAATAAAATAAAACAATCAGTAAAAGAAAGTAGAGAGGGTAATCTGGGGCAGTATAAGGAATCAAAGTAACTCAAAGCCTTAAACATGCAAAAGAGCAATTCAATCTCCTACAATGCCATTATTGTCAAAGCAACCATGAAATGAGCACCCAAGTGGCAACAAATACAATTTCACTCATAATAGTTTTATGGGTAAAGAGACACCATTGAACACACGGGCATTTGTGTCCGCACAAATACACCATAGCAAATGTGCTGCCAAAGTCATGCTTTTGCATATTAGATTATCAAGACAAAACTCAATCCATCCTTCAATCTGGGATTCTGAAGTTTGCAAAAAACCTTCAACTGACAAAATTCCCTCTGCTACTTTGCTTGGCCATGCAAGACCAGAGAAAAAACTTCAAAATTTTCTCTACCCTTTGTGACACTCCCACAGGTATCAAGTAAGGGAAAGGGAATGAAAATAAATACTGAATAAACATGCCTGAGAAAGAATAATCCAATCACTAAAAACAGAATAAGATCACATCCTATTATTCAAGCACTTGGGGACATTCAGCCCATTCAATCCCAAAATGACTCGATCCATAAAAAGCAGGAATACAATATTCACAAATGATAATAAGTATTCACATGTTCCCTAAAACAAGGAGAAGAGGCCAGAGTGGCGTTAAAATTACAATAGAGAAAGCCTTAGAAAGTTTTACTGACAACTCGGTGAGAAATAGTTATCTTCGTATTTCAATAAAGGAATTCAGAATTATTAATTGAAGAATATTTTCGGTTTTTTGTATACGAAAATTCAAATCAAAATTCTGAACATCAGACATAGTGGTACTAGATGAATTATAGATATTCATAATTAAACTAAACTCAAACTTGACTAAAGCTGATACACGCTCTCCCTCCATTCATTGATACAGTAATTAATGAACTACAAACTTTGGCCAGAAGGAAGTATTTGTAAAGTGAAAATCCAAGCAGATCACCAACAATTGTTCATTCTATTGCATAGCCTGTGATATAATATTTTTCAAAACAGGAAAACAGTAATATCCTTAAATTTTATGGTAATCAAATCACTCAATGAGATGATAATGAAATATCGGTAGCTTACTGAAAGCATAAAAAGACAACTCAAGCAACAATCTAATATGAAACAAGAACTTACAACATCAAGTGCACATATGTTTTCCAAACTGCAAATAGCCCGTGCTCCAAGTTCAAGAAGTACTGGATATGCACCAACAAATTGGAAACTTTCTGTAGATCCAGCATCTAAATAAACAATAGCATCTTGAATATGCTCGGATATCTGGAAAAATTTAAAGGAAACGGATCATGTGGTTACAGATGTAACATGTAGAATCAGGTAAAATTGTCAGAAGAAAAATCAAATTCACATGTACAGTATAACATGTCTAACAGCGACTATATTGGCCACAAATCTACAAATGAATAAGTTTACTTTTTGTTAAAAAGAAGAAAAACACATAGTTATTCCATCATAAGCACAAAATTAAGAAAATAAATATAGATTTGGATGAAACACAGCTTCAAAGCATTCTAAAACCTAACTTCCCTGGATGATCATATCTTCAAATCTTGATATTAGAATTAGTTCTGTGACAACTTATTGCCTTTTGGGATGCAAATTCATGCTAATGGATGATCCGCTGATACAGCTCCGGAAAAGGTTTAAAAAAGTGTAAATTATCCTGACACTCCCTAATATTTTTTAAAATGGCACATAACACCTTCAATTTTTTAACATTTCCAACAACCATGATGCAATGTTTTTCAAACAATTAAGAAAAGTTAGGTAATATATAAGAGATATGTAAGTGTAATGTTTATCAAACAATTAAGAGCCTTAATGTAGGACAAGAAAGGAGGGGTATTATGTACAATCTGAAAAAATCTGACGAAGTAAGTGCAGTTTACTTTTTCAAAATCAATTTGTGACTGTGATTTTGGCCATGAGATCACGGACTTTTGGGGTCACTGCGACCACAACGCAACCACAACTGTGTCTACAATTTCCTACAATATCTAAGATAGCAACAAAAGCAGGCAGTTTAAAACCTTGCTCTCAAATTCATACCATGACTCTTAAGGCAAAAATAACTTCTTAAATCGCATTAAACAGAACCTGGTTTATAGCTCTCCATCTAAAAATGGTTGCACAAGTTTAACCTAGGTGTCCAAGGACACTAATATAGACCAAGCTACATTTATCTAACCCCTCCCATTGTTTCATTTGACTAATAGAGTACAAAAAACTTCACCTGAAGAACGATACATACATCAAAACAAGCATTTCAATATTCCTTTATTCTACTTACAAGTTACATCCAATTGGTTCTTCATTTTGTGAAATTAAGAATATTAATCATTGCAGAGCCCTACAAAACCATTCAACAAAAAGAAGAAACAGACATAAAACTGAATTGAACATTCTACTTTGGAAGGATCGTGCTACCTGTCTAATGGAGTCTATGCAAGATTTAATAACATCAACTGTAGCCATTTTTTGTTCTCTTTATCCTCTCCAGCGGAAGATAACACACGACGTGACTTTCTTCGAACGCAAATCCTGAATCCCAAAGATAGAGCGCTGTAATGAGCTAAAACTTCATTCGTTTTGAACGAATCACGCTTGGAGTGTTTGAGAAACCGCGATTTGCAATCAGAAATTGCGATTAGAGGCAGATCTTACTACTCCCTCACTCTTCCAGTTCTTCCCTCTCCGCCCCCATTCACCCGCTCTGTTTTTTATTTTCCTTTTCCCCTTTCTTTCCGTTTTTTTTTATTAATTTTGTAATAAAATTAATTTATAAGGCAGAAAGTTAATCTTAATACAGAAAGTAATATAACATTATGACATATATATATATATATATATATATATATATATATATATATATATATATATGGAAGTTTGTATGAACTTTTTACTACCTTTATTATCACAATAATAATAATAATAATAATAATAATAATAATAATAATAATAATAATAATGACATTAAATTAAATCCAATTAGATGAAATGTGCTTACATTTTAGTCTCTTTTAAACTTCAAGAATCTTTTACTTATATTCAACTTGGTGAAGTATAACAATAACGTTAGTCTAATCTAAAAAAATTAGTATGATTTAAAATTAATATATATTTAAAACTAAGATAACAATATGTGACTAAATTTAATGATTTATATAACATATTTAATTAAATTTTATTTTATATTGTAATACTTTTTTTAAAGACGTGGAATTATGAAACTTAAACTTTTTCTAAATAAACGAAAAATAGAAAATATAAGTTAAACATCATCTGACAAATCTTAAATTGAAGTATTAATTTTATATTTTTAAAATTAAATAGAAATTATTATAAATTTTAAGGACTCAAAAGAGTATTAAATCGAAAATATACATTCTATATTTATTGTATTGTAAACAAATTTTACGATTTAGAAAGTCTTCGTCGGCGCTCACAACATAGCCAATGACATAAAAAATTAGTTGTATATTTAGTCTTTTGATTTTATAAAATTATGTCTAGTTAATTCACTTCAATTATTTATTAACCTACAAAAATTATTAATGCATAAAATAATAAAGAGTTTATTGTTAAACTTTATTTGTAATAGTTTGTGGGAATAAGTAATTAACCATATTATTATTTATGAATACGTAATGGTTTATGTTAATAATAAGATATGAAATATTGAATTTTAGAAAGTGTCATGATATTTTGACAACCATAAGAAAAAACAACTCAAAAAACATCCCATTTTATTAATATAATAATCATGAAAGAGATTAAATAAAAATGAAAATAAATTAAAATTATTATTATAATATTAAAAGTGGGTTGTTGGTTAAAGTTGTATAAAATTCAGGTGTCAAAGTATCATTTTTCTTTTAGAAATTCATTCGATGAAATGTGCAACTAATTTTTTCACAAAAATCAAAATCATATGTTTATAAAACTATTACAGTCAAAACATTATTTAGGAAAGCATTAAATATGAAAAAAAAATAGATATTAGAATTAATCATGCATGAAATTATGGATATTATGCATTTTGTGTATTAATAAAATATGATATTATATAGTATATGAATATAAATTTGAAATGAAAAGTATATAATTGATATAAACATCACATAAAGTTAAAAAATATACCATTTTTTTCTTAAATTATGGACGTGTTTTAAAAATAAAAATATAACAAACTAAGATTCAAAATTTAAAGCGAATAATATGTATAGTGTGTATATAGTGTGATTAATATATCATGATAAGCCATTTTTTATTATTTAGATAAAGGCTTATTACATATCATGAAGTTGAAAATTGAGAGCCAATCACTATAATACATAACACACTTCATAACGCATATCTCTTTATAAACAATATTCTCTCTCTGAGCTTGTCTTCCACCACACACTTACTTACTTACTTACTGCTCCCATGGCCTCCGAACCGACGTGGGCCCAACTGCTGGGCCACCAAAATTGGGCGGGGCTTTTGGACCCTCTGCACCTCTCCCTCCGTTCCCTGATCCTCCGCTGCGGCGACCTTATCCAGGCCACCTACGACGCCTTCAACAACGACGAAAACTCGCCGTTCTGCGGCTCCAGCCGCTACGGCAAGTCCTCGTTCTTCCGCAAGGTCATGCTCGACGACCCCGATCACTACGACGTCGCGGCGTTCCTCTACGCCACCGCCAAAGTCTCCGTTCCCGAGGCCTTCCTCGTCCACTCGCTCTCGCGCGAGGCGTGGGACCGCGAGTCCAACTGGATCGGGTACATCGCCGTCACGTCGGAGCAGCGCTCGAAGGAGCTCGGGCGGAGGGAAATCTACGTTGTGTGGCGCGGCACGTCGAGAAACATGGAGTGGATCAACGTGTTCGGCGCCGGGCCAAAGTCCGCTGCGGGGTTGCTCAACGCGGAAAGCATCAGAGAGTTGAAGGGACGAAACAAGGACGGTATACTCCACTCGTTTATCTTCAATAGTTAAAGCATGTCCATGATTACATGTAATAATCACCACTTCAATAATTTTCACTCTTGGGAAAGAAAAAAATAATAATAATTAAAATAAAGTTATTTTTTATAGTTTTTTTTATTGAAAATTCTATTTTATTCGAAATTTTTTGTTGTTGTTTACTTGAAGATAGAATATGAAAAATACTCGTAGAATTTAATTAGAATTGCATTCATCATGTTTCTATATTTTCATTTCATTTCAATATAAAGTGAGAATTTAATTATTCATAGGAATTTAAAGGTTTTCGTACAATTGTATTTTGAATTAATAGTTGAATGGATACGAAAACATTAAAGAAGACAGAGACCAATTCAGAATAACCTTTGAGTTTTACCCTATTATAAAATTTTGTTTGCTAGAACAATTATGAATGATAAAGTAGTACCTAGAATTCTAAATGTTTTCTGATCATGTAACCCTGAAAAGTTACATTTAATTCGTATCATTTAACAGGAAGCAGCAGTAGCAGTAGCGATGATGAAGATAATTCAAGAACACCGAAGGTGATGTCAGGTTGGCTCACGATCTATACTTCCGATGACCCAAATTCTCCTTTCACCAAAACCAGCGCAAGAACGCAACTTCTTTCCCGCGTAAAATCCCTCATTCAACGTTATAAATCTGAGAATCCAAGTGTGGTCCTCATGGGACACAGCCTGGGTGCAAGCCTATCCATCGTGAGTGCCTTTGACTTGGTGGAAAACGGGGTAAAGGACATCCCGGTCGCGGCCATCGTGTTTGGGTCCCCACAGATTGGAAACAAGGCCTTCCATGACCGGTTCAACAAGTTCCCAAACCTGAAGGTTTTGCACGTGAAGAACGTGATCGATGTGATCCCACACTACCCAGGGAAGTTGTTGGGGTACGAGTACTCGGGCGTGGAGCTGGTGATCGACACGCGGAAGTCGCCGAGCTTGAAGGATTCAAAGAACCCAAGCGACTGGCATAACTTGCAAGCGATGTTGCACGTGGTGGCAGGGTGGAACGGGAAGCATGGGGGGTTTGAGTTGAAAGTGAAGAGGAGTTTGGCGCTGGTGAACAAGTCGAGTGAGTTTCTGAAGGATGAGTGTGGCGTGCCTGGGTCCTGGTGGGTGGAGAAGAATAAGGGAATGGTGAAGAGAGAGGATGGGGAGTGGGTTTCCAATGCACCAGATGATGAGGATCTGCCTGTACCTGAAGACATTTAAGGGTATAACTTTCAACTCTTTCTCCTATCATCATTCCACTTTGTATTGAATTTGAAATAGGATATATCTGGCAAAAATATTATTATGGAGACTTTCTCATATTCAAGTAAGAATATCAATTTTTTGTTTATTTTAGGACAGTTATTTAATAAGGATTATGATGGAATGCAGACTATTCCAAAATAAAAAAATTATAGTTGAGACATGGAATTGAATAAAAAAATTACAGTGGAGACATGGAATTGGAGTTACAATTATTGTCCTGAATAATTCCACTTAATTAGTTGTTAGTGATAGTACCTAGGGTTCTCTTATCCATTTCTAGAAGGTTGTCTCGTGACTTTTGAAAATTGTTAGGCTAATATCATTTTGGATTGAGGTCCTTTTTATCAAAAATATAAATTTGTTGTGGTATAGGAACACCATCATAATTTAAAAGTCCATTCAAATTCATATTTTATCATAATAAGAAAACTTTGAGATAAATTAGTTTCAGGGATCAAAGCTTTCTCATACATAGATTTCCATAGGAGACAAGTGTAGAGCATACCCGTATCTAAATAAGGGAGAGATAATAAGAATTATGAGAGATTTTATGTGCATGCATTCCTTTATTATGCATTTATTTTTCTCTCTTATTTTACCACTCTTGAAATGATGAGGATATGAATGGTTTGACTTTGTCAAAATCGTTTTATTATTTGTTTTGTTACCCCTTTATCTTTTCTGTAGGTTAACGTGACTACTTAGCTTACAAAGAACCTGAAACCAGGCTAGCTTAAATGAGGATTGTCTGAGATAAAGTTGGTTTGTTATAAAATTATTTTGCTTTATGATTCTCTTATCTCTTCTGTAAGTCAACGTGACTACTTAGCTTACAAAGAACCTGAAAACCAGACTAGCTTAAATGAAGACTGTTCGAGATAAGGTTGTTTATTGTAAAAAGGTTTTGATATGTTACTTTTATTTGTATTATTATTTTTTATTTGTTGTTGTATGATTATGTTATGCAAATGTGACAAACAAAATGCAACAAACAAGTGCACAAACAATTCATTTATCCGTGAACAGAGTGATGATGTTTAATTACGAGGTAGGGGTTTTCTGCAGAAAAGTACATTAGCAAAGGTAGGTTCTAACTGTCCTCACCAAGGTCAGATCCCCAAAGTGTCGTCATTATAGGGTTCCCACGATCTCTCAGTCCTCAAACCATGCGTGGCTCAAGTATCTTGTCAACGTCCTGCAGAATGAGAAAGGAGGGTTATTACCTTAAGTGGTGGCTTCTGACAATGACTTGCTGGTACTATGGCCATTACCACGGTCGGTCATAAACATCACTCACTCCCTATGTGTATTCACTCTTACCCCCGGGTATAGAGGAACTGTTTTATGTAAAGGATTGTGTATAATTTGTATTTCAAACAATTGCAAAAAATAAACAAACCACAGTTTATTAAAGTCATGCAGTAAAACATGTTATTCAAACAAAGAAAAGATAGACGCATAATTTTAAATCTACTATTTTTTGGATTATTCCATCACTAAGTGAGATCAACTCTCATGACTTTCCCAGTGGAGTTGTCATCTGTTACCGTCGTAAAACGTGATTGAAGCGACGTGATGG
The DNA here is from genome assembly GCA_963425845.1 of Sphenostylis stenocarpa. Taxonomy (NCBI): domain Eukaryota; kingdom Viridiplantae; phylum Streptophyta; class Magnoliopsida; order Fabales; family Fabaceae; genus Sphenostylis; species Sphenostylis stenocarpa. The sequence continues at coordinate 32,574,161 of OY731408.1, forward strand.
TTTTGATGACTCGCGTTTAGTATAAAAATGTGATTATCTCTCTTAAAGTGTTCGACAACCGAACTACCCTTAAGAACGAGGTTTTCGTAAAAAGGGTTCTGGAGTTGCCACCAATGTTTTTACCATAAACATTGGAACAGGAAAACAAAAAGAAGGCGTTGGTTTAAGAAAAATCAACTTTGACTATTATAACCAGACTTGGGTAAGGGAGTTAGTTACGTGTGGGGTAGGTGTTAGCACTGCACAACATCCCTTTCGGGTTCCCTATGATGGAATAATCATAAAACAAAGATATAAAAATTATGTTTCTACCCTATTTATTCATTGTAGTATTTAAATAGCAATCTACATGACCCTAATATCTAATGCACACAAAGGAAAGCAATAAATTAAAGCTATAAAAGAGATAATAGAGAAAAGAACCTTTGAAGCGAGCTCTTATAAAACTTAAAACTTGAGGATGTTTTTTTACGATCCCCTCGTTCTACAATGATACTCCTCTCTCCAAAGGAAAAGAAAACTTTTAACTCTCTTGAGTGTCTAAAAGATCACTCAGACTCCGAAAAAAAGTTCAGAGTCACTTAGAGGTTCAAAAATGCCTTCTAGGTAGAGAGAAAGGGGTGTGAGTGTGTGAAAATGTGAGAAATGAGACCCTATTTATAGGGAAACGCGCCAGGAAATATGGACGGTCGTCTAGCTTAAGTGGACACTCGCCCATGGCCTAAAATGAGCATGGACAACCATCTATTTATCATGGATGACTGTCTGGTGTTGATCTATTGGCAAGCGTACCAAAATTATCAATCGCAGTATAGTATTTCAATTAAATAAAAGTCGACCCCACGAGGAACGATTTCAATAGAAATTCCCAATTATATGCTTATTAAATGGATTAAAACAAAATGGGTTTTGCAAAAAGAGTTGAATTGAAATTAAATGACAAATAACTGTAAATTATTGAGAAAAGATCAATTAAAGGCACTTAGGATTGACTTCCTTCCTTATCCTTCTTTTGCAATGACTATATCAATTAAGAACATCAATTAACCTAACAATGTTGATGTCACCTACTCAAATCATCCATGTTGATTTCTCACACATGAAATTCATAAGAAAACCTAATAAATGTTGATTTCGCACACAATTAAGAGATTTTTCAGCATTAGGTTTAGGATGTTAAGCAATTGATACATTCATTCCATTCTTGGCAATTAACGTAATAAATATTCTTACTGTGACCTAGGGTGTAAGATATATTTTTTAATCATACCCCAAACATCAAGAATAAATCATTCCAAAGCATAGAAGATAAGAATAATAACATCAAAGCATAGATTAATATCTCAAAATATCACCAAGATACAAAAGAGTTCAAAGGAAGTGCATCAATTCCCAAGAGAATGAAGTTAGTCACTCATGTTGGCCATTACAATGCTCCAAATGTGGAAGAAGTAAATAACTGATGAGGATTGGATGAAATCCTAGCAATAGTCGCACCTTTTCTCCCCAAAACCGCTTACTTTTCTTAAAACACATCTTATCTTTTTATAGAAAAAATTGAGTCTCGCGTCTTTCGCTCAAGCGACAACACTCGCTCAAGCAAAAGTTCCCTATTTTCGTTCAAGCGATAAATTGCTCGCTTGAGCGAGTGAGCTCCAAAGAAGAATAACTAACATTCGCTAAAGCGAATTTACTGGCACTTGAGCGACTGACTTTCAGAGAGTTTTAACTGATATTCGCTCAAGCGAGAGTCTATCTCGCTCGAGCGACTTTCATGCTGAAAATCTTCTTCTTTTCAGTTTTGCTCCAATTATGTTGACAATTATGTTCCTTACTTTTGTATCAAGGTATTCTCGAATTCATCATACATTGGGAGAAAAATAGATTAGAATTAACATAAGTTAAGTGATTTCATAACAATTCAAAGCATAATTATATCAACTTTTTTACCACTTAACATCTGGTCAAAATCGACGGCCGTCCATGGCTTAGTGACAAGCATGGACGACCATCTGGTTAATCTAGACGACCATCTGATGCCTTCTAAGAAAATTTTCGATTTTATTTTCCCAGAAAACCTTCCTTATCCTAAATGGAACCTAGAAAACGCTACTAGGGACCTATTAAAGTCTTGACCATCTTCGAAACGGAGGATTTCTGAACTTATTGCGAGGTCGGACAAGATTTAGGGTCTACAGTACCTGGAAAGGATATCAGCAAACATATTGTCAGATCCCTTAATATGTTCAAAATTTATAATTTTTCCAGAATTCATATAATCTTTAAAGAGAAGTCATCTCCTGTGTGGTTTTTTTTTTTCATTATGAATTTGGTTTTTTCCATAATTCCATAAGAAACAATTGTCTCACAATCAATTCTAATAGTTATTTCTGGTTTGTTTATAAAAAATAATTTAAATGTTTCTAAAGCATATATGATAACATTGACTTCATAATCAGTACTTGTTTGATAAATTTGTGGTTTTATAATATATTTGTCGAAGACATAACTACATATTTGTTTCTCAGTTTTAGAAGAGTATTTGTTTTTCTTTCTTTTAATAATGACACCCCATCCTAATTCGCTTCCATCACATTCGACTATTAAATAGTCAGAATATAATGGTAATTGTAAAATTGGTAGTTTATTTACCATTTGTTTTATATTCTGAATCAATTTCACATCTTCAGAATTAAATTTTTTCTCTCCTTTTAAAGAGCAGTTTTGTTGTATAAAGGAGAAGTGTATTTTTCTAAATTTGGAATAAAATTTTGGGCATAATTTAAAAGTCCTAAAAAGGATCTTAAAGTTTTTATATCTTCCATTTTATTTGGAAATTCTTGGATTTTTATTTTAATATGGGGTTAGAGTTTTATGGTTCCATTCCCTATTTCTGTTCCTAGAAATTCTATTAAATTTTTACAAAATTCAATTTTGTTTTTAGAAACTATTAATCCATAGTGTTCTTATTTGTATAATACATGTTATAGGTAAAGAAAATGTTATTCTTTTGTTTTGGAAAAAATTAGTATATTGTCTATATAGATGCAAGTAAAATATTTAGAATCTTTAAAAATATTATTCATTTTTCTTTGAAAAATGGTTGGGATATTTTTAAGACCAAAAGACATTACATGTCATTCATATAATTCTTCTAAATAGGAAAAAGTTGTCCATTTTATAGAGTTAGGATCCATTTTTACTTGGTAGAAACCACTTTTTAAATCAAATTTTGAAAACCATTTTACATTTTGAATGCGGTTTATCATAATATCTTTAGATGGAATAGTATATCCATCTTCAATTGTATTATCATTTAATCTTTTGTGGATGAGAGACATTAATGGAATTGATCTCTTGGAAGAAAAAGACAAGAATAGTATCTGCCTCTGATTCTGTGTCTGAATAGTCAAATTCTGTTTCATAGGTTGTTTCTTCATCTGCATAGCTTTATTCTGAATATGGACTCTATATCTTTATTATCTTAGAGTTTGAGAGTGGAGATAAGCTTTATGACTCGTTCATCTTTATGAGTACAGTTTTTAGAGAAATTCTTCTTGTAGAAAAAACATCTTTGATCTTGAGATTTTCCTCTAATCTTCTACTTCTTGAAGAATTTGAAATTCTTCCTTTTCTTGCGGGTATGTTACTTCTCCCGCCTTTTCTTCTTGCAGTTGCCTGAACAAGGTTTCTTACACTTGATTTCAAGGTATGACTTCTGGTAGGTCTTGTTGAACTTACTTTTTTGTATCATAATGTCAGAAAAAGAATTCATGTTGTCTGTAAGGTTTGTCAACGACCTTTAGGGTCATATAGTGAATTTGACCCATAATCAAGGTGGTGTCTTTCTGGATGACCATTGTCATCCATTTAGTTCTAGTTGGATTTTAGTAGAAAGAGATGTTACATAAGTATTTTTCAGGTTGGGATCATTGAGATGGTAAAATGTCTTGCTCATTCGTTGATAGTGTTTTTCTAGATCCCTGATCTTCACTGAGCAACATCTCATCTCGAGAAAAATTCTTGCCTAAGTTTTTTGTCAATTATCGAGTCATCCCTTATGAATTCTTCATGTAAGGCTCCTAGTATTGCTAAAGTCTGTCCCAATTCATGGAACTGGTTCTATCTGACAACTCCCAAGTTATGATACCATTCCTTCAAAGTTTCAATCATTCTGCAACAAAATTCTTCAATAACTTTGTAGGAGTCAGAATCTTTGACTAGTTTGGTGTCTAATCAAGCTCCAAATTCAATTAGCCTAGCTTTCCACTGGCTTGGAGGAATATAGTCGATAGTGAACCAAGGTCCTCCATTTGGTTTGATGAGACATTTGACCTTGTAGGTCCAAAATTGACTTCTTCATCAAGAGAGTCATAGACGGGTTCATGTCTGACTTCTAATCTAGAGGTGTTAGTCATCATAATTTGGGTTAGATCTTCATAACTGAAAACTTCTGTTTCTAATTCTTCAAAGGAATACTCTTCAACAATTGCAGGAGTATCTTCAGAAGTTTAACAAGGTTCTATAATCATTTGAGAGTACGAATCTTGAGAGTCTTAGAAAACAGGATCAAACGGGTCTTGATGAGTTTGTTCTTTTGGTGAAGGTTAGTCTTCGTAAAAGGATTCTTGAGAAGGTAAGACGACCTTCTTACCTTTGTATGTTTTCGGTGTTGCTGGCCTGGGCCATGGTCTATAAGCAGTAACTGTAGGTAGGGACCAGGAATTTTGTGTTAATGGGTGGAAGTATGAAGATGGATTCTAGAGAGAGAGTAGGTCAGAGTTCAAGTAAACAGAGATGGATAAGGATCTCTATCTGTCCTTTGTTGTTTGACCTTGGTTTCATTGTAATTATCCATTTCTTTAATTTAAGCTTTGAGCCTTCTAATCTCCTTTTCTTTAGCATGGGATAATTCTCCGAATATGATGTTCTTCCAATCTTCTTCCAACCTTGAGAGTTCTGAAGAAAGTTGTTTGTAATACTTTCTCATATTTGAGTTGAGATGCTAGAGTTTATCATTAGTTTCCTCAAGGTGTGTTGAGATCTTATCTATCTTCTGATCAATCTGCTGTAAGATAGAGTTCTGGACTCTGGCATTTTCTGTTTGCTAGTTGAGCACTTCTTCAATATGACTTTTGTCTTTCTATCTGGTCCAACTTATTAACAGATAACATGTGGCTTGGTTGTTGTCTTGGCCACTGGATCAACGTTCCTCTCAAGAGGAGGAAATTCCTCTTTATAAGTTGTTGAGTTCATGCATAGAATGGAAAGTTTACCAGGATGTGGCATGACAAAAGTTCTGCACCTTTATTGTCTTTGAGAAAGAAGGTTTTCCTCTTCAAGGATTTCAGCATATCTTTTGTATTTCTATAGAGGGTCCAGTTTTTTTTGGCGGTGGAGGTATTTTCCAAGTCCAAACCTTCTATTGGGAGAGAAAGGAGGTTTGCAGGATCTTCCTCTGTAGTCATCATCTTCATCGTCTGAGTCATCGTCATTTTCATCACTGGTATCTCTAGTGTGGTCGCAACAGTCATAGTCGAAATCACACATGTTTGGGTCTGCATCCCAGATGAAGTGTCCTCCTATCTTATCCATGAAGATAGGTTTGTCGTCAGAGTACACGCTGGCAATGGGGATCTTGCCTTCCTTGGTGACAGGTGTTAATATGAAGGTGCTCGAATTGAGAACATCTTCAGGTCTTGATCATGCAATATACAGATCTTCTGAAAGTTGCCTCAATGAACTAGATAGGTTTCTGGTTGGTGTGAAGCTTCTCATAGTTGGTCACTCACTGCATCAAAATAAGCTTCTGCAACTTTTGTTAAGAGATATTTCTGGGGATCTGAATTATGGAGGGTGTTTCATCTTGGTTCTTAGCTAAGATGAATAGTACTTCATCTTTACAGGAAGGTAACTTAAGGTTTTTTATAGCATGATCTTGTAACCTGTAGATAATCTAGTGATGGAAGGTGGCTGATAATGCATTAACTATTTATTCAGCTCTGGTGATATGTATGTGAACCTTTAATCTCTGAGAGATAGTGAGATCTTTCAAACTAACACTAAAGTTAGGAAAGATGGTAAAAACTACACTTCCGGTATGGAGAGTAGTCAGAACAGTGTCGATAACCGTATGTTCATAATGGAGGTAGTTGGAGTCTAAGAGAGAGACTCTGGCTACGATGGGTAATCTCCATCTTTCATGGAGGGAAAGGACTGGTCGTATAGCCCCATAATGGAGATGAGTGTATCATTCGTTCTGTCAGTATCTTATGAGATCTCAATGTTGACGTATTGTTCTTCTGTAGTGGAGGCTAGGGCACACTGATTCATCTTAGAGGATTGGACGTATTCTTTGACTTGTGGTCTTTTGGTAAAAATGAGTCGGGAGATAGATTTAAGAGTAGATCTCTGTCTCTTAAAAATATTATACTATACGGGCTTAAGAGAGAACTATACATTTCAGAGATTTGAGCATCTTTCGGGACATAGGAATATTTTATGAGGTTTTTTATTTTAGAGGAAAGAGTTTTTAAGATATTTTTTAGAAGAGAAAGGGTAGAGTTTAACAAAACGGGACCGAACTCAGTTGATACTATTTGGTTATCCATTTCTAAAAGTTTCTTTTACTCGCCTTCTGCATATAATTTTTACTATCATACCTCCTTCTGAAAAATGGTTAGGCTCTAATACCATTTCAGATAAAGACCCCTTCTTATCAAGATGATATGAACATCCTTGGCCATAAGGGCGCCACCATTGCTTCACAGCCCACTCAAGTTCATATTTTCGACCATGTTGATATATGCCGCAGCAACTGGATACACGGAATACTATTGTGAAGCTACATGGTTCTACCTTTCAGTCCTCTTAGACAACTATCTAAATATCTATAAAAAATTTCAGGCATGTGGAGCACTGGAATGTTCCCAAAAAGGCATTGTTCAAGCAAATTCTAAGGCCTAGCCCTGGATTTGGCTTAAAAGATTATGTAAATAGGTGGTTGAAAATGGTGCAGATGAAGCTTTAAATTACAATAGTTTTGTAATAATTTAAGCATTGAGGTCTAATAGATTAGTCTTTTGGGTCGAGTTTTTCTATTGTGTTTTAAGCCTTCCTTATAAAATTTGAACTATTCTATGCAACCTTGGCTTCTATTAATGCATCTTCAGGCAAAGACAACATGAGTACAAGTATGTTTGGACAAACTTCTTCGTAAGTGTTTCTAAGAAAGAAAAATAAGAAATAAATTGAGGTTTAACTTTTTATTTTTTAATTTGTGTATAAGGTAATTTTAAATCATGAAAAAACATATTTATTTCTTTCTTTAGAAGTGCCTATGAAAAAGTTTGTCGAAGCATACCTCAGAGCTAGAAATATGTATTTGTTTCACCCAAAACTGATGAAGGTGTGGAGGTTAAGGGGATAGGATTAGAATAACTGCACTCCAAAAAGGGACAAGCCTCAATGAAGTGTATTTCCAATCTCATATCCATGCAACCTCCAAATGATTGCTATTCATATAATGACCACTTGACTAGCATAAAATCACATTAATGTTACTGGTTTGTAATTTGAATATATAATCAGACAGCTCACATGGTGAATCCTCTGTTCTTCTCAACAATCAGGAGATCTGACATTAAATGCTTATGAAGAGGATTGTGAATTTGCGGATCCAGCAGGCTCATTTAAAGGCCTTCAGCGTTTCAAAAGGAACTGCACTAATTTTGGATCCCTTCTGGAGAAGTCAAACATGAAGCTTATGAAGTGGGAAGATTTTGAAGTGAGGACAATTTTTGATTCATTTTCCTACGTTTAGTTTTACAAGTCAGTCCTAGTCAAGAGCATATTGTGCTCATTGCATTTGCTTTCTACTGCACATCACATGGATTTAGCAATAAAATTAAAAATTTCCATGTTTCTTATTACCTCTTTGTTATTTCTTCAAAATGCTGATATTGTTTTTATGCATATGTCTCCATGACAGGATAAAGGAATTCGCCATTGGCGATTCAGCTGTATCTTGCTCTGCGATAAAACGGTTTCAGGGATCGAAAACTTTCTGATACACAGGATCCTCATAAAAGACAAGTGTAGAGTATATTTGTATCTAAGTAAAGAATGATAATAAGAACTATATACTTCAGACTTTCAGAGAAAAGAAAGCTTAGAGGAAAAATATTTTAAGAAAGAGAAGTAGATTTTATTTCGTTTAGATTCATTCTAAGTTGCAACATTACAAGTCCTCATATTTATAGGCAAACCACACAAACAGAATTCAAAACTACGCTAAACTAAAATGAAATTTGGACTCAAAATTATTTTTCAAAGTGAAATCCGAAGATAAGATAGCGGCTCACATTGATTATGGCCTTACAGACAAGATAAGATTTGATATGATATGTTACAGATAAGATAAGATAAGATATGATAAGATATATTATCCTTTCAAATAAAGTAAAGTTGATTCGTTCTCATCTTCATTAATATGTTTACAGTGCTCGCAATAGACATAAGGAAATTTTATTTTAGTAACTTGTCATGATGATAGTTATTAACTAAAGTCTTTACTTAGAGTTAGATCTGGTGGAGCCAGAATGATTCATCTGTTGGGCCTCGCTCCTTGTCATACTTCCATGTAGTGGATCCCGGGTACATCTTCTTGTGCATCATCATTTCTTCCATTAATTCCTCATTGTAATTATTGTCAAGTCTTCAGCATTTTGGAATTCTTCTTTGGGCACATAAATCTCAGTCGTTGATTTGAACAATTTTATCTCTTGTGTGCCATCATCTTTTAGGATGATTCGATTAAGAGGATAAGAGCTAAATGACCTTTGGGATGAGCTGGCAATATTGGGGTCTACTGACTTGTAATGATAGTTTTTGACTTCGCAGAGATGTCTTGCCAATTGGGTCTTGTAGCTTTCAACTATAGGATAAGTCTCAAAGTTTTCCCTGATGTAGGCTTCATTTTTCTTTACCATAATTGACCTGCAGGATTTAAAAAGTATGAACAGTGGATGATGAAGATTGAAGTAAGATCTTTAAGGGAGTCTTCAGCCATTCCTCTTTGCTTTTGGAAGTCCAAAATCTTGTTCAGTTCTTGTCTCCACCAAGACAACAGTGAAAATCATTCTAGTAAAATCCAGAAGCGAAACTTATTTTTGTAAGGACTTGTCAAAATCCTATAGGTTTGTTGTATCTTTAATGCAATAGGGATGAAGTATTGAACAGTGTCACACCATATCGTCCAAAGTGTTGGTTCACTTCCCATCCAGGTTCACAGAATAATTCAAAAATTCTCTCAAAAGGAATGTCAGGATTAAACATGGAGGCTGAAATGGTTTTGTATTTCATGGTTTCATGGAGAAACTAAAAGTAGCGAGATTTCACATACTTGAGGATATTTGCAGGAGAGGTTGAGTTCAATCCGGGAGGATATAATTTAACAGTTTTGGCTTTGTTGGATAGAGATTTGACCATAAAGATGAGAGGAAGACTATGGATATCAGAAATCAATTGGACCATTTTCTTAGGTCTGGATAGAAAATCAGGAACTGTGTTTTGGTTTCCCTTGATATGTTTAACAGAAAAATTATACCTTGAAAATCAGTCTATTAGTCTGAGGATTTGAGGATTAGGAGGCATTTTGTTCTAGAACTCTAAGATCCTCGGAAAAGATGAGTTGTCCATTTAAACTTCGAAGTGATGTCCTCTGAGATGGAAGTCGAACTTCTTTATCCCATTTTTGACCGTTAAGGCTTCCTTGAATGTGGTGTGATAGTGTTTATCGGCATCCTTGAACTGTCCACTAGCATGTCCATGGTAATATGTCTTCCCATTATTTTCTTCGATAAGAACTGCTCCCCAATAATTGTCACTTAAATCAGTCTGCAATATTCTTTTCCCATTACCTGGGATCTTCAAAGCAAGCTAGAGGAGACTAGGCTATTTTTTTCAGTTCTTTCACTGCTCGAGTCTATTCTGGTCCCTAAGAATGAGGGTTCTTCTTTAGCAATTTGGACAGGGGACTTGTATACCTGACAATGTTGGAAATAAATTTTCAGATGTAGTTGAGTATTCCAAAAAATTGTTGGATTTGCTTAACAGTTAGATTTTCATTAGGGAAATTAAGAAGCTCTTCAACAATGTGATGTTGAGATTGATACAAGCTTTGACAGAAATATATTCCCAAGAAGTCAATTTCCTTTTGGGCTAAGTGGATCTTTTTTATCGAAGAACATGATTCCATATTGATAGGGCCAAGTGGATCTTTTTTTCGAAGAGCATAATTCCATGTTGAGAGCGTAAGTGAATCTTTTTCTCTCGGAGAGCATGATTCCATGTTGATAAGACCAAGTGAATCTTTTTCTCCAAGTTAACAACTCTTTATGAGAATTTATATCTTGAGAGAATGATTACTCTATCTAATATGGACTTAAAGATTTTTATTATTTTCCATTAATATTGGACATTAACTATGCAAAAAACAGTTTTTTACTTATCTAAAAAATTAATGCTTAATTGTCAAAACTCATACTTAAGGTCAAACTTGAAAAAAATATAATACCTAATTACCAAAATTCCAACTTAGATCAAACTTGAAAAAAATATAAATTCTTTTTATCACAGTAGATAAGGACAATGTTTTAAGAACTAAAAATTTATCATCCTTAAAAAAATAATTAAAAAATTATAATGAATGACTAACATCATCTTTTTTCTTGTAAGTCTTGGTATGCTTTGAAAGGTTTATAGTATGAGATCCATTTAAGGTTCCCAAAAGGTAAAGTCTAATTTTTTTATAAAAATGTGTTTTTTTAATTAAGGTAAATACAAGCTTTTATAAAAGTCAAGTAGAACTGACGAACCAGTATATTAATTAGTAATAGTTTTAATGAAAAAAAAAATTGTAATGCCATTACTTTAAGCCATAGGTGAATCTTATACTCAAAATGCAACTTATTTATTCGAACAGGTGAAAGCCACAGGTCCTCACAACCATATTTATCTGTCTTAAATATACACAATTAGTGAGCAAACACAACGCTCCCACAGCGACATGCACACCATATTATATGCAGAACCATAAATTTAGTTTCCTCATTTCTTGCCACGCAGTTTAGTTCCAAGGGCTCTTTCCAACTTGCCAATTATCTGCTGGTTTGGAATGGCCTTCCCTGATTCGTACTCCTGGATCACTTGAGGCTTCTCGTTGATCAGCTGCAAATAACAATGCAAATGCACATCATTGGTAATGCCTAAATAAGAAAAATCAAGAGACCATAATATATTCAACTTTCTTTTCTGCTGAGTGGAGAACAATACCTGAGCGAGCTGAGCCTGAGTAAGTTTCTTGTCCATCCTAGCTTGCATTATAGCCTTCTTAAGTTCAGTTGGCACCTTCTCATCTGTACACGAAAGTCCAATCAGAGGCTTTAATTTTGGTTCAAGAAATCTAAACTTGAAAAACAGTGCCCACTGGTCGCCATAATTCTCCGATCTATTAAACAGACTATGAAATCATATGAATCCATATTACGATGCACAATCAGTAGACAAATAAAACCATAGAGAGTAACAAGTTCAACCATGTTTTATGCTCCTGAAGCCCGAGGGTTTTATATATCAAAACCTATAATTAATGATCCAGTTACCCCCAGAAGTTCCACATCTCATCAAGATAAGAAACAGATATCTGTAGAAAAAATGACTCAATTTTATAATGGCAGGATTTAAAAAATAGTATCATTCAACTTAGAAATTGCATATATGGAAATGATGCAGTAGACTGTCTTAAAGAAAGATCTTTACTTTGGTTGAGGAAGAGGGTTACTCACTATCATTATGTTTTTTCCTCGTGTCCGAATCTATATCATCATTCTACCATGTTATGCATACAATTTCTTCTTTACGATTAGGACAAAGAAAAAAACTACCATTGATTTATCATCTGTAACTTAAATTCGAGTGCCAAAAATTGAATAAGGAAATAAAACTGAAAACCTATCAAAGAGATTAATGAACTTCCTAGTTTTATATCACATCTCTAACACACCCCAAATACCTTTGAGTTTTAAACGTGATTAATGCTCAGGCTCTCTTAACTGAGCAGAGATTCAACATTTTATTGGAAGAATGAAGACAGCAAGAATCAAACTCAAGGTCACTTGCGCACAGAGACTCTGATACCATAATATTGACCAATCACCCAAAAATCTTCAGTGTTAGATGCATGAATGGTTCTATATAAAATCTCTAACAATTACACCACCAAACGCTTTGCCTTGACATCTCAAAGGTTAGTAATTTCTAGCTATTGTGAAATTATGATGATTAGACAAGTGGTTTTTCAATCTACCTATCACATAATCACTATTCATAAAAAAAAAAAGGGACTGAAACTCCATAACCTAGAAAGGGTCAAAAGACAATACATAAAAACCACCAAAAAGAACATGCTCCAAGAATAATTTTGTAGTTGAAAATACTGAAGCAGGACAAGGAAGTCGATGCAGGGAATATCCACTAAAAGCAAACACCCCTTGTGAACAACAACATTGTATGCATAATTCACCCATTAATTCCTCCCATATAACTGTATATCAAATGTAAATGCACCGATGTTCTTACATTAGTAGGAAACATTTAAAAAAATAAAAAAATAAAACACTAAGAGCTGTTTGATTTCCTTCTCAATATTTGGTTTATAAAAATCTAAAACTACTCAGGAATCAATTTCCCATCCAAAATCTGTTTAGTAGTGGAAATTGTTCACAAAAGAAGTATTTTATAAACCAAAAAAGAGACAGTTGGGGATGTTTTCTCATCTTATTTGTCCACACTCTGCTTTGAGCCTTGCACTACCCTCCACCAATTGTCCAAGCAACATTGTTTAATTACATTTTGAAAACCAAAAGCAGTTTTTGAGGATTGAAATCAAATCAAACACAACCTAATTCTCTGTCTAGATATATATGTTGTAATACTCACGAGATAGATTTTCTGTATCGTCATCCAGCCTCTTAGTGTTCAATGAAGTGCTGCTAGAGGCTGCTTTGTTAGTCCCAGCATTATCTGTAAGAGCAACAATTCAACAATCACCATTCAATCCATCCAAAAAATAAAGGTTATCAACAAAAGAAGAATATAATAACACATAAAAACAAGCACACACACAAAAGACACATCCATAGCCATTCAATGGCAAATCATTTAGCTCTCGTTTTTCAGTACCCTTTTATCCAACTAAAAATTATCAAATTCAATTTTTTTCCTAACCCTTTAAAAGATTTAATTTGCAAATTAAATCTGCTGCCTCTACACCAAATCATCAAAGCCAGCTGCAATAATCACAAGAAAACACGTTTAGATCCGAGATTTCAAAAACAAAAATAGACTGTAAACTGATCAATTCATTAGAACAAATTCAGATTAGCAAAACAATTAACACGCGAGGAGCAATTTTCCGAAGATTTGTTTATTTCTTTCGTTGAGGGTTTCGGGAACGAACATTTTTTTTGAGTTTCTATTTCGGCGCCGGAGCGACGGGCCGCGTTCACGGCTTTCTCGTCCTTCTTGGCGGCAGCGGTGGGCGCTTTCTTGCGAAGGACGACTGGATCCCAATCCTGCGTAAGAGAGCCCACACCGGACATGTTTGCTTGTGTCTTTGTCTGGTTATGGAAGTGGTGTCTAGGGTTCGTTGTTTTCGTTCGACCAAGTTTCTCAATGGAAAGAAAACGAATATGATATTGCTTCGAGCAATGATATTTCTTTTTCTGGATTATTTTTTAATATTTTTTTTAACTCTTATCTTAAATTTTATATTAGAGAAGTCCTCCACTTTTTTTTTTTCAAATATAATTATTAGTTTCTTAGATTAAATCATCAAATTCTTGAATTCTACCATTTGGCTTTTGAAATAAATAAAATTATCAAACAATTTCTAAAATTCTATATCACTAAAAATTTAGTTATTAATAATTATTAACATTATATAATAGACACATCAATGTTTCCAAAATAAATAAAAAATGACAAAATAAAATTTCAAACTGATTCTAAACTCGTAAAAAATTAGCCAACATAAACTATCTTGAGGATTCTTTTAATATTTTTTAAAAACCCGCGTTTGTTTAATTTAAAAACGAAATTAAAATCTCTTAAAAATAGTTAAAGAGTTACCAACTAGTTGTTCGACTAAGTAATATTAAATTTATCTCTTTTAAATAAAGTTTAAAATAAATAATGAGATATTAAAATAAAGTGACAACCTTTTCAACAAATATTGCTTATTAAATATTATATATATATATATATATATATATATATATATATATATATATAAAGATTATGTTAACTAATTTAACTGTTTTTATATGAAAGAAAAATTAGGGTTTGCATGAGTAATCTAAAGTGCTTCTATCTGATTTTTAACTACAAACTGATATATTTGATTTCAATGATAATACTTAAGAATCACTAATTATTTTATTGATATTATTATTTTACGTTATTAATGCATGTTATTAAACTCCAAATCGAAGCTCATCTCGTACTTTTAAAATAAATTAAATCTAGTTAAGAAGGATTTCGTATTTCTCAATTGGGTCATGGCACGTTACGAGAATAGAATAGAGATGTTTTAGTGTTGAATAATTAAAAGATTAACTTTGATATTTTAAAAATAACGTTTTTTTTAACAACCAGGAATTAAATTAAAATTTGTAGTTATAAAGGTCTTTTTATAAATTAATTTTGATATTTAAAAAAAACACGTGTATTTACATATTAAACTTTTTTTTAGAATTATAGTAAAATAGTTAAATAATATATTAAAACGTAGTATATTATGAAAAATATTTTTTGTATATTTTATAAAAAGAGAAGAGTCTAAGCTTAGGTACGTTTTCATGTTCGTCCTATGAAGAAGTAGATTTTAAAAGAAATTTCTTCTTATTTGTATATGTATATTTAAGATGATTTGTAAAGAAAGTTGATTGGTTCGTGCTCAGATATAGATCCCCAAAGTTATAAAAAAAAAAATGTTGAAATAAATAAGTAATTAGAGGAATATTTATCTTGTCTCGAATAACAATGATAAATCTGGACAATTAATACTAAGGGATCAAATAATATATTATTAATAAATAATAATAAGTAAATATAAAAAAATATTAAAAGATAAAATATCAAATTTATAAATATATAAATATATATATTTAATAATTATTAAGTTTGGTAGACCAAAATCATAAATATTAATATAAATTATAAAACTTTAAAAAAGAAACATAATCTCTCTCACCTCCTAAGAAGTTCCACTAGTGTCCTGAGAGGCATTGTCTCATTCCACATGCAACCTTTCAATGTGCACAAATTGTGAATCTTCAATCGTAAACCATTATGACTAGTCATGTGCAAGGATGGAACCAAAAATTTTAATGATGGATGTCAATATATAAAAATAAAGATATTATATAAAATTATTAAAAATTACAAATCACTCACACATATTTAAGATCAATAATATATATATATATATATATATATATATATATATATATATATAATCAAGTACATTTCAATTGTGTTCACAATATTTCATATTATAAAAATCATCAATTATTACGTATGAATCAAATTTTGTAATAATCTCTTTTTCAATATAAACAATCGTGTAATCAATAAGAAAATCACATTTCATCTTATTTTGAAGTATTGTTTTAATAATTTTTATAGTTAAAAATGCACGTTCTATTATTATTATAGAGACCGAAAGAATTAAAATAAGTTGAATCAATTTATCAATGGAAGGATATATATTGATTTTTCATTTTTTTATTAATTTCTCACACAATTCCGCAATAATAGACAAATTTTGAAATTGTAGAGCTATAGGCACGTCAAATTTATAGTATTAGAATTCATATGTCAACTGAATTTTCTCTTACTCTGAAAAATCTTATGAATAGAATTTTTCCATTAATTTGTAAATGTTAGAAGCATCACATTTTTTGTTATCATCTTTAGGATCCAAAATGGTGCTCAATATGAGAAGCTTGGTTGTGTTCTAATCGAATCTATTATTCAACTCTTTCTACTGATGCTCAACTTGTGATAACTTCTTTTCTACGACGAGATCAAATTATATCGAAAAAGAAACATTCAAATCGGGAATTTTAATTTCTTGTTTGTCACAAAAAAATGCTAACTTTCTCAAGAAGTGTTCCCCAACCACAATTTATTAACTTTTGAATTAATTATTTTGTACTATAAACTAAATACATACCATTTAATATATCTTGAGATTTTTGTTACAATACTTGACAAAATTTGTCACTGATTCTCATGATTTTTCTCATCACGTGTAAAATGAATATAAAATCAAATGATATCAAAGATTTAAGAACATAAGTAGCATCACCCTTTTTAGGGTATATATATTCATTAACCGTCAAATCTTCAAGAACTGTATTGTTACACTAAACATCCGTAAAAGATTATATACTTAATTAAAATGATAACTCCATATAGTGCTACAGGTCTTTGCAATGTGCAATTTTGATTAGCCTTCATCCTTGTCTCAATCTCATTTATTTCAACCAAATGAACTATTTCATTTTGTATAAACATCTTGTAACTCATCATTGCATTTAGAAGAAGAACACACAACATTTTCAATATTAGTCAAGTTTTGGAAAAAAGCATGAACATCTACAACTTCTTTAGCTACAACAACAAGAGCGAATTGTAATCACTACTACAAAATATACTTTCAACGTCGTCATTTAACATCGGTTAAAGCTGAGCCGACGTTAAATACACTTTCAACGTCGGTTGATTAAAAAATGACGTTGAAAGTGGAATGTTGGACACATTCTACGTCGGTTCTTAGTCAAAGTCAACCGACGTAGTCTAGATGAACCGACGTTGAATGTGTTTTCACCCAAAAATTCTCTTAATTTCAAGAATTGTCACTGACAGGATTCGAACCCAGTATTTTAGAGTTGAAAGTTGATACTCCAACCACTAAACTACTGTAATTTTCCGATAATAACTTACAAATTAATTATATTTATATACAAATAAATATATATCTGTGTAAATATATATTTATTTATATATATTTTCTGGAAAGTGTTTTTATTTTTTTTCAGCCAAAAATTTACTTAAGTTCGAGAATTGTCATCGACAGGATTCGAACTCAATATTTTAGAGTTAAAAGTTGATACTCCAACCACTAAACTACTGTAATTTTCTGATAATAACTTACAAATTAATTATATTTATATATAAATAAATATACATCCGTGTAAATATATATATTTTCTGGAAAGTGTTTTTATTTTTTTCGGCCAAAAATTTACTTAAGTTAGAGAATTGTCACTAACGAGATTTTTTGAACCCAAGTATTTTAGAGTTGAAAATTGATACTTCAACCACTAAACTCCTATAATTTTTTTATAATAATTTACAAATAAATTATATTTATATACATATAAATATATATTCGTGCAAATATATAAATATAGAATATATAAATACAAATATATTTATATATTTTGATATATTTATATATATTTATATAGTTATATAGTTATATATTTATATGTTGGATGTGAAGGCGCGTTTGACGGTGAAAGTGAGATTGACTCTCGCTTGAGTGAAAATACGTTAAAACTCACGGAAATTCACTCGTTCAAGCCTCGCTTGAGCGAAAATTGGTATTTTTCGCTTGAGCGAATGATGCGTTTCTCATATTTATTTTATATCATTAATAAATTATAAATATTATATTCTGTCATTAAATTACAAACCCATATAAAGAGACTCGCTCACAAATTTGACATCAAATTTTGAAAACTCACTCGACACACTTTCACCTTCGAGCGTGCCCTCACATCCAACATATAAATATATAATTATATAAATATATCAAAATATATAAATATATTTGTATTTATATATTTATATATTTACACGGATATATATTTATTTGTAAGTTATTATCAAAAAATTCGAGTAGTTTAGTGGTTGGAGTATCGGCCTCCAACACTAAGGTACTAGGTTCGAATCCGTCGCTGACAAAAAATTAATTTGGTAATGCTCTAAACTTTAATAAAAGATGATAAATAATAAAAATATAATATAAAAGAGAGGGGGATTTCTAGATAAATAGAGAGAGGGGAGAGGGGTTGGAAATAAATAGACTTTCCACGTCGGTTAAATAGAACACGTTGAAAGTCCTGACTTTCAACGTCGCCTGATACAACATCGGTTCTGGAACCGCCATTGAAGGCCTTCCAGAACCGACGTGGAAAGCCTTATTTGTAGTAGCGAATTGATGAGCAAAACAATATATATAATATGCATAAGGACATTCTTAAAGAATTAGAGCTTGTAACCCCTTCCACTCTCCACATATATTATTAGCCTCATCATATCCTTGACCACGAACATTTTTAATGTTGAGATTATGATAAAACAAAACAAATTTCTTGTTTAAGAGTGGTTATAGTAATGTCTCTTACATGTATGGGAGTCATATTCATACACTCTATCACACTATTCTACTAAGTTGTATGTGGAATAAAAAGTTGTTTCGTAATACTCTCTTGCTTGTAGAATGCTAAAAAATCTTCATCTACATATTTTCCTCCATTATCTGTTCTCAAGCATTTAAATTTTTTTTTCCAGTTTCAAGCTCTACTCATGTTTGAATTCCTTGAATACTAGAAACACATACGACTTCTTCTTGATAGGGTATAACCATAATCTCCCGGAGTAATCATTAATGAGTGACACAAAATATTTTACTCCTCGGAGGGATAATACCGGTGATGCCCACACATCATAATAAATCAAGTATAATATGTGTTTATTTATAGCAATCACTCTAGCAAACTTCAATCTATGTTGTTTGTTTATCACACAGTGCTCATAAAAAGGTAAAACAACATCTTTGAACCACGATAAGAGATTATGGTCCACAAGAATTTGCAGACCTTGTTATGGTATATGACCAAGTTTATAATGTCACATTATCACTGCTTCTTCTTAACTTACTGATACAATTGTTACATTTGTTTCTTGCAACGTATCTCCCAAAAGCACGTACAAATTTGCCATAATCTTTTCTGCTTTCATCACTTAGATTCCCTCTTACCACCTTTAAGATTTCACTTTCAATATGGATCTTATACCCAAGGTCATCTAATTGCCCAATAAACTATATATTTTTGTTCAAGTCTTTCATATGTCGTACCCTTAAACTGTGCGAACAATACAAACATACATTTTTATTTTGACAGTACTGACTTCAACATTCTCCAAAGCCTTATCATTTCCCATGAACATCAATCCACTTGAGACAGGTTCATAAGTGTAAAACCAATCTCATTGTGAAGTCATGTGTCATGTTACACCTGAACCCACTATCCATCTATCATGTAATTGTATTTCACCATTAGAGTTAATTCATGCTTTGCACACAAGAATATTTCTGTCTTCTAAGGTACTTGTAACACAATCTTGTGAGTTTGATGCTTCAGAGTTTTCCTCATGTCTTCTTGTGCCAACAATCTTTCTCTACATGTCTTCCTTTGCCAACAATATTTCTCTACATGCACTACAAAAAAAAACCTATTACCTACGGATACAAATCCGTAGGTAAATTTTACATTACCTACAGATATTACCCACGGATAAAAATCCGTAGGTAAATTTTACATTACCTACGGATATTACCCACGGATGAAAATCCGTAGGTAAATTGTACATTACCTACGGATATTACATACGGAATTCTATCCGTAGGTAATTATCCATTACCTACGGATATTATCCGTAGGTAATTAAATTGTACATTACCTACGGATATTACCTATGGAATTCTATCCGTGAGTAATTATCCATTACCTACGGATATCCGTAGGTAATATCATCTGTGGGTAATTCCGTAGGTAATTACCTACGTAATTACTATCCGTAGGTAAATTATATTAAACTAAAAGAATTGTCACTAGCAAGAATCGAACTCGAGTACCTTAAAGTTGAAAACCGATACTTCAACCACTAAACTATTAGGATATTCTAATAATAATTTACAACTAAATTATACTTATATTAATTCGTGTAAATATATAAATATATAAATATATAAATATATAAATATATAAATATAAAATATATAAATATATAAATATAAAATATATAAATATAAAATATATAAATATATAAATATATAAATATACAAATATATAAATATACAAATATATAAATATACAAATGTATAAATATACAAATATACAAATATATAAATATATTTATATATAAATATATAAATACATAAATACATAAATACATAAATACATAAATACATAAATACATAAATATATAAATATATAAATATATAAATATATAAATATTTAAATATTTAAATATATAAATATTTAAATATATAAATATTTAAATATTTAAATATTTAAATATTTAAATATTTAAATATTTAAATATTTAAATATTTAAATATTTAAATATTTAAATATTTAAATATTTAAATATTTAAATATTTAAATATTTAAATATTTAAATATATAAATATATAAATATATAAATATATAAATATATAAATATATAAATATATAAATATATAAATATATAAATATATAAATATATAAATATATAAATATATAAATACATAAATATATATATACATAAATATATAAATACATAAATACATAAATACATAAATATATAAATACATAAATATATGAATACATAAATACATAAATATATAAATAGATAAATATATAAATATATAAATACATAAATATATAAATACATAAATATATAAATATAAATATATAAATATAAATATATAAATACAAATGTATAAATGTATAAATATATAAATATATCAAAATATAAATATATTTTATATTTATATATATTTTATATTTATATATATTTTATATTTATATATATTTTATATTTATATATTTTATATTTATATATATTTTTTATATTTATATATTTTTTATATTTATATATATTTTATATTTATATATTTTATATTTATATATTTAGACTGGATAAATATAAATATAATTTATTTGTAAATTATTTTCAAAATATCCTAATAGCTTAGTGGTTGGAGTATCAGCTTCCAACTCGAGTGCATCGGGTTCGAATCCCGCCAATGACAATTCCCTTAATCTAATAATAATTCAAAGTTTCGAAAGTATAATAAATAATAAAAATATAATATAAAGGGGAAGGGGTTCTAGGTAATAATAAAAACTAAGGGAGGGGGTTGTAATAAATAAAAATATTTTGTTTAGGTGAGTGCATTACCTACGGATTATAGCGTTTTTTTTGTAGTGATGTCTTCTCTTGCCACAATGGAGCATTTAAAATGCTTCTTGCTTTTAGACTTTGATCTACCATGAGTTTGACTCCTATTAGATCCACAGTTTGTTAATTTACTTTTCGTCATTGTCAAAGTCACTACTTGCTTTGAACTTTCCACACTATCTACCTTACTTTTTCGTCTAGATTTTTCTTCAAGAATAGTTCTAGTAACATCTTCAAAATGTAGGCATCCAATAATATTGTTATTTGTTATGTTGATAACGAGTTGATTATATGAATCAAGTAACTTTGAAGTAGAAGTTTTGAACATTCATTTTCAATTATGTTGAAATTTGTTCCTGAAAGTTGGGCAAACGTGTTAAGGTTGTTAATGTGGTCCATCACCGATATGTACTCACTCAGTGGAAGAGTATAAATTTTTCTCTTTAAGAATATTCTTGTGTGAAGTGACTTCACTTCATAAAATTTGGTGAGTGTCTCAAATCTCCTTTATTGTAATCTTCTCTGCAATGATAAAACTGCATTTGTCATTGCTAAGTGCAAATTTACAATTGCATTATTATTCATTTCTTTCCACTTTTAATATGTGATGTTCACATGTTTTTCTCCAATTGCATCTACGCAATTGTCCTTTGTGAGAATTATTTTCATCTTTAATTTTCATAATGAGAAATTATTTTCATTAAACTTCTCTATCTCATGTTTTGTTTTCGTCATGATTTTAAAATTGACTTATGCACTTCTTACTATGAATAGTATTATCTACTATAACAATAAATTGTAGACTGTGATTTGGTACACCATGTAAGTTTATAAGAAAAATAGGTGGATCATTAATGGACACACTTAAATATCAAGTTTTTCTTAGTCAAAACTTTCTTAGACATGCACTTTCACATTATCACACTCTATATCTGGTAATAAGAAAAAGACCAATGTAATCGATTATAATTGACGATATAAGAAATGACATAATTATGTCCCATTGCATAATCGATTATTTGAGATGATATTCAATTACTTGTTATTATTCAAAGGTAATTAATAACAAAAGGTAAATATACGTAATTAGTTATATGTTTGTTTCTAATAGGTTAATGTTAATGTTCAATTATTAATTTATTTAAAAGTTATACATAAAATTTGTTATATGTTATATATTATTAATGTTCAATTATTATTTTTTACATGTAGTATAAGGAAGATAATTGTAAAATTATGATTAGTTAAATAATTATAAAAATTAAGTATGTTTTTTACATAAGTTTATAAGAAAAATTGAAAGCAGAACTAATGGAAAGAAAAAGTTGTTTTAAGAAATAACTAACGAACATTTTTAGGTGAATAATTTAGATTAGGAAATATTTTTTAAAATTATAAATAACAAATTTAAAAATTACATAATTATTTTTAGATAATTAATTATGAAATTTATTAAAACTATAAATAATTATAAACATACTTGTTTAACAAATAATCATAAGAATATTTTTAGGTAAATAAATTAGGTTAAAAATTAATTGATCAATTATAAGTAAATAGTTATAAAAAAATATATAACTTTCTTTTAGATAAATAATTTGGATTAAAAATTATTGAAAAATATAAGTAAATAGTTAGTTGATTAGATTATAAGTAAATAGTTTTAAAAATTATATAATCATTTTTATATCATTAATTATAAGAATTATTGAAACTCTAAATAATCATAAAAATATTTGTTTAATAAATAATATAAGATTATATTTTAAGTAAATAATTTGAATTAAGAGGTAGTTTATTAAATTATAAATAAATAATTATAATAATAATTTTTTTAGATAAAAATAATTTTGGATTAAGAGTTAATAAAGTATTTTTAAAATATAAAATATAAAATAAAAACAAACTGAGGAGGTGAAGGATAAAACGGGAGGGTGTTAATAGTATGAACTTAATATTTTGAATTGAGCCCATTAAACTACATTTTTTTAATATCAAATGTTAGAAATTTTGAACCATTCATTACCTTTTTGACTTATAAAGAACATATTCAAATTTAACTTGTTATTAGGGATCTTTTGCGCATCCCGCCTTTGCCCCGTTGGTTGCGCACACTAACTCGTTATAGTGACGGTGAATTATTAGTCTTGGTTTATCCCGCTAAAACAGGCTGATAAGATATATTTCTTATTTTATTTTATTATTTTTAAATTAAATTTTTTAATAAAAAAAGAGTAAAAAATTATGAGATATATATGATTTTTACCTTATGAGAAAGGATGAGTAAGAAAGAGATAATGAGTAAGAGGAGATGAGAGATAGGAGTTTGTGTTAGAGAAAGGAAAGTGTTTCACCTAAAGTAAGTTTAAATAATTATAAAACTTTTTAAATTTTCTTAATAGTGAGATAATGAGACTTTATGAATTCTCTTTATTAGATACCAAGATTTTTATAATTCTCTTTTCATAAATATTTATATTATATATTATTTTTCTGACTATTTATATTATATCACGTTAAAAAAATTATTAATAAAATAGATCACGGATTGACCTGCCCCACTCCGCGAGTTAGCCTAATGGACCTAATCCGTTTTGTGATCTATTTATTATTAAGTTTATTATTTGAGACTCTCCTATTTTCCAATAAATTATTTGATTCCAAAACCTTTTAATAATATTAGTATGAGCAAATTAAAGTCCTAAACTTTCATAACAATTATAATAAACAAACTAAAACCAAATAATATAAACTTAACCATTGAAAAGGTAAAAAATTATGTTGAACTTGATTATTTAAAAATATATTTCTTATGTTAATATTGTAAATGGGAAAACGTGATTTAAATGTTATATATATAATTTTAAAAATAAAAATTAGTTGCCAATTTTTTGAGAAAATAATTTATGCGAATAATATTTATATAAAAATATGTATTTGTTCAGTTTTTAAATACGAATAACATGGTCATATCCGGTAGGCAACGTCATAATCATGATTCCCTTGAATGATGTTTTTATTTTGTTTTGTTTGTTTCACTTGAAATGGCATGGCTTTGAGTGACCATAAAAACCATTTTTGTGCAGAGTGAGAAGATTGTGCAGCACACACAATCATCCTTATTGGTTGGTGATATCACATGCTATTCAATCTTCATGTCATCCACTTTTTCCCATTTGGACTAGAATCAAGATTAACTATAGTACCAATTATAACCGATTAAATTATTTAATTGATTTTAGATCAAGAAATTTTTAATTCAAAGTAATTTACTTTATTAATTAATTATTTCATCCAAAATTATATTAGACTATATTAATCTTCATTAAATTATACTTATTTGAGTTAGATGGGATCCAACCAAATACCTTTTATTTTTAATGAGTCAACCAGAAAAGATTAACGCTAAAGCTAACTTAAAAAAATATATATATAAACAAAAACCCAAATTTAAAAAAAAGATTCAAAATCCAACTTTTAGGTTAGAGTTTGAATAAGTAATAAAATCACTATTATAATTTTTTTTTCAAAAGTTATTATTCAAACAATATATATTATTACAAAATATTCCATATATTTAAATTAAAATTTATCTTTTATATAGATTCTTTATGGAAACACAAACTTGTTTAGTATTGCTATCAAATTAATTAATTTACGTAATTTTTAAAACATTTATTGTTTATTTCTTAAATATTTTAAATCTATCAAATTTATTCTTTATTACCATTGTCTGGATTTCTTCCCAACCAAAAAAAATAAGAACAAAAATTCATCTGAGTGTGAATGTAATGAATGTTTAGAAGTTTCACGAACAAAAAAAAATAAATTTTTATATTATTTATATTTAAAAAATATATAACTTCAGTAAATAATTTTTCAAATTTAATTTCATAATGTAATTTAAAAAGTGATAAAGAAAATTTTGCTAGGAATTTAAATATAAAATATAACGCAAAACAATGTTTTTGAAGTTCTTAACAAACAAAAATGATATTATTTTATTAAGGATTTTAAATTTGATCCAATTGTTATAAAAATAAAAGTTAATTCAGACTTATACGATTACGAAGCATACCTCTTGGCTGAATAAAATAATTTAAAAATTTATACCATGAAAAGTTGATTCAGAACTTATACATGTCTCTTGGCTCATCAAAAAGTTTCCTTTTGCAAGATGAAAGAGCCAACACTTATCAGAAAAATATTCTTCTGATATTGATTCGAAAATATCTCATTAAACTTGTTGTTCATAAAATTTCTTTTAATACGTTCAACTAATTAAATTTTTTAGTTAATTAAAGTAATTTAATATTTAATATTTGAGTTCAAATGACAGAAGTCACACAATAAATATACTTTGTGATGAACTAAAATATTATAAATAACAAGGATTTAGATTAAATGTTTTTTTAAATATATAAAGTTATCACTACATAAATAAATAATTTTGAAACTAACTCCCATTTTTAAATAGGAACTAGATTACATTTTAATGGTAATAAATAGGAATTTATTTGAGATAAAAAAAATATTATATTATGAACCATAAAAAAATTCAGATTATTTAAATTTTTAGGATTAAATTGATTTTTTTGACTTTAAGTGTTTATAATTGGTTACTTTTTAAAATAAACAATGTGTTATAATAAAATCTATTATTATTAATGTTAAATCATTTGATTTATGACTGAATATCCACTGTATCATTCATTCATAAACTATTAAATGTTATGTGTTTTTCTCCACTCTCTTCATAAATATTATACTTTTTTTTTCAAATACATAATACTTTAATAATTTTTCTATATAATCTATCCCCACTTCACTAATAGCATAATAAAAATAAAAATATTTTATTTGATAAAATACATATTATTATATAAACCATAACTCTAAAAGCAGTTAGAAAAAAATCATTTATATAATAATTAATAGAAACAGATGAGCCGATAGATTTTTATTATACTTTTATTTTAACAAATTTTGTATAATAATAATAATAATACACATATTTTATTTTAAAAATAATACATATTTTATTAACTTTTTTAAAAATAATAATATATTTTTATTAAAAAATATAAAATTAAATTAATATAAACAGGAAATTATAATTTATTAAAATAAAATAACATGATAAAAAAAATACAGACAAATAAGGTAGTATTTGTTTCTACACGTAAATATGAAATTATTATTATTATTATTTTAGTCTTTCAATTTTTATTTTTTAAAACTTGAATTTTTAATCTTGTTTTATTAAAATTAGAGAGAAGTATAATTTTTGTATATATTTTATTATTTATCACATGTGTAGATAGATGAAAGCATGTTTTTCCCTATTTGAGGGATAAAATGATGTAAAATGTATGTACTACCGTGCTGGTTCGTTACACGTTGTAGACAAGAAATGAGAGGCGTGTTTGTCATTTTCCTTTTAACAGCTGTGAAAAACATAGGAAAGAAAAAAGGTGGTCGGGCACAGCTGGACTTCAAAAACGGCTCAAAAAATCTCACAAAAGGCAAACCTGCAATTTGTTTTCTCATTTTTTTATTTCAACCCAAAAAAACACGCTGATGACGTGTCCAAGATCTTCCTTGGGCCTTTTTCTTTTCGCCTCCTACCCTTTCCGTTCCTCACACACTCATACCAACTATACCTCGCTTCTCCTTCTATGCACGCACATTCATCCTCCTACAACAACCCCTTCATCTTCTTCTTCTCTTTCCAATCCACCATGTTCCTCACCTTTCTCACCTTCTAATCATGTTTCTCTCAGGTACCTTCTTCTTCTGCATCTCCCACCCTTCCCTTCTTCTCTTGGAATCTCGTTTACCCCATTTCAGATTTTGATCCAAAATCCCTTTTTGATGCCTATACTCGCCTTGTCAGCTCGCTACATCTGTTGGGTCACTCTCTATTTTTCGTTGTTGAACTCTTCCCTGGTTTAATTAATAAACGGTGTTTGTATTTCTATGACGTAAATAAATAAATGAAATGTGTGTTTTGTTCTTGGAGTATCACATTGGGTTCTGGGAGTATGGTTTATTTAGTGGAAATGATGGAGAGTTTCACGTGGGTTTTATCTGTGCTGGGTTTACTTAATTTTGATGTACAAGTAAATTCCTTTCTCGTGAATGCATATAATAATAGAGGAGTAAACAGTGGATGCACTAACTGATTCAATTACAAACCATCATGTATGGTTGGTTTGTTAATTTTACAATATATACCTGAAAAGTTGTATCAACATTTAATTGACGGTGTAAACCTTTTTATACTGACAATGTAATTTTTGCAATAACTACCTAGAAATGAAATCGAGTGTTAATGCTTTTGAACTATTTGATGGTGATTCTAATGGTTATGTTGGCATTACTTCATGACTTGTGGTTGCACTTGCTGTGATACTTCTATTTTTGAAGTAGAGGTCATTGATTTTTGGCTCGCTATTGTTCTTTCCTTGTTCAATAGATCCATTAATTTGAATTGTTGGGAAGGAAACGTTACGACCATGCAGATTCATTACCGATGGTTTGATTCTGAGGCTAAAATACGGTTGTTATCTAATTGTATATCCAGTCCCTATTGCAATCAGTAAGCCACTTACAAGGTGTTATCAGCTTGCTGACCCTGGGGATTTTGGTCTGAGTGAATAGATAAGTTGGTCTCAAGTTTGCAAGATGCCATATTATATACAGAGACTTTATAGGCTATGCAATGCATCCTTTTCATCTGATGGACCTGTGTCGGAAGAGGTCATTGAGAAAGTTCGTGAGAAGTTAGGTATATTTCCTTTTTGACTTGTTTATCT
Source organism: Sphenostylis stenocarpa (assembly GCA_963425845.1). Classification (NCBI taxonomy): domain Eukaryota; kingdom Viridiplantae; phylum Streptophyta; class Magnoliopsida; order Fabales; family Fabaceae; genus Sphenostylis; species Sphenostylis stenocarpa. The sequence continues at coordinate 32,602,342 of OY731408.1, forward strand.
TGCTTTTAAATTAATTTTTGTCATCAACTTTGTTGAATGCATGATTCCTAACAATGAATGAAAGTTGTGAAGGCATATAAAGAGAGGTAGATGTGGATAATTGATTGTACTATACTCTGTCTAAATATCTTAAGCTTTCTTTGATTCCCTCCCTTTTTCTTCTGAATCACATATCTCTATGCTTTCGCCAAAACCAGTTTAGAGTATTTGTCTCTTTGAAGGAATTAAAGGCTCAAGGTTAAATTTTGTGGGACAGCGCAGTAAGCCTGCTTGTAATCCTTTTTATTATTGCTCCTTTTAAGGGTAGACTTTGGTTCATACTGTTATGTTTAACCTTAGGATGAATTAAAAACTTGAAGCTTTGTGGCAATTCTAATTTTTATCTTTGTATAAATTTACTTGCTGATTATCTGTTAATATATAATGGAACAGATCATCCTTTTGAAATATATTTTGCTCCTAATCAACTGTTACAATCTATTTTTCTTTTTATGTATAATTTGTTTTACTTGTCAATTTAGATAATGGATTGTACTTAGTACAGTTCTGCAGCTATGTTATTGAGGTGAGGAAAATAAGGATTTATCATAAGTTGTATATTCAAAGTGTGTATTTTCTAGTATTTTCCTTCATCTTGAGACATGCCTGCATGGTTTATAGTGAATGAAGAATTAACACAAATTACTACTTATAGCTTTATGATTTTCTGTCATAGTTCTCAGATGACTTTGATCTTGTCTAACCAATATTTTATTGATAACCTTACATAATGTTTCTACAGAAAGAATCAAACCATCAGATGTAGGTCTTGAACAAGAAGCACAACTGGTTCGGAATTGGCCTGGTCCAGTACTCGAGCGTAATGGGAGCCATCAATCCTTGCCACCTATAAAATATTTGCATTTGCATGAATGTGACTCATTCTCTGTAAGTAAAGTCTCATAAATTCAGATCATGTTTATTCTGATTGAAATTTTTATAATATTCGGGCCTTAAATTTGCAGTACTAGCTGAGGTTTGATTTACTTTATCTTTTGCAGATAGGAATTTTTTGCATGCCCCCCTCATCCATCATTCCTCTCCATAATCATCCTGGAATGACAGTGTTGAGCAAGCTGTTATATGGTTCGATGCATGTTAAATCCTATGATTGGATTGATGCACCTGGCTCCACTGATCCATCTGAAGGTCTATTTTCTATAACTTCATATATATTTTACTGTTGCTTAGTCCATTTTTTAATGCTGTACATGGGAGTTTGATTGCCCTTCTTTACGTTTACCTTCTCAAAGAATAGTCAGCCTCATTGAGGTAGTAGAGATGGTAGTATTATGCTAGGCATCACCAAAGTAGTCCATTCCTTTATTGGACAACTAAGATAAAAGCAGGAGTGCAGTAATTAGTTCAGAAATCAGTACATGGCACATGATCTTTGTTGATGCTATTATATGATATCATTCTAAGCTTAATAAAAAACATGTTGTGAAAAGGTTAAAGTTGTCATGACACTAAATTAAACGTGAAAAAGGGATAGAGACTTGTTCTTCGTTACTCCTTTACTTCCTAATTATTACTGTACTATAAGTTCTTTAATTTGTAAGAATTTTCGGAATGGCTCAATAGAATACTCAGCCATTTGGGATTTATATATCAAGGTTACGGTTATACTCAAATCCATAAATTATAGTGATTTTTATCCTTTCTTCACGCTCTAATGTGTGTAACAGCACAAAGACAAAACAGATAAAGTCATATTTTATAGACTCTTTATATTGAAACCTTGCAAGAGGGTCTAAGTGACAAAGTTAGAGTGATGTGTATGAGTTTGTATATATAACAGGTTGTTGTAATATTCATTTTGTCAAATACAAATTCTATCTCATTTTACATATAACAGGCTCTTTTAAAAGCACCAATGAATGTGATTGGAAAATAAACTTTGAGCTAGAATTTTCCCAATCCTTGTTATATATTAATGTGACTGCAATTCCATTATAATTTCTTAAATTTCCTAAAATAGCCTGGTTAAACCCCTAAAAGTATTCACTGAGATTGTGTTAAAATATCTCGTCATTTTGTAATATTTCATTCCATATAAATTTGTACGAGAATATTTGAAGATCTTGCAAAATTTCTAAATTTTCTTCTCCAAGTTTAACTTTAGAGTGAATGTATTTATTCCCCATTCATTTGTTACTGTGTTTGGGCCTCTAATATATTGTTGCAATTTGGACAGAAAAAATCTATCCCAATAAAATTAGGTCCTTCTTAAAATTGAGTTGTTGGATATGAGGATTTAAAATTTCCTTGTGAAACAGTTTATAAAGGAAATATTTTTTTTCATATGAATGGCTTCTGATCCGTTATTTTTCATGTCATCTTCTCCAATACCATTATGGTGAACATCATTGATTGGAGTAGAATTTCAATCTATATGAGTTTCATCTTCTAAACTACTTGGTCACTGCAAAAATTTATTGCCTTTGACATATCATAAACTATAAACGATAATTTTTTTGTTCTTTTCAATGCTTTATTCTGACCAATTAGATTATTAGCTGTTATCAATTCAACTGGAACACAAGTGTTGAAATAATAAAAAAAATTAGAGCTAAGAGTTTTTCTAGAAGTTGACAAATCATGAAATCCTGGAAGAAGCCTCTCCCCTTGTGGGGGTAAGGCTGTGTAGTCTACTACAAATTTCTTGGTAGAAATTCTGGAATTTAATAATTTACTATAAATAAAAAAGTTGTCTCGTGATGTGGAACTATAAGCTGTCATAATTCTGGAATTTACTACTTTACCATAAGATTTGGAATTTACTAATTTATCTCTTTCATAATTTACCTTCAAATTGCCCAAAATATCTCAATAAACTAAACTAAAATGCCCCAGAGGTCTACCTTCGTGAAGCTATGGAGGAGGGTAATTATACACAGCCTTTCCCTTGCAAATGTAAATAGTCTTTCATGATTTGAGCCCATGACCTTTTTGGTCACCGAGGTAAAGACAATATATTATAATTAAACCATTCCACTGTAAAGTCATACTTTTGGTTTACTTGTAAATTGTAATGATGATTCTCTGGACGTATAATGACTTGGTAAATCAGTTTTATAATTTGTTGAAAGTAAAATATAGTATGTTTCTTATGCTATACAACTGAAAGGTCCATGTCTGCATCTAATCCAGGGTTTTAAATAGTTCACATTACAGTTCAGCAGCTACATGTTCGTGGTAGTGCTAGTTTTCAGATAAATTATTGGTCTTAAGAAGGAACTAAATGTCTGTATAAATAAACCTACATCCTTGTCGCATTGAAGATTTTAACTGATTGGGATTGAATTTAGTGGAAGAAGCTGGTCCCCATGGTGTAATGATTAGAGAAGCATGGTTTGAAATTTTGAAACCCCTTGGAGAGAGGCACCCACATATAGTGTGCCCGACTGTACCTATGTTATTGCAGTTAACTATGAATATTTAGCATAACTTTGCCAGTCTTTAGTTTCACTTTATCTTCCCTGGTTTGGTTCTTGTTGGACATCGAGGTAGTGAGAACTCTGCTAGCCTTTCTTTTGGCCTTTTGATAGAGATGTGTTGTGCATGGAAAAATAGTATGCATAGCAATGAACAAAACTGATTATTTTTATGATGTGTACATTTGCAATTCTGCCACTAAACTAAACTAGAAAAATATGATAATCTTGAAGCTTAATTTTTATTATGATTATATTTATGAAAATGTTTAATGTGATTTTCCTACAATTCATCCAATTTGTAGTTTTACATTGTTGAATGAATTCTCTTCCGTACCCAGTTGTACGAGAGATCTGAACTCTGCACCCAATTTCTACTCCAAAACCAAAGATTGATTTTTTTTTTTTCTGTTCTCCCTATATTATATACATCTCTTCTCTACCTAATTGTTTGACGTTGACTCATTCTTAAATGTGGGGTCTGGTAGCAGTTTTCTCATGAAGCTTTGTATTTTATCTTTGCTGGGAAGTTATCTTCATGCAAAGATTGGCAATAGCTTCAAGTTCGATAACACCTATTTTTCTATCCATTGTTACCATAACCACTAACTCACTATTTTACAGTATCTCTAGCAATGTATAACGTACAGAATTCTCTTAGTACAGAATGGCCATATCCATATTATTGAATTCATATTATGTTATGACCAGTATGGCACCATCAGTATTATGGTAACCAACGTGATGGGCAAGGATTGTGCTTTTGCAGTTCCACTATTTCCCCACTCATTCTTTTGTCTCAAACTATCTGTTTGACCTCTAATAATATTTACATATAGTTTATATTCTATAGCCACAAACCGAACATGTGTCTTTACAACTTCAATTACACTAAATATGAAAAGTTGCAATTGCCAAGTTAAATAACTTTTCCTTAACTCTGGTCCGGAATAGACTTGGTAGGGTTATATTATGCAGGTATATGAACCTGATCGTAGTAAAATAAAACTAATTATTGATATAGTGGTTGATATATAACAACTTAACAAGAACTCCATGATCTGTATTGCAGAGCACTATCCTTTTCCCGTAATCAGTATCCCTTCATTTGTATTTCCTGTCTCTTTTTCCCTCATTTGTGGTTCAGTTAAGATTAAAACTTTTTATTTTTTAATTCTCCTGACATCAAAATTGTTAATCTGTGATTAACAGCTCGACCTGCAAAGCTCGTCAAAGATACTGATATGACAGCGCCAAGCCCCACAACGGTTCTTTACCCCACCAGTGGAGGAAACATCCATTGTTTTAGAGCTATAACTCCTTGTGCTATCTTTGACATATTGTCACCCCCTTACTCTGCAGACCATGGAAGACACTGCACCTACTTCCGGCAATCCCAAAGGAAAGATCTCCGAGGTAATCTGATTTGTTTTCATCGTCAGTTCTACCTCAACCTTTGGAATTGCGTTGTGTTAATCATATTACACCATTGCCAACCATCATTTCCACTGCAGTGAATGTTGAGCTAGATGGAGTGACGGTTTCTGAACTGACTTGGTTAGAAGAGTTTCAACCTCCTGATGACTTTGTGATCCGGAGAGGGCTGTACAGGGGTCCAGTTATTAGAACTTGAAAAATTTTCTTACCAAAAGGAAATTGGCTTATCTTTAGGATACAACAAAGGGAACTGGAATGTGCAATAATTATATTCTTTGTCTATGTCTGTTAGGCATTTGAGTATGTACATAATAATGCACTCTAGTGTAATCTATTTATAGACCTCAGCTTAATCCAGTAGAATAGTTTCGTAATGTTGAAATAGTACTTGTCAGTGGTCATATCAAAATCTGTTTTCATGAAGAATAAAGTGTTGTGATTTGGTCACAGTTTTTAGTAACATTGTGTCATTTTCAGGCTTCACATAGTTGTAGCCTCTCTAGTTTTTTAGGCCTTATGTTCACTCAAAAAGAATCAAATCCCTAACAACTAAGCCTACTTTGTATGAGTTTGTTTTTAATTTATATTACAATATTAGTAATATTAAATACCTTTGTAAGTGGTTGTGAGAATTTATACAGATAACTATTTCCGGAAGATATTGTCAATTTTTATTTTATCAAGTTATGTGGGATAACTTACAAAAACACTTTATTTGACGATAATCCTTTTATAACTTGTTTTAAAATACTTTACTTCTGTTTTTTCTTCAAATATATAAATGGATTTTAAATACAAAATTAGAGTCTGTTTTCAAATCAATCTTCAATACAATTTAGGGTTTCTTGCTCCCAGGGCCATTGTCTTTACATTTTGTTCGTTTGTTTTTCATGGATGTTTTTTTTAATCTTTTTTCTTCTTCTATATTGTGGAAGTTACTAGAATTACTTTGTATATTTTAGAAATTAATTTTCAAAATGTAACGAGGCATATCTAAGCACAATCAGAAAAATTACGTTTTTTATCATATAAAAATCCTTCATCAAATCTATAATATCGTGATAGATAGGTTATTAGACTTGAGAGTCTATTTAGATTAGTAAGAGGTTTGTAAGAGTTTATTTTATATGAAAAATATAAATTTAATAATAAATATAATAATATTAATTTCTTATTATTAAAATAATTAAAATAAAAACTTAATTGAATTTGTATAATAGTATAATCAAAATTAAAAAAAAAAATTCTAAATGTCTACAATCTCTCCATTTATGCGAAACCCTAAAATTCAAAATTCTTCAATCTCTCAATCTAATCTGCTTTATCTATTCTAAAATCCTAAAATCCCAAATCCCTTAATTTGTCAATCTAACCTAGAGGGCAGTGCACAGCGATGAGCAACGACAAAGAGCGTGACCACCGCACGACCCAGGTGAATGTTGTGCACCACCGCACGACCCAGCTGAACTTGTGCGGCCTAGGTAAACGTGTGCGACCTAAGCGAGCATCGTGTGACCACCCGTGCGACCAAGGACAAGCACGCGGCGACGATCATGATGATTATAAGCAGCAACGAACAGTGACAATGAGCGATATATGAACTTATGAGAAAAATATAAAGAGAGTTTGACTCGCCTCTAATTCGAAAGTTTACTTAGAGTCTACCAAATTTGACTCCGAATCTATTCTAAAAAGAGTTTACTTGCTAATCAACTTGTACCTAGTTATTTGACTAGTAAGAGTCAACAAGTTTACTCAAGAATTTGATAACTTTTATATATATATATATATATATATATATATATATATATTAATTATTGTTGATTTTATTAATCTATTTTTATAGGTCTTGAATACATGTTGAATTAATAATTTGTGAGTGTGAATTTGATTTTAATTTTAAATATAACTTTTCACAATTTCAAATGAAAAAAAAAAAAAATATATATATATATATATATATATATATATATATATATATTATGGATATAATAATATTATGGAAAGGGCAAAATTCCATTTAAGATCCAATGCATAGATCAAAACTGGAATGTAAACATAACGAATGATATCATTCAGATTAGTCAGTTAAAGTTTCCATTTCTAACGGAAATCTTGATCACAATATAAAACACATAAGATATTCATTAATTCGATAAATTTTGGCTGGTCAAGTATATATTTATAGTAAAAAATCATTAAATAAAGACACATGTAAATATTTCAATGATTATTGTTATATTTATAATTTTAATTTTTCTTATATGTACAAATAAATTATATAATCTTGTAATAAAAAAATTAATGCAATTTCATTATCATTTTTATTAAATATAAACATAGTATAAATAATCAAATCATAAAAAAAAACCTTGAAAAACATAACTATGTATATTTATTATCATATAATGCTACATAAATGATTTTGTTTAGTTTATTTCACTAACACAAATATCTTTTACATTAACTTAAACTACAATGTCTACCTTAAGACTGCAGGTTCGTCCATTAATATTTTCCATGCACTTTGTGTATCACTCAAACCACTTAACCGCCACATCCGCCACATCCACCACCACATCCGCCACCTCCACATCCAGCGCCACCGCCACTCCTAGTGCGGCCGCCACTACCAGTGCTTGTCTTGTTGTCTCCACAGACAAATATGATGATTGAAATAATAGAGAGAGAGACAGTAATCATGAGAAGCAAAAATACAGGTCCAGAGTGAAGCACCAAACCCGCTTCACCTTCATTTGCCTCGCCATCATGAACAAGAAGGAAGTGTCTAGCCATACAATGCTTGTTAGCTAAATGATCCTTTATAAATCTGGAATTAATTGCTACCATCTATGTCAAGTCAACGAGTATGATTCTTTAGAACCACGCAAATACCAACAAATTTCAAATCATACCTTATCTTTTTGTTCAAGCTAACACTCTCAAGGAAAATGACTTGTAAATTTTCAAATGGGACCATATATATAAAAAACTTGTTTTCAATTATCTTTCATTTTAAGTTTCTGAGAAATTACTAGGAAATTATTTCAAAATTAATATGTTAAAAAAAATAAAATTGACTGTCTTTAACTAAATATGAGATGAACATATTCGTGAATGTTGAAAAATAAGAGAAATTAAAGAAGATTAAAACTGAAATAACTAACGGAATTAACTTGTTTGTAATTAATCTCGTTTAAATTATCATTCATATTATATATACCTGACCTAATCCAGCTAGTTTCGTTAAACAAGACATTGAACGTATTAAAAAAAATACAGCATATTAATAGGATTACAATGTTGTTTGACTTTTTGGATATTTATTTATTATGATGAAAATATATTAAAAAAAGTTGAAGTAGCTATAATCTCCAGCTAGAAATCTGCAAATTCCTAGAAGTTTCACAACTTGAAGTTTCAACCACACCTTATTAAAGATATTTGTTGACGTTGGCCTCTAGAATTGAAATATATATATATATATATATATATATATATATATATATATATATATAACATGTTATAAATGACTTTTCAAAAGAAAATAGTTTTACAACATCTAATAACTTAAATTTGTATTCTTAAATTATGTTAATCTATCCACTAATTTTATATTCGATGTATTATTAGTATAATATTCAATGAAATAATTTTGTGAGTATTTTTTGGATAAAATTACTAATATTTATTTTCATTTGACTTTTATTATAGAGTTATTTCTCATAATTATTTTTCATATTTTTTTCTTAATCTAAAACGATCATACTAGTTGCTTATTATAGTTACTCGTCGTGGAATAATTTAATTCCACTTAAACGGTAAAATAATGATTCATTGTTTTTATGTTTATTTTTTCGTAATTTAATAGTTAATCAGCAACTAATTTAATTACCTACTGAGTTATCTATATTTTTCTACATTATGTTGGTGGCTAGAGATATATAAATGCAACCACTTCGTGATAACAAAGTGACTCTAAATGATGTTTATATTTAATATATTGATGAAAATTAAATGAAAGAGTGTAATCAGTAAGAAAAAAATAAAATTTAAAATTATTTGGTAAAACACATAAGAGAGGCAAAAGGAAGAGTGAAAATAAATGTTGAATAATTCTTATTGGTCTGATGATGGAATATTCAAAATAAATTGAACATGAAATTAACATAAGTTAAGAATTAATAGACTAATTAAATATATGTAGATAATATGTTTTAATCTAAATCTACTTCATATGTTTGGGAACGTGTAATTTTTACGTTTGATTTGTAGCATACTAAAATTGGAAGAGTGTTTTTGTTTTCTTCTAAGACAACGAGATATAATACCAGAAAAAAAGGAGGCATACCTGCATATCGTGAAACTGTTGGTCGTGAGTAAAATTAAATATTTAATTTTCAGAGTTTGATGGAATAAAAAAAAAAAATAAGGAGAAGATAATTAGGAATTAATTAGAATATTTTAATATTAATGATATTTTGAATAATTATTATTTAATTTTGAAAAGATAAAATGATTTCGTGACTGTGTAGAAATACAACAACATTATATGACAAATAATCAATGATATGAAAAATTCTTAGTCATCAGAAACTATAATATATCCATGATAAAAAAAAAATTATACATCACACTATAAAAGTAAGAAATGTAAAAGTAAAATGAAGTAGGAAATTTGGGGTATTATGGTATTATATCTGCTATACTTCATGCACTTTGTATATAGATAGTTTCTAACATCCTCCACCACCACCTCCACAACCACCACCACCACCACCGCCACCACCACCGCCACCTCCACAACCACCGGCACCACTGCCACCTCCACAACCACCACCACCGGCCCCACCGGCCCCACCGCTACCTCCACATCCACCGCCACCACTGCTACCTCCACATCCACCTCCACCTCGATGTCTGCGACACCTGTTAGTTTTGTTGTCGTCTCCACAGGCAAATATGATGATTGAAATAATAGAAAGAGAGGCAACAATCATGAGAAACAAAAATATAGGTCCAGAGTGAAGCACCAAACCTGCTTCACCTTCGTTTGCCTGAGAAAGACCAACAACAAGGACTCTAGCCATATTATATATATATTTACCTTCTCACCGATAATGCTACCTGCCATATTCTTCCATTCTTCAGTATAATTAGATATCCTAAAGAGTTTGTATTAAAATAAATTTGGGGTTAATTATTACTGTGTTTGTAAATTCAGAACCTAAGTACTAGGGTAGGCCATAAAGTTGGAAATAAATACAAGTATCTAATCAATCTTAAAAATGTTTATCACCGACTTGTTGACTATATGTAATATATATATATATATATATATATATATATATATATATATATATAATAATAATAATAATAATAATAATAATAAATATTTAATATAAAAATAATTTTTATTAACATGAGATCATCTCATAAATACTAATAAATATGTATATAATAAAAAACATTATATTTTAGATTAATTCTATTATTTGCTTATAATTTTTATATTTATAATATTATTTGTTTGGGTCTAGTAATCACGATTATAACAGTTGATTTCTAAAGAATAAATTAATTATTTAACTGTTGATACATAAAATATTAATCAAGTACCTCACATAATTTATATGAATGTTTATTATATTACATAATTTTCTATTATATTTATATTTTTATTTATACCATATATAGGAACAGAAAGAATCATACACTAGTGAAAAGGGACTTTTACGTCAGATATTTAGGATTTTTTACGTCGTATTTAAGATTAACGTTAAAACGGGAGACGTAAATTTACGTCGGACTCTTTAGCCTGACGTAAATTTACGTCAGTTATCAAGACCCGACATAATTTTGCGTTGCATATACCACTAAACAGACGTAAAAATTTTCTGAAATTAAAAAAAAAAAACAGTAAATTTACGTCGCATATTTGTATATGCGACGTAAATTTGTTTTTTTTTTTTTTAAATTGGGTTGATTCTGTTTTACAACTAAACCCTGCAAATATATATTACAACCAGACAGTCTAGAGATTCAATTTTCTTTAGCTAGTAAATTAAAAATATAATATTATATAATTCAAACTACATAATAAAACAATATAATACAAACATACAAACTAAAAAATCTATTACAAACTAAAAGTTAATACAAAATAAGCTACCTAAACTACATAATACACACAATATAATATGAATAAGAACTTAAAAAATTATGTACTATAATTGTTGAACAAAAAATTTTGTCCATGGTTCTCTAATTTGTGTAATATCATATTCTGGCAATGGAGATGGATCTTGAAATACCTGAAACATTAATTTGACTCTTGTAAACATGCAACATGAATAAAGTTAAATAAACTTAACTAATGTTAAAAACAATTACCTCCGTCCAAGAATCAATTATACCCGCACAAACTATGACTTTTATCCAATAAATAACATAGTAATTTTTACACAAATGACTAATTTTTACAACGATTATTTTAATAATCATATCAACTTGTTTCCAAGGGTAAAAGTAAAAAAAGAAATAGGAAATTTGGGATATTATGGTATTATGTCTGCTATACTTAATGCACTTTGTACGTAGATAGTTTCTAACATCCTCCGCCTCCAGCACCACCTCCGCCACCGCCACCTCCACATCCACCACCACCACCGCTACCTCCACATCCACCGCCACCACCGCTACCTCCACATCCACCGCCACCACTGCTACCTCCACATCCACCTCCACCTCGATGTCTGCGACACCTGTTAGTTTTGTTGTCGTCTCCACAGGCAAATATGATGATTGAAATAATAGAAAGAGAGGCAACAATCATGAGAAACAAAAATATAGGTCCAGAGTGAAGCACCAAACCTGCTTCACCTTCGTTTGCCTGAGAAAGACCAACAACAAGGACTCTAGCCATATTATATATATATTTACCTTCTTCAGTGTATATAATGTGGTTGTAAGTTCAGAACCTAACTACTAGAGTAGGCTATAAAGTTGGAAATAAATACATGTATTTCAAGGGATATGCCATCAGATCTTCGTGGATGCTTCAATATTTGAATTTTTCAACCACGAATTACATTATTAATTTGTTGATAGCTGCTATGGGACAATGAAGTGGCTAAAACATAAATAACATGCATATAGGATAGAAATATTCTCCTCTTTTGCAAATATTCTCCTCCTTTCATTATGGATAACGTTGAAAGTCTCATATATTGAACATCTAAGATGAATTAAAAATAATTTGTCAACTTGGAACTAATTCCTTCTAAGAAAGTTTCCATGTTACGAGAATAGGAAAAAAAAAATCTAAAAACACTTGAAAAATTAATCCGAGTACAGTAAACTATTTAAGTTTCATACATAAATTTTGACTTCATTTTAATATTATTAAAAAAATTATAAAAGAGATCATATATATAATTTTTCTCCTCTCATTTACTTACTTATTTAAGGAATGTGAGACTAATTTTGCCTTATATAAGTGATACTGAAGTTCTTAGCTTTAAGTCTCACCTATACTACTTTTAATTACATTTATGAATTTATATAAAAAAAACTCTCAAATGTTATAAACAACAGAGGAATTTTTAGCATTATTGAGCTTTGACCGAATTTGAGAAACTAAAATAAACGTATTCCCTTTTTTCTTATAGTCAAGACTTCTAGAATATACAAAAACATGAGATATTTTGTTGTAAATATTTAATAATTTTTTTTTTCAAAAACTGTTGGATTGTACTCTCAAACTTTGATATTTTTGGTTGTTATTTTGTTTTTCCCTATCCAAAATTATATTTAATATTAAGCAGTCAAACCAATCCATTCAAACTTTATAGCTGCTTCGTCTTTCAATTTTCTACCTGTTAATAAGAGAAACCTTGCTGGATAGGGACATGTGGACTCTCGATTTGAGGTAAATAAAATTCAATTAGATTGACGCTTTCGGGATCAATCGTTTCCAATTTTCTTAATTTTTAGTTTTGACTTAAATGGATTTATTTGGTTTAATTTTGGTCAAATTAAATTAAATCTGAATTTATTACCAAGTTATATTATTATATGTCTCAACCAAAATTCATATGCTGCTCTTTTTACTTACACAATACTTGTTTTTAAGGTTTCCAATCTCAAGTTATTACGGAGAACGGACAACATACAGAACAAGCAATTTCAACCCTTTGTATAACAAATGGGGTAGAAGTCAACCGTTTAGTCAAAATCAGGTCCTTAATTAATAGGAAATTCATGATAAATATTGAATAAATCCTCTTGAGTAAGAAGTACAAACACCACAGCCCCAACCATCTTCAGCAAGGCAAACAAGAGGATCATCTTCTTCCCACCCATAAGCATATTCTAAGCTAATTGACTACATACGACACTTGGAGCTACATGACTCATGTAGAAAGCCAACAAGCTATCAACCGTAAAGGTCAAGTGAGTCTGAACGAAAGTTTTTACAGATATTCTCTTAACATGCAAAGCTCGGTAGCTTGGCCCAACCCATGTCAGTTTACTATATTGGTCCAGTGGCATGGGGATAACCATGTTTTCTCAAAGGGAGGTGCAGCTGAAACAATAGATGAAGGAGAAGATGCAGAAACCTGTTCAAAAGATGATGAAGAGAACATGCTCGATTATAGAGGAAATGAAGATGATTGAAGAGATTGGAAACAAAAATTTGACTGCTAGACCGGTTTTAGTGCTTTAAGCTTCACTTTGCTATTGTTTATGTTCAAAGTTTGTATGTTATGTTTGTTATGTTGTGTGTTAATTAGTTGACTGTAGAACTTGTGATGTTTACTTTTGAATTTATCTGAACATGGTACTAATTTAATGTTTAGTGGTAGTTTCATTTTCGAGGCTTTAGTGAAAATGTTAAGTCTAGAGTAGAAAGTAGAAAAAAAAAATCATTGTTGATGTGTCCAAAGAAATTTTTGAATGAGATTTTGAACAAAAAGGAAATATAACGTACGGTTTTTAACCACAAGTGACCCTAGGATGTTGGTGCATGAGCATGAAAAGAAACTAATTTGTGGAACTAAGAGTTAACTTGAGTGGGAAAAGTCAAATGAAAGTCAAGTGAATAATGCACCCAAACAATTGTAAAGAATGTCAATACTTCATGAGGATAATTGATATTGCTTGATTCCTCAATCTTATCCCTTGTTAGTAAGACTTGAAAATGATGAAGATAATTTTTTGTTATGAATTGAATCTCAAGGCCAAATAGCCAACCATGAATTAAGTATAAAAGACCCCTCCTATTTGAGCTAAAAATGAATATGTTGTCCTGAGCCAATTGTAAAAGTTAGATATCTAATTATCCAACCCTCCTTTTATTTGAGAGATTGAAGAACTATAAATGAAAGAGAAGTTGAAGTTAATATAAGGAAGAAAATACAAAGAAAAGGATTTTTATTAAGGCCAATTAGAATTATAAAGCCTCACATGTGAAATTCAAGAAACACTCAATTGTGTGAGGGATGTTATCTAAACTCAAAACATGGAGTTAGTGTAAAAACAATAAATTGAAATGAAAGAAAAACTGGAAAGGAATGATGGAGTTAAAGGCTTTGATTTATGGAAATTATGAAACAATAATCATTCAAAGGTCTTTAATCTCTCAAATACTTTGTTATCCAAGAAAAACCAATATTTTTTTGAAAGTTCAGCCTCGTTACAAGCCTTTAAAGACATCTGATTTAAGTCTTGCTCAACAAATGTGATGGTTTGAAGATGACTATCAATGTTGGATCATTTGATTGAAGTGATTGAATGAGGAAAACACTTTCCTTTGAGAGATGAAACTGCATTCCATTTATGCTTGAGAGATTTTGTTTCTTTAAGAAAAGTTAATGAATTGTTCCTCTTGTTAGTGTTTATGTCTGAAGTGCATACAAATATCCTATTTTCACTTGGATATGTAAACGGTATACCTTTTTGCAAAGGAATTCTCAAGAAAATTGTTTTGATGGATGAACTGTTCTGGATACAAAACTTTCAGTGATTTTTTTTTTCAAATCATCCTAATAACATTTAGCTGTATATAACTTGACATACTCATACTTTTTTTTTGCAAGAAATACAATACTTTACTTGAGGACAAACAAGATTCTAGGTTAGAGGAAGTTGGAAGTTGTTAAGTAACGAAATTTACTTATAATCTGACTTTTTGAGGAACACTTAATAACAATTTTACCTTAATTTTTGCTAGAAATTTCACCAATTTAGAATAAATTGTTTATATCATTTTTTTGTGCAGGATTAGGTACAAAAATTGAAAAGAAGAAGAAGAAGGAGAAGAAAGAAACCAATCAACTATTGGAAAAGAAATTAGAAGATTAGAAAAAGTTGACTAGTCAAAGAAGTAGGGCAATATGGCAGGGGAAGTATCGCTCAAGCGAGACATACCTCGCTTAAGCTATAAAAGCTGCAACTTATGGTGGTTCTCGGACTCAATTTCGCTCAAGCGAGATATTCCTCGCTTACGCGAGAAACATTACAACTTTTGGTGGCTCTCGAGTTTAACATCGCTCAAGCGAGATATACTCGCTTGAGCGAGGCTCTCGAGTCTAACTTCACTCGCGTGAGGGAACTCTAACTTGAGTGAGACTAAGTTTCTTCACAACAGTAGCTTGAGTGAGAAATCATTAAAACAGTAAACATATAAAGAGAAAAAAGAAGCTTTTGAGTGGTGGTTGTGTGGGAAAAATATTGGAGAATAGGCTTTAAGAGACTAAAAAGGAAAGGAAGAATACTCAAGTTCTACCCATAGGTTTTTAACTCTAATTTATATTTATTCCATCATGAGTAGCTAAGTTTATCCTGTATTGAGATTGTATGTAACTTATTAATTTCTTCTGTACTTCTCTTGACTTACATATATATGAAATCTTGTTATTCAGTGTTAATGATTTGATTTTATACTTAAAGTTAAGGTGACTTGATCAACCATCTTTTGATTTTTTATTTGGGTTTATGTTGAAAAGCTAAACTTAGATATGTTTAAATCAAATTATCTAATAATGTTGTATGCTATGAATAAATGTGATATTATTAGTTGATGTAATCATGGGCTTAATACAAAAAGCGTATTTAATTATTCAAGGGATTGATTGTTACAATAGGATTTTTAGAAAATCTAAAGCAAGGGATTACTTAGAGGGAATTTTAGGACTCAATAGCATTGGGCTAGAAAATTAAATATGTGAGTAAGAAGAAGACAGAAGGAGGAGATAAGCAAAATTTATTCTCAATACATCTATTTGATACTGTAGTTTTACCAAGTAATTTTATGCTTTAATTAAAACTTTCACAATTAATTTATTAAACATGTCTAAATTTCTTATTTAATTGCAAGTTAAACTTGAATCTATAAATGTTATTAAATACTTCACAAGTCCTTGAGAATACGACGCTTGTTTATACTACAACCACCTAGTACACTTGTTGGTAGAAGAAAAATCTTAACACTACTCCATTAGAATCAAGTGAATTTGGTGGGGTCACTTCGTGAACAATACATTTTTTAACACAATAATCATTAAATAATACATATTCACTACCTTTATCTGATCTAATCCTCTTAATTTTCCTCTGTTAATTGATTTTCTACTTCCGCTTTATAGGTTAAGAACATGTCAAACGCTTCATCCTTATGTTTAATTAAGTATATTTTGGTGTATCTAGAGTAGTAATTTATAAATGTTACAAAATAATTTTTAACCACCTTTAGACATGGTTTGTTTTAGATAAGCTAGATTAGTATAAATTAATCCAAGTTGGCAGATGTTATATTTGTTCAAATTTTGCAAGTGATCTTGATTAGTTTTCAAGTTATATAGAATGTCGTAGCTCTGTCTATCATAGAATATGAGTACATGACAGTCACCATGCATGTAAGGAAACTATTTGGATTAAGAGGATAATGGAATAACTCGGGCACAAGCAACAATATATTGTCATGTATTGTGATAGTTGGAGTGTCTTGCAAATTGCAAGGAATCCTGTATTGTATTTCATGACAAAGCAAGAAGAACCTACCAAATGTTATGTCAATGAGTTAACAGTGACAAGTTTATATAGAGACAAATTTTTAAAGGTTTATTGCAATAACAAGATGGAAAACAGTAAAAATGTACTGTGAAGATTTGATTAATTTAATCAAAATCTTCAAGTAGGAGAATGTGAAAAGAAAAGTCCTACATCAGATAAATTATATGTGGGTACTTACTGTGACACATTTACTACCAACATTCACTTTATTATTTATTACTTATTATTGGTTCCTCTTAGTATTTGATTACCAATATACACTCGTAGAAGTAATGTACACAATAAATAGAACATACACTTAGTGATTAATATACATATCATTTACAAGTATCGAATATAACCAGATAGTAAATATATACAAAGTCATCCCAAAATATACCTAACAAGGGTTTACAAGACCAGAGCAGACTAACTAACTATACAACCTAACTAAAAATGAGATATATTTCGTATGTCTACTAAAATGAAGTATCTCTTGTACCACTGTACTAGTGTCCGATCAAGTCCTCTACTTAGTACTTGCAGTGATCGTATTTAAACTTTACTTAGAGATGATACCGGGGATAAGTTGTGTTCAACGTCACCTATGCAAACATTTCATAACAACAATACATGCACAAAAAGGGTAAGACAACTTTATATTCACTTAGATCATGCAAATAACATTGAGTTAATTAGAAACTACACATACAAACATACTAGCAATCAGCACACAAATGATATGATATTATGAATGCAATGTATCCACTAATCTTTTCTAGGACACATCCTAGTATGCAAGACCATGGGGATCCCAAAACCACTTTCTCTTTTCTCTTTTTTTTTTTTCCGAGAAGGATCAGGAGTTTCACTGGAACCTCTCACCACCTCGCGAAAGTATACTCATAATTACTTATCCAGCTCAACTGATCATGAGAAACCCTGGGGTTTTAATCAGGATAATCAAGCTTGGTAGTGAGAGTTTCACAACTTAAGTAGCGAGCCTAAGCCACATATGAGCTTGATCATACTCAATCATCCCCGAGGTTAGCATAGAACCGACCCTAATTTTCCATATCCTCCTCATACACTCAATCTCTGACTCATGAACATGATGCATGACTTATCATAACTTCTTCACAGTCTTTCAACTTTGTTTCACCTCATTATACTTAAATCACATCTTAACTTCTTCAAAATAATACTAGGTTATTTCTAAAAAAAATCCGACAGAGTCTCTCTGTAAATCGAATATTCCCAACAATTTTTAACACCTGCAAAATAATCGAAACAACCCAGGACACTTCTACTTTTCACAAAATCATCCTTCCACCTCATCATACTCATCATTACTCAAAATCATAATTTTCTCAATTTTAATTTATTTTTCTTAAATAATAATAATAATTCCAAATAATTTCCTCAAAATTATTAAAAATTCATTTTCACTTACAATTAATTGTTTTCTCTTAAATCAAAATTGTTACAATACTTTTGAAAAATATTTATTAATAAAATAAAAATATAAAAATTCAATTTAATATATCTTAAAATTATTTTCCTTTCTCACACCTTTCCTCCATTCCACCAAATTATACAATACAATTCTACATGCTAATCCATCTTAACAAAAACACTCCACAATAATTTTCTACTTATCATGCTTCATAACATACATACAATATATCTCAATAATTAATTTACAACAATTATCATAATACTAAATATAGAAATAGGCTAATTCTTAATCTAAATTCATCAGTATTTCGGAATTTTCTAGAGTTATATAAGTTATTTTGGCATGAGGACTGAGCCAAAATTTCAATAACTTAATTATCTACAATATTGATGAAGGAAATGAATCCAAATACCCTATAGAATAATTTCAGTTTTTCAGTTTACAGTGGTTGTTTCCAACATGATTCAACTACAATAACACTACGAACATGCCTTGGTAATTTGACTATAGAAAACCATAGAAATGTAGAAGAGATTGAGAGAAATAAACTAACCTCTTGTAGCTTCTCAAGAAAATCAATATTTTCCCCTCAAAATCAAGCTTCAAAGTGAGGAGAGTTTGAGAGAAAGAGAGAATTGAGAAAAAGGGAGAACCTACGGGAAATTGCGAGAGAAAAATGTGTTTTTAAAAGTCAAAAGTTAATTTATTTTCTATTATTATTATTCTTTTTTTTTAACTCAGAAAATTTATAGAAAGTCAAAAGTCACTTTTCCCAATTCCTAATAATTTAATTATTAAAATTTTGACAAAAATTTTATCAAAATTTAACAAACCAGGAGTATTGAGAATTAGGATGTAATGCTACACTTATTTTACCCTTTATAAAAGGAACACAATATCTATCTTATAAATAATTCAAAATCTCTTTCTTTTTACTAATGTGTTGCATAATAATTGAATCCTCTTATTTCTTAGAAAGAATATTATTATTATTTTTTTCTAAGATTTAGAGAAAGTATTGTAATTTTTTCTCTTATAATTTAAAAAATATATTATAATTTTTTTTTGTAGTAAAATTTTATTATTATTTATTGTTGATTTTTTTTTCATCTTTTATTTTAATTATGAGTTTTTATTTAGTTATTCTAATTCCTAAGAATCCGTCCAAGATGGTCTCACCATAGAGTCGTTGCTTGAACGTGCTGAAGGTGATATATCCTAGCATGGATAGTTAGTGCGGTAGTAAATCCACGGAATGCAGGAGTTTCTAGAGTTCATGGACGAGGGATCTTTGTTTTGTTTGGTTGGAGTGATTTGAGAGAGTGGAAATGAGAGTGTGGAAAATGAGGAATTTGAAGAGAAATGGAGATGAAATTAAAGTTATTTAGATGAATGGAAAGTGAAAGGAAAGTTTATGGAAAATTGTGAATGATTTGATTGATATGAGATATAAAAATTATAATTTTAATTGATTATTTAAGAAAATTACCATTTTACCCTTTGTATAAAATAAGGTTCAAATTATTATAAATATAATTTTTTAATTAATTATCCATATTTTAACATTGATTATATATTTAAAAGAAAAAACAAATTTAAAAGTGTTTGTAATTGGAAACAAATTTAAAAAATTAACTTTTTTTAAATAGTTATTAAAAATTATATAAATAAACCATTACAAAATTACGTACATTGCATATCCATAAACGAATAATTTTGACATATTAAATAAATTATTTGACTAATAATTAAATAATTATAAAATATAAAATAATAACTAATATTGATTGATAATAACAAATAATTATGAAAACTAATAATATAATTGTAAATTATTATTTAAAACAAATATAAAATACAGTAAAAATAGAATAATAATTAAATGAAATATTCATGTAAACTTAATAGTAAAAATATTTTATTATTTAGTTAAAAATTATATTAATATATATTTTTGGCATATTTTTATATTTTCAACATAAAATAAATAAATATATATATATATATATATATATATATATATATATATTAGAATTACATGCATAAATTTTAATTATCAAATAATATTAATAATACATACATTAGATATTTGACAAACATTACTAAAATTATAAACCTATGCACACTAATGTTCTTCAAACAAATAATTATAATGTTATCCATCTTTTGCAGTCAAGTCCTCCAGTTCAGATCATTCAATCACTTCCACTCAAGAACATGAACAACTGGGAGAGACGAAGATGTGAGGGCAAGCCAAAAAGTCGTCTAACATGTGATTCGTGAGTACACAAATGATTATAACACTGAAACATAAGTTGCTCGTCATTTAGGTTCATGCCGACTAACATGTCCCATATATCTGACTCCGAATGTTGAAATGTTGATGATCGTCTCATCACATTAACTTGCTCATTAATTAAATCATTTCTGCGTTCAATGGCGACCACCTGTCTTTCAGCTATGTCAGATAATCGTTGGGTCAATGTATTACCTTGCCCAAGGTAATCTGTAAATGTGTTCAGCCTCGTTGTTAGTTTGTCAAATTGACCTTCCATCACATCAACCATAGGCTTTTCTTTTTGTGCCCCGAGATGAAGAGGTTCCACCTGAACCAGTAGACGCAACAGATGGAATTGACTGAGCACCCTCAGCAGGACTGTCGGAACCCATGCGTGGAGGTGATCGATAAGCTGTATCAAATCCTGCATCAAAGCCAAAGTGAAATGGCTGCTCCTCTGGTGTGGGGTCCACATCAACGTTCAAGTCGACTGTTGCCCTTCGAGAACTGATATTCATTCGGGACTGACGCGAAGTTCTTGCCATATGTCCACTGGCTCGATCAGCACCCCACAATTCTTCCATCAAATCATAATGCCTTATAGTTGACAGTTTCCATTTAGCTGCAGAAGGCTTCGCCTACAAAATAATGAGAATGGTTAACACTCGTAATTGTTATGTTTTGCTATATCAACAAATGATAATTCATATAATAGTACCTTGATTAGGTCATCCCATACTTCTTGCTCAGCCACAAACCGTTTTGTGATATCATCCCAAGCGAATCCACTAAGTCCATGAAACAAATCGTGGACCTCCCGCCATCTATCCTTAAGACTTTTTTGTCGATTTTTAACATTATTTTTAGTTATACCAATTAATCCAGACTGTCTTAGGAATTCAACTATATTATTATATGCTTGGGTTGTCCAACTACCATCAATCCGATTACCCAACCTTGCCTCATCAAGCATAGCAGTCAACAACCGAAAGTCCATGTCATCAGTCCATTTTGTAAACTCGCGCACTACAGTTGACGAATTCGGTGCAATATCCTTTCCTCTGTTCATTTTAAACCTATTGGAAAGATAATATATGTAATTACGATACCAACATATAATTATTATAAATAGATAATCGTAATGTAATCGTATTTCAACAATAACAATAGTACATCTTATTAAATATATTATTACATACAAAATCTAATGACTTTGATAATCTATCCACATTTGATTTGCTATAGTATCTCTTAAGTTTGACCCTTCCCTATAATCTTCTTCCCGAACTTGAGTCGACATATTATCCACATCTTGTTCCATCAACTCTCGATCCACTTCAACTAACGGTGATTCATCGTTGTCTATCCCTCGAAGAAAATTGTGTAGAATGCAACATGCTAGGACTATATTCGTCATTGTATCAAATGAATAATGAGGCTCGTTCCACTAGCTATTATAGGAAATCTTTTCTTCAAAACTCCAAATGTTCTTTCAATGACATTTCTAAGAGACGAATGTCGATGGTTAAACAATTCTCGGGGTTTTGTGGAACTCGTCGAGAATACTCTTTAAGGTGGTATCTAATGCCTCGATAAGGGGTCATTATGTTTGCTTTTAACATAAATCCAGCATCTCCCAAGTAGTATTTACCTATTTAAAATCATTGAAGTTATACTAATTAGAATATTTAAACTAGTTGACTATACACAAAATCCGCATGTTATAAATAATAAACCTTGTGGTATGATAAGGCGATCCTCTCTCGTAAGAACATCCTTTAATATTCTTGAATCAGATGCTGTTCCTTCCCACCCTGCTAGAACATATGTGAATTTCATGTCGAAATCACAAGCTGCAAATACGTTTTGTGTTGGCCAATCTTTTCTTCCACGAAAACGAGGGGCATCTGATCTTGCGACTTTAACTCGAACATGAGTTCCATCTATTGCCCCTAAACAATCCTAATTGGTAAAAAAATTTATTGTCATTAAAGTTTAGATAATCTATGTGTATGTTATATAGACACAAAGTTGGTAAGTAGATTACCTTAAAGTATGGGTAAAATCGGTTGTTGCTTAATATATACGGACACACATCCCTTCCTGATGGTTGAACAATTAATTGTTCGTCCAACATTATTATCGCATTCAACACGTTATGAAAGTGTCGACTAACGGTTTCACCTGATCGATGGAAAAAAAATGAAACAGTTCGATTTTTAACGTTATGTCCGATAATATGGAGAAATTTAGCCACTTGTTCTTCCACTGTTGATTGTAACCCATCGTTTACTAATCCAGTTGTCCTTACTCGTTGACACAAGTTAATGAACGCCTCCGGTCCCATGCGAATAATGTGACGAGATTGTTCAGTATGAATAAGGTATGACATCAACTCGTGCCGACGACGTTCTTTTTCAGAAATAAAGTCCCTAATGTTACTGCTACTACAAGTTACCATAGACAACATATTTAATCCATAAGCTATCAAACAAAGAATTGTCATCGCTCCTATTTCGCTTCGCTTTTTTATCTCACTTTGTATATGTGAAATCATGTTTATATCCAGACCAGTATCTATATCGTCATTGTCTAAACCAATGACCTCGATGTTTTTGTCATGCCATCTGCATATATATATATATATATATATATATATATATATATATATATAATTAATTAATTAATTAATTAATGTTTAATGGAAGTAATTCAAAATTGCCATCTGCAAACCAAGTATCACAAAACCAAAAATTATTTACAAAACTACTAATAATTTTTTTCTTCTAATTTTTTTCCTCTAATATTTTTACTAATAATTATTTACAACAAATTCTCATTTGTTGTTGCAGTTAGTACCTATTGTACCAGATTAAAAAGAAATTGCAAGCGTCATAAAGTTATCATATGTAAGTATTGTCATAATACTTATACCTAAATGCTTAGATTTCAGAATTTTGTATTATCCATATCAAAAGTACGGCAATATTCTTAAGCAGGTTATACATGTCAATACAGATCATTCTTCAAATTCAAAACACAATTTTGGTATACAATTATAACATACATAAAATCAACAGTTGTAATTGATTATAAATGAAAGTTTTGGGTTCATCATTTTCTTATACAATTTCCATAAAAGCTATATCTAATTAAGGATGATAATTAAATCTACCACTGCAGTGACCGATTGGTCCCTCATCTTGAGTTTAACAAAATAAAACTGAATTTTGTTCCTTAAAAAAGGATCAAATATTTTATTACATGCACATTTTAATATAAATATAATAAATTAAAATATATACTCAATTAATAATAATAATAATAATAATTTAAAAATTGTAAAATTACAAATATTTATATATGTATACAAAACAATACATAAAAAATATGGTAAAATTAATTTATTATAAGTATAATTATGATTTTAGAAATAATATAGAATGGGACAACAAGCTTGGTACCTTGTCTTCAATCCCGCGACTCGATTCCTTGGCAAAACTTTCAGTCCAATAGCGAGCAATGTTAACAAATGTCTGATAGTCTTTCAGATACTGCATTATGCATGGACAGACAGGATTATAATCACAGAAGTTGACCTAGCAAAAATAATCTCATTTTTTGTAAGTAAAAATAATCTCATTTTTTCCTCTAAGATATAGCCTGCAACAACAACAACATAACCAATGCACAAGTCAGAAACCATGGTCGTATGGTGCACATTTTTTGTTGGAGTGGAGGAGGTTTGGCCATGTTTTATACCTCAAATCTGAATAGTCACACACACTCTTATGCATGCACACGGACTCCAAAAACAAACGTACCAACCAAGTTTTATGTTCCAACCATGACGGAGAAGACACGGAACCATACCGGGGTGTTCCTCCAGACAATATACCAAGCAAGCTGTTGGTGGGACAAGGTCACACCGAAGTTAATGGCTCGCCGCGAAGATCCAACCTACAACACAAATTACACCTATTGGCATATGGAATAGAGTCTTTTAGCTAGTCTTATGAGACTAGCTTTGCTTAATATAATACAATAACTTTCCCTATCAGCTGTAACTAGAGAAGAAAGAATAAGTCCTGTAACTACGGGCTTTGGTTCAAGTTCTATCACTCGTGAACACGTGAAGTTGGTCAGTACAGCCCATGACCACTTGCATGTACAGCTCGTGACCTCTGCATGTACGACCCGTGACTTCTGTTCATGACTTACCTCCTTCTGTCGTGTTTAGAATATATAATATTTCAAATAATCAAGATTTAAGATAACGGTTCCAGCAATAACCGCTATTAAAAATATATATTAGATAGCGGTTAAAATGATAACCGCTCTTAAAAGTACCATATGATAGCGGTTACAGGTTAACCGCTATCTAAAGTCTCGATTATTTGATTATATATTTAAATGTAAAATTATATATATATATATATATATATATATATATACATATATATTCTAAAATATAATTTATATTAATTACTATAATATAAAATATATATTCCACAATATAACTTATTTTCATTTATATATATATATATATATATTATAGAAAGGAAAATAAATTATATTTTAGAATATATAATTTTGATGTAAAACTATATTTATATATATATATATATATATATATTCTAAAATATAATTTATATTAATTACTATAATATAAAATATATATTCCACAATATAACTTATTTTCATTTGTATATATATTATAGAAATGAAAATAAATTATATTTTAGAAGATATAATTTTTCAAATGATCGATTACTTTGCCAAAATGATCGATCACTTTTCCAAATACTCGAGACTTTAGATAGTGGTTAACACTGGAACCGCTATCATAAGTTCACATCCGATAGCGGTTCCAAGTTAACCGCTATAAGTCTCTAGTATTTGAATTTATTTTGATGTATAATTATATTTATATATATATATATATATATACATATTCTAAAATATAATTTATATTAATTACTATAATATAAAATATATATTCCACAATATAACTTATTTTCATTTATATATATATTATAGAAAGGAAAATAAATTATATTTTAGAATATATAATTTTGATGTAAAATTATATTTATATATATATATATATATATACTAAAATATAATTTATATTAATTACTATAATATAAAATATATATTCCAGAATATAACTTATTTTCATTTGTATATATATTATAGAAATGAAAATAAATTATATTTTAGAAGATATAATTTTTCAAATGATCGATTACTTTGTCAAAATGATCGATCACTTTTTCAAATACTCAAGACTTTAGATAGCGGTTAACCTGGAACCGCTATCATAAGTTCACATCCGATAGCGGTTCCTGGTTAACCGCTATCTAAAGTCTCCAGTATTTGAATTTATTTTGATGTATAATTATATTTATATATATATATATATATATATATATATATCTAAAATATAATTTATATTAATTACTATAATATAAAATATATATTCCACAATATAACTTATTTTCATTTATATATATATATATTATAGAAATGAAAATAAATTATATTTTAGAATATATAATTTTGATGTAAAATTATATATATATATATATATATATATATATATTCTAAAATATAATTTATATTAATTACTATAATATAAACTATATATTCCACAATATAACTTATTTTCATTTGTATATATATTATAGAAATGAAAATAAATTATATTTTAGAAGATATAATTTTTCAAATGATCGATCACTTTTTCAAATACTCGGAGACTTTAGATAGCGGTTAACCTGGAACCGCTATCATATGTTCACATCCGATAGCGGTTCCGGATTAACCGCTATCTAAAGTCTCCGATATTTGAATTTATTTTGATGTATAATTATATATATATATATATATATATATATATATATATATTCTAAAATATAATTTATATTAATTACTATAATATAAAATATATATTCCACAATATAACTTATTTTCATTTATATATATATATATATATATTATAGAAATGAAAATAAATTATATTTTAGAATATATAATTTTGATGTAAAATTATATTTATATATATGCAAGTTATTAAAAATTATATAAATAAACAATTACAAAATTATTTACATTACATATCCATAAAAAAATAATTTTGACATATTAAATAAATTATTTGACTAATAATTAAATAATTATAAAATATAAAATAATAATTAATATCGACTAATAATAACAAATAATTATGAAAACTAATAATATAATTGTAAATTATTATTTTAAATAAATATAAAAACTTTAAATTAATTTTATATATATATATATATATTGCATAAATTAGAGGAGGCACTCGTGTGTGGATTCCATGCACTTGTGTCTTCACATGGAGGAGATGGAGAAGGATAAATACGTCAATTATCATTTGATGATGTGTGTTTCTCTGCATATCCTCTCATATCCTCTTTGTTTAAAAGGGTGAGTTTTCCTCCCCTCTCCCTCAAATCATCGCTCGCATATCCTCTCATATCAGTTGAAACAAACGAATAACATACTCGTTTTTCTATCCTTTGAAACAGTAAATCATTGAAAACAAACACAGGCTAAAGGCGAAACACATTTTGCAAGGAGCAGTTGGAAGATCTTTCGATTTCATGTATAAACCATTAAACTCATTTCATCTTTGTTTTTACTGATTTTGTAATATTTTTACCCATTCCATGAGTTCTTTTATTTCTTATTTGGGCTTCGACTTTGTTTTTGTGGTTCACTCCTTTAATGATATAACCCCTATATTTGTAAACCAGCTTGTATAAGTGATAGGATAATCTAATCTAATAAAAAGTTTGTATTAAATTGAGTTTTTTTTTTAATTAATTCTTGAGTTAGATTGACTTGTAACATATTATTAAAAGTGATTTAATTGCTCTTTTTAATTTTAAAACATTTTTTAATTTTTTAAATAATTTTTAAAGAATAATTTATATTATTTAATATTTGAATAAAGTTTAATATTTTAAAAATATATATTCAGATGCTAAAATAATTGAATAAATTAAACAATAGTATAATTTTATTATAATTACTAATATTATTTAATAATTTTGGTTGAGTTTAGTTAGTCTCAAATTAGATATACATAATTCATCATCTAATAATTTATAAGAAATTGAGTGAAATAAGTTGTCTAAATAAAAAATAAAACTCAAATCAAATTTATTTAAGTTTGCCCTGAATCACATGATGATGGCCTTCTAATAAACACAGAGATATCTCCCTTTCTCCTAATGTACCCGAGATTTGTTCAAATTTAATGCATAATTCAGATAATAATTATATTCAGCTAATTGAATTCAACAATCATTACACATAATTTTAATGAGTTAAATAAAAAAAAACATAACAAATTATTCAGAATAATTTTGTGAGTATTTTTTAGATAAAATTACTAATAATTTTGATTTGATTTTTATTAGAGTTATTTTTCATAAAAAAAAATTCTTAATCTAAAATGATCATAAGAGTTGGTTATTATGGTTAATTCTTCCATGGTTTTATGATTTCTGTTTTACTAAAAATCTTCTTGTTTTGTTTTTTTAACTTAAACATGTAGATTTAGCTTCTTTTTTCGCATTTCATTGAAAACATAATCTAAAGCATTCAGTTTTCATATATTTTCTTTTTTCATATTTATAATTTTTCATTTTTGGTCTTCTCTTCTTCTTTTTTTCCTGGAAGAAGAAAATCTCTACATTTCTCAGTTTCTAGATCTTTTCTTTTGTGAACACAATTCTTTTTAAAATTTATCATCTTTTTAAATATGAAATAATTCTAATATCTCTTATAATTAAATACTCATTGATTTTATTTTTATTTTTTTTGCAACTTAATAGTTAATCAGCAACTAATTTAATTTCTTACATAATTATCTATATTTTTCTACATTATGTTGGTGGATATATAGAGAAATATTAATGCACGACTTCAAATAACATTATTTATGAATTAATAGAGTAAAGACATGTACATATTTGAATTTAAATATATTCCATATGTTTCGGAACTGTAATTTTGAAGTTTGATTTGTAGCATACTAAAATAAATTGAAATAGGAAGAGTGAGATATAATAAGGTAATAGCAGAAAAGGAGGCATCACTGCATATCTTCAAATCACAATACATCCATAATGAAAAAAAAGAAAAGAAAAGAATATATTTAAATATTCATTCAATCACAAATGACTAATTTTTACAACGATTATTTTAATAATCATATCAACTTGTTTCCAAGGGTAAAAGTAAAAAAAGAAATAGGAAATTTGGGATATTATGGTATTATGTCTGCTATACTTAATGCACTTTGTACGTAGATAGTTTCTAACATCCTCCGCCTCCAGCACCACCTCCGCCACCGCCACCTCCACATCCACCACCACCGCCGCTACCTCCACATCCACCGCCACCACCGCTACCTCCACATCCACCGCCACCACTGCTACCTCCACATCCACCTCCACCTCGATGTCTGCGACACCTGTTAGTTTTGTTGTCGTCTCCACAGGCAAATATGATGATTGAAATAATAGAAAGAGAGGCAACAATCATGAGAAACAAAAATATAGGTCCAGAGTGAAGCACCAAACCTGCTTCACCTTCGTTTGCCTGAGAAAGACCAACAACAAGGACTCTAGCCATATTATATATATATTTACCTTCTCACCGATAATGCTACCTGCCATATTCTTCCATTCTTCAGTATAATTAGATATCCTAAAGAGTTTGTATTAAAATAAATTTGGGGTTAATTATTACTGTGTTTGTAAATTCAGAACCTAAGTACTAGGGTAGGCCATAAAGTTGGAAATAAATACAAGTATCTAATCAATCTTAAAAATGTTTATCACCGACTTGTTGACTATATGTAATATATATATATATATATATATATATATATATATATATATATATATATAATAATAATAATAATAATAATAATAATAAATATTTAATATAAAAATAATTTTTATTAACATGAGATCATCTCATAAATACTAATAAATATGTATATAATAAAAAACATTATATTTTAGATTAATTCTATTATTTGCTTATAATTTTTATATTTATAATATTATTTGTTTGGGTCTAGTAATCACGATTATAACAGTTGATTTCTAAAGAATAAATTAATTATTTAACTGTTGATACATAAAATATTAATCAAGTACCTCACATAATTTATATGAATGTTTATTATATTACATAATTTTCTATTATATTTATATTTTTATTTATACCATATATAGGAACAGAAAGAATCATACACTAGTGAAAAGGGACTTTTACGTCGGATATTTAGGATTTTTTACGTCGTATTTAAGATTAACGTTAAAACGGGAGACGTAAATTTACGTCGGACTCTTTAGCTTGACGTAAATTTACGTCGATTATCAAGACCCGACATAATTTTGCGTTGCATATACCACTAAACAGACGTAAAAATTTTCGAAATTAAAAAAAAAAACAGTAAATTTACGTCGCATATTTGTATATGCGACGTAAATTTGTTTTTTTTTTTTTAAATTGGGTTGATTCCGTTTTACAACTAAACCCTGCAAATATATATTACAACCAGACGAGTCTAGAGATTCAATTTTCTTTAGCTAGTAAATTAAAAATATAATATTATATAATTCAAACTACATAATAAAACAATATAATACAAACATACAACACTAAAAAATCTATTACAAACTAAAAGTTAATACAAACTAAGCTACCTAAACTACATAATACACACAATATAATATGAACAAGAACTTAAAAAATTATGTACTATAATTGTTGAACAAAAAATTTTGCCCATTGTTCTCTAATTTGTGTAATATCATATTCTGGCAATGGAAATGGATCTTGAAATACCTGAAACATTAATTTGACTCTTGTAAACATGCAACATGAATAAAGTTAAATAAACTTAACTAATGTTAAAAACAATTACCTCCAGTCCAAGAATCAATTATACCCGCACAAACTATGACTCTTATCCAATACATAACATAGTAACCACATTCAAACGAGTCTGTTTGCTTATTACACTTGAAATGATGCAAAAAAACATAATGTTATTTTCAAAATTTAAATACAAACAATAATTATGGTATTCACTTATATAAATAAGTTTCTAACCTTAGGATAAATGAACTGTAAAGTCTTTGTTCTAGGTTTTCCACTTAGAACATTAGTTCCAGTACACGATTCTAAGTGAAAAAAGTCATATATTATTCAATATGTATTTACAATTTAAAAACATAATTAATGAATAAAAGATAAAGTTACCCCTGTAATAAACTTTTCATTTCTTGACTCGGTTTCCGATGTAATGAACAAAACCACACCACAGTGTAATCCCAGGGTATGATTACAATTAACTACCAATGAGACCTACATTGTATGACATAAAAATTAGTTACAAAAATATAAATTAAAATACTAACCCTTCAATATATGGAGCCAAATATATATGTCTTTTTGAGTCACTCATCCATGTTTGCATATATTGTTGGATTCCAACCTTTGTATTTTCATATTTGTAGCTTACATCAAAATTATATTGCGTCTTATACTTTGACTATAAGTGTAATTTTAACTTTTCCTTACACGTCTATTACTAATGTTATTATATATATATATATATATATATATATATATATATATATATATATATATATATATATATATATATATATATATGTGTGTGTGTGTGTGTGTGTGTGTGTGTCATGATTTTAAGATAAGTTATCATCTTTCATCGACTTCTCACCTACTCATACTTTAATCTATTTAATCGAGAGAGTAAAACTTATGATCTCGTTGAATCTGCACAAACATAATAATCACACTAACATCACGTAAGACCTAACACCCATAATTATACACATATCGATCAATTATAGATTAAATTTTTTACTCGACTTAACTTCACTTACACAAATATAAGAATACACATAAAACTATCATATCATCAACTAATTCATCACACATGTCATTTTCTTACATTTATAATAAACTCGATTTATTTTAAACTAAATACTATAATTTTTCTTTATTTGACATTTACATATTTTTTTGACCATAACTTTCTTTTGTAAATATCAATTTCGACAAATTCTTATTTAATGAATTCTTCATTATTGGGGCTTTAATTTGAACTTATGAAATATAAAATATGGAGTTCCAAACTATTTTTTATCATTTTTACATGTTTAGACAAAATACATAATGAGAGTTTCGCTTGATCTAAAATTTAAATATATCAATTCTCTCTCGTCTTATTTGAGCGAAGATAATCTTACTTATACAAAATTTTAGTTGATTTAACACTTATTTTAACGAAAGTAGTATAACGAAAATTGAACTGACTTAATTTTCTCTTGGGTGAGGAACTATCGCTTAAGTGATCTACCACCGTTTTACGTCATTACTTCCATTATCTTGTCCTTGCTCAAATAAATTAGGTCTCCTTCAAACAAAAATTGATCTAAAATTAAGGTTTTTTCTTAGTCTCTTTTCTCCATCCAAATACCCACAAATACTATTCATTTACTCATAAACATATAATAAGTTTATCACTTAACTCCAAAATTCATAAATATTCATTTCTATTATGTTACAACATAATCAGGTCATATATATACCCCTTTCCAAACATGTTTATTACTTAAATAATCAACTTTCTTAGCCGTATATTCCTGAAGTATAACTTCTCTAAATATATAACCTATCTAAATATATAACCTATTATCAATAATATGATTCCAAAATCTGGGAAATATTTCCACGTATGGAATTTTCTCTTAAACTTATAAATAATTAAAATCACATAATAAAAAAATTATTTACCCGATAAAAGTTCTATTCGAATAGCATTTCTCCTTGTCCCTTTAGTTTCAAATTATCACCTCCGAATTTAAAATCCACCATAGTTTCAATACTTTAAATTTAAAAATATCTTAAAATATTCTAAATATTTATAAAAATTATGCATCTTAATCTGTTATTTATAAATTTTTTTAAACGGGTGAATATATTTTTATATTTATAAAATAAAAAACTACATTGTTACGTGCATTTCACGGATATGGCATCAGAAGTTCGTGCAAGCTTCAATATTTGAATTTTCAACCACGAATTACATTAAATGGCTTAAATTAGAACCAACTATATATACCTTATCCTATCCTTTCATTTTTGCAGATATTATTGACATTATTTTCATAGGCAGTTATATGAAGTTATTTCAACCATGCATATACAAAAACCTTTTGTTAATGTAAAATTTTTCTGCAATAAATCAGGCAGTGGTTGCCTTGAAACATGCACGAGAGTTACTGCGAAAACATAAATAACACTGCTGCATACATACCTTTCTCTTCATTAATGTTTGATTGGTTAAAAATACAACAACATGAGAGTTGATTTGTTGCAAGTGTTTAATACTATTTTCTTCAAAAACTATATTCAATATTAATTGCATTTCATCAACAACTAGGTCACACCTCAATTTTGTAAGAAGTCAAACCAATGCATTCAAACTTTATAGTTGCTTCGTCCTTCAATTTTCTACCTGTTAATAAGAGAAACCTTGCTGGATAGGGTCAACATGTGGACTCTCGATCTGAGGTAAATAAAATTCAATTAGATTGACGCTTTCGAGATCAATCGTTTCCAATTTTCTTAATTTTTAGTGTTGACTTAAATGGATCTATTTGGTTTAATTTTGGTCAAATTAAATTAAATATGAAGTTATTACCAATTTATATTATTATATCTCTCAACCAAAATTCATATGCTGCTCTTTTTACTTGCACAATACCTGCTTTAAGGTTTCCAATCTCAAGCTATTACGGTAATTAGGGGTTGTATCGTGATAGGATAATCTAATCTAATAAAAGTTTTGTATTAAATTGAGTTTTTTTTTTGTTTACTTTTGAGTGAGATTGAGTTCTAACATATTATTAAGAGTGATTTATATTATTTAATATTTGAATAAATTTTAATCTTTTTAAATTCGGATACTAAAATAATTAAATGAAATAATAGTATAATTTTATTATAATTATTAATATTATTTAATAATTTTGGTTGAATTTAGTTAGTCTCCAATTGGATATACATAATTTATAAATAGTTTGACTAGTGATTCAATCATTCAATGGCGTTATCAATAGTGTTTGAGATGACATTTTTGGAGTAGAACACATACCATTGACCATTGATTCCACTCCATAACCATAGGAATCTATTCCTTCCAAATACTCTTCAAAAGCTATGATCAATATTATTATTATTGTTAGGCATCTTAACTTGGTCTTTGTCATTGTTATAGTGCTCTTAATTATTACTTTTGCAATTATTTATTTCTACCAACTTTATTTCATACTATATGTTCTCGTTCTAACTACTAGTAATATTATTATTATTATTACACAAGTTGGTCTTACTTACCATCCGTACGCAGAACTTACCTACTATATTGTCATATTCTCATTTTTCCAATTTCCGATGCGTACACGGTTAAACTAAATTAATTTTCCTCTAAATTGTTTTGTACTAGAGTGTAGATGCTTAACTTTTTATGGCATTCATATATCTTACTACCTCAAATTTTATTTATCTAAATTTTCACTTTTATGTTAATTCACCGGTAGGTTTCATCAAACACCAAACTAAACCTAAGGATAAAAAATTAAGGAAGGAGGAGGAGGTGGCACCGTCATTGCATGAATGCAAAAGAAATGAAGTGGACCCATGTGTGAGCTAAGCTCATACCCTCAATAATTGA
The DNA here is from genome assembly GCA_963425845.1 of Sphenostylis stenocarpa. NCBI lineage: Eukaryota > Viridiplantae > Streptophyta > Magnoliopsida > Fabales > Fabaceae > Sphenostylis > Sphenostylis stenocarpa. The sequence goes on from OY731408.1 coordinate 32,636,871, forward strand.
AGACGTAGAATAAAGTTTGGGTGATTTTACATCTTTCAAAGATCTTTTCTTCGTCTATTTTGCATATTTTTAAGGCACTTTTTTTGGCCATGGCAACCTTTTCCTTCACATGATTCCACACCAAGTGGCCCCCTAAATAAATGTTCCAAACTCCAAAACCTGCGTCACCATTAAAATACTCACAACTAACGTCCACTTTTTTTTTTTTTCCTAAGAAAACGCGGGTTTGGCATGAACTATAAAATACTCTTTCATATTTAATCCATTTCACTGAATGATCAAAGTTTAATGACTACCATATCAAATACTCAAGGTAATTCTTTTATACAAACATTTAATCGTGTCCCATCTTCTTATTTAATGAATTTTTATTAGGTGCCAGTCTAAAGTATTATATTAATTCAAGTTTTACTTTTAATTTTAAAATATATTAGACAAAATATCTCGTTATTATTTTTATGTTTCATAAATATTTTGTTTGTCTTTTTTCTAGAGTCAGTGATAACAAAATTTTCTTTACTAAATACGTAGTATTATAATATACAAGGAAATACATTTCTCACTTAAGTTAATTTTGTAAAATTAAATTAAATATCTTTTTCTTTTTAATAAAATAGTTATAATTAAATTTTTAAATTAATACAAAAATTGATTGAAAATAATGTATTTAAGTATTATAAATGAAACTTAACTACTTTTTTTAATTAGATATTCTCTGCATGGTTTATTCTATTCAAAATGTGCATCTTATATGATATTTCTTTGAATAGTCTAAAATTACTTTTTTTCTTGTCTATGCATTTTTATCATAATTTAAATGATTTATTATAAATGTTAAATAATTATATATTTGAAGAAAAAACTTATTTATAATAAATTTAAAATTTTAAAAATTCCTAGTTTTATAAATTATTATTATATATACATACTAGAATATAGAATATTACTTGTCATTAAATACGTGGAGGGATAAATAGAAAAGAATGTTGCATATTGCATCTTTGCAAATTGCAGCATAAGGTGGTATGGTAAGTTCAGTTTTGCTCTGCAGCCAAAGCCAACCAAGCAGCAATAAACACAACCCAACAAATCGAATTTATTCTCAAACACTTACTACTCTCTCACTTTCTTACTTCCTCTTTCTCTCTCTTGCTCTTCTTCTTTAAGCTACGAAATTTCCTCTGTTTCTATCTTCTTCTTTCTTTTTGACTCTGTCTTTGATTTTTCCTTCATCAACTTTCCAGAGAAAGATAGTGACTTGATTTCCGGGTCTGGTCATTTTACCGAGGTTCCTTTTCACTCTTCTTTTTTTCTCTCTGTGTCGGTGTTTCTTGGGTTTGGTAGCTGATGATGAATGATACAGTGGGGTTTGTCTGTTTGGTCGGAAAACGTGTAAAAAACGTATCTTTACGCTTGTAGAGGGTGCCTTCCATGAAATTCAAAACTAAACTTCATGGCCCTTTTTCTTGTTTAATTAATAAATTGGCTTTATGAGAAAAACGGAATGAAAATATGACAGTTGAAAAAACGACGGTCTTTCCTCTTACTAATCAAAATCTGCCTTTCTCTGATGATTGTGTGTTCTTGAAAGTGGTCAGGTTTGGTTTGATTGTGATTTCAGTATTGGGTAGGCTGTTATGCTTTCAAATCCAAGAGTTCTTTTAGTTACGCAATTTGAAGCGTTATCAACATGTTTTTTTATTGCATAAGATAAGGGTGAAATTTTGTCTTATTTGTCGATTGGTATTCCTTTAAATTGTTTGTTTGACATCTGTTGAATAGTCTTCTTTCAATTTTCAGCTTCATGTATGGCAATTTCCTTGATTCTGTTTGTTCCTTCTTCCGGAATGAGACGAATAGTTGAAATTCATATATATAATTGATGGAACTGGTTGAATAAAAAACTTGGTTGGAATGGTTATTTGGTAATGTTATGACTAAAATTGATTCCATATTATAGAAAGCTAATAGGATGGTATCCATTGCTAATTATGATTTACTGGGTAGTAGATTGAACCTAAAGATATGAAAAACCTTGAAAGTCATATCATCCTTTAGACGCTGACTCAAATTTCTTGTTGATTCAACTTTCAGTCAATGTTCAATCACTGTTATGCCTTCCATAGTAATAACTAAATCGTGAAGCATGTAGAGTTGAATTTGGATACTGTTGTTCTGTACAGTATATTTCATTTACAAAGTTTCTTGAGATTATTTTCTTTATGCTAAATCAACTTCATGTTTCACTTGTAAATTGAAACTAGTAAAGGATTGACAAATGCAAAAAATGTCAGCTTGTTTTCTTGATATGTGGTCTGTCATGCATATGAAAATGTCAAGTTTGAGTTTCAATTTGATTTGAGTTTGGGTTTTGCAGAAACAAATTAGATGATTTTAAAGATTCTAATGGAAGATAAGCAGTTAGATTTTAATCAGCCTCTTTTATCAGTAAGGAGAATCTCATCAATAGTGGCCTCTGAAAATGACAATAAAAAGAAACCTGATAAGGCAGTACCCAAAAGACCTCCTCTTCCTTTTTACAAATCAGATTTAAAATCAGGTCCAGTTAGTAACCCTGGAACTGTTCCTTTTGTGTGGGAGAAGACTCCTGGAAGGCCTAAGAATGAAAGCAGACTACAAGCACAGATTGCTGAACGGCCTTCGGTTGCCCCAAAGCTCCCACCTGGGAGGGTTTTGAAAGTTGATCAGCAAGATTCTGATAAAGATGCTAAAGTTACATCAGTTACTCAATCCAGGACAGGAAGCAGTGTTTTAGATTCTCAGCATGCTCCATTTTTGGATAATAGAGGGAACAAACATGAAAGCCCCAAACAAATAACTGAGGAGAAGGCAAATTCTGGTTCAGACAACGAGGATGAGACCTATCTAGATGCTCTTGATACACTTTCCAGAACTGAATCATTCTTCATGAGCTGTAGTGTGAGTGGTTTGAGTGAATGGGATGATCAAGAGGTCCAACCATCAGGAAGTTTTTCAACAGATCAACAGGCACGTGATTTCATGATTAGCAGGTTCTTGCCTGCAGCAAAGGCAATGGCTTCAGAAACACCTTCAGTTCAACACCACTCTAGGAAGCCACTTGTTACACTAGAACAACCAAAACTGGTAAGGAAAGTAGTTACTGGAGCAAATTCTCGCCCCCTTAATGAGAAATGGCAAAAGGTTTTGCCACATTATGCTCAAGATATTGGTAGGGAAGAAAGTGAAGATGAAAGTGATGATAACGATGGATATGAAAACTATGCACCCAAAGTTTGTGGACTATTTCCTCGGTTCTGCCTTTTGAATCCAGTTCCAGGATTAAGAATGGAAGGTAGGATTCCAAGTTCTACAGGACATGGAGTGCAGAGTAAATCTGACAGAAGAACTTCCAAAACGGTATAGATTAGACCCACCTAATACCTACATCTTTGTTTTATTTCTGTTATTATTTCACTTTAGACTTTATTATCATTTTTTTTTTGCATTTTTTTCTTCTACAGCATGGAAGAAGAACTGCTAATAATGGGAAAATGTCTCTAAATTCTCAATCCGGCTTTACAAGAGAGAAAAATTTCCCTGGTACAGCGGAAAATTCTAAGCATGGTATTGATCCACCTCGCAGAGGTTGCAGCCAATCATTAGCCTCTAAGAGCTCTCAATTTGAGTCTAGCTGTGAAAGCCCTGTTTCTGAGAAAACTCTATATGTAGATTCTGTACATAAGGTCAAATCTTCAAGTTCATGTTCTTCGGACACGAATCACAGAAGGGATGATTTTGATTCTACAAGAAAAGACACTGGTCTTGATAAAAATCTTCATATAGATTCTTCAATTGAGGATAGCAAACACCTTGGTATTGTGGATGAGAAGACTGTATTACAACCTAAAAGTTCAGCCTCTCTTGAATCATCTCTGCTGGTTTGTTCTGTTTATTCAAATGATGATATGCAAATAGAAATGAAAAATCATTCCAACAAAATATGCCCAGAAGAGCAAGAATTGACAAAGTCTAATTACCAAGGGAACAAATTAAATCGTGATTTGGTTATAATTTCAAGTCCAGAAATGGTTGAATCCAAAACAATGGAGTCTGAAGAAAAAGCTTTTAGCATTGAGGAAGGTTCTAATGGTCTCGTTCAGAATCCAGTTTCATGGAAAAACAAGAATTTAACCAGTGATTTGAAATTTGATTCAAATTGGCTGTCAGCTACCAAAGTGTTTGATCAAGAACGCGCTCTTGGATCTAGTGGGGATCCCAGGGCTTTGACTTGCTCAAAGGTGGTAGGTGACACAAAGATTGACTCAGAAAGTCAATTGCATATGAAGTTGGGTCATGGAGAGACTTCAAAAACAAGCTCTCTGAAGCGTCCTCTTGTCCTTCCTTCACCAAAAGCTCCTTCAGAGTCTTGGCTTAAGCGCACTTTACCTACAGTTTCGTCTAGGAACATATTTTTACGGTCTGATCTTGCTACCAACTTACATGCACCAGTTCAAACTTCCAAGACAGCACTACCTGATCCTAAGTGGGAAAGAATTGTTAAATCTTCTAAAGTTAATCATGGGTATCTTCAGTTTGCTGAGGTAATGTACTAAACTGTTTCAATAATCTTGCATAAGTATAATGTTGTATCTTCATGCTTATTATATTCCTTCAATTTTTTCAGGAACTACTTCCACCTATTCCTGAAGCATGAATCTTCTGGAGATCAAGTCTTTGGAATTTGATTTGCTTGCTGAAATGTGCAGGTTTTTTCTAAATGCAAGTAATGGTTTCGAGGATCATTCTACAGATTGGTCTCCGTTTTGCTTTTATATATATATATATATATATATATATATATATATATATATATATATATATATATATATATATATATATATATATATATATATATATATATATATATATATATATATATATATATATATATATATATATACATGAGATGAGATGATATGGTATACTACTCAAAAGTGTAAATCACTCTTACCCTTTCTGTCATGTAAATCTACAAAATTGTTTCAACTAAAGTTATCATTGTAAATCTTTGTTATCTGTTCCTGTAATACCAGGGCAAAAGACTTGTTGCCTAAATTGTTGTTTATTCAGAATATAGTGCAAAGAATAAATTTGTAATGATGATTATGGTGGTCCTGCTATTTAATTTTCTTCAACTGCAACTATTGATGCGTCGTGAAAATAAAATATTTTAGACAGTGATGTGTGATTTGCTGTCAAATTTCTCCTTGTGCCAATGACTTGAAATTGGGTTTTCTCCATAGATGACAATGCCAGGAATTTTATAATTTCTAATTAATTAAGGATCTACGTTGAAAACCGGTTGTGTAATATACAATTATTAATAATTTAAAATAATATAATCATAATAATAATAATAATCATAATAAGTATTATTATATTATTCTATTGGTTCTCAACTATTGTGAATCTATATTCTTTTTTTCATTAATTAAAGTGATTTTCATACCCAATGGGTAATAACCGATAAAATGGTATCTGTCATTTTAAAAAATAATAAGTTAAATTAAAGTGGGTCAATTTTGGTTTAAAACTGGATTTATTAAAAGTTTGAGATGAATTTAATAAATTCTTAAATCATGAAAAGACATGTAAAAAATTGTTTTTATTTCTAATTTTGGTATATATATATATATATATATATATATATATATATATATTCAAAATAAAATTAGGTTAGATGGATATAAACTCTTATTAATCTTTATATTTTTTTAAATAGTATTATAATTTTAAAATTAAAAATAAAAGTAGGTTAGATGGATACAAACTCTTATTAATCTTTCTGCTTTTTAAAATAATATTATTATTTTAAAAAATTAAAAATAATATTGATTTACAATATATATCAAATCTTATCACTGTTTTTTTTATTAATTTTAATTTTGTGATTACTTGTTGGTCATTATATGTTACAAATTTTCACTAAATTTTGATTTTTTTTATTTGTTACATTTAAAACTTTAATCATTTATATACTTTTGATTCGAGATGATAAAATGGATCAATCCGTTCTGTTTTAGTTGTCAAAAGTGGAGTGAAGTGGGTTGACCCACTATAACTAGGGTAGACTAACAGATAAATATATCAGTTTACCGATAAATTTTCTTTTATATAAAATTTTTTATATGTATTTTTTTTTAAATATATCTTATGAATAATTTTTAAGTTTTTATTTATTAAATAATATTTTTATTATATTAATATTGTTAATTATACTTAATAATTTCAATTTAATTGATTAATTTTTATAATTTAAATTAAAATATTATAATATATTTACATATTTCAAGAACATAATAGAAAAAATATAATATTTTTTATTTTAATTTTAATGTATAAATATTTTTAAAGTAGGTTAGTGAGTTAGTCAGCTTCGTCCCGTCCTTGATCGATCTGAATTGACAGGTTAGGCGGGACGAGATAAAATGGGTTGATCGGGCTAAAAATATTAACCTATTCTATCATTTCTTTAACGGACTAGTGGGTTGTCCCATCGAACCTAATCTGTTTTGGCATCTCTACTTTTAATCAAATAAATAATATTTATTATATTTCTTAATATTTATGTATGATAAAATTATAATAAATGAAAAAAGTATATAATAATATACTTTTATAAAAAAATTATATTTCTTAATTTTTATTTATTTTTTTGTTTGTCATAACTTTTCAAAATAATCATAATCTGAAAATCTTCATAAAATTGATTACAACTAAAGATGGTTTGAAACGATTTCTCGTAAAATCAATTACTTATTATTAGAAACCATTTTTTTATTAAAGTGAAATAAATTTCTAATTTTTTTTAATAAATGTTAGTTTAAAATTGTAAATAATTTAAAAATTATATTATAAAATAAAATTCAATTGTTATATTATTATTATATTTATTATTATTCATCATCTAAATTAAAAATATATTAATAACTGAATTTTGAATATTTATCCTTTTTTAATTAAAAATTTATAAATACTTTTTTTATTGAATAATCTCGCTAGACTCTTAAAATCTCTAATTTCTCTATTCATATTTCTTTTGATCCAAACTATTGTAGTTTTGTTCGTGAATGGTAGAAAACTTTCATCCAATCAAAATTTAACTTGAAATAATTTTTTTAAATGTTTGTATAATGGGAGTTTTGAATGTATGTTCAAAGTTCACTTAAATTCATATTTTTTATACTTAGATAAAATAGTTTTACGAATGGGAAGCTTTCTGACATACATGATTCTTATAAGAAGCAAGTGCAAAACATACTTATATCCGAGTAGGGAGATAATAAAAATTATATACTTCAAATTTTCGGAGAAGAGAAAACTTAGAGAGAAGACGTTTTTTAGAAAGAAAATTTGTATTCCATTTATTCTGCCTTAGACAAGCCTTCTTATTTATAGGCACACCGTATAAACGGAATTGAAAACTTTATTAAATTAAACTGAAATTCAAACTTAAAAATATCATACAAATTAGAATTTAAAGATAAGGTTATGACACACAGCTACTATGATCTTACAAACAAAATAAGATGAGATAAGATAACTTTATCTTAAAAGTAAAGTAGATTCTTTCTTATCTCCTTTAACATATTTGCGGTACATGCAATGGACAAGTATAAAGATAAGAGAATCTTGCTTTATGAACTTGTCATGCTGAAAGTCATTAACTAAATCCTTTATTTTGAATCATATCTAGTAGAATTGGAACAATCCAGTTGTTGTACCTCGTTCTTTGTCATACTTCCATGTAGTGGATCTTAGTAAGGATACATTCTTTTATGCAACATCATTTCCTCCATTAATTCCTCATTGTAATTATCTGTCAAATCTTCAATTTTCTGGAATTCTTCTTTAGGTACGTATATATCAATCATTAATTTGAAGAATCTTATCTTTTGTGAACCATTATCTTTTGTAATGATCATATTCAGAGGATAAGTATTGAGTGGTATTTGGGATTAACTGGTAAGATTGGGATCCACCGGTCTATAGTGATAGTTGTTGACTTCGCAAAGATGTCTAGCTAGCTGGGTTTTGTAGTTATCATCTAAAGGATATGTTTCAAAACTTTCCCAGATGTAAGCTTCATTTTTTAAACATAGTTGTCTTGTAGGATTTTGCAAATATGGACAACGGATGATGAAGATTGAAATGAGATCTTTAAGAGAGTCTTCAGTCATTCCCCTTTGTTTCTAGAAATCTATAATCCTTTTTAGTTCTTGTCTTCACCAAAATAACGGTGAAAACCATTCCAGTAGAATCTAGAAATAAAACTTTTCCTTCTAGGAATGTTTTAAAATCTCAAGAGTTGTTTGTGTTTTTAATGCAATGGGGATTGAGTATTGAATAGTGTTACACCATATTGGTCACAATGTTGGTTCATCAAGATCCCACCCAGGTTTATAAAATATTTCAAAAATTCATCCAAAAGGGATATCAAGAATAAAAATGGTTGTTGGAGAGGTTTTGTATTTTAGGGTTTCATGGAGAAAATAAAAGTAGCGAGATTTTGCATACTTTCTATTTGAGAGGTTGGATTCAGTCTGGGAGGATAGAATCTTACCGTTTTGGCTTTGTTGGATAAGAGTTTGACCATAAAAATGAGAGAAAAAGTATAGGTATTATAAATTAATTGGACAATTTTCTTTGGTCTAAACAAAAAACCAGGAATTGTGTTTTGGTTTCCTTTGATATGTTTAACAGAAAAATCATACCTTGAAAACCAGTCATTTAGTCAGAGGATCTGAGGATTTGGAGACATTCTATTTTTAAACTCAAGGATTCTTGAAAAATAAGAGTTATCCATTTGTACTTCAAAATTATGTCCTCTGAGATGGAAATCAAACTTTTTTATTCCATTTTTTATAGCTAGGGCTTCCTTGAAGGTAATGTGATAGTGTGTTTCAACATCTTTGAACTTGCATCTGTTTGAAGTATTTTTTTTTCATTCCTGGGATTTTTAGAGCTGGAGGAGTTTGAGTTATTTTCTTAAGTTTTTTTACTGCTCGAGTTAGTTCTGATTTCCAAGAAGGAGGATTCTTCCTTAGCAACTTAGACAAGAGACTAGTATATCTGACAATATTAGGAGTGAATTCTCTGATGTAGTTAATGATTCCAAAAAATTGTTAAATTTGCTTTATAGTTAAGTTTTCATTAGGAAAATTGAGAAACTCTTCAGTAATGTGGGGTTGAGGTTGATATGAACCTTGACAGAAATGTTTTCCAAAGAAATCAATTTCTCATTGGTCCAAGTGAATTTTCTTCTCTAAGAGCATAATCCCTTGTTGATGATATATTTCAAAGAATTGACCTAATAACTTGTTATGAGAGTCTATGTCTTGAGAGAACAATAGGATATCATTTATGTAAATGATAACTTTGTCTAATATGGGCTCAAAATTTTTGTCATGACCTTCTGGAACAATGAGGGGGCTACCTTAAGCATTGATCCTTTTGATAAATATAAAAATACTTTTTGCATACCCAATGCCCAATATCAATAGAAGGTAATGTCTTTTGGACTTAAGGGAGCCCGTTCATTGTTCCAGAAGGCCATGACAACAATTTTTTAGCCCATATTAAAAAGAGTTATCATTTGTGTTAAGGTTCCAACATAAAACCAATTGGCAATATGTGGATTAGCCTAACATGTATTTTAACCATACCAAATGACATGAGGTAGGCGATGTGGGGCTTTCAACACCCCTCCAACGAAGCCTGCCAGACCAGGCAAAGGGTACTTTTGACCCAACTAAAGGGTAACTTTTAGCCCATGACAATAACCGGAAAGATGTTAGGCTTTGGCTCTGATACCATGTTAAGGTTCCAACATAAAACCAATTGGCAATATGTGGATTAGCCTAACATGTATTTAAACCATACCAAATGACATGAGGTAGGCGATGTATGACTTTCAACAATTTGCATAGATGATATCCTATTGTTCTCTCAAAACATGAACTCTCATAACAAGTTATTGAGTCAATTTTTTGAAATTTCCCATCAACATGGGATTATGCTCCTAGAGAAGAAAATTCACTTTGCCCAAAGGAAAATTGATTTCTTGGGAATCGATTTCTGTCAAGGCTCATATCAACCTTAACCTCACATTATTAAAGAGCTTCTTAATTTTTTCGATGAAAACTTAACCATAAAGCAAATTCAGCAATTTCTTGGAATCATTAACTACATCAGATAATTCATTCCTAATATTTCCAGATATACTAGTCTCTTGTCCAAGTTTCTAAGGAAGAATCCTCCTTCTTGGAAACCAGAACAGACTTGAGCAGTCAAAGAACTTAAGAAAATAGTCCAAACTCCTTCAGCACTAAAAATCCAAGGGAATGGAAAAAGAATACTTCAGACTGATGCAAGTGATTGTTTTTGGGGAGTAGTTCTCATTGAAGAAGAGAATGGAAAAAATTATTATTGTGATCATGCTAGTGGACAATTCAAAGATGATGAAAAACACTATCACACTACCTTTAAGGAAACCCTAGTTGTAAAAAATGGAATAAAGAAATTTGATTTTCATCTCAGAAGATATCATTTTGAAATACAAATGGACAACTCTTGTTTTCCAAGAATCCTTGAGTTAAAAAATAGGATGCCTCCAAATTCTCAGATCCTTCGACTAATGGGCTGGTCTTTAAGGTATGATTTTTTTGTTAAACATATTAAAGGAAACCAAAAACACAATTCCTAATTTTCTGTCTAGACCAAATAAAATTATCTAATTAATTTCTGATATGGTCCAACCCTTATCCAACAAAGCCAAAATTGTAAGAGTCTATCCTCTCAGACCGAATCCAACCTCTCCGGGAGAAATCCACTAGTATGCGAAATCTCGTTACTTTTATTTTCTCCATGAAACCCTGAAATACAAAACCTCTCCAACAATCATCTTTAATCCTGATATCCCTTTTGGAGGAATTTTTGAAATATTCAGTGAACCTGGGTGAGATCTTGGTGAACCAACACTGTGGGCAATATGGTATAACACTGTTCAATACTCCACCCCCATTACATTAAAAGCACAAACAACTCTTGAGATTTTGACAGATCCCTATAAGAAAAGTTTTATTCCTGTAATGGTTTTTACCATTGTCTTGGTGGAGACAAAAACCAAAGGATTATAGATTTCCAGAAACAAAGGGGAATAACTGAAGATTCTATTAAAGCTTTTACTTCAATCTTCATCATCCACTGTCCATATTTTCAAAATCCTACAGGACAACTATGGTCAAAGAATGAAGCTTATATCTAGGGAAGTTTTAAAACATATCCTTTAGATGATAGTTATAGAACCCAGCTGACTATACATCTTTGTGAAGTTAACAACTATCATTATAGACTGGTGGACCCCAATCTTGCTAGCTCATCCCAAAGACCATTCAGTTCTTATCCTCATCATTCTAGAAGATGGTGACTCCCAAAAGATAAGATTCTTCAAATCAACTATTGAGATATATGTAACTGAAGAAGAATTTCATAAAGTTGAAGACTTGACAGATAATTACAGTGAGGAATTAATAGAGAAAATGATGATATTGTACAAAAGAATGTATCCTTATTGGGACCCACTACATGGAAGTATGACAAGGAGCAAGACAAAACAACTAAATTGTTCCAATTCTACCATATCTAATTCAAAGTAAAAACTTTAGTTAATGACCGTCATCATGACAAGTTACTAAAGAAAGATTATCTTATTTTTACACGTCTCCATTGTGTGTACCGCAAACGTGTTAAAGTAGATAAGAAATAATCTACTTTAATTTAAATATAAAGTTATCTTATCTTATCCTATCTTATTTTTTTTGTAAGACCATAATAGGTATGAGTCATAACCTTATATTCGGATTCCAATTTGTATGATATTTTTGAGTCCTAATTTCAATTTAGTTTAGCTAAGTTTTCAATTCCGCTTGTATGATGTGCGTATAAATAGGAAGACTTGTAGTGTTTCAAGGCGAGAATCAATCAAATATAAAATTTATTTCTTAAAAATGTCTTCTTTCTAAGTTTTCTCTTCTCTAAAAGTCTGAAGTATATAATTCATATTATTTGTCCCTACTTAAATGCAAGTATGTTCTACACTTGCCTCTTATGAGGATCTTGTGTATCAAAAAACTTCTAATTCCTTAAACTATTTTATCTCAGAGTTCTCTTCTTGTGAAAAATATGAATTTGAGTGGGTTTTTAAGTCATGTGACGCTAGTATGTTCCAAGAAATTCATATTGGCGTGATAACAATATTTGTTGAATTGAGTATTTTGTGAGCAAATTTGAAATTTTGTGTGAATTGATAAATTTTCCTGTCAGGGTGTTAGGGTTTCGTTGTGGATGAGGAAAGATAAAGGAAGAACAGAAGAAAGTATAACCCTGGTGTTAAGGTTTGGTCATAGACAAAGATCTTATATAGATGCAGTTAAAGAAAAAGAAAATAATACAAAACTGAAAAAAAACTTAACATATTGTAACTAATTTTATTAGTTTCCTTTACACTCCCCTCAACTTCATCTTATTTCCTGAGGTATCCAAGAGTTTGTTTTTCATAGTTTCAGACTAAGAACCAGAGATTGACTTGTAAGCATATCAACAACTTGAATTACACCCAAAATAAAATAACAGTATCAACAAGACCTTGAATCTCAGTCTCAGTGCTACTTCTTAACACAAGTCTTTTATTTCCTTAAACACCAAGAAATAAGATTGCCCCCTGGATAAACACAAAAGCCTGCTGTTGCCTTTCTGTCATCAGGATCCCTGATCAAAATAAGAAAAGCTTAAAGAGTAGCCCAAATCAATGGTCTTGTAAATATCTCAAAAATCTTTTCACTGCTTTCCAGTGATGTTTCCGTGGATTATGCATACTGACATACTTTGTTAACCGATTAGAAAACTTAGGCCTTGTGATTGTAATATATGTATTCTTCCAACAATAGACCTATAAAAAAGAATCAGATACAATTGCAGAACCATCAGATGTGAGTTTCAGACCTCAGACCATTCGAGTTGATAGAGGTTTGGAATCATTCATTTTTCTCTATAAAGAAGGTCTCAAATATGTTTAGCCTTAGACAAAAAAATACATCCACCTTTGCTGGTAGAGAGACCTTAATGCTTAAAAAAAGTGCAATACTGTAATAGTCCAAGGTCCTTAAGACTAAACATAGAGTTTAGCTTAGATATAAAAGTTGTAACTTCGGATTTTGAATTGCCTGATTATGATATCATCACATAAATCACAAGAAAAAAAATGGATTGTGTAGTGGTTCTGATCAATGAAAAGGTATCACTCTTAGCTAGTCTAAAACCCATCTAAGACCTGTAGCTTTGCAACCAACAGGTAGATTAACCAAACTCCATGCGTTATATTTCTAAACTAAGCTTCATATTATTTTTCATAGCTTGACACCAATCAGGTTTAGACAAAGCTTATTTCATTTAGTGGGAATAAATTGTATGATCATAGGTCGATTTGTCAACAACAGAAGCATAGATTTTGGGCTTAAAAATCTCTGGCTTGGCTCTAGTAGTCATAGGATTGTATTGACTATACCGTGACTAGTGGCTCCTGCATCAATAACAATACTAGTAACAGAAACAGTGGGATCAATATTGTCAGTTGGTAGAATCACATCATCATTGAAAAAAATCAATGACATCAACAAAGTTACAATTATCAGTTGGATCATTCTTTTAAAGAGGAATTAAAACATGAAGAGAATGACTAATAAAAGAATATTCATACTAAAAAATAGATGAACCAATGAAAGGATTATGATTTTCTTTGTATGGAAAAAGAGATTCATCAAATTTAATATGTCTAGAAACATAGCATTTGCCAGTAGGAGACAAGAGACATAAGTGAGACTTGTAATCTAACTTATGTCTATTGTAAGGTCGTAAAAAAGGGGCGCAACGAAAGGTCTTCAGAAAATGTTTGGAAAAGTGTTTGATGAAGACGCAAATTGTTTAACAAATGAGTAGCTAAGTAGTTTATATGAGTAAAGGTCTCTCCCAAAAATGAAGAAGTAAGGAAGCAATAAAAGAAAAAATATATTCAATTTTACTTTTTTAAAGAAAAAATAATTAAAAGATTTAATTTTTTTATGAACATTAATCATCAACTTAATCAAATATTTTGTATTTTGTCCTTGTAATAAAAACTCTTTGTCGCACTAATATATACTAAAATTTTCAAATATAATCTAAAACCAAATTATCATTTAATCACAAAATTTTCATAATTTTTTAATTCATATTAATAATAATTCTAATTAGTTAACATTATATATTAAATTGATCTATAAGTATATTTATTGGTGTAGAAAGTAAATAAATAAATAAGGGAAGAAGAAAGAGGGAAGAACTTAGATTTAAACGACTAAAGTTAAAGACGAAAGAGGAAAGTCTACTACAAACTTAGCTAGCTGGCGGAGAGAGTGAGGTGGTGAGATCCCCAGATCCTTGTATTGTAATATGTAACCTCCTTCTCCCTTGCACGTGACCTCTCATCTCTCTCTTAAATCTCTCTCCCAAACCAAAGCCTCTAACTAACCAACCAAGCCCATCGCTTTCTCCTTCCCTCAATCCTAAACCCAAAATCATCAAATCCCTCTCCCTTTCACTTCCTCGTTTCCACCATCATCGCTCTTCCTTTTCGTCCTTTTCCCCATCATCATTGTCGCCGTTTCTTTCGTCCGCGCCTCGTTTCATGGCTCTTTGTCTCGTTATAAAACCTCCGCAGATTCGTTGAGATTCAAATGCTACTCCATTACACGCCGTTCTCAAATGCTTGGATCTCTCGTCGGTAGGTACTAACTGTTTGTATTCTTCTATTTGCATTCGCGCCAATTTCAATTCTGTTACTATTCCTCTCTTTCGCTCTCTTTGCATTGGGTGTTTCTTCACTGTTTGTGCTTTTCTTGGTACAATTTAATCTTTGTTCTTTTGAGATGGATTGTTTTCCTTCCGCTTGTTCTCGATTTGAATTTTGGAGTAAATGGAGCTGAGTCTGGGTGCAATGTAGATTTGTTTGATTGTTTCTGTTATTGGAAATTAGTTTTACTGGATGGATTAACTTTGAAATTGTGCTGTGCTAATGGTAGGTCGATTCTGAATTTCACCTTTGTCATTGGAGTAATGTTGTATTAGATCCTTTTATGATTGTGCAAATGTGATGTGCGGCGGTTTTGTTGTTGTTACCATTAGTAGTATTTTGAATTTTGTTGTTATTCTGATTAAATTATTGAAAAGCATTAGTTTTAATGAAGGAATTGTTAAACGGTGATTTGAATTGAAATTTGAAATGTATTTCCGTATGCGCCTAACCTGGGTCAAATTGAGTGGGAAATAAGAAGAGAGTTGACTTGGAGACCAATTGGGGATAATTGGTTTAGATGGAAAGTTATGGAAGGAGATTAAATAGTAAAAATAAAAAAGAAGAAGCTTGGGAGAAGAGTGTAAGAGAGAATCTTTGGTTTTTCGAATAAATGGAGTTAGTATAAATGGATGTACTCTTTGGAGACGTTGGGCTTGTGCCAAAATTTGCCTTTGGATGTGCAATGAACAAGTAAACAAATACTTGTAATTAGTGAGGGGTTACTTATGATTGTTTTCCAAGTTTTGATGTTTATGTTAGAGTGTTTGATATTATGGTAAATTGATTCCTTCTTGCTTTAGGGAATTGTGGTATACCAATTTCACATTGCGATATGCCTATACCTTGTTATGTTTTTTTATGCAGGCTATGTGGCCTCCAGGTTGAAGCTGTTGGAGCTGCAAAAGTATGTGTTTCAATGATTTGTGATTTTAGAACTACCTTCAGCTGTGATATGTCTCTTATGGGTTAAGAAGTGTGGCGAAATGATTTTACATTTCAATTTTATGAGAACATGGAAGAGACACGTGAAGATGCAGGGCCAGCAGAGCGAATGCCATCCAACGTGTCGTGGTGGCCTTCAGATTTTGTTGAAAATTTTGAATCCGTTTCTTTGAGCTCTCAAGATCAGACGTTAAATAATAAAGAATCATCAGGACTTGCTAACCAAGATGTTATGTCACCTCAAAAGGCATCACAAATTCTCTGGCGCACTGGAATGCTTTCAGAACCAATACCCAATGGTTTTTATTCAGTTGTTCCAGTGAGTTTCTATTTTATTTATTTATTTTTACTTTTAAGTTCATACTATCTTCTTCATTCTGTCATTAATTATATTTTAATAAAAAAATGGAAGAGGACCTATCTATGAAGCGGCACTTTTAGGGAAAATTAGTATTATACGAACTGCAACATTGAATTTAAGTGTTGTATAAATTGCTGGAAGATTATTTGCAGTTGCTTGGTTGAGTAGCATGCAAAGGCTAAAGTAATTAATGGATCTGGAATAGCTTAATGGCACATACTTCGCCTGGTGCAGACTAGAGTAACACCATGCCTTTAGCATGTGCAACTATGAAATTATTCTATTGAAGTTTCCCAATCGAAAACAATCACATTTCAGCCCATTGTGTAATATTTTCTATATTATTTTGTTAAATTCTTATGGTTGATTAGATGTGCTAACAATTTACACATTGAAATATGGTTGTATTGTGCAGTTTGTACGTAGTATCCCTATTCTTCATGTGTAACTAAAATGTAACTTCAACGTGCAGGAGAAAAGACTCAAGAAACTTTTTGATAGTATTCCTACTTTGGATGAGCTTCAAGCTTTGGGTGGAGAGGGTTTTAGGGCTGATGTCATTGTTGTAGATGCAGAGAAAGATAGAAGGCTATCTATGTTGAAGCAACTAATTGTGGCATTGGTTAAAGGATTGAATTCAAATCCACCAGCAATGATTAAGAAGATAGCTGGATTAGTATGTACTATTTTTGCATCTTATTTTGGAGCTTTTTACTGTGCATGGATTTTGTAATATATTATTGTTTCTCCATTCGTATGAGGAGATTTGATTCCTTGTACAAAATGTAGTTTTCAAGGTAAAATGCTTTCCAAACTAGTCCTACTATTAGTTTTAATGAATGATTTATTCTTAATCATCAATTACAAGTTTATTGGAATGTATTAGTGTCAATTATCTATTACAACTTTCTATCTATTGCTTCTATTTGTTTTTTAAGCTAAATAAAAAGGTGTTCATCATTATTTTGACCTCAAATTCTGCACAGGTTTCTGACTTTTATAAGCGACCAAATGTAGAAAGTTCAGCCAAAGCTGCTTTTGAGGAATCCTCGCACATGTTTGAGAATCGTGGTGTCCAGATGCTAGGGCAAATAAGGCATGGTTCATGCCGTCCTCGAGCTATCTTATTTAAAGTATTAGCAGATACTGTAGGTCTTGAAAGTAGGCTTATGAT
This sequence comes from Sphenostylis stenocarpa, assembly GCA_963425845.1. Classification (NCBI taxonomy): domain Eukaryota; kingdom Viridiplantae; phylum Streptophyta; class Magnoliopsida; order Fabales; family Fabaceae; genus Sphenostylis; species Sphenostylis stenocarpa. The sequence goes on from OY731408.1 coordinate 32,654,280, forward strand.
GGTGAGTTCTCATTTCTTTGGTTGTTGCAAATTGCAGTTATTCTTTGCCATGCACTTAACTATTTTACTAGTTTCAATATAAAAACATTCTAATGAATTATTTTAGCACAAAAAATCAATGATAAATATTCAATGTTGTTTACTATCATGTCTAATTTTGAAGGGTGTTTTGCTTTGCCATTCTCTTTATCAGGGTTTTCCTAATGATGGAGCTGCTGACTGTGTAGACTCTTACAAGCATGTGTCAGTGATAGTTGTGTTAAATTCTGTGGAACTGCTGGTTGATCTTATGCGATTTCCTGGCCAACTATTACCACGATCAACCAAATCAATTCTTATGACACACATTTCTGCAGCTGGAGAAAGTGATTCTGCAGAAAATGATTCCTGTGATTCACCATTAGAACCAAATAGTCCTTTATATGGGGTTTCAGAGAGGTTAGATCCTAAGCAGTTGGGAAAATGGTTATTTTATTGTTTTAGGTTAGTTACATTTTTGCTACTGATTGTTTCTCTTTTTAATTTGATTTTCATCTAATTTTAATTAAAACATATGTTATCATCTCCTCATAGTTTCTAAATCATGCAATTCAATCCCTGTCAGATTGATGATGTTGATATGGCACTTTGTTTCTTATGTGGCATAGCACTGTGTGTCCAGGTAGCAAAGTCAATAGAACTGCGTCTCATCATCAAATTTTGTGCCATGTTAGCAAAATGGTGTTGCCTACATCAGAAAAAGTAGTGCCATATCAGCATCAAACTGATAGGGTGCTTCATCGGGGGTTTGGACTGAAATTGGACTTTAATGGAACTGGGAGGACCAGCATCATTATTTGCATTTACGATTGTGATTGATAATTCTGACTATGCATTGCCCTATTACCTTTAGGCCATCTGTTTTGGTAGTAATAAGATTTGCCAATTGATCACTGTTTCTCTTGGTGTCCTCTGACAGTGTTGAAAAGGAGGAAAACCTCCAATTCCATAGAAGATTTGAAGTGTCTTCAAATGTATCAGGTCTTCCCCTGCGAAATATGATGTTACGATCAAATAGCAGTCTGGACAGGAATTTGAAGTAATACTTCCTTTGCTTATCCTGAAATGACATATAATGGGTTTCTCACATTGTTTTCTTTCAATGAAAAGCTTTTCTCTTCTATCTTTTCCCATGTCACTTTAAAATGCCCTTTTGGTTGTGGTCCTTCTTTTCCCACTCACCTGAGATGTAAAATACCACTGGTTCTTGTTGATATTTTTGTCAATTCTTCCAGTTTTTCACACAGTGAACCCAACATTGCAACTGCATTTGGTCGGCGGAGTCGGAGAAAGGTCATTGCTGAACAGAGGACTGCTAGTTCAAGGTTTTGGATTGATAAGTTTGCATGTTGTGTTGGTAACAAACTATTGATATTCTTATGATCTTGGTTTGAGTTTAGGGTTTAGTTACAGACAAAGTTCTCTTGCATTCTGTTTGTATAAAGCCTTTAATTTAACAAGGATGACTGGCACTATAAATATATTTTCTTGAATCTGAATTGACTGTCTCTGTCCGTGATTAGTGGGTGGAAAGTCTAGAGTGTTTATGAAAGAATTACTATTGTTGACAAGAAAAAATTTACTGTTGTTGCAGCATGAGATTTACAACGAAATTATTCTGTACCTGGTCTGATAGGTTAGATTAGCTGGACTCATTGATGATTACTCTTTTCAAATGTGGGATTTATCTCTGATAAGAAACCCTACAATTACTAGTGTATGAAATAACAAAGAGAAGGTGTGCTGTACGAAATGAAAGCCAAGAGATAGAACAAAAATAAGGGCAGGGAAGGTCATTGATGAGCTGGAGAGTGGGAAGGCACGGGAATATGATGCGTGAGGAGGTTTTAAGGGGTAGTGTAATTTATAAGGGGTTTTACTAATGTTGTTAAAACAATAAAGGAGTTTTCTGTAGGTTTTTGTAAAACAGGGATATCGGGCAAAATCTGAAAAAAGAGAGAAGAGGCCAATGTAATTTAATCATAAACTTAAGATCACATTGTCTTTAAATTTATTACTAATATTGAATTTATCTAAAATTCAACATAATATCTGATATTCTAATGGTTGGATTCGAGACAACCACATTTGACTCATAATTATTCACACTTTAAAATATCAAATCTTCCAATTAGACGAGACTGTATATCATCTATTTTCTATTTGTGCTATTGTACTATTTTCAGCATGCTTTCTGTTGGTGAAAAATGACTTCTCTGTTTATGATAGGACGTGCCAATTTTTATCTTTCTATTTTGCTTTGTGACAAAAATTCAATTAGTAGCATTAGTATCTAAATGATCTCCGAATTCTTTATGCTAAAATACCTTGAATATTAAAAAAATTATGCTGTTTATTTTTTGCTTCAAATATTTCTGGGTTTGCAGTCCAGAACATCCATCATTGCGTGCACATGGACGGTCCAAGCTTAGTGGTGACAGAACTGCTTGTAGAGGTTTTGCTGATGACCAGTCTGCACCAAGGTTTATACCTCTATGGTCCCTTAATATATGTTGTTACTGTGGTTGGGTGCTGGCTATCTATATTTTACTCATATTTTACACCTGGCCATTACTGACTGAATGTAAGCCATGCTCATTTAAATTTCTTTTTATCAAATCTGGACATTGATGGCATGGGCATATTCGCATTATGGTTATTATTGTATGTCATTATGTAACTTTAAGAAAGTATTTTCTTCATTACATATTTTAACCAGATGAATTTGTTTATTTTTCAGATCCAGCTATAAGTCAGATGGTGCTTCCTCATCAGAAGCTCGCAGAATACGAAGAAGAAGTATCAGCATCACACCAGAGATTGGTGATGATATTGCAAGGTTGGTTGAACATCTATTGTGCTTATGGTGCTGTATATCCTTAACATGACGTCGTTGGTGTAGTAGATAAATGTTATTGTTTATTCTGTTTTTTAGAATTGATTACATTACGCCAAATGAAAGCCAAAAATCCCGAACATCTTGATCTAAAGTTTTTTTTCTGAAAGAAAAGATAAGCTACTCTGTACTTGCCCTGGGACAATGTATCCTTACCTGTACTGCATTCTTGGTAATTATTCAACTTAATGATTTGATAGATTAATTTGTAGATTGCTTGAGGCTTGACTGTTGTAAATGGTTCCTGCTTTGTGATAAATAACTAATGCTTATGAGCATATTTGTACTCTGATAAAGTGAATTAATGATCATTGACTTACGATTTTAATAATGCATAATTATCTATTTCAATAAAATATGAATGTGGTATGTGCTGTTATAATAACTTAGGATCTAATCTCTGCAGGGCTGTACGGGCAATGAATGAAACACTAAAGCAAAATCGTCTTCTAAGAGAGCAAGGGGTTGGTGATAGTTTATTGTCCCATTCTCCAAATGATAGAGCCAGCAGTGCGGATCTTCAGAAAAAAGTATGTCTTAATTTTTAATTTTTTTTGCAACAAAGTATGCTATTATTTAAGCCTTGATTCTCTTCTTGCGGAGACTTCTTTTAGTATATCCTATGCATCATACCTCTATGATTTGATTGCATAACTCCATCTAGGAGAAATCAATATGCTCTCAGTTTATAAGTATGATATTTTCATGTCAACTACTAAATTTGGTGATGGGCTGTAGTATAATTTAATTTGTAATAATCTGGAATAGAATAACGGTTCTATAATGTTTTATAATTGATGATTACAGTAAAATGTAAATTATAATTAGATTTATAATGTTTTCTGGATTAGCTTCCGTTAAAAGACAAGTTGCCTCATGTGATTCCAGTTATGCTATATAACAGGTGTCAAATTTCCATCTTGATGGTCATCAAGAGAGGTCACCCTTATATTTGCTACACCGTGAACCTGTAAGCTCTCAAAAGGCAATGTCATTACCCTCTTCCCCGCATGATTATAGAGGACAACCTTCTGAGAGAAGCGGAGCATCAGAATATACAATGAATGATGAAATGGAATCTACCTGGAATAAAGTCCTTCAATCACCAATGTTTAACGATAGACCTCTGTTGCCATATGAAGAATGGAATATCGATTTCAATGAATTGACTGTTGGAACCCGTGTTGGGATTGGTATGTTTCAGCTTTCCCCTTGTAGTTATTAAAATCATGAGTTATGATTTTTGCTGTGTGATTTAGTATCGTTTTCACAGAATTGGCTGTTGGAACTCGTGTTGGGATTGGTATGTCAGCTTTGTCCTTGTAGTTAATAAAATCACAAGTTAGGATTTTTGGTGTGCAATTAGTATCACTTGTGATTTAAGCATGGGTGACTAATTAGTTTCTGGATGAATCACCCGACTCCAAATGTTTCTTGAGGTTGGATTTCTACATATTTGTTTCTTGATTACGACATACAAAGACAGATCTGGCGAGATCTGTTACAACCAACCAGAATTTTCCTAGTTTTTTCATTTTCTGATTTTTAATTAACATGATGCCTTAAAAATCTTAATTTTTTTGCTTTTCCCACTTATAATAATAATGGATGATTCCTTTTATACCCTCTATTCGGGTTTCAACAGTTTCAAGGTTTTGGGTTGGTGAGTTTAGATGAAGGTGGAGAGAAATTGAATAATGAATGATAGATTAGTAGAGAGATCGAGCCGAGAATTAGTAATTGAGGAACCCAAAATCAATAAATCATGATAAGAAAGAAACTAACTTTTGGAATTTATGAAGAAATCAGAATGTGAGTCTCAGTATTTGGGGAAAAAATTATTGAAATTGTGTTTGCTCAGTTTATTAGTTAATTTTTGTTTAATTTGTTACAAGAAATATGATACCATTGATGGATGATTCAAAATCTATCCATTTGAATTCATGATTTCAACTGCCTGGAGTTCATATCAATTTTTGTAATTCGATTGTCCTTCTCTTTTCCAGGGTTCTTCGGAGAAGTTTTCCGTGGTATTTGGAATGGCACAGATGTCGCAATCAAGGTTTTTCTAGAGCAAGATTTAACTGCTGAAAACATGGAAGATTTCTGCAATGAGATATCCATTCTCAGGTATCATACGTTGATTTGCTATTTGTCAGCAATTTTGTTTCATCCAACCTTTGCTGACTCCTAGTCTGTTTTTCCTGTGTTTTTTTCTTCCTCCAGCCGGCTCCGACATCCTAATGGTACTCCCGAACATCCTAACTAGTTCTTTTTTTATGGGTCTTTTCTGTAATTGATCTTGGACATTTTGTTTTCTGGATATTTTTGACAACCGAAAGTCTGGAATTTATTATCAAATTCCTCCTTGCCCTGTTGTAAATAAGAAAACCTCTTGTAGCATGATTTCTTTGACAGCATCTGTTATTTTTTAAGCGATTGATTTTTATGCAGTTATCTTATTTCTTGGTGCATGCACAAAGCCCCCACGCTTGTCAATGGTGACTGAATACATGGAGATGGGGTCTTTGTTTTACTTGATTCATGTGAGTGGTCAAAAGAAGAAGCTTAGCTGGCGGAGAAGACTAAAGATGTTGCGGGACATATGCCGGTAAGTTATGTGGTGCATGTTTGGTTAAACATCCTGGTTATGCCCAACTTTCAGAATCTTTTCTTCGTTGAACACTTTACGGCATTTGCATTTCAGTGAAAAAACGAATTCGCTTTTAAAGTGGCATTTTCTTTGTTTAACATTGACAAGAATATCTTGGTGTTGACTAGGGGCCTAATGCATATACACCGTATGAAGATTATTCACCGTGATGTGAAAAGTGCAAATTGTCTTGTGGACAAGCATTGGACTGTGAAAATATGTGATTTTGGACTGTCAAGAATAATAACAGATTCTCCCATGAGAGATTCCTCGTCAGCAGGAACTCCAGAATGGATGGCTCCTGAACTAGTTCGAAATGAACCATTCACTGAAAAATGTGATATCTTTAGCCTGGGGGTGATAATGTGGGAGCTCTGCACCTTGAATAGGCCATGGGAGGGCGTGCCTCCGGAGAGGGTATGATTGATAGACGATTTGTTAATCTTCGATAAAGATTTTGTATTTCCTTTATTTGGATCTTCAGATTGTAATGTTTTATTTATTATTTATGTTAACACTTTTTGATCTGCTGATTAGGTGGTTTATACCGTTGCCCACGAGGGTTCTCGATTGGATATTCCTGAAGGCCCGCTAGGCAGGCTGATATCAGGTCTGCAACCAAGGATATATTCATGTCATGATTCGAGGCCTTTTTGACGTCAACACTATTATTTTATTCAGATTCCGTATAGTTTAACTGGTTACTTGATTTTTTTGTATGCAGAGTGTTGGGCGGAACCCCATGAACGGCCAAGTTGTGAGGAGATCCTCTCTCGCTTGGTGGACATCGAGTACTCCATGTGTTAATCCCGTGTTTATCTTTTGTACATAGTGAACTTCGGGTAGAGTTGTCACTTTTGTGTTTTCGGCTGATGTAAACGTCTATGAATTTTTGTTCTTTATCTAAAACATAATGAAACACGTGCGTTCCTAACTAAAGTATCGTGTGGGGACATATATATTTAAAATCTGTTGCTGAATAATTTATTCTTTGACTAAACCATTGGACACGAGTCTGGTTGTTACAGTATAAAAAAGCGGAAGGAAATAGAAAAGTAGTAACTAAACTAAAAGATGAGCAAGGTGTAAATAATCCACAGAAACAACATGCAAGCAAGTTCCAATGTCAGGGCATGTAACATTACAAGTCAATCACCGATACGACGCCTATTTAGTGCATCTTCAAAGCGGCTGCACGAAGCCACTCTCATCTCTGTGCTCATGTCATTCTCAGGCGCTGGGTAATAATCCTCCCTCAGTTGTACATCCCTCAGGTTTGGCATCTTGAGGAAAAAATTCATGAAATGCTCATGAGCTGTCCCGTGAATGAAGAGCTTCCTCAAAGTGTAGCATTCTTGTAACAAACCAGCAGCTGGAAGTGACACACTTCTCTGGTTCACATCCTCATCTTGTGGTGGCCAGTAATGAAGCTCATTCAGACTCAGACTGCCAATCCCATTCAGAAAAAACCTCTCCCACAGGCTCAAATCCATTTGCCCTGATGGTGCTGTGAGGGCATAACCTTTGGTATCACCACAATCCAGCTGCATCTTCAATAGCTGAGGATAACAAGCCAGAATGCTCAGACCAAACTCCCGCTCTGCTGGCTTCGGTTGGCCCCTGCTATCTCCTTCAACCTTTATAACAATCTCTTCCAAACTCGGACAATCCTCCAACCCTGCCACTGGCAATGGAGTCAAAAGATCACCGACCTTTATCCACAGAGAAAGATACTGTAGCTTGTCCCAGCACTTGCCATAAAAACCATTGCCATTGCTTTCGAAAAAGGAATCACGAACCCCCATTTCATATTTGCATCTCTGCCTCTTCCTTTTGCTCGTGTTCTCACATTCTCCACCCCTAAAGTAGTCCATGAGCTCACCACCATCACCCAGCTCATCCAAACAATTCAGATCAAAATTAAGAAATCCATGTCCCAGGCCATCGCTTTCCTTCAACCCATTCCACACACAATCAACGTGGAGCCGCTCAATCCGTTTGCGAATAGGCTCCAAAGCTCTAAGAGTCGCCGCGGTGTCGAGGTTGCCACAGCCAGAAACCTTGACATCAATCATAGTCCTGCTAAGCAAAGAAATCATGGTCCTCAGCCCCTGCTCAGTCACAAGCTTGCAACCCTGAAGCTCGAACCTAACCAGCCTGGAACAACCTCTGGCAATCTCAATCAAACCCATGTCATCGAGGTCCGCGCAGTTACCAACAGACAATGATTCAAGCCCATGGCAGAGTGCAACTCCGTCAAGCTTAGACCCAAGGGCCAAGCAAATCCCTTGAAACTGACCTAATTTCAGAACCCTCAAATTAGGGCACTTCGAACTCAACACTTCCAACGCCAAACTACTACCTCTGATATTTTTACAAACATCTAACACTAACTCTTCCAAAAGAGGAAGTCCAGAGAACAAAGTCGCAAGAGTAGCACCGCTAACCCTAGCGTCTTCTCCCCCGAAACCCTCATCCTCTCTGCGATTCGAAAACGACGACGTATCGGCCAAGTGAAGCAGCGAGAGCTTGGGGCAATTGGAGGGAACAGCAACCAGCGTGTCGTCCCCAACGAAACCTATATATCTCGGATCGAAGGTGCAAGCCACAAGAAACTGCTCCAGGTTAGGGCACGATGCAGTGATGGATTCGATTTCGTGAGATTTGAAACCCTCGGTGAGGGAAGTTGTCAAGAGGTTGAGGCGTCGGAGACAGGCGGCGGTTACAGGGTTGTCCGTCAGCACCGGCGGGAGGTCTTCCGGCCAGTGGTAGAACGAGGAGAGGTCGAGTGAGGAGAGCGATCGGCACTGCGAGAACAGCGAGGCGAAGTCGGATCCCGCGAGCGAAGTCGGCGGGCGCTGGTGCCAGCGCACGAGCTTTACGCCGGAGAGCTCAGGCCAGGGGGACAGGAGGAGGAGGTGGAGCGTGACGGGGTCGCGCGCATATACGGCAAGCGAGGTGACGCGCGGAAAGGCATCACGGAGGCGAAGCGCGAGGAGGCGCGGGTCGAAGGTGGTGGTGGCGGGGGAGCAGAAGAGCGCGTGGCCCCACGGCGAGAGGAAGGAGAGGTCGAGGTGCGTGACGTGCGTGAAGGAGGTCGGGATGAGGTGCAAGTCACGCGCGTTGCCGCGGAGCGTTAGCGAGGTGCGCGTCTTGCGTTCCAAGCGGAAGAAGCTTCGACACACGAGGGACAGCGAGTTTCGCGTGCGCGTGTCGGTGACGGCGGAAAAAACGTTCAACAGGATCTCCTCCGGTAGGTTGCTAACGGTTGTTCCGTCACCCATCTCCGGTACGATAATTCCGACTCCAATTCGAAGTCTCTCTTTCTATTTTTAATACTTTGTTTTTTAATTTTTTTTATTTTACTATCTGATAGTGGAGTGTAGGAAGAGTTCTTGCAAGAGAGAGAGAGAGAGGGTGCGTGAAAAATGAAAAATGGATTAGGTTGGGATGGATGTTAAATGAAGACAGGGAGGGAAATGGTATTAATGGATGGATGGATGGATCTTGTTTGAGGCATGGAGACCCAGGTGAATAGGATGTATGTGCATACAGTGAAACTAAATCTGTTTGTAGAGAGAATAAAAAAGTAGAAGGGTTTGGTTTGTAGTGAAAGCCAGCCGAGGGCATAGGTGTAATGCGGCATACGAAATCTGTCTGCACGTTATCCAATAAAAAGAAAAAGGAGTACAGACAAACCACACACCTACCTTTTTATCCCCCACCACCACATTTTTTTAACACCCTTCTCCTACCTTCTTACACTTCAATTTTTCTTGACTTTTCTTTATTTTCCTTTCCTTTTCTTCTTTAGAATCTTTGCCACCTTTTCTTTTATATCTCCTCTTTCCCAACGCATTTTTCTTACACATTTTAACCATCAACTCTTTAATTCAATTTTTAATTAAACTCATATGGGATTCAACTCCCCCTGCCTTTATTGTTGGTCTTTTCATACATTTTAATGGATAAGTATTGTACAAATTAACAATAAAATAATATTTCAAAAACGAAAATTAGGCACTCTTGTTTGGACAAAAGTAAATTAAATATTTTTCTTTTAAAGTAATCAAATCAAAGTTATATAAAAAAATTTATAATTTTTTTTATGTTTTGATTTCACTTTTAAGATTTTTGGTACTTCATTCTTCATTACGTTTAATTTAACGTATATGATTATGATCATGATTTCTGACAATACTAATGAATAATTTTTCGTTACAATTGTAGTTTTTTTTTAGACTTATAATTATTAAAAAACTTGTTTTATGTTATTAAAAATGTGATACAATATTGTTTTATTAAATTTAATTAAAGTAATTTAAACCTAATTTTAAACTCGTGCCGGACAGAATGAAACCCAACTTTAAACTCGGGTCTGATTTAATTTGAAGTCTTTAGTCCTAACATATTTTTGTATCCCAAAACTCAGTAAAAACGTAATAAAACTAATTCAACCGTGATCACGTGTAACCTGTACAATCTATTTTTTATAGATACATAATAGTTTATTACATATTAAAATTTAGAGTTAAATAATTTATTTGATTTATGTAAATAAATAAATTTTATCTTTTGTAATCTGTATACATAAAAGTTTTTTATTTAATTTTTTATACTAGCTATTTTTTTAGTTTCTTACAAAATTAAATAAAATAAAAGTAAAAAAACAATGATGCATAAACCTTAAAATAAATAATTTATAATATAAAATTGTGAAGATAAAATTTGTCTTAAGATTAAAGAAGAAATGAAATCTAAATAAAATAAGAATGAGGGTATATTTATAAAAGGAAGGTGATAGATGAGTGGCGGATGGTTTGTTACGTAGGAAGATATTTGACAGGAGAGAGTGAGAAGTGAGAAGTGAGTGATGGGTTGGTATATTGGATTCACGTGAAAGTGCAAGCCACCGACCTGACTTGGCCTTCTTACTCATTAGTCCTCACTCCCTCAACAAATTAATAAATAATAAATATATATGCACCATATCAATTTTTAAATGATAAAAAATAACTCAATTACTATTTCAATTATACCCATATATGCTAATTAAGCTCCTTTCTCTTAAAAGTTTAATATAGATATTCACTTGGATTTCATATTAATATTAGACATTTATGTGTTATACTCCCTTTAATCAATATTCTCCATCTCATAACTAGTGCAGGTTTCATCACAACTTATCATAAATAAGCCACAATGATCACCCTTGTCACTCATGCTTATAACAAACAAACATCAAATATGGATAAACGTGCTGAAAATTACATATATCGTTATTTCAATCATATCAATCTTTAACTGCTTTGCACTTTATTTTTTCTTTTTTTATAAAGATCAATCCAAATATAGTATAAATATTAAAAAAACTTATATAAATATCAATTTATTTTTGAAAAACAAAATCCAAATGATATAAATATTTGAATATATATAGCATAACTAAATTAAAGTACTGTAAGAAATTACATCCATATAAAAATCTTAGATAAAAAATATTTAGTAAATTAGTTAATTAGCATGGAATCAATCGTTGTATGCATATTATGAATTATTTCCTTAACAATCAAATAAATGATGTCAAAATGTTGACTTGCTGAGCATAAAGGGGTCATGAATTTCAAGGGGAGATACTCATACATCATATATATCAAACACAATGTCATTAAAATTGCAAAACCAATTTATAAGAAACCTTCTAAGGCTGCAAATAACTGCACTTTTTCTGTACGAAATTTATTATTATTATTATTATTATTTATTTACAAAATTTGATATTTTAAAAAAATATTATGTAAATACATAAATCATATTTAAAAATAAAATTTTATTATAAAATTATTACTTTCAAATATGATTTTTTTTCTAATTATATCTAAAAATGTAAAAAAATATAAAAAAATATGTGTATTTTTAAGATTATATTTTTGAAAATATTTTTTTAATTATTATATTGTTACTAGTATTTTTTTTTTTAAATGTAAATATTTTTTTAAATTTAAATATGCTGAATAAATTTTGATAGACTTAAAATTAAAAAATTAAAAAATAATAAATAATACGTTAAATAAATTGAAGAAGATCATTATTTAAGGCAAGTTGTCACTTGCGTATTTGGGCTTTTGGGCCTAGTGGGCCATGATCACCTCACTCTGAATTTAGAATTGATCACCCTACGCGCCCTAAAGTTTCACTTTTTCCCTCTACCATGAATTCACAAAATAACAAAAAGCGCCATCGACAAATTTCTCAGCTTTCATACCCCAAAATCCAAATTCTCAAAATTTTCATTTTCTCCCCCTTTCTTGTTTCATTCAACAATGAATATATACCACCACCCCACATCCCACAATCAACCACCCCAACTCTTCTCTATCACTGTTCCTAACACAACAACCTTTTTCCCACATTCTAATTTCTTACAAATGGAGTTTTGTTACACTGCAACTACCATTTCCAACCATGGCAACAAGGAAAATGTTCCTCCAATTGGTAGCAGTTATGTCAACAAGGATAAGAGTAAGACCCCAATTCCTCACATAATGTCCATATCTTTCAAGAACAAGAAGCGCAGTACACGAAAGCTTAAGAGGTTGCCTCTTGCTGATGTCACCAATCTCTTTAACAGTAATGCCACAGATGTCTTCAATCTCAGCCACCACCAACACATTGGGGCTTCTGCTATTCTTAGGAGAACACATGGTTGCTCCAACACATTAAGGATGGGATTCAGATAATAGTTGTTATGTCACATCGTAAAAATTGGCTTCAACATTTCAATTCAATTGTAATGATTCAGTTTGAGAAGAGTGCGAATACATTGTTCAGAATCACAATATTCAGATTCAGAATTTGTTCTGTGCAACTTTTGTGTCACTGCTACTGCTCTTCAATCTGCAATTTCCCTCCCTGAATATGGTCTTCTCAAGGGAGTTATATCATATTCTCCTTATTATTATTGGTATTTCATATTTGATTGAAAATATATATTATTTTTTGTAATATTTATAATATTGATTTCTGTGGGAGAAATGTGCATGTATGGATTTATGATGAATTTATCAAAAATAATTTTACATTATATTTAAAGGAAACAAAATGAGTGGGGTCAGTAGAATATATAGTTTGAGTTTAAAATTTTTAATCTGAAATTAAATATGAATCTTATCAAAACTCTAAAAAATTTAACTTTTATTTTACTTCATCTCCCAACTGTAGATTTTTATTTTCCATTTGGCTCATTTTGCTCTATAATCCACCTTAATTCTGCCATTGGAATTGCTTGAGGGAACCAATCTGTACGATGTTGAAAAAGAACACAAGAACCCAACACTTCCTTCACTCATCTGTTGACTACGCTACAAATTATGTCAACAACAAGGCTGTGAAAAATAAGGCCTGGAACAAGCCTAATGCTATTTAAACTTCCCCTAATTGCTATTGTATTCCACTTTCTATCCATTTTAATATTAATTTACATTAATAAATTTTTATTCTCCCTTTCAAACATACTCAATCCCTTTAACATTTATTTCAGACACTTTAAAATTCATATAAAATACTTTTAATATCCATTTGAAACACTCTAAAATTATTAAGCTAGCAAATGCAAGTAACTTCTAATGAGACATATGTTTCAATCCTTTCTTTTTTTTACATATCTTAGTTGTCAATCCAATCTTATTTATTACAATTATCTAATTTCATCTCTAAAAATTCATTTAATTTTAATGTCTTATTTGAACAATTACGAAAAAAAAATACTATTTTTTCAAATATCAAATATCTTAAATTGATCAATTTTCCATACATTTTGTCGTAGAGCATTCATAAAAAATGCAGTTTTATTTGATAAACAAAGAACATGATATTATATAAATTTTTAATAGAATGTTTAGTGATTATTACATAAACTTTAATGATGTTATAAAGTGAAAAATTCTTCATTAATTAAGAAGAGGTGATAATGAATTTTCAAATGTATTTATTTGATCATCATTTGACTTAGTATATTGTGGTAGTCTTTGCAAATATATTTTCTTATACATCTTTTTATTTTCTTTTGTATATCTGTTTATTCATGTTCTTGTATATCACTTATATATAAAAAATAAAAAATAAAAAACAAAAAGATTTTTTTAAGCCTTATAATTATCTATATTCTTTTATAAATATTGTTTTATAGTATATTTCGTGGATCCCCTTATTCTCCTCCACTTATCTACTGCTTTATTTGCTTGATCACTCTCTGATTTCTTGCCTTTTTTTTAGAAATTTTTGTTTTATTTTAAAAATTTTAATGGAAGGTAAACAAAATCTGTAGCCTTTTTTAGACAAAGACTACAAAACAACTATTACAGTTATCGAACAAATAAAAAAATCTCCTCCTATAGGATATAAAAAGTCTACTTCAGAAATAGACTCTACACATTGTCCTTATTGGACAAAATAACACAAGAAAACTTTTGGGTCAGCTACCCTGCCCAATCCAAGAAAAAACCTACCAACATGCTTCAAGATTACAAATATTGATAAACATACTACATCTAGACTAGAATAAGATATGTCAATTCAAAACAGACATAGTATTTCTACTATTCTAATCATAATGAAAAATTATATAAAGAATAATCAAGATAAATATGATTAGTGAAATCAACGTATTTATATTTATTATTGGATATTTTGAAATTATTACAAGTCGATTTTATAAAAGAATTAATATAAAATATATTTTGTTTAACCAAAATAGTTATAAGAGGATACATAAAACCAATAGTACGTGAAGATATAAATCAATTATGACCTTAACCAATAAAGAGGATATTATAACCAATATAATACATCCTATACTACATTCACTACTAAAAATTTTCATTTTTCATGGGAATATTTTTGCAAAATTTTGGTAAAAATTGCAAGAAATAAGTTTTCTATAAATTTAAACAATTTTTTGTAAGAAAATTGGCAAAAAAAAACTAGTTTTCTAGTAGTGATTAATTATTACAATAACTCATGTGTATCCCTAATATTTATAAAATTATTACCCTTTTTTATATTACATTGAGTATTGGACAACTTATAACATATTTTATTGTGAAATTTGATCCGTGCAATAACATGTTTTATCAACTATCAATTTATCGAAATTTTAAAATGTGAAACATTTACATTTAAACACTTTCAAATGTAACATATTGGACTACCTATTTTTAAAGAGTTTACAAAAATAATCAACTTCTTCTATTTTCTTTTCTTATAATTTTTTTTCACATTTTATTGATAACAATATGCAACAATGTTGTTGGTTGACCTCATCTCATTCTTCTTAATAAACTAAATTCCTAATGTTGGAGAATTCATGATATCTTAAACCTATCACGGGGAGGTTAAAAGATATGCAGATTAGTTGCCAAAGTTGGGTGCTATAAGAGTGAGGACATGCAAGGTTTGCTCTTCAATTTTTTGTTGTCGACAACATGGTCTCGGCCAACATCATAGTCTTTTTCACGTTGGAATACGTTCTAAACTATTTTCATATACACGTTTCAGTCCTCAAGCATGCACTAAAGTTTAAACTTATAATAATAACAATCGTAGCACAAATATTTGGACCTATATATATTGAATGCATATTTTAGTTTCCTTATTTTCATAGTAGTGTAGTGTAGATAGAAATTTTTATGTTTATTATTTTAAATTTTTTATATCATACCTACGTTTGATATTAAGGTAGGAAACGTAAATGTATATTAGACATAAATATCAATTTACCTTAGTCATATAAACAATTGACGTAACTTATGTTGAAAAAAAATTGACATAAAGAAATTAAAAAGAAATACGTCGAGTGTATCAATACCCAATATAAATTTATGTCGGATATTAACATATCAAACATAAGTTTCGCCATTTTTATTTTTGTTTTATTTTGTCTTACAAACGAAACCTATATAAATATTTTTATACAAATAGTCTAGATTTCATATAAACAACAATTTATAATACAATATACAACACTCCAAAATATAATATATAACACTCGAAAATACTACTTAAAACTAAACATTTAAAAACTAAGCTACTTAAAAGATAAAATAGTACAAAAACTAAACTACTTAAAAATTAAACTAGTACTTAAATCCCAAATTATATATACAATATAATACAAAAAATAAACTACAAACTAAATACTACAAATTTGGAACAAAATACCTGTTCATTACTCTCTAATTTGTGTTATATCATATTCTAATAATATAAATAGATATTGAAAGATTTGAAACATTAATTTGACTTCCATTAACATGCAATATACATAAAGGTAAATCAACTTAACAAATGTTGAGAGAAATTACTCTCATCCAAGAATCAATAATATCCCCACAAACTATACATTTCATTCATAATAGTTTGTTTACTTATCACACTTAAATGAAAAACAAAAACACAATGTTATTTTAAATGTTTATATACAATGAGAAACAAAACATTAATATGTCCATTTGATAGGTTTTTCATTTTGACAAACAAATTTTAAAAATTCCTCAACTCATTTTTTGTTCTCTTCACTAATACAATGTGTATTTATTCAATTCCGGTTCATAACTACCTATATTATAAATTTAGTCACTCTTGGAGACTCAAACATCATATTTTAAAAAAATAATATACAAAAAAAATTAGGATTTAAACAAATAAATCGTAGAAACATAACAATGCAGTGTATAAATCATAAGTGCACTCAAACAAATAAACGAATAATTACAAACAATAATAGTTCAATTTTAACAACAATGTAGTGCAATATCATGATTGAGATTTATAGAAACAATAACAAATTCAATTAATAATAGGGATGACAATTAAACTCGTACCCCTGGGACCGACCCATCCCCGCCCGAGTTTGACGGGGAAAACCCAAGTTAACCGGGGTGGTGGCGGGTTTGGGTTTTTCCCACTTTAAAAAGTTGGGGGCGGGGCGGGGCGGGCGGGATGGATAATGCAATCCCCACCTCGACCATGTCCCTGTCCCCGTCCCGACTTTATATTTAAATTTAAATTTTAAAATATTAATATTTTAAAATTATTTTCTTTTCTGTTTCTATTACATATAAGGTCATTTTTTATATTTCACCATTTTTATTTTTCTTCTACCCACTTTTTAATTTTTATCTTTTTTAATCTTTTATATCAATTAATTTATTATATTATTCTCTCTTACCTTTCTGTTTTTTCACATTTTCTTAATCTCTCCCATCAATTTTTTTCAATCTTTTCAACCAATTTGATGAACACAAAGTTAATTTTTTTCTTTATCTTTTTCTAAATATTTTACATAAATCTTAGTAATAACTAATATTATTCTATTTATAATTTATATTTATTAGGTTTTATTATATCATAATTTTTTATCTTATTATTTTTATTTATCATATATCAAATTTTGTCTTAATAAAATAATTATATTTTAAAATATTAAAAGGAATTGATAATTTAAACTTTTATTACTTTGAACTAATTAAATAAGAATTAACTTATTAAATATTTTCTTATAAACTATATATTTCATATTTTTAAATGACAACTTAAAAATGAATTAACTTATATATGTAATCAAATGTTTGAATACAGTATTATTATAATAATGTTATAATTATTCAAATATTTGAATACAGTGTTATAATAATAATAATAATAATAATAATAATAATAATGTTATAAATATTCTATATATATAATAATTAAATATTTCTTTTACATACATATTTTAATATAAATATAATAAATTAAAAAATATATATTTAATTAATAATAATTTTAAATTATAAATATTTATTTATATATATAAAAAATACATAGTAAAGTTAATTTATTATAAATGTAATTATCTTTTTAAAAATAATTTAAATCGAGGACGGGGCGGGGTGAAAAACCCAAAACCCAGCGGGGACGGGGATGAAGACTTAATTTCAAACCCCGGCAGGGATCGAGGCGGGGACGGAGATGGTTAAAAAATTCAGGGCAGGGATCGGGGAGGCAAAACCCGTCCCCCCCGTTACCATGCCTAATTAATATATACAAAATTATTTAAAACTCGAATCCAATAGAAGAAAAATGTCAACCACCACAAATGAGACACAATGTAGATATTGTTGCCGCTAGTGGTTGCGATCGTTGTTGACTCAAATGTTAGGAATCAGAGTAATTACATAAGAACTCACAACTAAAATAAAATGTGAGAAAAGAGAAGCAACAATAAACAATAATAAAATTTTACTACCGGAAGAAATTACAATACCCTCTTTAAATCTAAGGAGAAAACAATAATAATATTCTCTCTCAGAAATAAAAAAATTCAACTACCATGCAATGCACTAGTGGAAAGAAGAAAGAAGAGATTTAGGGTGATTTACAAGATAAACATTATGCTCCTTTTATAACAAGAAAAGTAAACACCAACATATAATTTGTCTAATGTATGACTTTTCTTCTCACATTCTCACAATCTCCCACTTGAATATTTTGATTAAATTAATCAAATATTAACAATACATTATTATTGTCTTCCATGTTGTTATTACAGTAGACCATCAGTAAGATCGTCTCTATGTAAACTTGTCTTTGTTAACCGAGTGTCATAACATTTGTTAGGTTTTTCTTGCTTTATCTTGAAATATGAGACATGATTCCTTATAATGTGCAAGACACTCTGATTGTCACAATACACAACTATTTGTTACTGCTTGTATTCGAGTTCTTCCATTATCCTCTTAATCCAAATAGCTTCCTTACACGTCTAGGTGACTGTCATGTACTCAGCTTCTGTAATAGACAAAGCTATAACATCCTATAACTTGGATAACCAGTTATTACCTCTCCAACAAAAGTAAACCCATCAAAATCACCTGCAAAATCTGAACAAACATAACATTTGATAACTAGTTTTGATCCTCCAAAACATAATAAAACATCTAAGGTTCCTTTGATAAGAATTCTCTTGATAATACTCATGATCTTCAGCACAATTTGCCAGTGATATACTAACCGCTCCTACTGCTTGTACAATGTCTGGTCTTGTATCAATCATGGTATTTATAAGACTTCCCACCATTGATGCATACAATACTTAAGACATTTTCATCCTCCCTATTTCGTTGTTAGGACTCATACTTGAGTATAACATGATAGAAAATGAGATAAAAACGGGCTTACACCCTTGCATGTTGAAGCACTGCAAGACTTCAGTAAGTATTCTTCTGATAAAGCCAAACATTCCTATCTTTTATGTCCCGGTGAATTTGTATCCCTAAAATCTTGTTTGTTAGTCCCTAGTTTTTCATACCAAACTTTCTAGCCAAATGTGTCTTCAAAACCTCAAATTTTGTTGGATTATACCACCAACATGTCATCCAACTAAAAAATGATAAAATCATTTTCATCAAATCTATTGTAATAGGTACAATAGTTTGAACTTAGTCTATTGTAATCAAGACTAATCATGAAGAATCAAATCTCTTGTACTAATACCTGGACACTCGGTTTAAACCGTATAGAGATTTGGTCAACCTGCAAATCAACTTTCCTTTTTCTTTAAGTCTTTTAGTTGGAGCACACCAATCATTTCTCTAAGTTGACCTTGAAAAAAAAAATTGTATCACCGCTAATAATAACCTTGTAGATAGTGGGATCCACAGGAAATACTCCTTCACATTGTTAGCATAGTCCAAGAATTTATCTTTCCCGAACTTTGAAAACACAGACTTCCTCTTGATGTGGTACACTCATAATCTCCTAGAGTAATCATTGTCATCACTGACACAAAATATTTGGCCCCTCCTAGGAATAATACCGGTGATTCCAACACATCAAAATAAACAAGCCCAATATGTGTTTCCTCCAAGGGACTCCCAAATCTCCTTCATTGTACCTTTCTCCACAAATTTGCTATAATGTTATTATAAATTTCTTTTCACCTTCGATCTGTGATGCCCGCAATCTTTTTCCAATTGTTTTTACACAATTGTCTTTTCTCAAAATTGTCTTCATTTTCAATTTTCATTATGAGAAATTATGTCCATTAAACTTTTCTATCTCATATTTTGTTGTCATGGTTTTAATCAACTTATGCACCTTTCACTATGAATAGTATTGCCTACTCGAACAACAACGTAAACTCTAACTAGTACACCAAGTAAGCTCCCAAGAAAGAGAGATGGGTCATTAATGGACACACTTAAATATTAAGTTTTTCCTTGTCAGAACTTTCATATCATTTGGTATTCAGAGCTCCGGTTTAAGGGTTTGAACGTCAATTTGTGATGGTAGAGGAGGATAAAAAAAAATGAGAGAAAAACTTCTTCAAGAGAAGAGAGAAAAACAAAGTGTTAGTGAAACACTTGAGAAAAAAAAAGAGTGATCAAAATAATAGTGAAACACTTGAAGTGAAAGAGAGCTATTTAGCCACAAAAAGTGAGTATAATGTTAGTTCTACATTCAATTTGTCATACTTATCTCTTTTTTATGTAGATGATGAATCCGATTTGAGGAAAAATCTTTTTTAAGAGGGAGAGAATGATGAGGACATGACCTATGACAAGGGCTAGAGTAAGGGAAGCAAAAGGAGTTATTCATTGTCCATATTATTTGAATACAAGTTCAACCCACATTTCAAGGAGAAAAGACCAAAGTTGTGAATTACATCATAACCTAAATGGAGAAGGACTAATGTGCCACTTTATTTTAGTCTTTAAGTTTATTTAAATAATGGCTCAATCCTTTATGAAATTGGTTGACCAAATTATGTTTTGAATTAATTAATTAATGAGTTTTAGTTTGATTTTGTTTCAAAGTTGTAATAAGGACCCAATTGAAAACTTAGGTATCAGCTTTTGGGAGACTAAGAGAGTGCATATATTATTGACTTTTGATTACCATAATTTCCGTTATAGTCAGCCATTAAATAATTTTTAATTCCTAGGTTAATGAATCATTATTAGCATTTATTTTCTTTTATTGAATATTTGTAACCTTAATGATAAAACTTCTTTATAAGCTGGACCATTTTTATTAGAAATAACAAGTGAAATTTTATTCAGAAATATTAGAGTTTATCTCTTTTATCTTAGTAAGAGTGATTCTTCTAAATTCTTGAGTGATTCAAGAATCCTTGGTTGTATTAAAGGACTTTAACATCCTTTGTGAGTTGTCAAGAGTGATTCTTTCCTTCCACCTTATCACTAAATTCCTAAATTTCCTATAAGTTTCTAACCCTAAAGATCCTAAATCACCTCTTGTGCAATTAAGATCTATATCCGTACTAGTACACCAAGTAAGCTCTCAGGAAAAAGATATGAGTCACTAATGGACACATTGTCACACTACCACACTTTATATCTAGTAACTAGAATAACTCTTTTCTGACGTGGAAGATGAGATTAACCACAACCACAAAGCATACTAAGAATTTTCTCCAATACTATTCTAATTACTATAGCAGCAAAATAATATCATAAATAAGAAACCAACTATCAACTCGATACTACTCGTTAGGAATCAGAGTAACCGCATAAGAACTCTCACAAGTAAAATAAAATATGAGAAAAGATAAACAAAATCGACAATAAGCAATAATAAAATTTTACTACCAAAAGAAATTATAATACCATCTTTAAATCTAAAGAGAAAATAATAATATTTTCTCTTAAAAATAAGAAAATTCAACTAATGTGTAATATACTTGTAGAAAAAAGAAGAAAAAAAATTAAGATGATTTACAAGATAGACATAGTGTTCCTTTTATAACAAAAAAATAAATACAACATATAATTTCCTTAATATAGAACTTCTCTTCTCATTTTTATATAAAAAATCCTTGTGCACAAAGAATAAAACATAACTTTTTATATCAAACCTTTATAGAAATCAACGGAAAAACCACTTATTAGATAGATTAGAAATCAACGGAAAAACCACTTATTAGATAGATTAAAAGGTCACTCAATGTGAAAACTAACTTTTATGTCAATATTCATGAAGCCAGACATAAAAGCTGTTTTTATTATTTAAAAAATGGTATCTAATTTTTTTAAGTTAATTATTTTATAATTCAATGAAAAGAGATTACTATTACATGATACGACTTACTAGTGGTTGATACGACATCATACTTAGATTTTATATTGGATACTCACATCTACTTGCACCTATGACCTTTGGAAACTTTCAATTTCTAAAAATATATTCAAATATTGTATTCAATATTAAAAAAGTATACAATAAGATATTGAAGGAACTTACCTTCAAATATTATAAGTACTTGCGACTATTTTCAATCATATTCAAAATTTCAACATTATATATATATATATATATATATATATATATATATATATATATATATATATTATTTGAATTTTGTTCTTTAAAATGTTATCCGTTAGATTTTATTGAAAATTCAACATTGACATTACTTTTTTTTAATAAATATTTTTATGTAAAACATCACTATAAATGATGATATTTCAATTAGGTTAACCGTGACTAAGATTAAATTTCAAGGTATTACAATTTTTTTAAAAGGACAAAACTTTTAAATATATATATATATATATATATATATATATATATATATAAAGAGAAATAAATATTTTAGAAATGGTCAGAGACATCTTGGTTTCATTTCCTGACTTCGATATAAACAAGTATATTAGTCAAACAAAAAATAAATACAAAGTATATATAGGAGAACAAACTAATACGTACCTATAAAATTCAGAAAACCTATACATTCGAAATAATTTAATACTAATAAGACTAGATAAAGTACTAATAAAATTATTTTTTGTTAATTATTTCAAGGTTAACTGATTTTGTAAACAAAATAATTACTTTCCATAGAGATGAATATTTATCTTATTATGTAGTCATACTTTTATATCACGTACGTTTAAATACCATCAGGGTTATGAATAACCAAATTAAAATCAATTTGAATCCCTATGTGATCCCCTATTATGTGCATTGTCGATCCCAACCTTGGTAGCTTCAATTCCTGTAAGAAAAACACACATATGACGAAGAAAAACAGAAAGCTCCTCAATGCATATATTCACCGTTAGAACCACAAAATAAACATCAAATATAGTTTATATTTATAAAAACAAAATTGTAATAAACGAAAACTTTAAAATATAAAATACCTTAAGAATTGATTATAATGATATTAGCATAAAAAATTATGATATCAAACAATTTCGTAAAAATATTTTATAAAAATATTAATTCAATTCATAGTTGAATTTGTTAATTTCATATCCGCTGATATTTATAAAAATATATGTTCGTTCTTTCTTCTATGTATTTAATACAAATGCTAAAGAATTCATAAAAAAAAAAATTATTGTTTTTAACACTTCAATTTTATATAAATAATTTAAATTTTAAAATCATGTGACACAAAAATGATATTTTATAATAAGCAATCTATATAACAAGTTAAAAAATAATATAAAATCTATATAATATTTTCTTTTTTATTAATATATCATCCATTCCTTTAATCAATTCTTAAATGTATCCAATTAACATTAGACATGACTAGATATTAAAAAAAAATTAAAGTTTTATATGTTTGTGTATTAATATTTACATAGGGTTTGCCTTCTCTTCAGTTTTAAAATTTCATATAAAGAAATAAAAAATTTATATAAAAACGTACAATATATTACTTAATTCGTATGTATTCAATTTGATGAGGACTCATTCTTGAAAGTGAGATTTTGTTTTTCCCAATTATCTAATTATGCGAATATTCTTATTAAATTATTCCAATCAAAAACAGGAATCAATTCTTAAATGTTTTAAGTTCTTTAAAAAAAAAAAAATTATACAGCTAGAACTTTAGATAATCAATTTCTCACCCAAAGTGTTCCATAGATAAAGTACCATATAAATACTATTGAAGTTTTCATATGCTTAAAATAAACATTTTTTGAGGAATAAAAGTCAAATTCAACATTTTATCTTTGGCGATACTAATTTTTTTTGGATAACTAAATTTTACAGTAATTACACCTTGCTAAATACTAGCTTTAATAGAAAGTAGGGTAAATTTTAATTTTTCACGTGAAATTTTTAAAATATTAAATATGTTTTCCAATTTTTCTTATATTATTTTTATTCTTTTAAAATATATCCTGGTATAATTTTAACATATATTTTAATTTTTATTTATTTATTATGAATGATAGATAAAATCTTACAGAACGAAACTTACGTAAATTTAATTTTATATATATATAACTAAAATAACTTTTAATTATAAATTTCACGAGTTAAAATCATCATTTTATAATTTTATTCGTCTATTATCATTATGAACAATCTAAAACTATATTTAAATTTTGAAAACAAATCATAATACACTTTTTTAAAAATATATTTAAAATTTTATGGAAATGCAATGCATATTTTATCCTCAGAACACAGACATCACCTTTTATAGTATTAGATTTAAATATTATTTGTAGCTCTGTTAACGTGTCTATCTACTCAACATATTAGTTAAGAATTATTTTTTTTTCGTAAAAAGAAAAATGACAATTTTTGTTTGGCAAAATGTTTTCTTTAGAGAAATCCCTTTAAAATGAGCAACACTACTAACAAAAAGAATAGCTTTTGACGACCACTTTCCAACAATTGATGATTAGAAGAATCATTGTACCAAATTTTTCACAAACGAAAAACAGTGTTTTCCAGAAACAAAATAAACCTTAGAATTTATATTGGATAAAAATTAAATAGTTTCATTACTTTATTCTACTTTGGATAAAAAATTTTAAAATCAGTTCAAAGAGCAAAATCAGTGCATATTTGATTATTTTTAAAAATGTGTTTTTATATCAAAACTTTAGTTGAAAAATGAATTTCATGAACGTATAAGAATTGGATTTTATTTACAAACTCTTTTAGGAAACTAAAATTTACTTTTGCTATTTACTTTTATCATTTATCAGTTACCATAAGCATTATATAACTATGTTATAATTTTACAAGTCATGTTTCTTCTACATATCGTCATTCTATTTTAATATATAATTATATTAAAGTTTGAATTTGAATAAATTATATAGAATCTCCAACATATTTGCTCATGGATGAAGATTATATATAGAAAATATGAAACTAAATACTTATAAGTAGTCTAATTATGCATATCATAATAAGTAAACAAAAAAATCCTGATTAAGATTTATTAGAAAGTCAATTTGAGTCTAACGTTACAAAATTAATTAATGAAAGAAAGGTTTTATCACTTGTATATTATAATTTACTATATTTAAACTGATGGGAAATATTGAAATATCAACAAATTAGCATGAAAAATATTCAAGAATCCATGTCAATACTATAATATTGTGTTGATAGCAAAAAGACAGTCATGACAGTAAGTAAATAGTATACAGATAAAATGTATGCATCTTATATATAAATTGAAAAATAATATATTTGAAGCCAAATTTATTGAAATACGACTTACATTTTAATGTAACCGATGCATGAAAAAGGGAGGAACAATATATCTGTAAATATGCAAAACATGTTTGAATATATATATATATATATATATATATATATATATATATATATATATATATATATATATATATATATATATAGATACAAGTGAGGCATAAACAACGATTGTGTCACGATCGAGCTTTGGGTTCTGGTAGGAGCTTAATTACAAATTCTCGGGTAATTAACAAATTAAACAAAAGATTTAAAAGTACTGATATGCCATCAAATTACCGAATGTAGAAACCAAACCTCCCAAGAACCGTGCCTTAAAATAAAGAACTCCTTCAATTTAATTTATATATATATATGTCACATTATCCTGCATGGACACCAAGCATTCAAATAGTAATTAGCACTTTTAAAAGTATAGATGAACTTAAGAATATCTAAATAATCAATTTGATTAATATAATTTACACTGTCGTAGATAACTTATTAAATTTTACAGCATATATGAACATCAAGGTTTTATTTCTTTTAATTATCTTGCAGTTAAAAAAACAAAAAACAAAAAACTAGACATAGTTTATACATGAATATCCAAAATGCTGCATTAGGATGGTTCTCGTCCAGGTGAAAGGTTTGAAAAGGATATGACTATTGCTCTACATGGTACACCTTCACTTATCCAATAAGAACTTTTCATGGTACAGCTACCTGAATAATAGTTCAAGTGTTCAACTAATAATTCAAACACACAACACTATTTTTAAGCAGTGATGTGTTTGATGAAGTAGACTATAGAGCTAGCTGGTGTAATATAATTCGTGAAATCTATGAACATGTGTACGTGAAAGTGTAATTCATGGCTAGAAAAAAGGAAGAAAATGGAACAGAGAAAGAGAAAAAGAGAGAAAGTTGGCCCAACTGAAGCAGAAGCAGGCCAACAGGCACATTTATCAGCTGAATCAGGAGCACACAAGTGAATGTTAATTACTGTGTCACCAAAAATCTGTGACTCACCACAAAAGCTGTCAAGAATAGTTTCATATACTTTGATCAGAAAGACAACCTAGAAAACCCTAACTTGCTACAAGCTGCCACTGAGCAGAAACTACACATGATTTCTGCATTCTTGTTGTGTTAGAGGAAGCATTAAGCTAAGCCCTTGCAAAAAATTTACAAAGCTCAATAAACTAGATATGCATGTGTATATGATTTATTTATAGTTAATCTTTAAAAAAAATCAGCATGTGCAGTAATTTTTGACAAGTTTGAATAGAATAATCACTTGAAACCAAGAGCTTGTACCTTCAATAGCATTCCATGTTCTATTTTAATATACAGAATACAAACGTGTGTCTATTCAAATTGCCATTGAAGTTCCACTAGGAATAAAAGCCGACAAAAACATGTGAGGTGACGGGAAGCACAAAGCTTCAGCATTCGCCTAACCAACAATATATTTGCTCACAAAATACATAACCAGTACTCATGAATACATTAGAAAACTAATTAGCTTTTTGATAAATGGATAAAACTATCAGGATCAGATACTAGACGACATGATCAAATCAAGGTACATGGTAACAAACACAGTGGAGAAAAGATGAATAAGGGTATGTCCAATCACTTCTTGTAAGGATCTTGTAAATTAAAGATACAACAATATATAAGTGGGACATATTATAGAATTGAAGATGGTGGGGAAATGTTTAGTCTAAGAACCATACATTCAATATTTATTAAGCATTAGGTCTCTCCAACATCTATCTGAAAGATTCCATTCAATCATGTCTTTCTTAGAATAAATTGCAAGTTTTAAAATTGGACGAGATGTTTTATTTGAAACCTAGAACCTTTTATCATATATGTTAAAAAAATGTTTATTTGATGCTTAGTCGCTTACAAAGTATATATATATACACACACACACGACACATCTCACTTACTCACATCATTAAAGGAAAAATTAATTTAGAGAAAGTAAACAAAAAAAAAAAAAAAAAAAAAAAAAAAAAAACTCAATTGGTTTGCCATAAAACTTTGTTTTTATTGCAAAGACAACATGGAGATTAAGTAATCTTTTCCGGATCTGTACACACAGTCGCCTCTAATTTTGCAACCTAATGAACACGGCATAGGAAATACTTTTGTCAGTATAATGTACCAACACTTCAATAGTATATGGCAAGCTATCTGGTTCACGAATAAGAAAAACTGTGTATATAAAGCATTAGTTTTTTGTCCCAGATCCATTTAAATTCTAAAATTTTAATCTCACACTATAACGGGTTTTAGTTATTTCTAGCTTTCTCTTGACATCCAAACTCGTAGTACTAACTAATAACACACAAAAATATATTTAATGCTTCAAAACATTGTAGTATATTGTGGGTTGAGATATATGTAAGCACGATAACTTGATGCTAGCTTACACATCTAACCAACAACAGATGATAATAAAAAAAGCATCAGGTTGGTGGTCTAGTGATTAAAACATGGATAGTTTGTGTGAAATTTTAGATTCAAATTTTATTGTTGTCATATAGAAAGAGTAAGTGATGACAAAACGATATAATTACCAATATTAGGTGAAACACACATCTTCCAAAGGAAGAATATTCAAGAGAAGTGGATGGAGGAGGTTGACGATTCTTCAACATTTCCTTTTGGGGTCTTCTTTTTCTTCTTGTAAGGTATACCTCTAGCCTTAG
Source organism: Sphenostylis stenocarpa (assembly GCA_963425845.1). NCBI lineage: Eukaryota > Viridiplantae > Streptophyta > Magnoliopsida > Fabales > Fabaceae > Sphenostylis > Sphenostylis stenocarpa. The sequence goes on from OY731408.1 coordinate 32,682,109, forward strand.
CTTGGCACTCCCTGACCTCCCTAAGGTAGACACGGATGGAGCCACTAGCAAAAGGGTTAGTTTCTGGGGAGCCTCCATTTTCCTCGTAGGCAGCTCTAAGCCTGCCTATAAGGGCATCAAGGCTGCCCCAAGCTTGTCTGAGAGGACAAGTGCAGGGTGCAGGCGGTTCAGGCTGCCCAAAGAACATGCACCCTTGGAGGTGAACCTTGGTCTTCCCAAACTGGTCCAGATACCTTAGGAAATCAAGCACATGGTTGCAATTGCACTGAGAGAGAGGAACTGGGGGTCTTTGGTTCTTCAAGTATTGTCCAAAAGTGTTCCAGTCCCTTCTCTTCTGAGACTCATAGCGGCTAAGAGTGACTGGACTCTGCTGCTGATGCTGGTGCTGGAGATGGTAGTCTAGGGGAATGTTGCTTGATGAGCCTTCTGCCCCATGACTGCCACTGCTGGACATTGTGGAAATTGTGGAATGATGAATTAGGATCAAGAGATAGAGAAGGAGGGGTTGGAGTTGGGGCTGGTTTTTTCTAAATAAAGCCAGGGAAAGAGGGAGGTGAAAGGTGAAAGGGAAAGGAATAGGAGAGTGGAGGAAGATGGAGTATGGAGATCACGTCACTGGGCTACTGAGAAGACATTTTATGGGCCATCTTGGTTTATTTCTGTTCATCTATTTTGTCCTCTTGCATATGGGAAAAGTTTGGTATGCACCAAACTCTATTCAACATAAATTATTAGATGGTTTAAGGTCATATTATAGTCCTAATTCATCTATATTTGATACATAATCAAGTTTTCAATTTATAAAGAGTTAATAAATCTCAGTTATGCGTTATGGCTTGGTAAAGATTGTCCAAGACCATAGTAGTTTTAGAGTAGTTATGGTTTTTTATTTATCAGAATAATGTGTTTATTATATATGATTCTCCCTGAACACTGATAACATTAACTAGAGGGGAAGTCTTGATCACAATCTTTTTGAGGAGATAACAATTGTGTGTATTTATCTTCTTCAGGACCATATTGGACAAACATCTTTCTGCACTGTGTTGCACTTTAATGACATTAGCTTGCATTAACTATGTGTGTTTTCTCTATAAGCATATACAATTATTGTGTTTGCCCTTATTCAACGCTAAGCCTTATCGCCTTAACCAAGCCCATTATCATTATTGCTCCCACCAAATCATTCTAATAGTCATTATGGAACCTCCTATCTAAAATGTGTTTAAGCCAATAATTGTAAAATTAATTTTGGTTAAAATTGATATTGAAAGAAATCATGTTTCAAAAATAAAAATTATTTCAAGTTAATGGTGAAACTCACAAATTTTTTTTTTCTCATCTAGTGTAAAACTCCATAGTTAATTTTTCAATTTTAATTACATAAAATTACATGTATATATGTTTGGTAACAAGTTCCATGGACGAATCTGTGAAAATTTTCATGTCATTTTCTGAAAATATGCAGAATATGCAATACATATAACTTCTACTCCAACGCGCGTCACCGAGTGTCATATGCTAAAAAAACATCCTTTAATCTAGTTGATATTTCAATGTGATTTAAGACTGTGCAACACAATCCAAACACAATTAACAAATTTGAATCTAAATATGGATACTCATAATAATATAATATATGCATTAAAAATATATATCAAATTTGTACGTAGAAATATCATAATTGATTTTGTCTCCTAACCTACCTAATTTTATTAAAGATATAGATTTTTTGTAGTTGAAGAAAATTTGTTCTACCTCCAAACAACTCGACTAGAAGAATAAAAATAAATAAATTTGCTTCAGGATAAAAATTGACAGTAAATTTTTCAACAAATTGCTTTCAAGGTAAAATTATCCAAACATAAAAAATTTACTTCAAAATGAATTTTATCAAATAAATAAATAAACAAACACCAATTTTGGAAACCCTATCGAAGAAACAAACCACGTCAATAACAAATTTCAGGTGAAGATAATAATGAACATTTTGGGTGGCCATTATCGTTATCATGAGCAAAATGTATGTCCTATGCACACACACAACACACACCATGTTATATATTCGAAATACAGTATTACGCATGTTGTCTTCCAGAAACAGATTTTATAACCGGTTATTAGGGAGCATCTCTCTGCAACTTTGCATGCATGCCACAAGATACTTCTCCGTACTCTTTTGGAGCATGCAAAGCCTTTTTCCCCCCTACAAGTTTCAGTTTGCTTTTAATGTCTTCTATTAATACTAGGTACATTTTTTGTGTCTGTACATCTTTCCACATCTAGCATGGGCAACAGATTAGTTGTCTAATGTGAACTAATAAAGGAGGATCAAGGCTTGTAATTAAATTTATGATTAACTGTGTTAACATAGTTCCATTTGTCATATGTGGATTACTTTAGTGTTCATATGTTAACTTTTAATGTTTAACTTTAAAATATATATATATATATATATATATATATATATATATAATTTATTCTTGAATTTGTTTTTTATCTTTATGATTCTTATTTATTTAGAAATCTAGAATAATGTAGTTTATATAAATTTTTCTTTTTCAATCTATAAAGATATTTTTTTAAAATAAATTTGTAATAAATTAAAGTTTCAAGATAAATAATACTTAATCACTATTATATTATCATGAATAACATAAACACTAAAATATTTTTGTTTGAATAACATTTATTTTAGGATTAAGACTAGAATCTTAGTTAATTAAGATTATATTATAATATATTCATGAATCTCATTATTTAGAAATTAAGATGAATAATATTTTATAAATATCATTTTTTTTACAACTTATTAAAGACACGTTTTAAAAATAAAATTATAATAAATTAAGATTTAAAAAAATAATTTCTCAAATATAATAACATATCTTTAATATGTTGAGATATTTTTATTCCTAAATTTTTAATTAAATTGTAAACGTAGTTAGTAGGAGAAATCTGTTGTCTAGGTTACTATTTGTAGCAAATTTCAGAAATTAAATTAGAGATTAGTGAAGGGGAGTGAGTAAAGTTTGGCATTAATCGTAATGTGATTTTTGCGGAGACATATGATAAAGAGATATTTATTTTCTTTCATGCCATGATTTTGTAGGGAAAGAAACTGAGGTAGACGTGAAGTTTGATGGAGATGACAACCGACCAATGTGAAGAATGTGGGTCCCTTGTGGATGCTCTTGTCAAAACTCTAATAAACTAAGATTATATTCATTCAATCGATAATTAGAAATTATCAAACAGTTTGAATTAACTCAAAATATATTAGACTCACCTAGAATCTCTTCTGCTCCATCTCTACTATTTCCAAAACGCCTTTCTAGAGCCAAACCCCGTCCCTTTTCACGTCAAGCCAAACGTTGAATTTCTCCATTCATCAAAATTGGGTCGTCGTATAATTGTAGGGCACACCAAAATTCGGAATCCGATAGCCTACCAGAACCATATCGATGGGACAATTCTCGTTCAATATATTTCTTTCGCAATAAATCTTTTGTCCTTCCATGCTTATAATTATAGCATTACAATAAGAGTTACTTAATTATCAATCAATTTGGATTTTTTTAATTTAACAAAATTATGTATATAAAAGAAACTTTTTATTATTTGTACTTGTTTAGTATTTACATCAAATAAATAAATAATAATCCATCACTTTAATTACGTTTTTTTATTATTAAAAATATAGTTATGTAAAAGTCACTCCTTATGACTTTGTGGATGTAAATTGCAACGTGTATCTGGGGTGGCTTGAAGGGTGAATATTGACCAAATAGCAAAAGGTTTGAATTATTTGTACTGAATTTTAGGTTCAAACTTTGTAATTATTGTTGTATATACCAGAGAGGCAAAAAGCTATAATGGTTCTATTCTTCTATACAATAATCAGATTAGGGTTGTGTAGATAAACTTTCTTTAAATGTCTTCTTTAAAAATGAAAATAAAAGAATGAATTAAATTAAACTATAATTAATTTATAACTTAAAAATCATCTTTTAGGGGTTAGTTTATAGACAAAATGGAAAGCGACTATTTATAAAAAATTAAAAATAAAAACTAGGAACTCAAAAAGTGAAAAAAAGTATTTTTTTATGTAAGATAGTGATTATAAAATGTTAATTAAGTTAATGATGCAAGAACCGCGTATGGTGTTATTATAATTTCTCATAAAAATTCAGCTCTAATTGCTGTTTAAAATGTTGAAAAAAATTATTTATATAGGCCTTTTAATTTTATTCTTTTTAATATGGCTAATTAATAAAAAATGTTCAGTTCTAAAACATGTATATTATAGTTTTCTTTTTACTTAAAAAGTAATTAAAAGAACACATTAATGATAAAATATTGAGTAAATAGAGTAAGAGGTACTATTACATTTATTTCAAAAATGAAGAAAAACGTAAAATAAAGTTTCAAAATTATATATGAGTAACTAAAGTACATAATTAAAAGATAAATAGTCATTATCTACTGAAAAGTCCTTGTATAATATATTTACTACCAGAACTTTTTATATTTCATGGAATATTTTTATAAATTCTTATAAAAATTTGTACAAAATAAATTTTCTATAAGTTTAAATAAATTTTTACAAGAAAACATGTAAAAAATAACTAATTTTTTATTAATAATTTAAAAAAAATAGTCGTGAATTTAGTTTCTAAATATATCTTTATACATTATATTTTAGTTATAAATTTTAATGTAATTAATCATCAATTTATATTTTTAAGTATTTTTATTATTTTGATTAATCTTGATTTATTGTCTAAATTTTTATAAAAAAATATTATAAAAGTGGAGGTAAAGAAAAGTGTGAGTGGAATGACATTTGTAAATTAGTTTAAAGTGTGAATTGACATTATAATTGTGGTAAAGTATGTGTTGAATAAAGTGCATGATTAATTATCATGATAGCCATATTTTTGTCCATTTGGATATTATCCATAAATTATAACACATTTTCAACCTTCACCAATAATTTATAAATCACTATGCCATGATTTTCACGTCTTCACCTTCTTCAATAATTTATAAATTCTATCTTATTTCGCATTCCCCTTTTCCTTTTTCCTCATTGAAATTCAAATATATTCACAAATTCAACTCATAATACACCATATTAATATATATATATATTAAAAAAATCTGAAGTTTGATTAATTTTTCTAATATTATTTGTTTTATTCAATTTAGTTATTCTATTAATAAAATATTTAGTTAATCTATCAAATTTATGAATACAATAATGTAATTATTTTAAAATTTAACTAATTTATAACAGCATGAATTTTCATTTGTTGAAATTGATGTAGTTAACTTTACAAATTCTAATCATTCGTTGATTATAATTTGGATTGTATATAAATTAGAATTGTCAGTATTTTAAATTAAAAAACTTAATTAAATATTTTATCAATAATAAGACTAATTGAATAAAACAAATAAATATTAGAACTAAAAAAATATTAAACAATTAGTTTCCTATAGTAAAATAATTATCTATCATGTTTTTCTCTATTCACAGAAAATCATCTTTAAGATGTTGATTCAATTTCATTAATATATTAGTAACATATAAAAGGTTTATCTATCCTATTTTCCCAGTCACATAAATTTATTTTAATTAAAGTGTGTAATTATTCATTTCAACAGTTGAATTGAAAGTTCCCTTTCAAATAAAAGGCAACACAGTTGAATTGAAAGTTCTTTTAAAGTGACCAATTTATAAAGTTTAATTTAAATAAGAAAATCAATCACTACTGTATTTTTATGGATCATATATTATAAGTAAAAATATTCACAATTAAGTAAAATATCAACTACTATCCAATTAATTGTGTAAATTTTAATATACATAATTAGAATAACAACATTAAATAATTTTATGTGACCTTATCAAACTGTGAATGTTTATTTATATCTTATATAACATACTCCACGAAAAAAAAAAAACAGTATAGCTAGGGTTATATTTAACAAAGGTTCACTTGCTAACATCTTAAATATGGAATATTAAATTCTTAAATTAACCTAAAAAAGCATTTATTCAATTCGCATGACCTAACACAGTGAAAGTGAATAGGGAAAGAAGTGTGATTAAGTAAACATTTGTAGGAAAGTGATACATCATTTCACTCTTACTCAATTATGACAATTCTTTTCAAGGTCAATTATAGCATACAAGTTCATGACCTAGTTTTTTTTTTTTTTTTTTGTTCAGAACAATGATAACAAAAATCATGTATAAAAAAAAAAAGCATGCAATTAGGTGCAGATAACTTGAAGGAATAATTAGTATTTCATATCAAGCATTGTATACATTTTTTTTTGCAGAATATTAAAATCAAATAATATATTATTAATAAATAATAAATAAATATAACAAAAAATAAAATAAATTATAAATATACAAATAAATATATTTAACAATAAATCAATTATAAATATATATATGATGGTTTCCTCACTTTTCATTATTATTATTATTATTATTATTATTATTATTATTATTATTATTATTATTATTATTATTATTATTATTATATATAATTCTCACCTACACTCATTTCTTATATAACCCCTCACATTCAATTAGTCCAAAATATTATTCCTTCAAGTCCAGAAAATCTAATTAGTCCAAAATTAAAAATTAGAATTTTATTTTTCATTTGACTATTTAATTTTTTATAATCTAATAATCTATAATGATTCTATTAATTATTAAAAAATATAAATAAAAAAATGAATCTTATTTTCTTATTTATTTATTTATATATTATGTGATTTATTTATTCCAAAAAATTAAAATTAGAAGTTATTTTTTATCATTTTATATTAATAAATTAATTATATAAAATAATAATTCATCTCAAATATTATATCACAAAATAATAATAAAAATAAAAGATAAATTTGTAACTTTTTATTCTTAGAATAAATTAATCATTTTATACGTGTATAAATATAAAAGTCTATTTGTTGAACTAAAGAAAACCTTAATTACAAGAGTGTTTTGTAAACTGATAATTAATATAAAAAATATTTAGATTGCTATTTATAAAAAAATCAAACATAATTTTTAATTTGGATCTTAATAAAATCCTAAGGGAGTATTAGATGACACTTTTAAAATATATTTACAATTTTAAATAAATTTATAAGATAGTATAAAGGAAATGTAAAATATATTATTTAAAATAAAACTATATATTAAATAAAATTGATTAGTTTTGAAAAAATGGAACCCAAAAATGGACCTATATATAGACAGGGTTAGATTTGTGATTAAGTAAACCAAACTCATTTTCGGATCGACTTTATTAATTTGTGTCATGTCACTTGGATTCGATCACTCACGCATGACATTATATTTAATTTTTCCTTCATTATTTTGTTTTTCTACGATATTCATAACGGGGAATTTATGTTATCTTAATTTCCGAAGTATATAGCGATTCATTGTAACATATTCAGGTATTAAATATTAGGAAAAAAGATTAATAAGGTTATCCATGTCATACACTAAATAATTTAATATTTTTTCTTTTAAATGTAGATGTATTTGTTTTTATCCTTTAACGTAATATTTATTTTTTGATTGCTTTGAATGAGAAAGAAAAAAATATTGTTTTAGTCCCTCTTTTACTTAAACATAATCAAAATACATATTTTAAAAGAGAAACAAATATAAGGTGTTTGAAGTGTAAACAAAAATAATTAAAAAAAACTTTAATTTTTGAATATTTTTAAAATTTTCATAAACAATGTTATTCTGTATATTGATATATTTAGTTATAAAAAAAAAATGTTATCGAGCATTAAAGATCCTTTAAGATAATCATTGATGATGTTGTTCATCATGCATGCACTTACCACTCGTGCTCTCCTTCAACTTTGCTTACAATAAGGGAAAGATTTTTATGACACCCAACGTGCATGTTGTCGGTCTACCTTTTAGCCAAATAATGGCCCTTCTTTACCTCTCTTCTACCAAAAACTACTTTATCTCCATGCACACCCTCAAGTCAATCTTCTCACATGCATTCAACATATCCCTAAAAATAACCTATAATCATCAACTACTACTTCATATCACTGTCACTATCATTATATTATGGTTATGCTCGAGTTTTGTGGCCGCCTCTGGATTTTCAATTTTTTGTTTGGTGAGAGATGAGAAGTGGAATGTCGCATATTGGAGCACTTGTTGTTTGTGTTAACAAGATGTTGATGTTAATGTCATTGTTCATCCTTCGGTTGTATATTTTACACATTTGACATCTTCACATAATATTAAACACTTACATCATTTTCAACCTATCTCCTCTCCTCAATTCAGAATATGAATGATTTCTAATATATCCATCCCTTCACGTTAAGGATATAGGTGATTTGACAACGCTTCATATAAAAATTTCAATCAAAAACATTGGTATCGAAACAACAATTGCATTTTGAAAGATTCATTTAAAAAATAATGAAAAACAAGAAACCATGATGCTAGCTTTTGTATAAAGGATTTGAAAAAAAAAAAAAAAAAAGAGATATTTTCTTGATTTTGAAGTAATGAATAACAAATGTAGAATAATGATTAATAAAATACACATTAAAAGTATGGAATAAAACAAGTATTTTAGGATACAGATAAGTATTTACTCTTATTGATAATTAATGTAAAGAATTTGTCAATTGATACATATGATAACTTTTTTTTTTTTTAACTTATAATAAAACCTCATTTATCTGACAAATACAAGACTAAACATCTCATTCTCCATCATATATAGTTTGAATCTTAACTTTTCACTCTTATTTTCAAAGCCTAAGTTCCGGTGAAGCTTATAGTAAATCAATTACTTGGAAAATTTAAAGACTAATTTTCTTTTGTAAGATCTCTAAATTCCCTTCAACACCAATTCTACTATTTGATGACAACTAATATGCTTTATATATTACAGCTAATTGGGTAAAAAAATATTGAATTAGATTTTCATAATGTAATGAAAAAAAACTCAAAATGATTTACTAACGTTACTTTTCATATCTTATTTTTATCAACTATTAAATATTTATACAAAAGCCCTAACTACACGACAATTTCGTTTTATTATTTTTAAGCTGGGAATTCCTAATATTTATTACTTAGAAAATATCGAGAAAAATAAACATATATCATATAGAAAATGGTTAGTAAATATTTTTTAATGTATTGTTTCTTGAATAATTTTATTAGTATCTTTTAATTTTGTTAGTGTTAGTAATTCCTATTTTGCATATATTCAAGAATATAAGACTACTATTGTATTTAAAAAATATTTATAATTTTATACACATAAAATTTTGTTATTTTCAATTTTATTTTTAACAAGTATACTTTGGAAAAATAAAATTAGAGTGTATCAAATATAAAAATCAAACAAAATTAAAAGATTTGGTAGGGAAAACTCATAAAAACTCATTCATTTATATATGTATCATGTATATTCATCATTGCTACTTGACTTGGTAAATATTATTTTTCCTCTAACTACCTTTTGAAATAATGCTTATATGACTTTCTTATTCCTAGTTCGGAGGATGAGTTAAAGAAGTGTGAAATTTGGTAATCGAGAATATATGTTATATATGGTAAAGTAATATTTGTGCAGCAGAAAAAGAAGGATCTTCTTCGTTAAGTTTTGATCCCAGCTTGATCATTTCATCACTTGATGGTTTGGTGAACTTTCCTGTGATATAGAGAGTTGGTTGAGAGTTCAGTGAGAAAAGTGAATACATTACAGCTAATCACTCTTGAACAATCGAGTAGTTCTTTTCTTCTTTTTCAGTCAACGGCCATTACCTAAATATGTGCAAGTCATGGCATAGTTCAAAATCAGGATTAGTGACACGATGTTGCCCTTCAATTTGAACCACCATCTTCATATATGATTATAAACCTTCTTCCTCATTTCTATACATTAATTAAAACTCACCACAAACATGTGAAAAGTTTGAAAAAATAATTACTAGAGAGTATGTTTTCTTGCTAACAATTACTATTGACTGTTAAAAAGTCTTAATAGAGAGTGAATTTTTGCTCTGGGTTAATTGCTGTTCACACCAAGTTCTTCCTTCAATTGTTGCATAAACTACTCATGTGAGTCTCATTATAGAATCATTATCTGCCTCAAGTCTCATCATGCTCAGTTTGGTTATTATGCACCATAAAGGATTAGAGTTGACAGCAAATTGATTCATGCTGCTGATTCTTAATTTCCTGTTAATTGTCACTACTCTTTATCTCAAACTGTAGCTCTTTGCCGCCACACTGTATCACCACTTTATGCATCACACTAACCTTTCTTCACTCTTTATCAGACCCTAAAGATAACCCTCCTTTGCTTGCGGGAATTGCACATAACTCCAAGCCTATTGGTCCTTTCACCTTCTCTAAGTTGTTCTTCTTTCAAATCAAAGTCCAGTCCATAAAGTTTTGTGTATTCCTTTCTGTTTCTTTCCCCTGAAATTTTAGGGCAAGTGTAATTTCCTTTACTTTTTCTTTTGGGGTTTGAGCATGTTGTGAGTTCAGGTTGAAAACAAAGTTTTGGTATTCACATTGTAGAAATAATATGTTAATAATATTGTACGATATGCATGGAACTTGCAACATGTTTTGATTTTTGAGTTAAATAATTATCACTATTTTCCTGAGAAGAAATAATTATCACTTTTATATATCTTTGTCTTGTAATCTTTTGATACCTTATCGAGAGTTACAATTTTTGGGTCGTTCTCACAGTTCAAATCATTTGTTTAAAGCAATCATTCACCTATTTATTTCATCTAAACTTTATGATATTTTAACTTTGAACGAATATCTGATGGTATAACATTATCTTAAATGCGTTCTGAGTAAGCTAATTTATTATAAAGCCGAATAAGTACCATCATTAGATACTATTTGAGATATTTTCCCAAAAAATAATAATAAAATTAAAGAACTCACGAGGAGAAAGACTCGAAAGGAAAATCTAAGTATTATAGACCTGTCTACAGAATTAGACAACCAAAACATCAATAATGAAATCTAACCCATGATAATTCAAAATTTGCTTTGAATATCCGTTAGAAATTGACTTGCTATTCTCATTAATTAAACCAAAGCTACAACCTTCTACTACTCCTCACCACATGGTAGTGTGGAAAGATGAGTAAATACACTTTTAGGGTTTTTTTTTTTCCTACTAAAAGGTGTTTCTAGACTTGATAAAACTCAGGTTTTACACTTGTTTAAGGTCAAGAAAATTAGTGCTTAATATATTTTTATTGGTGTATTAGTTGTGTAACTTATATCTCTTTGACTTCGACATGACCCAATGAAATTTGTGGACTAAAGTTTAGGTGATAAAAATAAACCAAAGCAAACTATAACATTATATAACATTAGTTGTCTCACATTAACAGAGGTGTTCAGCATTTCTTAAATAATGAGAGAGTTGTTTGCTGTTAGGTGACAAAGAAACGTGCAGAAATATAATGATAGCTTATCTAAAGGTTCCCCATATACACCCGTGATTGATTCTCTTTATATTAAGAGCAGAAAGTCATAGAGATATTGCAATTCTCTTCTTGTTCTTCTCAGCCCCCCACCTCCTTTTTTTTCAATCAGTAAAAAAAGAATTCATTCAAGAGGAGAGTACTAGAAAGTGCTCATAAAGAAAAATACTAGTTACATCTAAAAGAATCAAACTTCAATTCCCTCACACCACAAGTTTCTCCCTTGAACGTGGATGACTTTGGCATTTTCCACAACAACAAAACCTCCCTCCATTACATCCAATGGAACATCCAATTATATTGTGTATTGTCAAGTTTTTTTGCATCATCAGCCCCATCTATATGCCCGGTTATTGATCATCAGATATAGCAGAATTAGAACTTAAAACGCAGTTACCATGTGAAGCTATAGCAAGCTCCATTCCATGTCATCTATGTGTATAATTAAATTAGAAATTGTATGCGAAGATATATATATATATATATAAAAATATAGTGCTATATATGAAATGATAAGTTTTTTCTTGGTATGAGAAGTCTCTGGATTCATCATTTTGTCTATTTAGTACAGAAAATAAAACATGAACATATAAAAATGATAAGACAGTTTGAGAGACCGATAAGGATCACATATGTACATTTACTTGTGTTGCCTAAGTAAACAGACAAGGGTAAGGTTGTCGTTTTCAATTCCTCCGTTTCCACAGAAACATGGTGGTGCTGCATGTTGTCCTCTGAGAATATTATGGCTTGGCTCTTAGCTCCTAAACTGGTCTAAAGATAACCCCACAAATCTCTTTTCCCATTTTGTTAGACAGTGAAGGGGAAGATACTTAGCCCCAACAACAGCATCCCCCACACTTGACACACCCGTTTTGATCTTTTGTGTGAACATGATTAGACTGAAAATTGGGTTCTTGTTGCCATGGCACTATTTGTCTACCAGATGCCTCATCAATGTGAGGGCACTGCTCCTCCTGGCCCTTCTGCTCCTTTCCTCTTTGCCCGCCACTTACCCTTCATCTTTAATTACCTTTAGCCCTAAGGTACAACTCAATATCGTACTCTCATCAATTCTCTTCAAAAGGAAAATCTGTGATCACACCAAATATGATCTTTTCTCGATCCTCTATGTTTGCTGCTGCATCAAACTAATTTAAATCATATATTCAAATTTATCTTCTTCACTCTCCATTTACTCTCTTTAAAAAAATCTCACATATGAATCATTTTTCTTGTGTGCAAAAATTTGTGTCCATTCTCATAATTACTAGTCAGATGGTATATGATCCAGATATTTGTATCAGAAAACTAACGTTTTCTGTATTGATTAATGGAGTTTATATATTTGGTTACTGATTAACTATATATGTGTAGAAAAAATGTTTGAAAAGAGGTAATTTTCTTTCGTATCTTTCTGCCATAGACTAAGAGGAAGATACCTTGCTAATCTGGGAAAATAGAAAGAATATTTCGTGAGGAAAGAATAATGGAAATATGAAATAAAATGGTTATTTATAGTTCACATGATGGAAAGAATAGGAATAATGTTTTTATTTTAATTTTTTTTCAAACATATTTATTTCACCGTTTTGTAGAGAATAAGAATAATGCTTTTTCATGCCATTCTTTTGTGGTAAAGATACTTTCTGACTAACTTTCTTTATTGAATAATTAATATTAGTTTATTTCGGTGTTTAATGCATGAAATAATGAAGAATCTAATTATAGAATACCTGGCTTCTTCTTTTTTTTACCAAGAGTTTACCCAGTTGATGTATATTGAGAAAAACTATATATTTTCTAACTTATATATATTATAGACGTTGTATTAATACACTGTTTAATTAAACCAATAACAATAAACCCTAAGTCCGTACAGATTAATAACGGTATGCTATGAAACCAAAAACTAATTAATTACGTTCAATATGTGAGATGAAGATTGAAATTGAAATCTATGTAGGAAAATGATTAATGATTAGGAATTGTTCAACGGGCAGCTCCATATTCAATTTCATGTTCAAGTCATAAACCAATGAATAATAAGGCAATTGCAATCTTGGGTTATTTTAATTGTTTTTTTATATTTCTTTTACATTATATTTTTTATAATTTTTCAAAAGATTTTTAATTTTTTCTTTCATAAATAAATAATAAGTATTATGATTTTTTTTATATAAAAAGATGAACAATCTAACTACTATTATTTTCTCTTCATACATTTATTATTTAAGAGTAATTATGAAGTAAGTGTTATTTGTAGAGAGAAGATGAGTGTATAATGGTGTTACATAGTAGAATCTGGTAAGAATATATCCGTATCCAGGATTTGGACCCATGATGACAAGCCTACAACTTATACCAAGACACAAATCGATATGTACATACACTGTACGTATCAATAAAATTATAAGAAAAAAAATCCATTAAGATTTTTAATTAAGTGGCGAGCAAAATGTACTGTATGCAGACATAAGACAGTAGAATAATGAAGAAGTGAGAGGAATAAAATAATAAAATATGCAGAAAACGATGAAAAAATTGACTTTAAAAAACATCATTTACCTGAAAAATGCCACCTTTATTAATTTCTCAATTTTGTCGCCATCTCACGCTTTTTCTTTTCTTTTTCATGAAATGAAAGGAAAATAATAGTTTGAAAACCTAAATCTATATAACTTTTGTAAATAAGTTTTTTTAATATTATAATAATAATTTTACTTTCTTTTTATTTTTATTAAATCATTTTATAGATTATTATATTAATAAAAATGAATTATTGAAAGATTATATGATTTTTGGTTATCAAAATATCACCCCGTACAAAAAATCAACTTCATTTTAAAAAATATATAGGTCTTGTAATGAAAATATATTCACCAATTGACCACTTATGATTCAATTTTAACTTCTTTTTTAATTTTGTCAATTTCTCTTTTTCATGGTTAATAGGTTAATGTTGTAAGGAATATTCCCTTCAGTTTTTTTCCCCTCTCTGGTTTCTGAACTTGATGCACATGAAAAAGCCCATGAAGCATGTGACATGAAAAGCCCATCGATTGGAATTTTATAATATGATAATCCCATCTTCAATTATTTATCCAATTATATGAACAGAAACAAGTGAAAATAAATATTATAATTCGAATTATTTAAATTACTTGAATTTTTTTTTAAAATATAAAATCTTACCATTACAGAAAAATACTACCTTTCATTCAATACTCGGATAGTTAATGAGTATCACATAATACTAAAAATAAAAATAATTATTTTTAATATTAGAGATACTAAAACCAAAAAAATATATAACCAAAGTTAAGATTAATTTATTTTACAAGTACAACAAAAATATTTAAGAATGAAAAAGAGATGTCCAAATTAAAATCAAATCCCTACTTTTTTTTTCGTTCGACACCATCTCTCTCGCCTCATTCTAATGGGCCTACTAAGGACCTGGAGGCCCAAAAAATGAGTGGCAAGGGTATTGGACCTAATAATGTCTGCTTAGTATTTTATCAAATTAGTCTTATTCAAGCCCTATGCGAATTAGTTCAAATAGAGAAATTAACTGAATTTAACGAATTTGATTCTTCTAAAATTAAAATAAACATATAAAGAAATATAATACAAAAAAAAAAAAATATATATATATATATATATATATAATAAAGGTATAATAGTAAAATAGAGAATTGTAAAAAACAATTTTAAAAAAATATACATATAGATTTAAAATCTCTAAAAGTCTTACGTTACGAGTCAAAATGGTAACTTACCCTAGAATATTATATTTGATAATCTACAAAGAAAACAAACCCATGAATATTATTTTCAAGATCATACACGTAACTTGGTCTTAGTAATATTCACTTCAAAGGCCACTTCATGCTTTGGGACCATTTTGTATTTCTAGATCGTTCTTTGTCTCTAAAACTAAGATTGAATTATTGGTGAAAATAGTTTTCGACAAAACTTGATTTATCTTCGATTAAGTAGGTGAAGTCTTAAGACAACATTGTGTGCATCATTTTCATGAAAAAAAATAAAAATAAAAAACAAATTTGGAATTTTTAAAAGTCTAATAAGAGAAAGAGATATGTTGGTGAAAATGATAGTTTCCTCGTGTGTCATATAGTACTGAAATCAAACACAAATAGATTCTACGTGAAGTATACATTTTAATACTTATGTTGTCGCTTTTATGGCCACTATGCACGAAACATAGGACTACACGGCATTTGCTAACGCATGTGGTTACGGTTTGAGGCACGCCTATCATCCTCACATGTTTTTTTTCACTCTTTTTGGAACTTTCTTTCTCTTTACCCTTTTTTTCTCCCACATTATTTGGTTGGGTTTTCTTTTCTTGTAATCCTAAACACAAGAATAAAAGATAACATGAGAGAGAACATTGCCTCATAGGGTCGAGGTTAGGGTTTGGATTAAAGTTTTCATGTTGTATGTTTTATTGGAGATATTCAAGATTCATTTTTTAATTCGTCAAGGTAGCAATTTCAGAGTTGGGTTCCATCAAACATCTCATAGACATATAGACTCAATGAAAATAGTTTTGGTTGGATTATAAGTTAAATATCTGTTATTTTTCTACTAATTTTTGAGTTTATTAAAATAATAAAAACCATTTTATAATTTTACAAATGACTTTTTTCCTTTACTCTCGTCTTAAAATATAACCTTATATTTAAAATTTATAAAAAAAATAGATACTTTATCATTAGCAAAGATTAGCATAGTAAAAAAAAAACTTAGACATTATTTTACATTGATAGAAATAGTTTAAGAATGAGGAGATGCCTGAATTAAAATACAAAAAACTTAAAAAAAAAAAAAAAAAAGTGGAGAATGTGATTCCGAAACCACTTGCATGAATTGATTAACGAAGGGTATTCCATTTTACAAATTGATCCTCACAACTTTTTAAAAGACTTATCTTTCGTGTATGGTGATTATAGAGTATAGACGAAGAATAAGTAGGATAAAGATTATGCTCAAAGTGGTATTCAAATATTTTTATCACATGCAACTCATTTGATACCCCTATAAGACAATAAACTTTGTTAGTTAGTATAAGGAAAAAAGATCCTTCATAAGTGTTATAAAAAAGAGAGGAAAAGAAAGTAGAGAATAAAAAAGTGGTACAACACATTGTTGGAAATGGATTTTGTTCATTCACAGTATATGCTCGCGACTAATCAAAACAAACTAAACTTATTTCATGAGCACGCCATAAAACCTTCTCCATGATTTCGTACATTTTATACCCTATTCATGTAAAGTGCCCATGTGATTATTAAAATTAAAGATTGATTTATTTATTTATTTCTTTATTATTATTATTATTATTATTATTATTATTATTATTATTATTATATAATTAAGTGTAATTTAATGAATGATGGCTTGTGCCACGTATAGAAGCCTTGAAGTTGAAGTAGTGGTATCTGACTTGTCTCAGAACTTGGCATATTCCAGGTATCTTCTAAATCTATTATTTATGGACCTATTAACAATTAGAGTACTGATATTTTGACAACCGGTTTTAAACATCCATTCGACAACTGAATAAAAAATATTAAATGCACAGTATTATCGAATAAAAAAATATTAAAGGCGAAGAGTTGTGGCAGGTAGCATCGCTCGAGCGATGTAAATTTCGCTTGAGCGACGACACTTTAGATAGCGGTTAATAACAACCGCTTTTAAAAAGACATATACTATAGCGGTTTGTGAGTGAACCGCTCACTAAAGTATGTTGTGTTAGCGGTTCAGAAGTAACCTGCGTTTGACGTTTCGTCATTGGTTGTAATCTCGCTCAAGCGACAAAGTTATCGCTTGAGTGAATAATCCTTCAAACAATGGGGACTCTCGGGTTCTGTCTCGCTCAAGCGACGCTGTACTCGCTTGAGCGAAGAGTGATTCCAATATGTGGTGAACCAACTTAAATTATTGGGCTAACTGCGTTTGACGTTTCATCATTGGTTGTAATGTCGCTCAAGCGACAAAGTTAGCGCTTGAGCGAATAATCCTTCAAACAATGGGGACTCTCGGGTTCTGTCTCGCTCAAGCGACGTTGTACTCGCTTGAGCGAAAAGTGATTCCAATATGTGGTGAACCAACTTAAATTATTGGGCTAACTGCGTTTGACGTTTCGTCATTGGGTGTAATCTCGCTCAAGCGACAAAGTCATTGGCTGTAATCTCGCTCAAGCGACAAGTGTTTCTAATACGCGGTGATCCATGTTATATTGTTTGGCTAACTGCGTTTAACGTTTCGTTTTGGCTAGCTGTGTTGGACGCTTTCTTTACAACTATTAAGCATGAATCTTGTCACTTGTACAATTCCTTTACAACGTAAACCTATACATCTTTCCTACAATAAATCTTGTCACTTGTACAATTTCTATATGCTAGTTTATACTGTTCTCTTCCCTTGTTATTTTAATCTGAATTTCTTCTTTTATATTACATATCAACATCTTGCCATCAGAAATTCAAATGGAAATTAATGACCATTTTGTGGGTGATGGCCATGCTCCATATATCATCCAAGCATGTGGTATGAGGATAGTTCTACCCTTATCAGCCAATCCAACATGCCCTTTAACAGTTAATACTATAGAGGAGCATCCTCATTTCATATGTTTGTAACATATAAATCTGGTAGTAATTACATGTACTTTGTAGACAATATTTATAATGTCATAATATTTAACATTTAAATGATCCATAACCAACTTAACAGTTATATTACATATGATTAAACTGTACAACATTCATCAATGAAGATGAACAAATAATCAAATACAATATCTAAATTTCTACTCCTACATGAGGATGTTAACTCCTGATTCAGTAACCATGACTTGTCGATGGAGATTTTCAGGATGAAGTACCCATCTGCATACATATTCTTCTCGAAATTTCTGAACTTGCTCCTGTACAATATGAAGAATGTCATAATAAATTGTATTCATAGTAATAAAAAACAAAACAATAATACAATGACTTTAATGTTTATCGATGTGTAATGAGGCATGCTTCTCCCATTCACTTTGCTCACACCATCCCACAACTCCATATATTTTAAAACAAACAATCCACAATCATATATGCACAATTGAATGTAGTTATTACACACGTTACATACAACATTTTGCAAACAAAATTTCAACTATAATAACATACTAACATGTTTGGTTGAATTGGCAAGTCCTCCTTTGTAACCTTAAGTTCACCAGTGGTCCTCGATGACTTTGTTTCCAACAACGACAATAGATGTTCAAAACATTGCAACTGTTCACAATATTACATTATTCACCAAATAAACATAGCTCTGAATTAACAATATTACCTACGTAAACAACTTAAAACAAATATTTACCATAGCTCTATCAATTGGTTTTCGTGATCTATTATCATGGCCCAACGAATCTAATATAAATAGTTCTCTATCCTTACATTTCAGCACATAACACCACCAATGACCATTGTGTACAGTGGGAGCAAAAATCTGAAATAGAAAAAACTCTGGTTAATTGAATTTTATCTTGACAAATATATAAATTTAAGGCAAAGTATAAATACTCACAAATTCACAACTTAATAACTGCTGCAATGGAATAATTGTATTTGGATAGAAAAGTGAGAAGTCTTTCATTGTCCACGTCGATGTGTTCCCTTTGCGAATATACATTTGTTCAATCACTTGTGTCTATCAAAAGGCACAAAAATAAATGACAATCAATGATAATAAACCTATGTGTAACTTAACTTTTTAAAGGCACAATAAACATACCGCAAACAAAGGATTGAAACAAAAACGTTGAATGCAAACGTGGGTGTAAATCTTGTGCATATTATACAAAATGTTTGTCATGCAAATACAATTCTTCATTGTAGCATTTCATCAAACACTTGTTGGACATTAATATAGCATCACAACTTAATTAACCCTAAACCCTACAGAATACTTTCATTACAAACCCAATCAAAGATAAACAGAAAACAAAGCAACAATGCGCAAATACAATTCTTCATTATAGCATTTCATCAAACACTTGTTCGACATTAATATAGCATCACAACTCAATAAACCCTAAACCGTGAAAAACACCTTCATTACAAACCCAATCAAAGATAAACAGAAAAGAAAACAACAATGGAAACCCAATCAAAAATACACACAAAATCAAGCAAATGTTGTTAAACGAACACTCACCACCGCAGGGTCGCTCAAGCAACACACAGTGATGTTCAGCTCCAACGACACGGCCGAAGCCAAGCGACAGGAAGTCGAGCGCCGTCAAGAGCGAGATGGAGAAATTTTACCCTAAGTCGAGGGAGAAGAAGTCGAGCAAGGAAGAGCGCGATTATTTGGCCAACTGCTATCTAAACTATACATTATGATCGATTATTATGCAATTATAATCGATCATAATCTATGACTTTAGATAGCGGTTACTTGGCCAACCGCTATCTGAACTATGCATTATGATCGATTATTACCCAATTATAATCGATCAGTTTTATATATATGACTTTAGATAGCGGTTAATTGGCCAACCGCTATCTGAACTATACATTATGACTTTAGATAGCGGTTATTTGCCCAACCGCTATCTGAACTACATTTATTATAGCGATTATTTTGCCAACCGCTATCTAAGGTCGCCACGCGCTCGAGCGACTATGTAATCGCTTGAGCGACAGTGACAGTTGAACCTTTACCAAACGAAAGTAAACTCCTGCAAATCCTGGAAGGAGAAAGGTGTACCCTTGAGTTACTTTTTCTCATATGAGCTCGTACAAAGGCGCCAAGAGCTTTCTTATTCACTCTTGGCGGGGACTACTACTGGGAAAGCAAACCAAAGCTGCGAAAACTTTTTATGCTGTTGGCTGCTTGGGCGCTTACTCTGCTCTCGTCAGTTTTTCTAACATTTAGATAGCGGTTATTTGGCCAACCGCTATCTAAACTATACATTATGATCGATTATTATGCAATTATAATCGATCATAATCTATGACTTAAGATAGCGGTTATTTGGCCAACCGCTATCTGAACTATGCATTATGATCGATTATTACCCAATTATAATCGATCAGTTTTATATATATGACTTTAGATAGCGGTTAATTGGCCAACCGCTATCTGAACTATACATTATGACTTTAGATAGCGGTTATTTGCCCAACCGCTATCTGAACTACATTTATTATAGCGGTTATTTTGCCAACCGCTATCTAAGGTCGCCTCGCGCTCGAGCGACTATGTAATCGCTTGAGCGATAGTGACAGTGAACCTTTTACCAAACGAAAGTAAACTCCTGCAAATCCTGGAAGGAGAAAGGTGTACCCTTGAGTTACTTTTTCTCATATGAGCTCGTACAAAGGCGCCAAGAGCTTTCTTATTCACTCTTGGCGGGGACTACTACTGGGAAACCAAACCAAAGGAGCGAAAACTTTTTATGCTGTTGGCTGTTTGGGCGCTTACTCTGCTCTCGTCTATGCCCTTGGTGTGACGCAGCTGGGTATCGATTTGACTTTCGGATCTTTAGGTGGCACTCACTTGCCCCGTCTTTGCTCTACAAACTCATGGAAAGGCAGGAGCCTGGAAGCCAGGAAGAACGACCCCTTCAATTCTTCTATAACATCCCCATTTTTACAATATTACATATCTGAACCCATACAATTTTACTAATCAAACCCTTATTTTTAATTAATTTCTTTTTAGCCCCGGTTGTCTAACAGTTTTTTGTTTTCGGTTGTCAAAGAATCGTTTTCCTAACAATTAATGCCATAAAGACACATTCATGTTGAAAAAATTACTTATTAAACTATAAGCATTTGATCAACGTTAGCTCGGGAACATGTCTCGATTTCGTTACATAACATTTCCTTAGGATTAATGTTTATGTTTAAAATATCATGTCAATTTTTATATTTAAAATATTATTTATTTTAAAATTTGTATTCGTTATAATAATGTTGTTAGATTAATTTTTTATATGATACACTTCACTTTAAAGTTTTTATCCTTTTAATTTTAAAAAAATGTATTTTAAAATTGTCATTTATCATAATTTTATATTTATCTTAATAAAAAATATATATACTATATTTATCTCAACTTCTAATTATTTGAGATTGTATAAATTAAAATATTGTAAATTATTTAAACTGCATGAATAATTTGTGTACAGTTTAAAAGTATATATTAAAAACAAATATTTAAAGTTACCTGGTTAATTAATTCAGTATAAGATATTCACTAAACGCAACTAATCCACTTTTACAAAAGTATATCTTAATTTAATTCGTAGAATCATTACATCGTATATTATTTTAACTTATTTTAAAGTTATAAGCCAAAAGCATATATTAAACTTGTTTATTAGGATAATTTTATACATACCAAAAATATAAGAAAAGGTTCGCTTTTACTCTTTTTTTTTAAGAAAATAACGTATTTTACAACACATACATTTTTAAATACTTTAACTAAGAATTTATCTAACGTCTTTAGAATAAACAAAAGTATTTATTTCATGATGATGTGTAGTGTTATTAAATAGTTTTTTTAAATAGTTTTTTTTTCTTAAGATGGTAATATAAATATAAGTGATAGGATAAAAAAATAAAAATTCACTATACTCTATGGCGATTTTAATCTTTCAAAATAATTGGATTAATCGGATTTTCAAGTATTAAAAAGTGAGTTATTATTTAATTTTTTTTATATTAAATTTAATCTTTATTTATGATTAAATGTAATTTAAATAATTTTTATACTGAAATCTAATATTTTTCTATTTTTTATATTATCATAAACTTAATTAAATATTAAACTGTTTTTTTAATTTTAGATTAATTTTAGAATTTTTTAAAATATAAAAACTAAGATCAATTTTTCACATTAAGTTACAAGAAAAAAATATCATTTAACAACCAAAATTTTACAAATTTAATATTTAGTAACAAAAATCATATTCTACCCAATTATAATTTTTAAGTTTTAAATGTCCCACTTTTCAATTTTACGTGATTTTAACTTTTCAAAAACATAATATCACATCACCTTATTTTAATAACAGAATTGAAAATCGTACGGTATTCGAAAAACTGATTATAACAAATAATAATATTATTTTTATCATTTATTTAATATCATAATAATTAAATAAGTGAATAGTAAATATTTTATATATCATTTAATATCTCTTTAATTATTTATTATAATAAAATTTGTAAACTCCATTTTATATTAAAAAATTTAAAACATTTATATTTTAGTAATATAACGTGTAATACAAATAATAAAACTTATATGTTTTTTTTTCATAATTAAGTTACTTCATATCAAATAACCTGTTAAAAAAAACATATATATATATATATATATATATATATATATATATATATATATAATATAAAATTTTACTTCCAAGTATCTTGGTTAAATTGTAAATTTAGTATTTAAAATTTTCAATTTATTCATAAAACTTTATATTTTTTAAAATAATTTTAATTTTTCACAATAATTTAAAAATAATTTCTTTATGTAAAAATAAATTTTAATTTAATTAAGAACTAAATTACATTTAAAGATAATTATAAATATTTGTTTGAAATAAAAGATAAATACAGAGAGTTACTTTTTTAAATCCATTTATTATAAAGGCAAATAAAAATAATGCGAGAAAAAAAAGAAAAAATAAAATGTACACATGTTGAAGAGAAAAAAACATATAAAGAATGAAATTGTTTATTTTAAAATAATAATAAAATTAATTAAAAATAAGTATTTAATCATACATACAATTATTAATTACCTTTTTATAAATTAAAATTTTTAAATTAATATCTATTTTTTAATAATATATATTTTGATGTGATATATATATATATATATATATATATATATATATAGTCATGAAATAATTTAAAATAATATTTAATTTTTTCTTAATAATTAATATATAACAATAATATTTGCAACATCTCAAATTTATTTTGTAATATTTTCTTAAAAAACAAAACATAAAAAGAAAAAAAGAAGATAAAAGATACAGAAAAAAATATAACAAAAAAATAAAGAGAGAGAAAAATAAGAAAATAAATAAGAAAAAGAAAAAAAATATTATATCAAACAAATTTAATCTATTTGTTGAATTTTTGTGTATGAATAATCAATTGGTCTGGTTGGTAAATAATCTCAAATATTATTTTGATTAATATCTTTAAAATCAACCAACTTCATAATGTTTACAATTTCGTAGATGTTATCATCAAAAGAAAATAATAATAAATGAATGAATTAAATATTTACACCTTAAGAAAAATATTAAATAAAGTATTTAAAGCAGATTAAATTCACACTATAAAAATATAATTTCTTTAAATACTACCAACAGTGTATAATAAATATTAAAATTAAATTAATTTAAAACAAAAAGTCAAAAGCTTTAAAAATTAAACCTGCAAACTCGCATCAAAATATTAAATAGTAGCCTTTGGAGATAAACAACACTAGCCATTAATCTTAATATCACCCACCCAAGAATCCACCTTCTCCATTTGCAAACTTCAACTTGCTTGTTCTCTCAAAATATTTCAAAATTATATTCAAATATTAAATTACCCATTTGCTTAAAAAGATAAATGAAAATTAAATAAGATAAATGAAAATTAAATAAGAGGATCCCTTCATTTTTAAGAATTCTAATTTTTTTATATGTTTCAAAAAAATTCATTTTTTTTTACAAGTTCAAATTAAAGAAATTCAATTTGTTTAATCAAATTTTCAATTTTTTTACTGTCTATTATATATAATAAAAGATTATTTAATAAAAAGATTCGTTGAAAAAAATAGAAACTAAAATATAAAATTTTTGAGGAAGGAATTACAAAATATTATTTTATGGTCTTTTTTAATATTAGTAAAAGGTAATTGAATTATTTTTTTTATTAATATAACACTTCATATATATTATTATGTTGGCGATGGTATCTGTCCCATGTTAAAAAAAATCGTGTTATCTCTTATTTTATAATCATGCTCCAAATTCTATTTTTTATTTTAAATATTAAATTATCCAATTTTTGTTTGCTTAAAAGGATAAATGACTAATTTAATTGGTGATAATTTATATTTATTAAAAAAATCTCATGAAACTTAAGAAAGACATGTAATTATTATATTTTTACATGTTTATAGATAAAATTAAAAAAATTATTTTATTTTTTAACTAAATGACCTATGGCAAATTTATGAGGAAGACAATTTATTTTTAAAATAATATAAATTATTACTAATTAATATAATATATATAAAAATAAAAATATAAGTATTAAAATATAAATTTTAATATATTTATTTATACATAATTGTTAACGAATTTAAATATATAAAATTAAAATTTTTAAAATTTTTAAAAATAATTTTAATAAAATCGAAGTTTACCTCTGATGCATGAATTGATATATATGTAGGGACCATATATCAAGGACCTAACATGTGGTTTATTTTTGTTTAAATAAATAGCATAAATGTAAATAATAATAATAAAAAATAATGATAGTTGGAGTAATAAAGCTGAAACAATGTTCCAATTAGGCATTTATTTTGTTTTTTCTTTTTATTTTAAAAATATAATTTTTTATTTAACTTTTCAATATTTTCTTATGTCGTATCTATGTTCTACTCTCGCTTTCTAACACGTGGCAAGGGAGCAATGTACTGACACTGACTGAATCTTTACGGAAAAAAGGTCCTAAAATTACAAACAAGAAAATAAAAAATAGTATCTCCAATTCGATAACCACACATCAATTTAGCACAACTATTTTTTTCAATATTCACTTGTTCCTATTAATTCACGTGAATACAAAATTTAATATTATTTTTATCTTATATTTTGCTTACTTTATATTTCAATATTTTAAATATTTTTAAGGATATGTATAAGATCTCATATTATTGGTTGTTGACTCTTTGGTTAATATTCCGACTTTTGATGTTAATCTTCGAGGGTGTTGTGCAGATCTGTAGAAAGGTAAAATACCTATCAAATGTTTGTATTTTTTTGGCAGCTTTTCTTGGATTTTGTTCCTGTAGGTTGCTTCTGCAGGGACGTGGTGTGCAATTGGATTTTGTTTTGTGTCCTATATGTGATTTATGTGTTGAAGATCCGATGCATCTTTTTGTTTTCTGCCCGGTGGCATATAGTACATGGATGAATGTTCTTTGCTGGTTTGGTGTTAATTTTATTATACCTTTTTCTTTGGTGCCTTTTTTCTTGTTTGGTGTGGCTAAGGGAGGAGTAAAAAACGATCTCAGTACTTTATTATTATTTGGGTTGCAGTCATTTGGTCCATTTGGTTGCATTGGAACTGTGTGGTCTTTAAACAAGGTATTGTGGATCGGTTAAAATTGCTTGATTCTATTCATCTATATTATTGGAAGTGGATCTCTTCGGTTGGTATGGGAATGTCTTGTAACCTTGTAGACTGACACAATAATCCTTGGATCTGTTTTGTTTAGTGTGTTTTTTAATAACTTTTCTCTATTTTGTATTGTACTCTATTTTTGGGATGTGAGTACCCATTGTACTCAATTTAATTAATTAATGTTATTTGCTTATAAAAAAATATTTTAAATATATTTTACAATAAATTTGGAAAACTGATTAAGAAATCTCCAATATAATTATCTGATCAAAATCTAAAATAAAGGAAAGAAGAAAAAGATGTAAATATTTAAATAAATTATTTTAAAAAAATATTTAATGAATGTCTAATATGATATTATTTTATTTTTAATAAAATGAAAAAAAGAATACAAATGATAAGATCATAATAGAAAGAATGGGTTTTTATTATAAAATATTTATTTAATATAATTCTAACATAATTTACATATTGAAAAGTATTTTGTTAATTTAAAAATTAAAATTAATGATAATTTATATTTTTTTCTTAATTTATTAAAAAAAATTTAAAAACAAAATTATAACAAATTAAATTTAAAAATAAATAATATTTATTTTAAAAAATTTATTAAAACTAATTTATTAATTATTTTGATATACATTATCTTATTAATTGTTTTTTATATATTATTTTATATAAATAATCATTTTTTAGACTATAAATTATTGTCTTTTAGGTTTATATTTATGTCAAAATAAATCTTACTATATTACTTATTTTTAAATCAATTAAAATATTTTTACAATAAACTTCTATTATTTAAAAAATAATTACTTTCACCCATTTTAAAATTATAATTCATAATCTAATCATTCAATCTCCTCTTCCCAATATCACAACTTTTTTTACCTCCACACGATAAGAGCATATTTATTCATTAACATTAATAATAAATAATAACTTAAATAATAAAAAAATATCTTTAACTGAATCCATTATCATTTAGATTAAAAGATATAACGGGTAGAATAAAATAAGTAAATTGTTATGAAAATTTAATTATACACCTAAAAAATAAGAAAGAACGTGAAATTCTCACAATTTAAAACATTATCTCTTATCTTTCTTAACCGATATTTTATATGATTTTTTAATATTCTAAATTATGTTCTTTTAATCTTTTGTATATACTTAAATATTTTTTCTTCTACTCTTAATATTTTTTTTATCTTGTTAAATTAAATTTCATATTTTTTAAATATTAATATTTAAAATAATCTTACTAGTAATTTTAAAATATAATTTTATATATTTAAATTTTTGTTGTAAATTTTAATTATAATATATTTATACATTTAAAATATTTGATTATTATTATTATTATTTTATAAATATTAATTATATCTATACTTACATAAAGATGATTTTATATTATGATTATTTTAATGTATACTGTTTTCCTGCAAATTTACTCTTATTGTTATCAATATATTTTTATTATGGTAAGTATTTTTATTATAGGTAAAATATAAGATAAATATCTATTTTATGTTTGAATATTTAATTTGATGATAATTTAATCCCTAAAAGGATTACATTTTTAGTTAATAAATTTATAAAAATAAGATAATTATATTAAGTTTATTAAAATATTTTTTTATTAAGCAGTAAGTATATGAATAGTCAAGAAATTATAATTTTGTTAGCATTACTTTACCCAATGAAATTGATCTCAAATATTATAAATTTCAATATAACATTAAATTAAATGTTTTTTTTTTCATAATTAAAAGGGTGGACCTAAAAAGAAAAAAAACTGACATGCTTTTTCTCTATAAATTCAAGGTCCTCTCCACCTCAAACCGTGTCTCTTTCTCTCTCTCTCAGAGTGTATGTGGCTTTAGTTGAAGGTCTATACCTTTTCTCTGTACCTTTTCCGTCCAGAGATCATAGAAAGAAAACTATTAGCTTTGATCCTACGAGATCTTTTCCGCCAGGTTTCATCTCTGTGTCTCTTTATGCTTTGTTGCCATAATTATCTGCTTTTGGTCTTAAGGTCACTACATTGCTTCACACTCGTAAAAACACCTTTTTCAGTGCCAGATTATCGTTACAAGTGTTATCCACTTTTCAATCACCGTGAGAGACAAAGCCACTGAAGTTGTGTGTGTTTTGTTGTGTTGTGTGATACTATATAGGGAGAAGATGGCCACAAGGAAACTTGAGAAGATGGCTTCAATTGATGCTCAGTTGAGGTTGCTGGCACCAAGTAAGGTTTCTGATGATGACAAACTTGTTGAGTACGATGCTTTGTTGCTGGACCGCTTCCTTGACATTCTTCAGGATTTGCATGGGGATGATATTAGAGAAACTGTAAGTGTCATGCCTTCAATCTCACCACACTACACTTTTCAAGTTTTTCTTAGGTTTAGGTTTGTGGGGTTATGGCAAGATCTTATTTTTGTCTGGGTAGTGATGGATTTGTGATACCCCACTTCAATTTTCATGAATGGATTTTTGATACCCCACTTCAATTTTCATGAATGTATTTGTGGTACCCCACTTCAATTTTCATGAATGGGAGACGTAAAAGATGATAGTTTTGGCCTCACTTTGATGGATTCCTGAAACCCTGTTTGGTGTTTATGAAATGTTAAGGTTTTTGGTATTGGAACATTGTCATTTGGTGAGGATTCTCTACAGATGAATTTTTCAACTGCATGAATCCGAATCATTTGAAATAAAGTTTACGGATAAAAATATAAAATGAATGATAAGTTAAAAAGTCATTACCCCTTTGGATTTAAAACTGCTTGCCCCTGCATTTACTTTTGAACTGCTGGTGATCCTGATCCGGGATATGTATGCCTTCTGAAATAGGTGCTTTGAATCATGTTTGGTGGGTTTATGGGTCCTGAATTGTTTGTTTTGTGTTTCTTATCATTACGGTCCGTCAAATTTTGAGTAAAATGTTCAATATTTTGTGCAATACTGATTCATGCTTTAGTAAATCAAATCAATTCTACCTGGATATTGGCTTGCTTAGAAAAGGCCTGGCTTGTGTTTTTTTTTTCTCTTCACTGCACAATGGACTGTGGCTTATTGGTTTTTGTAATTTGATGTTGACCAGGTTCAAGACTGTTATGAGCTGTCTGCTGAGTATGAAGGGCAGAATAACCCTCAGAAGTTGGAGGAACTTGGGAACATGCTAACTGGTCTTGATGCTGGGGATTCTATTGTGATTTCCAAGTCGTTTGCTCATATGCTTAATTTGGCGAACTTGGCTGAAGAAGTTCAAATTGCCTACCGTAGAAGGATTAAGTTATTGAAGAAGGGTGATTTTGCTGATGAGAATTCTGCTATTACTGAGTCAGATATCGAAGAGACATTCAAGCGGCTTGTGAATCAGCTGAAGAAGACCCCTCAAGAAATCTTTGATGCTTTGAAGAGCCAAACTGTAGATTTGGTCCTAACTGCTCATCCTACTCAGTCTGTTCGTAGATCTTTGTTACAAAAGCATGGCAGGTTCGTCCATTACTTATTTTAGTTGTGATTGTTGTAATGTAGGTCGGTGGAGGAGTGATGGTAGTCCATTTGTTAAGCATTTATTAATTACCTGCGCTGCCCTGATAAGGGAATCCTATATTTTTAGCATTTGGGCTGTTTTTATGACTAAGATTTAATCTTCCAGTTGACAATAATTTCCTTATTTTTATTTCAGGATTAGGAATTGTTTGACACAATTGTATGCTAAAGACATAACACCAGATGATAAGCAAGAGCTTGATGAGGCTTTGCAAAGAGAGGTAACTAATTGCTGATTGTTCTTGATTCTATATACTTATATGATTGGTTCTTACTTGAGTTTTATGCAACTTTGCCTATATGTTTATTTTATGTAAACATCATAATTAAGGTTGATATTTTCTTGGTGTTTAGACATGATAACCTTATGATTTATTAAGTAGTGACATTATTTTATTTGGTTTAGCTAAATCGATCAGAGGATGTGTTGTATGTCTATTTTATGGGCAGCATTGCATAAATGTTCTGAGAGTATGCTTTTCTTGCATGAAGATATGATGTGTGGATTTATTTGTTCAATATAAAAAATTAAAACATTTTGGTTTTCCATGATCACTTGGCATCTCAAGTATGGATTGAGAATTGGCATAAACTTTTATATATAATTAAAGTTATGATCCATTTAATCTAGCTTCAACTGTGCAACATCAAATCAGAGTATAAAATACTTAATCTATTATGGTTGGTCAAAATTGCTTATTTAAGAATATTCCGTTGAAAAGTTGAAAAGCTCTAGTTTTAAGGATTTGTCTATTCCGATTTGAATTTCCTATCGTACTTAGTTTCCCATTAGATTTGAATTCTATTGACAGACTTCTATTAGAAGAAAAATGTTTTTTATTGTGGTTTCAAATTGGTGAATAAAATTGCATTTGACCATGTGTCAATCTTTTTGTTATGGCTAAGGCCCTAATGATATTTCTCTCATGCAGATTCAAGCTGCATTTCGCACAGATGAAATTCGTAGGACCCCTCCAACACCTCAAGATGAAATGAGAGCAGGAATGAGCTACTTTCATGAGACCATCTGGAAAGGCATACCAAAGTTTTTGCGCCGTGTTGACACTGCTCTGAAGAACATAGGCATAAATGAACGTGTTCCATATAATGCCCCTGTAATTCAATTCTCTTCTTGGATGGGAGGAGATCGTGATGGTATCTTTCTTTTCTTCCTAAGCAGTTAATGAGTGGAAGTATTCCTTTTTAAGCTGTATCATTTGTTAAATTCGTGATTTTTTTGCCCAAATATGTATTTTGTTTAGCTTCAAAATATTTGCTCCTCATATGTTCCTTATTCAGTTTTCTGTCTACATTAAACTATCATCTTCAGTGTCAAGATGTGACTAGTATTCTATTAATCATCGTCTTACTATTTGTCTAATGTGTATTGCAGGCAATCCCAGGGTAACTCCAGAAGTTACAAGGGATGTGTGTTTGCTGGCTAGAATGATGGCTGCTAATTTGTACTTCTCACAGATTGAGGATCTCATGTTTGAGGTATCAAATGTGCTGTTCATTACAGATAACTTATTTTATTCTAGCATCAAGGTTACTGTTTTAACATCTTGCTTCTTGTTTGCTCCTGGCAGTTGTCTATGTGGCGCTGCAATGATGAGCTACGTGTGCGTTCTGATGAACTCCTTAGATCCTCAAAAAGAGATGCAAAACATTATATTGGTATGTGCTATGTAGCAATGATAACATTTTTATCTGAATTATACTCTAACACTAATATATTCTTTGCTGGAATCTATGATATTGATCAGAAATTTTCATTTTCAATACTAAACTAAAGTTATGGTGGTTCTCATACTAATTGATTCATTTAGATTTGAACCTTTTGATAGTAAATTGTACTGAATGTTAATAAATTTTTTATTGCTCTAGAGTTTTGGAAACAAATTCCTCCAAATGAACCATATCGCGTTATTCTCGGTGATGTAAGGGACAAATTATATAATACACGCGAACGTGCTCGGCAGTTGTTAGCCAATGGAAGCTCTGAAATCCCTGAGGAGACTACCTTCACTAATGTCGAACAGGTATTATCCTAAATTAGCCTGATAAACTATTGTAAGATACAAATAATTGAACCTTTCACCCATAAGGCAAGTGCTTTTAAGTGACTCATTATTGCCTCCATCTTTGTCTTTAGATTATGTTCTAATTTTGAACACTCTTAATTTTTTGCCCATTTTCTCTAGCCATTCAAATATGCATTGTTCATTCTTTGATGTGTATATGTTAGTAGCAGTGTTGGATTTCCCATTTTTACAAATTGTTTCACTTCTTGAGGATGGGAATACTGACATATATTAGGATTGGTTGCTTTTAGTTTTCTCTGGAGAGTTTTGGTTGATCCTTCTAAAAGTTTGAAGAGGATAATTTTCTAACCACTTGGATAATTGTGTATCGCTAATAATTGTAGTAAATATCTGTTCAGTTGGCAACATTTTTTCTCTCAACTCTATAGTTAATATCTTACCAATTTTATTCAAACAGTATCAAATCCACAACTCCGACAATGCAATACCTGTTGTATGACATGGATTATAAGTTTTCAGAATAATCATGATAAGTAATTTAAGCTATTATACTAAAACTATATAACCTCCAATTTTTTTCTTGTAGTTCCTGGAGCCTCTTGAATTGTGTTACAGGTCACTGTGTGCATGTGGTGACCAACCAATAGCTGATGGAAGCCTTCTTGATTTCTTGCGCCAAGTTTCCACATTTGGGCTTTCCCTTGTGAGACTTGATATTCGTCAAGAATCGGATCGGCACACTGATGTTATTGATGCTATTACAAACCACTTGGAGATTGGATCTTATCGAGAATGGTCTGAGGAGCGCAGGCAGGAATGGTTGCTATCTGAGCTCAGTGGAAAGCGCCCTCTCTTCGGTCCTGATCTTCCTAAAACTGATGAAATTGCTGATGTATTGGAAACTTTCCATGTCATATCTGAGCTTCCTTCAGACAGCTTTGGTGCTTATATCATCTCAATGGCAACAGCTCCATCTGATGTGCTTGCTGTAGAACTTTTACAACGTGAATGTCATGTGAAGCAGCCATTAAGGGTTGTCCCACTGTTTGAAAAGCTTGCTGATCTTGAGGCTGCTCCTGCTGCGGTAGCCCGTCTATTTTCTATAGATTGGTACAGAGACCGTATCAATGGGAAACAAGAAGTTATGATAGGGTACTCGGACTCAGGAAAAGATGCTGGCCGTCTCTCTGCAGCATGGGCACTGTACAAGGCTCAGGAGGAACTCATAAAGGTTGCAAAAGATTTTGGTGTTAAGCTTACCATGTTCCATGGCAGAGGAGGGACTGTGGGGAGAGGAGGAGGCCCCACTCATCTTGCTATATTATCTCAGCCACCAGATACTATTCATGGCTCACTTCGGGTAACAGTACAGGGTGAAGTTATTGAACAGTCTTTTGGAGAACAGCACTTGTGCTTCAGAACACTTCAGCGCTTCACTGCTGCTACACTTGAGCATGGAATGCACCCTCCTGTGGCACCAAAACCAGAATGGCGTGCCCTCATGGATGAGATGGCTGTCATTGCTACAGAGGAGTATCGCTCCATTGTTTTTCAGGAACCCCGTTTTGTTGAGTACTTCCGATGTGTAAGTTTTATTGAATACTTCAGTATTGTCCTTGAAAATCTTGCAGTTTAAGTGGCTTATTTGCGAAATGATAACCTAATTAGCGTGATTAACCAACATTGTATTAATATTGTTTCCATTCAAGATGAAATCCCTGTTACATTCTCAATGTTAAAAATATTTCGTCAATAACATTTATGGCTGCTGATTATAATTTTTTTTCATCACAAATCCTGCAAATATAGTATTGTCAGTTACAAGAACTCTGATTTAATTGGAATACAATTATATATCTGCTGATTTATGAAACATATGCTCTCTCCTTTGGAGTCAAAACTATTTTTCTTTCCTTTATTACTGAATATTGCAAACTGCAGGCAACACCTGAGTTGGAGTATGGAAGAATGAACATTGGCAGTCGTCCATCAAAACGGAAGCCAAGTGGAGGAATTGAATCTCTCCGTGCAATCCCTTGGATCTTTGCTTGGACTCAGACAAGGTTTCATCTGCCTGTATGGCTTGGCTTTGGGGCGGCATTTAGGCATGTAGTTAAGAGGGATCCAAAGAATCTGCCAATGCTTCAAGATATGTATAATCAATGGCCTTTCTTCAGGGTCACCCTTGACTTGGTTGAGATGGTGTTCGCCAAGGGAGACCCCGGGATAGCAGCCCTTTATGATAAGCTCCTAGTGACAGAGGAACTGTGGTCATTTGCTGAGCGATTAAGGTCTATGTATGAAGAAACCAAGAGCCATCTCCTACAGGTAATCTATTATTATGCTATAGATTTCATAATCTACATTATGATTCAGCATCTGATCACTGTTACGCCATCATCATGGTACAATGTAGCAGTTATAGTTTCTCTTTTCTCTATTTGTATCAGGCCTGTATTTTCATTTTATGTTCTGGCTAAGTCCTAAATTTAGCAAAAAGTGTAAAAGATAAATGACTTTCTGGCAGTACCCGAATATGATCAACTTTGTTTCTGTAAATCTTGTTTGTAGGTTGCTGGACACAGAGATCTCCTTGAAGGAGACCCCTATTTGAAGCAAAGACTTCGTCTTCGTGATTCTTACATCACAACCCTTAATGTCCTGCAAGCCTACACATTGAAGAGAATCCGTGATCCTGACTACCATGTGAAGTTGAAGCCACATTTGTCGAAAGACTGCATGGAATCAAGCAACCCAGCAGCTGAGCTTGTAAAACTCAACCCTACAAGTGAATATGCTCCTGGTCTGGAGGATACCCTTATTTTGACAATGAAGGGTATTGCTGCTGGCATGCAAAACACTGGTTGAGCTACATGCCTTTGTTGCCTTTCTTTGCAAGTAACTTTGCAGCTTTGGATACATACTTTTTAACCAAAGTTGTCTGCTACAAAAGTGAAGTAGCACTAAATAACAGTTACTTTATCTATATTATCATGCAATAAAACTGGATATTGCCTGGATTTTAACTGCAGTCTCTTCTGCTATTTGATGTTGTGCGTTTCGACTCATAGCGATTAGTGTCTTACAATTTTAAAATGTATGGGGCCACAAGGTACCTTCGAGCTTCTCATAAGGATTAGTGTCGTAAAAGTTTTAAAACTGATGGGGCAACAGGGTACCATTTTTCTCTATGCTCTCAAATACTGTTACATGGGGAACAAATCTGTCAGAGTTTCACCAGAACTGAGCTGGTGGGGTCATCCTCGAAGGGAGTGTGTCAGTGTGTGGTCCAAAAGTAACATACTCCGTGAATGACGACGATACTATTTGAATCTGTTACCACCACTTCAGTAGTCTTTCGTTTACATCTCCCCCATCAAATATTAATTTAGCTCTCATTTTCTTTCAAGGTAGCGCAATATATAGACAAGTTAAAAAAGAAAAAAAAAGAAGGTCATTTTACTACTTTACTATCTCTAACATGATTTTACTAATTTTATTATTCAAGTTTTCTCTCGCACATATTATCATTATTTTTTAATATTTGAACATTTTATCATAAGTTAAATGTGTGATAAAATGTTAATATGTTTGATAAAATGTTAATATGTTGTTAAAATTTATACTCTTTTTTTCTAGCAACTGACAGTTTTTTGAAAAAACAATTTTTTTAATAGAGAATATTAAACAAATAAAGATAATGATAAAAAAAACTTGATAAATTTATTAAAAATAATAAAAATTAATATTTATCTTATTTTGTATAACACATGTTAAAAAATATAAAAAATTATATTTTA
Source organism: Sphenostylis stenocarpa (assembly GCA_963425845.1). Lineage (NCBI taxonomy): Eukaryota > Viridiplantae > Streptophyta > Magnoliopsida > Fabales > Fabaceae > Sphenostylis > Sphenostylis stenocarpa. The sequence goes on from OY731408.1 coordinate 32,717,545, forward strand.
TACATACAGAGATATTCATATATAAAACCTTGATCCAATAATATACAAGAATATTATATTAATTTTAATTTAAAAATTTCTCATTTTAAACCTTGTTTAACTTTTTTTATTTTTACCTAATTCTTTTTCGTATTTGTATACTTCTCGTTCAAACAGAAACAACTTTTACCCCGAGAGTCCATCATATTAAAAAAGTAATATATATATATAACAGACATCATGTCTGTGGGATCTCATCCATTTGTAAGTTTATTCAATTTTTTAATATAAAATGTTAACTTACTTAAATTCTGCCATTTACTTAGTAATTTTTCACATTAGATCTTTTTACTTATAATATGATGTTAAAAATTTAAAAATATAATGATAAAATAGGAAAGCAACTCGAATGATAAAATGCTGAAAAATAAAAAATTCATTCGGTAAATTATGCCAAAAAATCGGTGGTAATAATAATAGGTGAATGGTAAAAGTGTAATTAAGTAAAAAATAAAATTATATGATTTTTACTTTATACTTGGCATATTTGTGACAACAAACATGACAACGGGGAAGTTAATTAGCGTGTTTTTGGATTGAGTCGAATAAAAAAACTACTTTTCTCTTTCTTTTTTTCTACTCCATGAGATCCAATCACAAGCTTGAGGTGGGGCAAAATAGAACCGAAGAGAATGTTCTATTGCAGTTCACTTTTCCATTTGTCTATAAAATAATGTTGAAACCATTTAGATGGAGATTAGCAATAGAATTAGCATTTTAGCATCAAGCTTCATTTTCCTGCCATGGCTTCTAAACTCTTCTTGCACTCAAGCTTCCATCTTTTCCTCTTCTTCCTCATAGTCTCAAACATGACCATAGCAAATGCTGCCTTTCTCACAAGAGCTAAAGACTTGACATACCTACACATTAAGGGTCACCAAGGCCATGGAGAAGCCAGTGTTGGAAGATTTGCTGCCCCATTCTACTGGGCTTCCCTTCCAAAAGGCATCCCAGTTCCCCATTCTGGTCCCTCTCTTGCCAGCAATGGATGTGGACCTGTCCCTAATGACAAAGCAAGCACCTCTGGAAATGATGTTTGAATGTTCCAAAGACAGTTCCTGGTAGAAACTAGGGTACATATTTCCTAAGCTAGGCACCTTCCCAAGCTTTTCTTTGGGGATGGAGAGTGAAAAAAAAAAAAAGGCATGAAAATAGGCCATGAACATGCTTTATGTACTCTTTAGTCTTATTCATGTACTTTCAATTATTGAAATGTTTTAGAATGAAATAAAGGTGTTTTATTATACTATGCCTTTTGGTTTTCCTTGTCAGAATTCTTGCATCCTATGATTTTTTTTGGATCCATGGAGAGACGCAATTTTGATGTTCTTACATTTTAATTATTGCACAATTTTGATTTTCCAACGTTAAGAATCTTAACTACAGTACATGATTACATTTTGCAATTATGTATTTCAATTATAATTATGCCTGCAATTAATGTTCACGCGTTTGGATAAGATAAAAACATCTGACACCCCCATTAAAAAAACTGTACTGTTACATTAGGTTTAATTTATACATTGGCTGAGAAAAAATTAGAGAAATTATATAAAACCTTTACAAATTAACTTACAAAAAAATTAATTTGAATATTTTTCTTCTCTCTCTCTCTCTCTCTCCCTCTATATATATATATGAAAAACTCGTTTAAACAAACCTTACTAATTGGAAAACTTGTTGGCATATTAAAGGAAAATATCTACAACTCAGAGTTGCTTTATACTACAAATTATTTAATTTTTAATTTTTATATGTTAAATAAGTTATTTATTATTAAATGATAAATTTGTATCTCAAACTATACATAATTGATTTAGGTTTCAAATTGGGTATGAGACACTCAACTTCTATACATCAAGATGGTCAATGAGAAAAAAATGAAATGAACAAGTGCTTGTTGTGGGAGTAGAAACTATGGAATAGCAGGTCAAATATCTGAATATCAATAATCCAAATATGGAAAAGTATGAATAAATACAATTAAAAGGCTGAAAATGTGGGAGAGAAAACCCAAATATAATGACAAGGCACCATCCCCTACATCCCTGATAGGATAGTCTTCAGGTCTTTCTTGTAGCTACAGTAATTGCATCCTCTATAGCTTGAACAAAAGTTGCAATCTTGTAAGTGAAAAAACCTACTAGCATTGGTATCAATTCCAAGTGCATATATCCAAATTCTGAAACTAGAATCCTGTAATCAATAGAAACTAAGATAAGTAGGTTCATGAACAAATGCACTAGTTATTCACCCCATTCTTTAAGAGAAAGAAGTTCCATAGAACACAGAAATCATAGGCAAAAATGGCATCCAATCAATACATCATCCAAACATCAATGTATTCCGATATCTTGTCAAAGAAATAACATAAAAATGTTTTGGAAAAGATATGATTGCCTGTTATTCAAAAGTTTTCTCAGGAAGTTGGCTAAAAAAAAAGAGACTATTTCTCTAAAACAAGTTCATATGACAAGGGCTATACCTGGAAAAACTTAAAAACTTGATAGAGAATATTTGTTAGCAAATTAAATTGACTTAATTGACAAAATAATAAATGTTGCAATTACAAATCAAAAGAGGACTCACGCGTTCCAGCGGTTATAGATCATGACTAGAACAACAGGAACCAGTAATCTTGGCTGCCCAATTGCTCCCCTGCAAAGTAACATCCGGTAAGCCTATGTTGTTTATAACATAAACGAGGTGAAAAAAAGAAACAAAAACAGACCATGTCCACATTTTTAAAATTAAAAACGAGGATCAAACAGTTTGAATCCAATTCTGATCAAGTTGCCTTACCTAGTTGAAGGAGCTAGGATATTTTTATAGGGGTGGCCAATAAATATTTTTGGGGTTTCCAATATATATATTTAGCTTTTTCATAAAAAGATTACATATAAACTTAAAAGCATCAAATATTTTGCTGGAGGGGAGGCATGGGCCCTGCTTGAAAAGTTTGTCAGAAGAAAAGTAGAGTGACTGAAAGAAGTTTCTTCAGATGGGCAATTATGCCTTGGCAGTTATGGGGCAGGGAATATACAAGTTTGAATGTATGTTTGAGAGATAACTCTCTCTTCAGGCTTAGGTCTGAGATTAGTGTGAAATCTCTTGACTTGAGCCTAACGAACACCATTATACTTAAACAACATTATTAACTAGATTAGTTATGAGACTTGATTAAATTTCTTACTTTCTTTTACTCCAAATTTGCAATGATTGCTACGTATAAGTGTAAACTCAAACATGGATAAGATGTTTAGAATCTAAAAAAATGAAATTAGAAACTTCAAGTTTATCTATAAAGAAACTAAAATCTGAATAGTAAATTTATCATCTATAAATTACTTGACAAGACCCTTTGCACCATCAGTTTTTAGCGAGTCGACGCTACTTCCCAGCATGCGAATGTATGCCAAAGAACCAAGAAAGCCAGCTCCGAAGCTAAATAGAGGAAAGAAAAACATATATTAAAAAAATGGAATAAATCATACATCTTTCATCTGAAGGATTTTGCTGTTCAGGAATATAATCATTTAACTACTACATTCTCATTCAATTCCTCATTTTGTTTTCAAATGCAGGGAATACAAATATCTTAACATTTATTTCCTTCCACACTGTTTCTATAAAAAAAAAATCTTTATTTCTCTATCCAACCTAAATTCTCAACAAATTAATAAGAGCTTCTTGAAAAGTTTAAAGGAGAACTGTTTTAATATAATTATGAAACGAGTTAACTATTAAATGCTTGAACCCTCATTAGATAAACTAACCTAGAACAACGCCAATAAGTTCAGTTCATCACATGTTTAGTATGTTTACTGGATGGTGGTTTTATATTAAGCTGATTTTTAGCTCTCAATTGAACCACATTAGCTACCATAGACAACAGATAGGATAACTTGAAGAAGATCATCAATTCAGAGTTACTAAATCAATAGGTAAGTGAAGAATTAAAGTACCTAGCTGCAATCTCAGGAGTGTAAGAAACATAAGCTGAAACGAGACCAACACCACCAATACCCAAGGTAAAGAGTTGCAACTTATTTTTTAACTGAAAAACCAAAAAGTATGTTTAGGAACAGAATTAAAAAAATTGATTTTTGGTCAATGCCATAACAAGAGAGGGTACTATTCATATGACCTCTAACAAAAAGGAAAAAATAACCAGACAATGACGCTTAGTACCTTATCATACTGCTCCTGAGCTTGAGCAGCCAATACTTTCGGATCTTCACGAGACTGCCTTATTTCCCGGAACATCACATCCTATAGCAGTATGACTATTCTAAATCAGATATTCGAATAGTAAAAATTCAAGTTCTAAAAGTTAATAAAGGTACCTAGGTTGTCAAGTTTTTGTTTTGAGTCAATAGTATATCATTGATTGAGTTCAATGTCTTATAGCAGCAAATATTATTTTTTCCTAGGTTATATTAGTTGGAAATATATCCAGTTACTAAGTACAGGGATAGATCTTAATGATATGGAGTTAACATGAAATAGCGAAAACTCACACTTCCCCCAGTTGCAGCCTTGGTAGCTCTATTCCATTTTTCTTGCTCCCGGCGTGTTGGTGCTGATTTATATCTTACCCTATTATTTCCAGTCACCTGATCATCCTTTCAGTTGAGGATAAGTGAAGTGAATCATGTGGAGAAACAATATAGGTATTATGTACCCTTTTTCTTCCAAAATAGAATCCAATAGGTAAAGAATATAACAATATTGGAGATGTATCATAAGTCATTGATCCACAATGATGTAATACTCAGGTAAAAATCAAGAGAAGAGACAAATCTCACATCAGTTTCTGCCTCAACTTGCTTGTGTACATTATGATTTACAGGAGCCGCAAGTTCTTTGCTCAAATCAACTTCCAAACTACAGTTCATAATTAAAATAACATTATAGATAGAGAATGAACAAACATAAATAGAGCAATGCAACCAAATTTGCAGACTTTAATTTAAATATTGTAGAAGAGACCTGTCCAGGCTCATGACTCTATTTAAGCTTAGAAACCCTGAAGGCTCTTCCTGTTGACAGGAATTTAATTGATGTCAGAACCAACCCATAGAAACAAATAAATTCAATTTAATCTTGAATCATTCACCAACATAAATTGAGTTACCACCACCAAAAACTAAGGCCTTCTCCCACTAGGTGAGATCAGCTACCTACATGAATAAAGTGACAATGCTGTATTCATCAAAGTCAAGTCTGTATCATTTCCTTGTTTCACCAAGAAAAGGAAAGGAGGGGATTTTAGAAACCTAACATGTGTTGTATCATTTGGATTCTAATGTAAAAATTGGAGTGAAATAACGACATGAAAGAGACCAATGCTATACAGGGTAGTTGTTTTCTATACTCTTCTAGAACAGGCGGAATTGTGTGACATAAATTATACAGCATTTGGTAAGCATATCTACTATGAATAAATCTACACATTCAAAAATACACTTCATTGCTTTGTTCATATCACATGGTCTCAATATGTTACCTAAAAGGGTTGACCATATCCATATCCGTAGCCTCGATAATGAATAGTTATTTAAACAAATAGAGAAAATATTGCTCTTTGTTACAAATAGAATAAAAATAATGGAGAACACGTACACAGAGAAATAAAGCTGATCTGCCGCGGGAAACACAGGCTCATGTAATATGTTAGTTCAAGTAACCAGGTCTCTCGTACAGTTATGAATAGGATATGGATTGAAGATCTAAAATTTAATATTAGGAAATTGAGATAGCTGTGATCAGTTTGTCTAGTTCACTTAATTCAAACACACAAAAAAGCCATAAGCCAAAACAGAAAGCAATCACCACAACCGTCAAGCACAATGCCCCACAAACAATTGTCCAGCATCAATAAAAAATTCCAACAAAAAGAGACACCACCAACACACATCAGAATTAAAAAAACGTTCAACCCAGACGGCCACTGGGTGAGTGAGAGAATAAAGTGATTCAAAGTTCAGACCTTTGCAGGAGGGGTTGGAGCCTGAGGATCTTCAATCAACCTTTTGAAGCGACCCACGAAGTCTTTGTTCCACATAAAGTCATCAGAGGCCAAAGGGTCTTCATCATCACCACCCCAGTACTTGCGGAGCTTGGTGGTGGTGGGAGGACCACCGTACTCCCCAGGAGCCATCCCAGTGGACCATTTCATGGGCTTCTTCTTGGGAAGGATAACTTTGGTCCTCTTTGGGTCTGGCAAGGGTGCGGAGCTTGGAGACTCCGGGGAAGTGGGTGTGGCTGCACAGCGCACACAAACGTGGCTCACAAGTGCCATTTTTTTTTGTGTTATGGCAGTGCAATGCTACGAGGACATAACAATGAAGGGAGCATAGGATATTGTCAATTGTGTGTCTGTCATGTTTACACACACCACTTGGTCGCTAAGCAATTTCTGCAAAATATCTATCTCATTTTTCAAAATATCTATTTTTTTTTTAATTTAAAAAATTATCAATTTAAGAATATTACTCTCTTTTCTTAATATTTTTAAGGTTGATTTTCAGGATTCGAGAAATTTAATAATTTTTTAAATTATAGTAAAATAGTTGTAATTTTTTATTTTCCCTTTCCATCTACAATAAATACATGTATAAATTTATTAAATATTTGTTAACATATAAGGATATAATTAATATCACAATAATTAATATGATTTTGATAAAAAATATCCAAAAATTTCAATAATTATAAAAAAATGAAGTGTCTTCTTTCCATTTCTAATAAAATAATAATATATTAGTTAATAAAGAAATATTCTTTGTTGTCTGCATTTATATTTTGAATAAATATATGGTAAATGTAAGGTTAAAAGAAAAAACAAAAAGCGAGAATAAAATTTAAATAAAAGGTTAAATTTATAATTTAGTCTATGCGTGTGTACTAAGTTTTCAATTTCATATACGTAGTTGATTTTTAATTTAGTTTTATAAATTTATCAAATGAATGTTAAACTTAAATTTGTTATCGATTTGGTACATCTTAACTTTTTTTTTTTCATAAAATCATTTTAGTGAATAATAAAGTCGACGCAATTAAATATATTATGTTAAATTATTTGGGTTATCACAAATTCACTACTCATATTAAAATATCCTTTAATTTAATATTATTTATGAAATAAATCGGTAATCTTAAAAAGTCTTTTTTAACATGATAAAGTCGTAATGATTTTAAAAAATTATTATTTTTTAATTAATTTTATAAGATTTAAAAAAAAGTCATAATAATATTAAAAATAAAAATAATTAATTTAAATATGATCCTAATCTATATATTATAATATTATTACGAAATGTTAACACATGTGATAAGAATTTTGTAAGGATAATAATATAAAAATAATATAGGCAAATAACATGAATGTATCGTAAACCTTTAAAAGTAAAGTAGGGGAAGAAGTTTGAGCATATAACTTAATACTATGAACACACACATCTTCTCTGTTTCATTAGACACTGTGAAACGAAACCTAAATATTTATGTATCCTCGTAACTACACATTAACAAATATATAACATTTTATTTTTAAGAAATATATAAACAGGGAAAGTCATAGTCTTCGAGATTAATTGGATCTAGTAGTGAACCCACGGTTCCTACTAACACAAAAGGTCAAAAAACTTTGCGTAACATAATTGCATACAATTATGTAATTCAACAGTTTTTCTTTCTCTTCAAAATTTATTTTAATATCCCGCCCCTGGTATCTACCAATAAAATATTGAGAAAAAGCCATAGAAACGAACGCAGTGAAAGAAATGAACAGAACAAAATTAAGATAAAAGAAAACAAGTAAAAGACAAGAATTGAATTAAGGTTGAAGTTGAAGCAAAAGAGTTTATACGATATGATATAACCAAATGGAAGAACTATTACAAGAATCAACAACGAAAGGCACAGGGTAGTATATCTTCCATTCTATTACAGATTGAAATTAGATCCCACAGCACAACATTGTTACACGAATTCATCAATCGAAACGTGAATTGATCAATTGGAGCGAACCCATTCGCCGTTGAGCCACTCCTGGTGAACCCTAATTGCGGAGGAAGGGTACGCGATCTCTTCGTGGGTGGTGGAGAAATAAACATAGTAGTGGTGTTTGTCGGCCTTGCCGGTGATCTCGCCGACCCACCAGCCGTCGTTGTCGAAGGCGTCGACGCGCTGGTAGAGCTTGAACGAGGAGGAGGAGGAGGAGTCGAGGCGCGGCGGCTTGGGGCGGAGTTCTTTGGGGAAGAGGGTCTCCGTGAGGGGCTGGGAGCCGTCCTCCTCGAGCAGCGTGTCGTAGCGTACGACGTAGAGGCCGTTGTCGAGGCGCGAGACGACAGTGGCGAGGTAGTAGGAGCCGAAGAAACCCTCCTCGTTGCTGCAGACCTCGACCTTGTCGCCGTGGCGGAAATTGACCTTCTTCCGCGGTGGACGCATTGAAGAAGAAAAGGGTTCTTGAAAGTAAGGTTTGTTGAAACACTGTTATCAGAAGACAAAGCGTGCACTTTCTGTGGGCCATTTCGGTTTACGTTATCCCTTTATTTATATTGTTCTTCGTTCTTCTTCATGTTTTTTTTTTATTAATTTAATTTTATTTAATTTTTGTTGCGTTTTATATTCATTGATTGATTTACAAGTTATTTTTTTCGTATTCTTTTTTTATCAGTTCATGATGTATAGTGGGAAAATTACAGGTAACATATGCTTATGATTTCTCAAAAATATTTTAGATTCAGATTGAATCATTCTATTTTTTTTCTTTTAAACTCTACTTTTCATCTTTCAAAAAATATAACCTATATTATTATAATTTATCATCTTTAAAAAACTATTCAAATAATTTCGAGAGAATAAAATTTATGTATATAAAAAATAAAGATGAAATAGAGTTTTTTAAAGATATTAAATCTGAATCAAATAATTATGTGTAGTTTTTTTTTTCTATTGTTAGTGTATTTTTAAATAAAAGTAATGACTATATATTGTTAATGTAAATTACTTCCCTTATCTTTAATATCAGATATAATTTAGAAAAGACTGATTTTTTTATAAATTATTTATATTTTTTATAAAACATTATATTTTTTGTTTGCATATATTAAATATTATGAATATGTGTTTTTTAATAAATAATGAGATATTAAAAGAAAACCATTAATTTCTAGAATAAATTTGATACATTAATAAAATTGCTTTAAAAATTCAACAGAATCAAATAAATAAATTACTTTTTTATTTACTTATGTTTATGATTATAGATCGTATATAAACTACTAATAATATTTGTCATCGTACTCGAGCAAACTCATGTAAACATTATGGTTCGTAATTAGAATAACATGTCCAATTATTGGTCATCGTACTCTCTTTAATGCATTTTCTTAAGGGTTAATGATGTTTTTAAATTTTAGTTTATTTTTTGGATAATTCATTGTCTTTAAAACACAAATTTATTGTTAAACTTTACTATCAATATCTAACATTAATATCTTACATCAATGAATAATGGTGACTATTATTATTATTATTGATAAATAACAATTAGATAACATATATTAAAAGTGTGATAAAAAAACACTTTTAAAAATTAGATAATTAATCTATAGTGTAATAGTTGAATACATAAAATGTTGAAATGATAATACAATTTATGGAAATAGTTGGACAAAGTAATGAGAAAACAATGATACGAATTTAAAATTTATTTTGAATGATGGAGATTTGGAAGATAAATTTTGAGACATTATTTTCTTTAATTTTACATGATAAAATGAAGGTAATTTTTTCAAAATTAGAAGCATTTTTTAATGATTATATATAAAAGATTAGATTAGAAAATGATTGAATTCCAAATGAAAGGAAGCAAGTTTAAGCTTTTAATAATAAGAAGAACATAAAAACAAATATAATAATTATATAAATAAATGAAAAACAAACCCAAACTTTTATAATAGTATTTTTAAAGAAAGTTATTAACAATAATTATTCAGAATAAAAATAAATATTTTATTATAAATTTTATATTTAACTTGCTTAAAATAGAAAAAGTTACTTAAAATTAAAAGAAAGTCATTTATATAAATAATTTTGACCAAGTTTTAAGTAATTGATATGTAAAATTGATAATATATAAAATTTAATTTTATTCTTCAATAACTTTCTTAAAAATTCTATTGGAATATGATTAATTTCTCAATAATATGGTTACCCTTTCCAACCACACGAGAGATTTTGTGTTTTAAGAGGGAACTTTATTAAATTAAAGTCTAAAATTTAAGTGAGTTAAGAACTAATTTGTTCATTTACTCAACTAAATTAGATTGAATTTGTCTCATTTAGAGTGTGGTGGTGGTGTGTTTTAGAGAATAAAATGCAGTTACATCATTGATTAGAAGATCAATGTTATGAAAATTTGAAACATATATTTAACAAATCATAAATATAATAGTTAATTTCCTAATTAATGATTATTGTTTCATTTTTCCTGTAAAGTGCATTATTCTAACTTTAGAGTAACTAAAGCTGAATTAGATTATTTCACTGTAAGAAGATTGATATAATATTTGTAATACTCTTTTATATATTCGTTAACCCATTTTTATCTATAATAAATTAGAAAAACCCCATTTTAAAAAAAAGATTTTGTAAACATTTATAAGCGCATTTTTTACACGATTTTCTTTTAATTTTTCTATTCAATTTTAATTAATATTTATTGTATTTTTTAATTTTTCTTTTATCTTTGTTTTCTTTTTAGTTGAACTTATCATGTTTTTTATTATAATTCCTTTTCAGTAATTTTATTATGATAGAAAAGATTATTTTTTTAAATATTATATTAAATTTTAACTTAAAACCAATTGAAGATAACGAGATTCTAAGCTAGCATTTCCCCCAGTCAAAAGATATTTAGAAAGAATCTAACGCTTCAATTGTCACATGAAGTTGAAATCTCACAACACTTCCTTTTTTACTCTCTCAAAATATCAAATGTAGAGGTAGATTCTTATCTTACATGGTTAGATATGTTATATAAACTTTAATTATAATTATCAATTTCATGACAGAGATTAGTTATGGTTGAAAAATAACTACTGGATATGCATATTAATCTTAACGTCCAACGATGATTTATCTGAATGAATATATATATATATATATATATATATATATATATATATATATATATATATATATATATATATATATTTTTTTTTTAACTATTGAAATGATAGTGTCAAAGTGAATGATGTTAAAGAAGGACCTGTTATCTTTTCAAATTACTCTAACGATGTAATTGATTAACCACACAAAAAAATGTCTTCATTGGTATATATATAGATTGGTAATCTCTTCTTTTGTGTTATTAGAATTGTTCCCATGCCTTTAAGTATTAAATTAATTTCTACTGTTGTTTCTACGTGTTTTCTAGTGGCTCAATCTTTCCAAATCAGTGCTGATAATTTAAAATAGAAAGAAATGAATTATTTTTTTTTAAATGAGTTTTAGAAATTTGTCCTGACAGCAATTTAATTTTACAATTTTTAATTTAAAAAATATTTGATTTATTATAATTAATTTTAAATTTAATTTCTCTTATTCAATCTTCTATAAAAAAATTTGATGTAAACAATAATCACAAGGATGAACTACTATTTTGTTTCATTCTTTTTTTCTTTTCCATTTTTAGACAATTTCATTTTTTTTCTATTATACTTTTAATTTATTCTCTTTTATTTAATTTGTAATTTGTATTGATTTTTTTAATTTATACGATTCTATTTATTTTATTCATTTTATTCGATCAATGCTTATTTTAAGTTTTGTTATTTAATTATTTAAAATTTTTATTTTATTCTATTAGGGTTGAATTTTCGTTTTCAATTCATTTATTTTCTGATTCTAATTACAATTATACTATTTTTACACAATTTCACTTAAGCATAAATTTTATTTTAAATTTAATTATTACTTTCTTTTATTTTAAAATAATTTTTTAATTCTGCATTTTATTATGATAATTTAATTAAAAATATTTTATTTTAATTTTAATTATTTAAATTTTGTTTAATTTAATTTTAATTATCATTATTATTTTATTATAACTTAATTTTAATTTTAATTATTTTATATTTTACTATTTTTAGAAAAAAATAATGTAAAATAAAAATAATGTATGATGATAATTATGTTCTTATAATTATGTTTTATGAGTATGTTTTATGAGATTTGATACGAATTAGTTATATTGTATTAATTTAATAATTTATTTATTTTTTTATCAATATTTTATACTATTAAAAATACTATATATATATATATATATATATATATATATATTATCTCTATAATCTAACGTTATTTTCAGATAAAATTTTTTCTCAGAGTATAAAACTGCTATAAAACAAAATTCTGATAATAAACGGCTCAAAAAATTATGCAGAGACCAAACTTATTGATTTGTCATGTGGAAGAACTAATTACAAAATAAGAAAAAAGCATAAAGATAAAGAAATAAATAAAGCTATATTAGATTTGGAACGCTAGAATGGAAGAATACTTTATTTTGTTCTGCGTTGGCAACATGCATGCACATAAAACAACAAAACAAATTTCAAACCTTCATTTTTATAATTCCAAACTTTTCCAACACCCACAAACAAGTTATTGTTTGAAAACTACTCTGCCACCGTGTGCAGTGCCTATACATTACGCTTGACAAATAATTTGTCTGGAGTACCCAAATTCGCATAAAATACAAGAATCTTATTCAAAATATTCTCATTCGGACGTTTAGCCAAAGGTAGTTTCAGATTTGAGTTGCACGTACAAGAAGATTAGTTTACGATTCAACTTGACTTTACTATAAATACCACAAATAGTCTTGGGAACCTCTCAACACATCTTTCACACATTTCACTACCAAACCTCAACTATTAGTTTCCATATTTCTCGCACAACTCTACATACCATGGCTGCCAAAAATCATTTCTATCATATTTCATTGGCACTACTTTTCTTCATGGCATTCTGGGCTTTTCAAGTCACATCTCGCTCTCTGCAAGATGTCTCCATGTATGAGAGGCACGAGGAATGGATGGCTCGTTACGGCAAAGTGTATAAGAGCCCTCAGGAAAGGGAAAAACGTTTCAGGATATTCAAGGAAAATGTGAATTACATTGAAACCTTCAACAATGCTGCAACTAAACCTTACAAGCTAGGCATTAATGAATTTGCAGACCTTACCAATGAGGAGTTCGTAGCACCAAGAAATAGGTTCAAGGGTCACATGTGTTCCTCAATCTTAAGGACAACCTCTTTTAAGTATGAAAATGTAACTGCAGTGCCATCCATAGTGGATTGGAGGCAAAAGGGTGCAGTGACACCCGTCAAGGACCAAGGTCAATGTGGTAAGTGTTTCATTATTCATTATTATCAAGTCAAATAATAAAGGTTGATATCTAACTATAATTTGTATTTTAGGCTGTTGTTGGGCCTTTTCTACTGTTGCAGCAACTGAAGGAATTCACGCACTGACTAGTGGAAAATTGATCTCTTTGTCGGAACAAGAACTTGTTGACTGTGACACAAAGGGTGTGGACCAAGGTTGTGAAGGTGGTCTTATGGATGATGCTTTCAAATTCATCATCCAAAATCATGGACTCAACACTGAAGCCAATTACCCATACAAGGGTGTTGATGGAACCTGCAATGCAAATGAAGCATCTCAGCATGCAGTTTCCATTACTGGGTATGAGGATGTCCCTGCCAACAATGAGAAAGCACTGCAGAAGGCTGTGGCCAATCAACCAGTGTCTGTAGCCATTGATGCCAGTGGCTCTGACTTTCAATTTTACAAGAGTGGTGTCTTCACTGGCTCATGTGGAACTGAATTGGATCACGGTGTCACAGCTGTGGGATATGGGGTTGGTGATGATGGAACTGAGTATTGGCTGGTAAAGAACTCATGGGGAACCGTTTGGGGTGAAGAAGGGTACATTAGGATGCAAAGGGGTGTGGATTCTGAGGAAGGACTCTGTGGCATAGCTATGCAAGCATCTTACCCTACTGCATAATTAAAAAAGTTGGACCCTATTATACTGTTTACTATTCGATGTATCTTTTTAAGCACTCATTCCTGTTATAGGTCGTGCATATTAATGTATTTCTTCCATGAACACAATATTGTACAGTGCACTTGTTATCAGTAAATTACTAATGAAAAACGAGTCCTGGCTATATAATACAAGCAAAAGGTATCCGAACCATAAAATAAAGAAAGGTAAAAGTAGTAGTATGGAGGAAATCCTTAGAGACAGAATTGATTTCGCCATTAAAGAATAATTACTTGTACAACCATAGAGAGGTATATATGTATAGTATTGACAGAATGTTCTTTAGCCACGTAATACGCACTCTATGAAATATGACTTTGTCACTCTAGTGTTGAGAAGACGCCTATACAAAATTTCTCTACTAATCTATGTTAGTCACCTAAACTGTGCGATTTATTGTCAATTCAAGCAAGAAATTATATGTTGGAAGACATGTTCGCTGCATGGAATTGTGAGACCACCCATGGGATGATCATATCCAAACTCTTCCTCGGCTTGACTCAACAGGTTCTGGAAAGAAGGTTGGTTCAAGTATGATACAGGGATCACAAACCGCTTCATTTTCTCTCCGACGTAAACTGCGAGAAAGCCCTTTTGCACATCTACTGCTTTTGAAGATGCTTGATTAGCTGCCAATAGTGTCTTTCTGATACCAGATAAACGAAAACCCATTGTTGTGTTGGTTTGAGATGAGTATGGTTAAAGAGAAGTCTAGAGAATAAGCTTGATTGCTTTAGGATATGAATGCTTGAAGTCATGAATATTTATAGAAAAAAAAGATATGTAAGAAGCCAGTGGCTACATGAATTATTGGTGAAGGTCTATGAGATAGGAGTAATGGGACCAACTTAGAGACAAGAGCATATGGTGTTGTCTTGAGGACTTTCTCATGAATCAACGAAACATGTGATAGTAGTTAAGATAGAGGTGTCCCTCCTTCTCTAGTGAAGGCCCTTCCTCATTTGAAAAGAATCATAGAATAACAAAAAAAAAAAAAAAATGAAAGTATATCATGTTAATAATTATTAAGTGGGGCGGGGCCAATGAACTAAACTTGTGCAACTTTTATACCGGTGTCGGTTAGAATTTGCCGTACATAAAAATTGTGGTTCAAAATTTCTCATGATCATGAATTGAACATTGTTTCTCTTTCTTACATTCAAACACTTATTCAGAACTGTCAATCTGATTTGCTTAATTATTACTGGTTGCTATCTATCACTCTGATATTATTGGTGCATGGTATATCAACACAACTGTCATCTTAATTATTTGGAGAAGCATGTGAGATGTCGAAGGCATATCCACCATTGGAAAGGTTATATCGCAGTGCATGAAAAAACATTAGGTTCTCAGGTGCGTATTTTGTTGGCCACAATCTCAGAAAGTAAATATGCACTCTCATTGAACTTTCTAATGCTTGTAAGAGAGCTATGATGAGACAACACCATGTGATCCTTAGTGCTTTAGTAAACCCCAACATGATCCATCGTGGAATTTGATTGCAGAGGCCCTCAGCAAGTATTTATAGACTATTTCTTGGGTTATCTAAAATGACAAGTTGCTGTATTCCTGAAGTGTCAGAATTTAAATATTTCTTTCATATAGTCCTTTCTCATCGGTATATTATTTGTTGTGTGGAGCAACATAAAACAATGGGTTTTCGCATATCAGCAATTGTAAAGAGCATCTTTTCCGACAACGCAAACAGCGTAGAAGAGGGTTGTGTGAAAACATGTGTAAATATATCTATAAATATATCTTGTTATTGTATTTTAGTTAAACATATATTTAGTTTATAATTAATTTTATAAATATATGTATGATATTATTACTTACCTAATTAGTTTCCTAATATTATGGTTTGTATATTGTATTTATTCCAAGTTAGTAAATGAAATCAATTGAGAAAAATAATTTTTTATGGTATCAAATTTTTAGGATAATTATGTTTCTTTTTCTTCGTTCTTTGTCATTTATCTTTTTTTTTTTTTTTTTTTTTTCTCACCCTCGTGACGGACAATAAGAATTCTTTTCATCTTGCTCTTGCGGTTTCTAATATACGGAACCATATTTCCATCATTCTTGAAATGGAGAATGTCCAATACTCTACATGGACGGAATTTTTTTAAATTACCGCATGTTCTTGTAAGGTCCTTCATTACATTATTCCTCCTGCCAATGACAAAAAGAAGATACTTGTGAATGAGGACGAAAAAGAATTATGGTCGACTCTTGATACAAAGGTTCTTTCTTGGCTTTATGCAACCATCTCCAATGACATGTTGCATACAATTATTGAACCAAATGGCACGACCATGGATGCTTGGAATAAGTTGAGAGATATTTTTCAAGACAACAAACATTCTTGTGTGGTAACTCTTGAGGCCGAATTCTGCATTATTAAGATGGAGAATTTTTTGAATGCTTCCGTATATTATCAACGTCTCAAGTCCCTTGCTAATAAGTTGAAAAATGTTAGAGCACCGGTGTCGGAGAGCCACCTCGTCATTCAACTTGTTTCGGGTCTCACAAGTGCATATCGCGGTATAGGGACGTTAATTCGATAGAGTGATCCCCTACTTCCGTTTTATCAGGCTCGATCGATGCTCACGCTTGAGGAAGCCAAATTGGCAAATGAGGCTGCCACAGGATCGGAGTCGGCAATGGTGGCTGCCTCCCAATCCGTTTATGACTCAAATTTCTCACATTCGGACCAGCTACACCACCAGTAACATCGTGGGAAGCCGTCTGGATATCACAAGAATTCTGGAAAAAAATCCAGTGGCGGTGGTCGCGGGTCTGGCAGTTGAAAATCTGGCCGTATAGGGGGTGGCAATGGCGGTCTGCAGTAGTTTGGTGGGAGTCCACAACAACAGCCACAATGGGGTCTTTACCTTGGTCGAATTACCCACCTTGGAGTTGGATGCCTCAATGGGCTCCTGCATGCCCATATCCAAACCAGGGCTGGGCATGGGGTCCAACACTGGAGACAGCAACAACAGCCCAAAGTTCTTGGGTCATGCCCACAACAAGCTTACATGACCTCTCAGAATGGGCAGTCTACTTCTGATGTTCCTACAAATATTGAAGCGACGATGCGTACTATGTCTCTGAGTCCCACTGATCCATCATGGTACATGGACACCAGAGCTACCTCTCACATGATATCTTCCAATGCCCGTCTTGTAGGTAATGGAAAAACTCATCAAGTTGCTATTGATTGTGATGAAACTTTTAGTCCGGTAGTGAAATCGACTATGATTCACACCGTTCTTTCTATTTCTCTTTCAAAGGCATGAATTATACATCAGTTGGATGTAAATAATGCTTTTCTTCATAGTGAGCTACAAGAAACACTTTATATGCTTCAACCATTGGGGTATCATGATTGTACTCATCCAGATTATGTGTGCTATTTGTGTAAGTCATTATATGGGATTATAAGCAGTTTGCTGATTATGTCGTGTCTCTTGGTTTCTCAAATAGCAAATGTGACCACTCATTATTTATTTATCCAAAGGGTTCGCATATGACTTACATTTTTCTCTATGTTGATGACATTATTCTTACTGCCTCTTCTCATGCTTTCCGATTATATATTATGAACCTTCTGAGCTCGGAATATGCTATGAAGGATCTTGGTCCTTTGAACTATTTTCTTGGTATTGTAGTGACTTGGCATAAGGGTGGTATGTTCCTTTCACAACACAAATATGCCGAAATAATTATTAACTGGGCCGATATGTCTTCTTGCAAATTGTCTCCAACACCGGTTGATACCAATGCTAAAGTGTGCTTATCTATGCATGATCCGATGGTTGACCATATACAAGCTCTCAAAACCCTAAAAATTCTCAACAAATTGGTATCCAGATCCTAGTTCGATACAATGGAAGGAGAAAGAATTTTTTCACAAGTCGCTATTCCAATTTTGGGCTGTGAGAATGCAATCCTATCTTGAAGGATTAGATGTATGAGAAGTTGTAAAAGAAGATTATATTGTTGATCCACTACCTGAAAATTCCACCATAGCTGAAATGAAATTTCACAGAGAAAGAAAAATGAGGAAGGCTAAAGCTAAATCATGTTTGTTTGCTGGTGTTTCACAAATGATCCTCACCAGAATCATGACGCTAAAGTCACCCAAAGAAATTTGGGATTATTTGAAAGATCAATATGAAGGGGATGAGAAAATTTGAGATATGAAAGTTCTAAACTTGATAAGGGAATTTGAGAAACAAAAGATGCAAGAGTCTCAAACAATTAATGAATACTCAGAAAAATTATTGGGTATTACTAAAAAAATAAAAATGTTAGGCAAGGAATTTTCTGATTCCAGAATAGTTGAGAAAATTATGGTAACTGTGCCAGAGATATATGAAACATCTATTACTTCATTGGAAAATACAATAGATTTGTCTAATATTACTTTTATAGAATTGTTACATGATTTACAAGCGCAAGAGCAACGAAGATTGATGAGAGGAGATCATGCTATTGGTGAAAATTATTTACTATATCATAATGGAGGTTCTCTCCAAGCCGAGAACAACAAAGGTACAAAATCATGAGTCTTTTCTGTTTGTCCTTATTGTAAGAAAAATAATCACACACTCAATAAGTGTTGGTGGAGACCTGATATGAAATGTCGAAAATGTGGTCAATTAGGACATATAGAAAAAAAACATGTAAATCACAACCAGAGGAAGTCGTTCAAGTTATAGAGGATAGAGTAGAAGATGTACTTCTCCTTGCATCAACATGCTCTACAATCAAAAAATTCACAAGTTGACTTATAGACAGTGATTGTACAAACCACATAACTCATGATCGAAAACTTTTCAAAGAGCTCAACGAATCACATATTTCTAAAGTGAGAATCGGTAATGGAGAACAAATGGATGTGAAAGGTACATGAACAATTGCAGTTAAAAGTCATTCGGGTATCAAATTAATTTTTAATGTTTTATATGTTCCTGATATTAATCATAATTTGTTAAGTGTTGCTCAATTATTGGAGAAAAGTTATAAAGTGTCTTTTGAACACAAACTTTGTGTGATTAAAGATACAAATAACTTGGAAATATTCAAAGTTCACATGAAAGAAAAAGTTTCACTTTAGATTTGATGAAAGAAGAGATGATTACAATCAAGGATATAAAAGAAAAATAAAAGAAAAAAGCCTGAAGAAGATTTCTTGAAGGAAATTGATGTTAAGAAGGAAAATAAAGATGTAGATGAAGAAATCGTTTCAAACTTTCATCAAAGAATCAATGGTACTACCATGAAGAAGTTTGAAAGAAGCAAAAGAGATGAAGTTGATAAAGAAAGAAATACTTTGATGAAGAAAATGAAGTTGAATGAAGATGTGATCTCATACAAGAAAGAAGATGACAAGAAATACAAACAAAAAAGGAGGAAAAATTATAAGCAAAACAAAAGAAAAAAAATTTATATCAAATTCAAATAAATAGATATTAAAGTAAGGAGGAATATTGAGAGTATTACTTTATTATCTTTTATTTAAATTAGGTATTAAGAGATTTTATTATCTTTTAAGAGAGAAGATAAAAATATATTAGGTTATTATTTTGATTTAGGCAGTTATGATTGAAATATTATTGATATTTGATATTTTGTAATATTTTCACTCTATATATACATAGAGTACATAAATAGAAATATATCCACATGATATATCAGAAATACATATACATAAAACCTTGAAAATTCTCAACATTTACAAGGTACACTTGATTTTGGTCTTCATCTCAATTCATCTTCGACCTCATCTCTTGTTTCTTGTATTGATGCTGATTGGGGTGGGTGCCCTGATACGAGATGCTCTACCTTGGGGTTACTATGTGTTTTGGTGTCATGGTCCTCCAAGCGTCAATCTACACTCTCTCGGTCTAGTGTAGAGGCTGAGTATAAGGGTGTTGCTAATGTGGTTTCTGAGTTGTGTTGGCTTCGAAATTTATTATTGAAATTGCATTGTCCGGTTACCAAGGCTACTCTTGTGTATTGTGACAATATTAGTGCTATCTATTTGTCGGGCAACCCGATACAACATCAACTTACCAAACATATTGAGATGGACATATACTTTGTACGAGAAAAGGTTGGCCGTGGTCAGGTTTGAGTTCTTCATGTGCCTTCACAATATTAGATCGCAGACATCTTTACTAAGAGACTCCCGCTTCTGATGATTTTAGGGACAGTCTCAGTGTCCATCGTCCTCCTACTTTGTTTGCGGGGTGTGTTAAGATATATATAAATATATTTTGTTATTGTATTTTGGGTAAGCATATATTTAGTTTATAATTAGTTTCTTAAATATATTTCTATAATATTATTAGTTACCTAATTAGTTTTCTAAGATTATCACTTGTACATTGTATTTATTCCAAGTTAGTGAATGATATCAATCGAGAAAAATATTCTTTTAGGTTGAACTTTCAAAAGGCTATCTTGCATTTTATGTAGGAGATAAAATGAGAAGGTTCCTAATGCCATTATCATATTTAAACCAACCTTCATTTCAAGAATTGCTGAGTCAAGTAGAAGAAGAATTCGGATTTGCTCATGCAATGGATGGTCTGACAATTCCATGGAAGGAGGATGAGTTCCAAAATATTACCTCTTATTTGAATCAGCAGCAAATAGTGCTATAATAGAGTCAGATAGATTTGATGAGGCAAATTTGTACAGAAGACACTATTTTTTGAATAAGGCTTGTCTATTTTCTTTTCTTGTATAATTTCATCGGAGGTTGAAACCTTTTTCCTGAATGAGAATGCAACATTAAACATTTTTAAACACATTTTTCTTTTGCAAATCTCAATAAATTTAGTACTCGCTGTTTTAGTTTCTTCTTTTAGAACCACATAGTAATTATATATGTCTGCTTAAGTTAGTACTCGCTCTTCCATTTTCCTAAACAAGTAGCAGTAGAACTATATCTTGGATTATTAGTTGTTTTTTTGCAAAAACACATGGAATGATTACAACTTATTATCGCCCCAAATTTCACAATGGTAATAGAAGAAGACGGCTCAAATTTTTGTGGATAGAAAATTAGAACTCGTTCCACAGCTTCAATGAATATTAACTAGTTGCTCTATATTTATGCCTTTCCAATCTTTTCTTTTTGATAAATTTAAATCGATAAGTCGGATATCTAACTTCCAAGTTCATCTGTGTATATAATTTTGGGACATATATTTTACGATATAAATATCAGTTTGCCGTAATTGTTAGACAGGTTGACCGTTTAAGGACATTCTTTATTTGGTTTGAAAACTTTAAACCTGTGCTTGTAGCATTGTATGGTCTTAGTTTCATTTTATATGAAACACAGAAGTTACTCAAAAGAATTCGTTGTTTGACTTCTCCCGATAGAGTGTTATAGAAAATGAGACATACCATTCATGATGGTATAAAAGAAAGCTTCTTTTACATGGCAGGCAAGGAATATTGAAGCAAAAAAATAGACCTTGATGTTTTCTCCAATTTGCACCTGTTTTATCAGGCAAGAAACCTGGTTTGTTAAGGGCCCTAGTTCCTTAATATGTTAATTTCCTATGTATTTGTAAAGTACACTTCGCTTGTCCCAGATAAATTTATTTACTCTTTGGTCGAAGGGAAACTTTTGCTCTAGCGTTCTTTATATCACGTGCTCTATACCTGCTTTGAAATATCTCACAACAGAGTCTGGTTACTTCACTGAATTAACCTTGGTCATGTACAGAGAAGTGAACATTGAAACTGATAAACTGAAAATACTGAGGAGATACTTGAATAGTTGAGTTAATTTTCATTACACAAAAAAAATCATGTTTTATGATTTTTTTATTCTGTTCCTATTTCCTCTTTCTCACGAAAGGGAGATCTTTACAAGTTGAGAAGAAGTCTAGTGGACAAAATGTCTCCACTAATCTATGTTAGTCTCCTAAAGTGTAAGATTTATTGTCCATTCAAGCAAGAAGTTATATGTTGGAAGACTTCTTCACTGCATGGAATTGTGAGGCCACCCATGGGATGATCATATCCAAACTCTTCCTCTGCTTGACTCAACAGGTGCTGGAATGAAGGTTTGTTCAAGTATGATACAGGGATCATAAATCGCTTCATTTTCTCCCCGACATAGACTGCAAGATATCCCTTTTGTGCATCAGCTGCTTTTGAAGATGTTTGATTTGCTGTAAATATTGCCTTTCTGATACCAGGTAAACGAAAACCCATACTGTACTGATATGTGAAGAGAACGGGTTTAAGAAAAAGTCTTGAGAATAAGTTCTTGAATTTTGAATGCTTTGGGAAGAGAATGATTTGTTGGTCCTAAATGCTTACAGCCATGAGTATATATAGAGAACAGCGATATGCAAGAAAGGATTAATTATTGGTGAAGGATAGTCATAGGACCAAATGAGATATAGCATGTGGTGCTGTCCAGAAGGACTTTCTTAAATAATTGTTTCATAGTGGATAATACATGTCCCACCTTCTTGTTCTATGAAAAAGAAAGACTAATTGTTTCATAGTGGCTCATAATATGATCATGCATTCAATGTTAATTCTTCTCTTATCTCCTCTGTACGTCAAATTCTAAGCAGCACTGCATGACATTTGCATAAATGATGTCTCCGAACCCACCACCTTGATTAAGTTTCACATTAGACTTTCTTTATCATACATCCAGAAGGTGGGACTTGTATTATCTACCATAGCACGTTACATTGATAAGGAAGAGAGTCCTCCTAGACAACACCATATGCCTTGTCTCTCATTTGGTCCCATGGCTCCTATCTCATAACAATCCACCAATAGTTGAAGTAACCAATTAATAACCCCTTTGCATATCCTTTTATCTATAAATATTTAGGGCTACAAGCATTTGGGACAACCACAAACCACATCATCGAAAATTCTAAATCTTATTTTCAAGACTTTCCTTAAACAATGGGTTTTCGTTTATCTTGAATCAGAAAGGCATTATTTGTAGAAAATGAAGCGTCTTCAAAAGCGGTGGATGCACCAAAGGGCTATATTTCGGTATACGTGGGAGAGAAAATGAAGCGATTTGTGATCTCACTGTCGTACTTGAACCAACCTTCATTCCAAGACTTGTTAAGTCAGGTGGAGGAAGAGTTTGGATATGATCATCCCATGGGTGGCCTCACAATTCCTTGCAGCGAAGATGTCTTCCAACGCATAACTTCTTGCTTGAATTGACGATAAATTTCATTCTTTAGGAAGCTGACATAGATTAGAGGAGATTTTGTACAGTATCCGTGTTTTCAACTTGTGAAGACCTTTCTATCTCGAGTAGGAGAAAAAGTATACAGAATGACATACTCACAGTTTATCATATTTCTTTTGAGTTATGACAATGAATTCAACTACTCAATTGGCTCTTTTGCGATTGCGGATTTGCTGTCGATAATTCTTCTGCCATTGTTTCAAAGCAGAACGAGGGAGGGAAGCGTCACCTTCTACACCACTATCGCACGCACGTTATCAGTAGTTCGTTAACAATTACTACAAGCACTTGTTAAATTAAATAAATAAAGTTTACATAAATGCACCACCATAAAATGCATGTATATCATAGGTCACAAGACTAATTTTTCATTTCATCATTAATAGGTACAAATACATGATTCATGTGAGAATACACTGTTTATACAAAAGTGGCAATGGAAATTGAGACTTGTAAAATATGTAAAACTGTATGCAGTCTAGGAATAGTGGTGTTCAAATTTTAGAATTATGCAGTAGGGTAAGATGCTAGCATGGCTATGCCACACAGTCCTTCCTTTGCATCTACACCCCTTTGCATCCTAATGTACCCTTCTTCACCCCACTCTGTTCCCCATGAGTTCTTTACCAGCCAATACTGAGTCCCATTGTTGCTAACACCATAACCCACTGCAGTGACACCGTGATCTAACTCAGTTCCACATGCACCGCTGAAAACACCACTCTTGTAAAACTGAAAAGCAGAACCACTGGCATCAATGGCTACTGAAACTGGTTGATTTGCAACAGCTTTCTGAAGGGCCTTCTCATTGTTAGCAGGAACATCTTCGTAGCCAGTAATGGTAGCAGCATGGATGGCTTCTGCCTTTGCATTGCATTTTCCATCAACACCCTTATACGGGTAATTGGCTTCAGTGTCGAGTCCATGATTTTGGATGATGAATTTGAAAGCATCATCCATAAGACCACCTTCACAACCTTGGTCTACACCCTTTGTGTCACAATCAACAAGTTCTTGTTCTGACAAAGAGATCAACTTTCCAGAAGTCAGTGCATGAATTCCTTCAGTTGCTGCAACCGCGGAAAATGCCCAACAACATCCTACAAGATAAATTAATATTAGATAATAATTCGGTTTAATATGACATGGAAATGTCAGTGAAGAATGAAGCATTTGCTTACCACATTGACCTTGGTCCTTGACGGGTGTCACTGCACCCTTTTGCCTCCAATCCACTGTGGATGGGATTGCAGTCACATTTTCATACTTAAAAGTGGTTGTCCTTATGATTGAGGAACACATACGCCCCTTGAACCTATTTCTGGATGCTATGAACTCCTCGTTGGCGAGGTCTGCAAATTTATTAATGCCTAGCTCGTAAGGTTTATTGGCAGCAGCGTTGAAGGCTTCAATGAAATTCACATTTTCTTTGAATATCCTGAAACGCTTTTCCCTTTCCTGAGGGTCCTTATACACTCTGCCATAACGAATCATCCACTGTTCATGCCTCTCATACATGGAGGCATCTGGAAGAGAGCGACATGTGACTTGGAAAACCCAGAATACCATGCAGAAAAGGAATGCCAGTGAAATATGATAGATATGATTTTTTGCAGCCATGGTTACTAGTTTGTTGTGACAATAATTGGAACTACTGCTTCAGGGTGGCTAGTGAAAAGTGTGAAAGATGTGTTATGCTGTGGTATGGTATTCAGGATTGTTTTTGGTGTTTATATAAGCATGTTAACGTTGAATTCTAAATTAATGTTAGTTCTCAATTCAACTCGAAGCACCTCTTTCTTTGTGTTGTCGAATGAAGATGCTGCCATAACCATACCAAAGTCCTTTTCAAGAGGATTGTGCGTATTGGAAAGTTTGGAGCAATAAACAATGGAGGTTTGAAAACTTTATCAACTTCGTGTAGGCAAATTGCTAAAGCATAACCAAATGAAAAGTTTTAATCTTCCAAAACAAATTTACAATTATATTTTTAATATAAAAATGTATAGTAATATAATAATATATTTACTTTAGAATGTTATTTTAATGAATAATAAATTAAGCCTTGTAGCGTACGCCACCAGCAAAATGTCCGAAGGCATAATAAGACAAAAATAAAATGCTTTATTAATATTATATTTTTCAATTAATTTAGTTAAAAGAGTAAAGTAAAATTGATATTTTAATTTTGCACCCATATTTTGCATATTTTTTGTAATTTTAGAGCAAGAACTTTTAATAGAAAAACTATATGAAACTCTTAATTAGAAAAACAAAGAACAAAAAATAGCTAAATTAAAAATAAATATTATGAAACCACGCTACAATTAAGTTTTATGAATATAAGTAAACTAAAATTTATTTAAACTTATAAAAAAATAAAAAATTTGATAAACATAAAATGGCAACCCAAAAATCACAATTGTTAACATTATTTCTTGGGATTTTTAAAGTCTTCATCTCTTTCTCTTCCAAGCTAAATTTATTTTGGCTAAAGATGACTGAATTCTCTTCAAGTAATATATTTATTTATTTATTTTAGATCTTCATCTTCATGTAAAACATAATTCATGTTTTTTTTCTTCTATTTTTTTGGAAATTTTTTATCTTCCATTTTGATGGATATAAGCTTATAATCTATTATGAGAAAAAAAAAACTGAAGGACTTAACTCTAAATAAACAAAACTAAATATTTTATTTAGGAAATATTTAATTTATTTAGTATCCAATTTAAAAAAAATATATATTACCAAAAAAATCAATAATATATTGTGAACCTAAAACTTATTGAAGCCTTTGATCACTTTAAAAACTTATAATATATAAAAAAGTTATCACTTCTCTATTAAAAACAGTTATTATACGATGGAAAGAACCTAAACAAAGGATTCTATCAATCGATAGATTGACAAACTCATCTGATACTATGTGAAAAATGATTGCTATGATACCATTTTATGCATTTTCTTTTGGTCACATGCAACCTATCCCACTCATTTTATTTATTTAAATTATTTTTTACATATTTATTTAAATTATTTTTTACATATTTAGTTTATAATACAGTTCAATAAAATGTATATTGTTATATTTTAACTTCACACTTTTTTTGTTTATTTTTGTAAATTTGTAACAAGTAGAAAGTAAAGCGCATTAATAGATATAGCTATAAATATACATATCAACGTGATTATCCAACTATTATATTATTTAAAATGCTTTGGTGCAGGAGTATAAAAGAAGAGTCCCCTTTATTGGGGGTTATGCGTTAGCAATATGCATGCACATGAAACAATAAAATCTTCAAACCTTATTTTTTATAATTCCAAACTATGTATGAGCCATGCTTAAGACAAAGGTGCTTTCAGATTTGTGTTGAAAACAAATAACATTAGTTTACCATTCAACGTTAAATTTATATAAATACCACTACTAATCTTGGCTAACACCACAACATTTCTTTCAAACATTTCACTAATTAACCAACCTCAACTATTATTAGTTCCCATAGTTGTCAAACTACAGTACCCACCATGGTTGCCAAAAATTATTTCTGTCATATTTCAATGGCCATTCTTTTCTGCATGGCATTCTGGGCTTTTCAGGTCACAGCTCGCACTCTGCAAGATGTCTCCATGTACGAGAGGCATGAGGAATGGATGGTTCGTCATGCCAAAGTGTATACAGACCCTCAGGAAAGGGAAAAGCGTTTCAGGATATTCAAGGAAAATGTCAATTACATTGAAGCCTTCAACAATGCTGCCAATAAACCTTACAAGCTAGCCATTAATCAATTTGCAGACCTCACTAATGAGGAATTCATTGCACCAAGAAATAGATTCAAGGGGCATATGTGTTCCTCAATCACAAGGACAACAACTTTTAAGTATGAAAATGAGACTGCAATCCCATCCACAGTGGATTGGAGGCAAAAGGGTGCAGTGACACCCGTGAAGGACCAAGGTCAATGTGGTAAGCAAATGCTTCATCCTTCATTGACATTTCCAATAAACTGAATGATTATCTAACTATTAACTTATCTTGTAGGATGTTGTTGGGCGTTTTCGGCTGTTGCAGCAACTGAAGGAATTCATGCACTGACTTCTGGAAAATTGATCTCTTTGTCGGAACAAGAACTTGTTGATTGTGACACAAAGGGTGTGGACCAAGGTTGTGAAGGTGGTCTTATGGATGATGCTTTCAAATTCGTCATCCAAAACCCTGGACTCAATTCTGAAGCAAATTACCCTTACAAGGGTGTTGATGGAACCTGCAATGCCAATGCAGCATCCCGCCACGCAGCCACCATTACCGGGTATGAGAATGTCCCTGCAAACAATGAGAAGGCACTGCAAAAGGCTGTGGCTAATCAACCAGTGTCCGTGGCCATTGATGCCAGTGGCTCTGACTTCCAGTTTTACACGAGTGGTGTCTTCACTGGTTCGTGTGGAACTGACTTGGACCACGGTGTCACTGCTGTGGGATATGGTGCCAGTGATGATGGAACTGAGTATTGGTTGGTTAAGAACTCATGGGGAACAGAGTGGGGTGAAGAAGGGTACATTAGGATGCAAAGGGGTGTGGATTCTGAGGAAGGACTTTGTGGCATAGCGATGCAAGCATCTTACCCTACTGCATAATAGTAAAACTTGAACTCCAATATGGTATTTTCTGGTCTACATATCTTTTCTGCTATATTTTGTGCATATCACTGTATCCCCTGCGTGATTGCAGTATTGTACATTACACTTGTTATCAGTTAATTACTATCCAATACAAAATTTCTCTTGGTTATGACTTATGAGTTATACAATACAAGCTAAAGGTATCAGAACAATAAATGAAACAAAGAGAAAAGTTGTAAGGCACTGTTGTTGAGAGAGAGAGCATTGAATTCTATGAAACAAATGTAACTCATTACAACCACAGAGAAGGTTTGTGAGTGTACAGTATTGATAGAGTGTTGGTTAACCACACAAAAACATGGTCTAAGAAATATGAATTTTTCATTTGAATTCCCTTCTCTTTCTCAAGAAAGGGTGATCTCTACAAGTTGAGAAGGCGCCTATGGCACAAAATTTCTCCATTAATATATGTTAGTGTCCAAAAGTATACTAGTATTTGTCAATTGAAGCAACATGTTATACGTTGGAAGACATCTTCACTGCAAGGAATTGTGAGGCCTCCCATAGGATGATCATATCCAAACTCTTCCTCAGCTTGACTCAACAAGTCCTGGAATGAAGGTTGGTTCAAGTATGATACAGGGATTACAAACCGCTTCATTTTCTCTCCGACATAGACTGCAAGATAGCCCTTTGGTGCATCCACTGCTTTTGAAGCTGCTTGATTTGCTGAAAATAATGCCTTTCGGATACCATGTAAACGAAAACCCATTGTTGTGATTTGAGATGAGAATGGTTTACCAAAAGTCTTGAGAATAAGCTATTGAGTTTTGAAAGCTCTAGGATGTGAATGATTTGTGTTGGTTCTAATTGTTTAACCACGAATATATATATATAGAGAGAAATGGATAGATATGAAACCTTTGGAAGCATGAATTATTGATGAAGGAGGGCTACAATAGGAGTGATTGGACCAATTGAAAGCAAGACAAGGGCACATGGAGTTGTCTTCAGAACTTCCTCAAGAATCAACGTAACATGTTATAGTAGTTAAGATAAATACTATTCCACCTTCTCAGTGTAGGCCATTAGATTTCCCCACTTGAAAAGAAAATATAGTGAAGAAAATAATTAATAAAGCTGGTGAAGTTGACAACTATTTAGGTCCTGATCTGCTGAAGGCTTACTGGCTGCTATCAATCACTCTGATATTATTTGGATCATTGTTGAGCTATATATTTGTCATTAACACTGTCAACTAAAATATTTGAAGAAGTATATCACCATTGGATTAGCTATATTGCAATTCATGAACAGCTAGTAGTTGATTATCAGGTGAATAATCTGTCGACCATTATTAAGGAAGGTGAGGTATGCACTTCCATTTAGCTTCCTAATCCCTCAAAATGACTTCTGCGACCATACCATGTGATGTTGTTTTGTTGATTCATGGCACATTGTGGAATTGGATTGCAGTGGTTGTAGCAATTATATATGCACATTTTTCTTGAGTCATGGCCCATCTCTGATTGTAAGATCATAGTTTGATTTTAGTTAAAAAAGAGATGTTATAGTTGAGCAATGGTTTTTTTGACTTCTCCAGATATAGGGACATTGGATTGAAGATAATGAACCATACAGTGTTAAAGGCGGTGGGGCAGGAAATAATACAAGTCCCACCTTCTATATTGATGATAAAGAAAGTTCAACTGGATCTTGTTGCCACTTGTTAAGGATGGTGGGGTCTGGAAACATATTTTATGCAGACGTCGTATACAGTTACACACATCAAAATGCGGTTCATAGTTCCCCGTAATATGGTCATGCATTCAATGTAAGTTGTAATGATTCAGAGCTATAAATTCCAATATGATGACCCCATATTCCAATTGAAGGTGTAATGCTTCGCAATTTATTATTTGTGTTGATCTTTGCAGCCTTAATATATATAGATAAAAGGGTATGAGAGAAATCCTTTGTCTACTGAATGTTTAACAGAGGGATATGATATGAGTGATGAGACCAAATGGGAGACATGAACTTATGGTTCTGTCCTATACGACTTTATAACTCCGGAACAACGGTGATAAGAAGAGAACCAATATTGGATGCATGTCTTTATCATGAGGCATTATGAATCACAATTTTACGTACGTCAACTTCTAAGAAACACAGCATGAAATTTGCATGGACGAAGCTTCTGGCCGCCACCACCCTGAATAACATGTAATTGTCGACAATATCAAATTACACTTCGTTTTCGTGGATCCAGCAGGTGGGGCATCGATTATGTACATGATAACATGTTACGTTGATTCTGAAGAAGTTCCCATAGACAACATCTCATGCCATATCTCTCATTTGCTCCCATGACTCCTAGCTACCTCATATTCCTCCTTCACCAATAATTCATGTAACCAGTTGATAGTTTCTTTCATATCCTTTTATCTATATATATTCATGGCTTCAAGCATTTAGGTCCAACACAAATCAACCGCATTCCAAAGCATTTCAGAGTTCTCAATACTTCACTTACCTTTATTTTCTCAAATCAATACAACAATGGGTTTTCGTTTACCTGGTATGAAAAAGGCATTATTTGCAGCAAATCAAGCATCTTCAAAAGTTGCGGACGCACCAAAGGGTTATCTTGCAGTCTATGTTGGAGAAAAAATGAAGCGGTTTGTGATCCCAGTATCATACTTGAACCAGCCTTCATTCCAGGAATTGTTAAGTCAAGCTGAGGAAGAGTTTGGATATGATCATCCCATGGGTGGCCTCACAATTCCTTGCAGTGAAGATGTCTTTCGAAGTATAACTTCTTGCTTGAACTGACAATAAATCTCACACGTTAGGATACTGATAGAGATTAGTAGAGAAATTTAATATACTAGGCATCTTCTCAACTTGTAAACATCTTCCTTTCTTGAAAAGAAGGAAAAGAATCAGAAATTAGAATCATGAAATCATAAAATCAGTATATCATTTTTTTATTTAATTACAATGAATTCATCAACTAAAATCTCTGTATTTTCTGTTTATTAGTTTCAAGATAAACTTGTTTCTGTATGATCATGATTGATTTCCGCTAAAATGAAATACTTTGTTCTGATAAATTTCAGATTAGGAATAGAAAACATGATTCTCTAAAGGGTAGAGCTGAAGTATTTTCCCTATGACCAAATTAAAAACAGAACAAATATATTTTTATCAATAAACGTGCCAAATTGGAACTTTGAGCTGCAAGCCCTGACCACGCACCTTAGACGCAGAATAAAATTGGACTTGGCATCAAGGTTTATTTTCCTCATTGGATACACTTGGCCAACATCTGTTACGAAAGCTTTTTATCCTATCATTCACGACAGGTGTGGCTCAGTATCTCTAACCCTATATCTTGATAAAGACCTTACATGCAAGAAACATAGGTGTGTCCTTAAAGAAAAACAGTAGCTTTATTTCTATAACAATTATGATAAACTAAAACCCTTATCATCAATTATCTCCATATTTAAATTTAGTATACAGAAATATGTTGGAGGGAAAAATAATTTGCCGTGGCCGATAAAAGAACTACTCTGTTCACGGAATCTGTGAAAATCAATAGTTTCTATTTTCTAGATCTATCCCCTGATATTGGTGATATCTTGTTCTATATCTGTTGTGAATTTGGGGATACCATGCTCTTAATAACTCCATTCTTTTCTGCACACGAAACAACTAATAATCCATGTCATGGTCTGCTTGTTTAAGAAAATGGAAGAATTCATGAATCTTGGGAAAGGATATGAGATTTTTCAGTAATGCAGAACGGGGGAGTACTAATGTACTGAAGATAATGTTGGGTTTCAGAGTAGCGAAATAATATTTTTCGGCTAAAATATATATATGAAAAAATTAGGAATTGACATTCAATATTTTATGTAGAAAACTATCAACAGATAAAGAAATAATTACGGGAAAAACCAGAGAAATATTTTTACTGTGTGAAAGAATGATTACAACTTCTCTCTAAATTAGAAGGAAAGAACAATTTCTCTCTCTCTTCGTAAAATAGGAGAAATCACTTACTAGAAGAACCTCATAGGAGAAACTTTATATTCTCTCTGATTTAATCATTCTTGCTGGGATGTTTTTTAAAGCATAGGAGGAAGCCAGTATTTATAGGGAAGGAGGGACTTCTCTTCTCTCTGATTTAATCATTCTTGCTCGGATGTTTTTTAAAGCATAGGAGGAAGCCAATATTTATAGAGAAGGAGAGACTTCTCTTTTTTGCTTGGCATTTAATGCCACCGTAAAACTGTGACTATTTTCTTTCAATAGCCAACAAATAGCTCACAAATAGCTCCCTTATTTTGACTTCCACAAAAGTGGCTTTACGACAGCTGTATTCACAATCTCCCACTTAAAGTCACTTTTGTGAGTTTCAAAATCTTTCTCTACTTGCCTGTTCCATGCTACTTATGCTTCTAATAGACCATAGGAGGATCTGCAGTAGATAAACTTATCAGAGTTGATTGGCTTTGTCATAGCATCTGCTAGGTTATCTTTGGTATGAATCTTCTGCATATCCACACTCCCTTTCTGTACTACTTCTCTGACAAAATGATATTGTACTCCTATGTGTTTCATTTTAGAATGAAAAGCTGGATTCCTTGCAATGTGCAAGACACTTTGACTATCACAATACACAGTGATATTTTGTTGCTTGTGTCCGAGTTCTCCCAATAACCTTTGAATCCAAATTGCTTCCTTGCATGCTTGGGTAGCTGCCATATACTCCGCCTCTGTAGTAGATAAAGCTACAACAGTCTACAGTTTAGATAACCAACTTATCGCTCCGTTTGCAAGGGAGAACACATATCCTGTAGTAGATTTTCTTTTATCAAGATCACCTGCAAAATCTGAATCAACATATCCTTTGACAATAAACTCTGATCCTCTAAAACATAATGCAGCATCTGAGGTTCCTTTAATGTATCTTAAGATCCTCTTCACAGCATTCCAGTGCTCTCTACCAGGATTTGCCATAAATCGACTGACCGTCCCAACTGCTTGTGCAATATTTGGTCTCGTACAAATCATAGCATACATAAGACTTTCCATTGTCGATGCATACGGTACTCGAGACATTTTCATCCTCTCTACTTCACTGCTAGGACACATATTTGAGGATAATTTATAATTGATAGGCAATGGGGTAGAGATTGGCTTACAATCTTGCTTGTTGAAGCGTCGCAAAACTTTCTTAAGATAATTCTTTTGAGAAAGCCAAATCTTCCTATCCTTTTTATCTCGGTGAATTTGCATCCCTAAAATCTTGTTTGCGAGTCCCAAGTACTTCATATCAAACTCCCTAGCCAACTGTGCCTTCAATTCTTGGACTTGATCTTTGTTGGGGCCTACCACCAACATGTCATCCACATATAACAGCAAAATGATAAAATCATTATCATCAAACCTCTTGTAATACGTACAATGGTCTGAACTCAGTCTGTTGTATCTGAGGCTAATAATGAAGGAATCAAATCTCTTGTACCAACACCTTGGCGCCTGATTTAAGCCGTACAAAGATTTGGTCAACCTACAAACCAAGTTTTCTTTTCCTTGTTCTTCAAAGCCTTCTGGTTGGAGCATATAAATTTCTTCTTCAAGTTTTCCATGAAGAAAAGCAGTCTTTACATCCAATTGTTCAAGATGTAAGTCAAATGCAGCACACATAGCCAACATTACTCTGATAGTGGTAAGTCTAACCACTGGAGAGAATATCTCATTGAAATCAATGCCTTCCTTTTGAGCATACCCTTTTACTACCAGTCTTGCACGATATCGTTCCACTTGATCATTACCATCACGTTTGATCTTATAAACCCATTTGTTGCCGATGGCTTTTCGACCTTGTGGAAGTGCAACAAGCTCCCATGTATCGTTTTTGTGTAAGACTTCTATTTCTTCTTGCATTGCTGCCATCCACAGAGAAGCATCTGAACTACTCACAGCCTCCTGAAAGGTTGACGGTTCTCCCTCTTCTGTTAGAAGACAATATGCATCATGACTTGCCATTACATAGTCTGAGTGCCAAGATGGTCTCCTTATCTGACGTGTTATTCGTCGAACTTCTGTATCATTGACCTCTTCTGGTTCTTGTTCCTCATGCTCTGGTTCTGCTTCTAAAGAATCTTCTTCTCCAGACTTTCCATCTATTTGTACAGTAGTAACATCTTTAGAAGTGTTGTCATTTACCTGTTCATTTTGTAGTTCATTCTCTACAAAGATTATGTCTCTGCTGACAATAACCTTGCAGGCAGTGGGATCCCACAGGCGATACCCCTTAACTCCGTCAGCATAGCCCAAGATTATGCATTTTCTAGATTTTGGATCCAACTTTGTTCTTTCTTGGGAGTTGTACATTACGTACACAAGACATTCAAACACATGTAGAGAAGAGTACTCTGCTGACTTTCCTTTCCACATCTTCATAGGTGTCTTTAAACCAATCACAGTTGATGGGGATCAATTTATCACGTAACAAGCTGTCTTCACTGCTTCTGCCCAAAAATACTTGGCTAATCTTGTTGGTCGCAATATAGCTCTAGTCCTCTCTAAGAGAGTTCTATTCATCCGCTTTGCTACACCATTTTGCTGAGGTGTATGAGCAACGTGAACTGCCTCCTTATACCCTCCTGCTTGCAGAATGCCAGAAACTCACCATCTGTATATTCTCCTCCATTGTCTGTCCTTAAGCACTTGATCTTCTTCCCAGTTTCAAGCTCCACTTATGTTTTGAA
Organism: Sphenostylis stenocarpa; assembly: GCA_963425845.1. Taxonomy (NCBI): domain Eukaryota; kingdom Viridiplantae; phylum Streptophyta; class Magnoliopsida; order Fabales; family Fabaceae; genus Sphenostylis; species Sphenostylis stenocarpa. The sequence goes on from OY731408.1 coordinate 32,752,395, forward strand.
TTCCTTGAAAACTGGAAACACATATGACTTTTTCTTGATTGGGTACACCCACAATCTCCTAGAGTAATCATCAATAAATTATACAAAATATTTAGCTTCTCCTAGGGACATTTTCGGTGACTCCCACACATCAGAATGTATCAAATCAAGTATGTGTTTGCTTCTAGTAGTTGACTTTTCAAATTTCAATCTATGTTGTTTGTTTGTCACACAGTGCTCACAGAAAGGTAAGCTTACCGATGTGAGTCCGGGTAAGAGTTTACGTTTCGCAAGGACCTTCAAGCCTCGTTCTAACATATGACCTAGTCTACGATGCCACATTGTTGTTGATTCTTCTTGACTAGCTAATGCAACTGATACATCTGCCTCTTGTAAAGTATCTCCCAAAAGCATGTATAAGTTTGCAGCAAACTTCTCTGCTTTCATCACTACTAGAGCACCTTTCACCACTTTCAAGATTCCACCTTTAATATGGGTCTTGCAACCGAGGTCATCCAATTGTCCAATAGACAATAAATTCTTTTTCAAGTCCTTCATATGTCGTACCCCTTGAATTGTACGAATAGTACCATTGTACATTTTCAATTTGACAGTATCGATTCCAGCAATTTCCAAGGCGTGATCATTACCCATGAACACAGATCCCTCTAAGATAGGTTTATAGGTGCAAAACCAATCTCTTCATGGAGTCATGTGCCATGTTGCTCCTGAATCTATTATCCAAACATCAGTGAGCTGTTTTTCACCTTTGGAACCAACCGCTGCTTCGCTATACAAGATTTCTCCATCATCGGAGGTACTAGCAACACATCCTTGAGATGCAGTTGCTTCAAGAGACTTCTTAGCATTTTTCTTCTTCCAAAAATCTTTCTTCAAGTGTCCTCTCATGCCACAGTAGTAACATTTGAAATTCTTCCTTCCTCAAGATTTCGATCTACCATGATTTTGACTCCCACTGGAGCTACGCTCTGTTGATCTTCCTCTCACCACCGTCAAAGCCTCTGCTTGCTTGGAATTTTCCAATCTATCTTCCTTATTCTTGCGCCTAGATTCTTCTTCAAGGATGGCTCCGGCAACATCATCAAAGTTTAGATAGTCAGAAATCATATTATTTGTGATATTTATGATGAGTTGATCATACGAGTCTGGTAAACTTTGAAGTAGAAGTTCCGCACGTTCACTTTCTGCTATTTTGACATCTGAGGCTGTTAGCTGAGCAAATAGTGTGTTGAGATTGTTGATGTGATCCGTGACTGATGTGGATTCACTCATTCGAAGAGTGTAGAGTCTCCTCTTTAAGAAATTTTTTGTGTGAAGAGAACCTTGTATAATTTTACGAGTGTATCCCAGATCTCCTTTGCTGTTTGCTTTTCTGCAACACTAGACAAGACAGAATCTGCCAATGTCAAGTGCAAATTAGCAACAACAATGTTATCCATCTCCTTCCATTTTTCATCGGTAATACCATCAAGCTTACCTTCAATTGCTGCTAAGCAATTTTCTTTTCTCAAGTATGCCTTTATTTTCAATTTCCACAGGGAGAAATTACTCCCACTGAATTTCTCTATCTCAAATTTTGCCGCCATGGTTTAAACTGACTTATGCACCTGTTACTATGAATAGTATTGCCTACTGGAACAACTTTTATATCCAGTAACAAGAATAACTCTTTTCTGATGTGGAAGATCATATTAACTGCAAACCACAAAGTATAATAAGAATTTTCTCTAACACTATTATAGTAACTATAGCAGTGAAATAATATCACAACCTAGTGGCTCTGATACCACTGTTGGGTTTCAGAGTAGCGAAATAATATTTTTCAGCTAAAATATATATATGAGAAAATTAGGAATTGACACTCAATATTTTACGTAGAAAACTCTCAACAGATAAAGAAATAACTACGAGCAATACCAGAGAAAGATTTTCACTATGTGGAAGAATGATTACAACTTCTCTCTAAATTAGAAGGAAAGAACAATTTCTCTCTCTTCTTAAAATAAGAGAAATCACTTACTAGAAGAACCTCACAGGAGAAACTTTATATTCTCTCTGATTTAATCACTCTTGCTGGGATGTTTTTTAAAGCATAGGACGAAGCCAGTATTTATAGAGAAGAAGGGACTTCTCTTTTTTGCTTGGCATTTAATGCCACCGTAGAACTATGACTATTTTTTTTCAATAGCCAACAAATAGCTCACAAATAGTTCCCTTATTTTGACTTCCACAAAAGTGGCTTTACGGCAGCTGTATTCACAGATAATACATTGTGGTACTTAAAATATGTGCTTGATAATCTGATATATATATATATATATATATATATATATATATATATGTATGTATGTATATATATGTATGTATGTATGTATGTATGTATGAATGAATGTATGTCAAGTTAAATTAGGTTATAAAAACTTGTTGAGATATGGGAAAAGCAAAAAGTGATTAAACAATGTCGTCTGTTACATTCTCATTCAGGGAACCAGCTTAAGTGCTGTACAAATAGAAAATCCTCAATAAAAGAAAAGGCCTTCTGTACAAGATTGTCTCTTCTAATATATTTGTATCTGTGTTAGCAAGATTTAAAGATCATTCAAACTGAGATGTGACAGTTAGGAACTCATCCTCCTTGCATGGTATTGTAAGACCACCCGTTGGATGGTCATACCCGAATTCTTCTTCAGCTTGATTCAACAATTGCTGAAAGGACGGTTGGTTCAAGTATGATACGGGGATAACAAACCGCTTCATTTTCTTTCCAACATACACTGCAAGATAGCCCTTTGGCACATGATTTGTAGCGACTGATGCCTTTCTGATTCCAGGGAAACGAAAACCCATTGTTGTTGTATGTATGTGTGGAGAATTGGGATGAGAATGTGAGAAAACACTTGAGAATAGGATGCAAGTTTTTGAACTTCAAATGCTTTTATGATGTGAATGGTTTTTGTTGGTAAAGAATGCTTGCACGGATGAATATATATAGAAGAAATAGTTTGTAAGAAATCCTTTGCTAGTTGAATGATTGAGGTGGGAGGATTATTATGAGCAAGGAGTCGTGGGACCAACTGGGTGACAAGGGCATATGCTATATTTCTTAACTGATTAAAGTTGAGATCAATCAATTCATGTGTTATCTCAAACCTCATAAATATATATAATGATCTTTCGCTATCAGTTGCATTATAATTCATAAACTAGAGGTTACATTTCAAGCGTGAAGAAAACATGTCCCAAGCATGTTAACGTGAATATGGAATACCAATTAATGCTTGAACAAACGTTAAGTTTCTTGGGCACGTCTCATTTGGTTACAGGTGGAGGATTTGCGATAGCCATTGTTTGATAAGGTGGGGTTACACACACCTACACAACTTATCCATTCGAGAGGCATTGAAGACAACAGCATGTGATATCTAATGTGTATGTCCTCCATCCTTTAACCGTCATTAATTTTCTCTCGAAATTGGTAGAACCTGAGTAACTCTATATATACACACTGCCCGTTGTCTTCACAAACAACTCACTCAAGCTTCAACATTGACTCAATCTTTCAAAATTTGAGATAGTTCTTCTACCTTGGATATCAAGCACGAAAAAATGGGTTTCCATTTGCGTTCTATTCGACGGGCATCATTAACAGCTAGCCCAGCAGCATCAAAATCAGAACAAGTCCCAAAGGGTTATCTTGCAGTCTATGTTGGAGAGAATCAAAAGCGGTTTGTGATTCCCATATCATACTTGAATCAACCTTCATTCCAATACTTGCTGTGTCAAGCTAAAGAAGAGTTTGGATACGATCATCCCATGGGTGGGCTCACAATTCCTTGCAGCGAAGATGTTTTCCAACATATTACTTGCCTCTTGAATAGATAATGAGTCTCACACTATACATATGAGACTGACATTGATTAGTATACATTTCATACAATATACAACTTCTCGCATGTAAAGATTACCAAATTTTGAGTAATGACAACGAACTCAATTGCTATTTATTTGTGTTTAGAAATTAAATTGTTCACTTCTCTATACAATCTGAATCATAGGCACTATTAAGAGGTGGTCCAAGTGCTTTCCTAACACCAGGAAAACCTATAATAGTAGTTTAGCTAGGGCCAATGAGAAACATGAATTTATTAATCTGGGAGGATATTGATAGCTTTTTAGAACTAAAATAATACATAAAATTTGTTCATACTTACACATGCATAGCTTAATCATTAAGACAAGCATATGATTATTTGCAGGATCAACTAGCATCCATTACTGACCATGCACTTGACACGAGTCATGGCAACAACATGTTGCACATAACAAGCATGAAGGCAAGCATCATTCATTTGTTGGCACGTTTGCCATGTAGTGCCTCTACCTACGTATCACTTTATAAATAATTTGTCCGGATGCATATACCAGGACGCAAGAGTCATGCAAAAAATTCTCAGAGGTATTGTGCTTTTTGACTTGAGTTGAAAACAAGCAAATTAATTTACCACGAATAATCATGGCACCAGCACAACACATTTTTCTTGCATTTCACTAGCCAACCTCAAGTATTTGTTCCCATAATATTCACACCACAGTACCCATCATGGTTTCCAGAATTCATTTCTGTCATATTTCACTAGCACTAGTCTTAAAAGAGAACTATTTTGTTTGATCGGGAAAAAAGGGATTTGAGCTATTCGAGCTGCTTCGAGTCTATTGAATGAAATATATACGATTAGAGCTTTAAATTTTGAGATTGAGGTTTTTGAGAACAATCTGATCATGGCCGTAATTCAGACGTATAATTGGTGAAAACCTGTGGAAAAACAAATTAGGCAATCACCACTAGTGGAAAAATAGCTTTCTATGACGGGTTTTTATCACGGTCGTAGTCCACCCGTCATAGTATGTGACGCGGTGGCATTTTTGTAATAAAATCATAAATTTTCTATGTCGGGTAAGTTTTAACCGACATAGTAAGTGGAAAGTTAACTTTCTATGTCGGTTAAATCTTATCCGACATAGAAAGTTCACTTTCTACGTCGGTTAAGATACCCGACATAGAAAGTTCCCGAAGATTTATAGAGAAAGTTCACTTTCTATGTCGGGTAACATTTAACCAACATAGAAAGTGAACTTTCTATGTCGGGTAAATTTTACCCGATATAGAAAGTGTCTTTGATGACAGGTGTTAGGGCAACCGACATAGTATCTTCTGTTTTACCCATTTCATCACTTCCCCCCATAGCAGAGCTCCCCTGTACGTTTCTCCCTACGCTCCATTTCTTTTCATCAGTTCACCCATAGCAGAGTTCCCCGTTCGCCTGTGTACGTTCCTCCGCACCCACATTTGCTCGTCACGCCACCTGCTAACGCTTCGTGCCGCCTGCTGCTACTGGTGCCCGTCGCCTGGGATACGTTTCTCCCCACCCAGCTCTGCACGTCACGCCACCTACCACCTTTGTAGGTCTTCAAGAGGTAAGTTTTCGTGCTTGCTTTAGCCATTGTAGGTTTACAGTATTGAATCTAGTAAGTAATAATGCTGTCAAGAGAGGGAAACATCACGGGTGCCTTTAGCTAATTTAGAAATGTATTGTAAGTAGTTTAGTCATTTGAATGTGTTTCTGTAGGCATTTGAATGTGTTTCGTGATTTTGATTTTGAAAATTAGATTTGTATTATAATGTAGTTATTTTGAGAGTGGAGTTGGATTTCGTGTAGGCATTATAATGTAGTTATTTTGTGTAGATATGGTAGATTCATCTGGTACTCCTCCTCCTACACAGTCCCCCCCTCCTACAGAAGGTGGTGATCAGAGTCAGCCGTCTACCAGGAAAAAGGGTAGGCGTGCTACACGGTTGAGGGAGTTGAATATCAGTCGTAGCTCCGATCAGAAATTGCCTATCCAGTTTGACATGCAAACTGGTAGAGCCATTGGAGAGCACAGTGCTAGATTCACTAGCTATGTGGCCTTGCTTGGGAGAAGCAAGGTTAGTATTCTTATTGAGGATTGTGACCATGTTCCAGAGACACTGAAGAACCAGATTTGGCAGAGTATCCTGGTACCTACTCTTATTTGGCATTTAACATGTATATATATTTAACTTTTTGGGAACTTCATGTTATTTTTATTGTGTAGGTCACATATGATGTCCCTAACACCACTTTGTTGAGGACAAAGTGGATCTCATATGCTTGGGGAACAGCTGGAGAGGTTTTAAGAGTGATCTGACCAGTCGATACATATATGGGGCATTGAGCAACAAGAACCCATGTGACCAGTATCGATTTTTGGATGAGGAGACATGACAGGCATTTCGGACTCGGCGATTAGACCCTAGGTTTCGAGGTTAGCACATTTGTCATTTGTTTGCAGTAATTTTTTTTAAATAGAGGTTTTAAATTTGGTATTTAACATGGAATGCAACAGGCCAAGAGGCGGAAGGCACGGGATATTCGGAGAAAGAATATCCACCCCCACGAGTTGTCTCGTGGGGGTTATGAGAAATTGGAGGAGAAGATGATGAAGGAGACTTCTTCAAGTCTACCTTCGAGATGACTCCGTTGTGAGTTCCGTCACCCGCCCTTCACGCCATGATAAATGGAAGAGAGCTCGCAGAACTCATCGGGAATTACTTATCTCGAGCAAACTAATGTTGTTGCTCAACGTATTGTAAGTAGCATATCCTAAACTAATTATATATGTTATATTACAATAGACATTTGTATTTGCTAAAAAATCATTCGTTTGTGTTGTAGGATGAGTTGGTTGAGCAGAGCACTCAGGGATCATTCCACCCACATGGCCGTCAGGATATATTGGCAGTGGCCATTGGTACCCCAGAGCATCCTGGACGTGTTCGTGGTGCTGGACGAGGGGTGGGCATCAGAAAGTACTTTCTACGTCGGTTAATGACATAACCGACGTAGAAAGTGTAACATTTTATGTCGGTTATAGGCATAACCGACATTGATAACACATACAATCACGGTTACTGTTAACCGATATAGATACTGGGGTTATAGAAAGTTAGAAAGTGAGACTTTCTATGTCGGTTATAAGTTTAACCGACATAGAAAGTAAGACTTTCTATATCGGTTATCAGTGTTAACCGACATAGAAAGTATTATGACCGATCAGAACCAGTTATGACCGATCAGAATAGCTCATACAAAGTAAGACTTTCTACGTCGGTTCCCTGACTAACCGACATAGAAAGTCTTCCTATGACCGATCAGAACCAGCTATGATCGATCAGAATAGCTCTATGACCGATCAGAACCAGTTTGACCGATCATAATAGCTCATAGAAAGTAGGACTTTCTATGACCCCCGTATCTATGTCGTCGCTTTAACCGACGTAAAAAACCCATTTTAACCGATGTAAAAAGCCTTTTTTGCAGTAGTGCACGTATCTTAAACTCCATTTTAGATATCTGAATTGAATATATATATTTTATAGCATAATTAAAATCTTTCAAGCCAGTCCCAAATTAAGTTTCCCTTTGGCCATTGGAAAATATCTTGCTTCTTCTCTGTTTGTGAAAAAAGTAGGTGTTGTTATACGGTGGGATTCGTGATAACAATTGAGTCCTTTGTTTTTCTCAGCAAGCAATCTACTAATAGTGTCTACGGTTATAATTGTACAAAGAAATTAACAATGTATTGACAAACAGAAATACCTAGCAACCTGGTCAATTTGTCATTAATCAAAAACTGGTAAACTTTACAAGCTGGGAATATGCTTTGTATAAACTTTCTGTACAATTCTATGTCAGTCTTCCGCAGTGTGATATTTATAGTCCATTCAAGTGACAAGTTACATGTTGGAAAACGTCTTCACTGCAAGGAATCGTGAGGCCACCCATGGGATGATCATATCCAAACTCTTCTTCAGCTTGACTCAACAAGCCTTGGAATGAAGGTTGGTTCAAGTATGGGAATCACAAACCGCTTTTGTTTCTCTCCAACATACACTGCAAGATAGCCCTTTGGGACTTCTACAGATTTTAAAGCTGCTTGATTAGCTCTGAATGATGCTCGACGAATAGCAGGTAAATGGAAACCCATTTTTTGTGTTTGATTGAATGAAGTAGAACAATCTCAAATTTGAAAGAATGAATATAAATTTTGAAGCTTGAAGATTGCAATGGAATGTGTTATTTGTGAAGACAAAGGATAGTGTATATATATAGAGTTTTTAAGATTCGGTGGAACGGAAACCCAAATCCCTGAGAAAATTACTGTTAAAGGATGGAGGGCATACACATGAGATATCACATGGTGTTGTCTTCAGTGCCTCTCTCAAGGACAAAATTGAATGGACGTGTGTAACACCACCTTATCAAACAATGGCCAACATAAAGTCTCCACATGTAACCAAAAGAGACGTGCATAAGTGAATCCTAACTTTTGTTCATTCATTAATTGGTATTCCATAATTTTATAGACATGCTATAAACATGTTTTCTTCACAATATGTTGGAGTACAGCTGGAATGTATTTTGTGGGTGATGAATTATGAAGCAAGGGATAGCAAAATATCATAGATCATTATATTTCTGAGGTTTGAGAAATACATCTATTATATAATTTCAAGCAGAATCAGTAGAGAAAGTGGTCAAAGGCAATACCATATGCCGTTGTCCCTGTGTTGGTCCCATGACTCTTGTGTCATAGTCCTCTAACCTCAATCATTCAAGTAGCCAACGATCTCTTACAAAGAAGTTCTTCTATATATATATATTCGTGTATGCAAGCATTTCCGACAACCAAAATCATTCATAGCCTAAAACATCTGAAGTCTATAAAGCTTAATCACAGGTCTTTTCTCACTGTCCCTTCCCAAGTCTCAACACCTACACCAACAATGGGTTTTCGTTTACCTGGAATCAGAAAGGCATCGTTTGCTTCAAACCAAACACCTTCAAAAGCATTGGATGTTCCAAAGGGCTACCTTGGAGTCCATGTCGTAGAGAAAATGAAGCGGTTTCTCATTCCAGTATCATACTTGAACTAACCTTCCTTTCAAGATTTGTTGAAGCAAGCCGAGGAAGAATTTGGGTATCACCATCCCATGGGTTGTCTCACAACACCATGCAAGGAGGATGAATTCCTAAGCGTCATCGCTTCCTTGAATGACTTGTAAATCATACTGATGGAGACATAGATAGTCAGATGAGACAAATTTGTACAGAAGGCATTTTCTTTTGTTTTGAGGATTTTCTATTTGTTTCCTAGTATAATTGTTTTAAAACAAAAGACATTGTTTAAACACTTGTTGCTTTGGCCAATCGTTAATCCAATAGTGTCTATAATGGAAAGCAAAATAAGAAACTACCTTAAAAACAAAATTTGATTAATCCACTAACATAATAATAGATTCTTATCAATTTACTAATTGACTTATTAAAACTAAATTTAAATTGTTGTAACAGCATCCAAGGCACTTTTCCAGCACAAGCTTTTAGCACCGCATAGTAATTATATATCTTTAGTTAATTTAGTACTCCCTCTCATTTTTCTTCAAAGAAACTTCATAATTTGGTTGGTAACGTCATAGTTTCACTTTACCTAAAATATAGAAGTTATACAAAAGCACTGTTTCTTTTACTTCTCCAGATATAGCTCTAGGGTATAACATAATCGGAATAACAAAAAGCTTTTTTTATTTATGTCTCTAACGTTAACTCTGCCAATTCTATTATGTATTCATGTGAAATGCTTGGACTTTTTTTCATAAATAATACTCTTTTTAAAAATATTTTTCAAAATAGCACATCTGGAACATTATTTACACAACTAGTACTTTTTATTGTTCACGTATTAAAATAATCGATTATTTTATATTATGATCGATTATTTCGTGCAATGAACTCTTTTTAACAAAGGGGTAATCTCGGGTCAATTCTCGCTCAAGCGAAGAAACCCTTCGCTTGAGCGAGGAAATCTGTAACAAAGGGGTAATCTCCAGTCAATTCTCGCTCAAGCGATGGGTATTTTCGCTTGAGCGAAAAGTGAATAAAATATGTGGTGACCCAAGTTGCGTTATGTGGCTAACTGCGTTGGACGTTTAGCTGTGGTCAATTTTCGCTCAAGCGAGAAACCCATCGCTTGAGCGAGGAAACCTACAACTATTTACAATGCTGAGTCATCCACCCAAGTCAGGATTCCCATATCTTTCTGATGCACACAAGTAAAGAATCCAATGCTGAGTTACCCACCTAAGTTAGGATTCCAATCTTGGATTCCCTACATTGGGTTAGACAAAAGCAGAAGAATCCAAACATATTTAAAGAGATGTTGACCCGCCCACTTTGCTTGGGTTTTGTGTGCGTCAGAAACCATGTGAGGGAGCATTAGATTCAAACCAATGGACTTCATTATAAATAGACCACTTTCATTCTTTGAAGTTCTCACATTGCACACTCCTAAATCTCTGAAGCTATTTGCATTATTTCTTCTTCTTACCTTTAGTCTTCTTTGTGTTCCACACTCTTAAAATGGGTGTAGTGTCTACTATTGTCCACTATGATGGTTTCATGAACCCATGTCCCATGGAGGGAGTTACCTTCAATACTGGGACTGCAAAACTTGTTCCTTTAAAGAGAGGAATTTCTCTACAAAGGTTGAAGAAGTTGATCCACAAGAAATTGGAGAAAGAACCCCACGAAAATGTAGCAACCATCCATTTTCGCTGTCCAACTAGACTCGGAGTTGGGATCAACAACTTCATTGCTGTTGAGTTGAAAGATGATGACGACGTGGAGACCATGTTCGATGTTCATGATTCAAACTCAAGTCTATGTGGTATTGAAATTTTTGTTTCATTTAAAACTTCTTCTTCTTCATACCCCAACACACACTCACCAGAAATTTCACCCTTACCCTACCAAGCTTTCCCAAACACTGACCCATAAATACCCACACATAATGACTACATCCCTTTTACCCAACTTCTAAGTGGGCCTTCCACCAACATCAATGAAGAACTACCCACACAAGAGAACGAAATTGTTGGCCTCCCAATTGAAGTCGTTGATCCTTTTAGTGAGGATGAAGACGAAGATGAAATTCTCAGCCAACACCAAGATGATTCAGAGGACGAACAACCACATATCCCTACACATGCACCAAACTTCATGGAACCATACAACCCACCACAACATTTTCTTAACTTTGAAAATCACATTCAACAACAAGACCTAGAGTATGGTCATGCGTTGGACAGAGAGTCTTTTGTTTCTCCGGCAGGAACTCTATTTCTTGGACAACGTTTCATAACAAAAGAACAAGTTCAAGATGTCATCAACCGCTTTCACATTGTCAATCACTGCACATACAAGGTGAAAATTTCAAACCAAAGTAGATATGTTGTTGAATGTGTTGATAACCAATGCAATTGGAGATGTCGAGCAATATTGCGCACAAGAGAGCAATATTGGGAGATTATGAAGCTTGAAGGGCACCATACATGCGTTTCGCCATTAATCAGCCAAGACCACAACAAGTTGGGATATAAAATGATTTCCCAAACAATTGGTCAAATAATTGATGCTGATTCGTCAACACCGATCTCCACAATCATAGCCCACATCCAATTAACAACGGGTTACACTATAACATACAGGAAGGCCTGATTGGCAAAACAAAAGGCAGTGGAGATCATCTACGGCAATTGGGAGGATTCATATAAGAAGTTGCCTTGTTTGTTACAAGCGATGCAACAATTTGTTCCCGGATTCATCTACAAACTGCAGTCACAACCAGCTTACCAAGGTGAAGTCCTTCAACAAAATTCAAATATTTTTAAACGTGTGTTTTGGTCGTTTAGGTCATGCATAGATGAATTCGTTCACTGCAAGCCCATTGTTCAAGTGGACGGAACTTTTTTGTATGGAAAATATAGAAGTACCTTGTTGGTTGCAGTAACACAAGATGGCCGCAACAACATCCTCCCCATTGCGTTTGCAGTGGTTGAAGGTGAAACAAGTGATGCCTGATTTTTTTTTCTTAAAAAACCTTCAAAGATATGTCACACCCCAGCAAAGATTATGCCTCATATCAGACCGACATGAATCCATTAGAAGTGCATACATGAGAAATGGAAGCGGATGGACGTGAAAATAATTCAATGCATGTCTACTGCATTAGACACATTGCAAAGAATTTTATGAGACGTTTCAAAAACACCGCACCGAGGAAAGATGTTATAAATATGGGTAATTCCTTTGCTTCAAATTTGTTACAATTTATTCATTATTTAATTGTTGCTAATAAATATTTATATTAACTATGTTTTTTTAATATTGTTGTAGCGTATGGGATGACTGAACCACGATTCTACTATTATTACAACATTTTGAGGCAATGTGACATAAAAGCAGCTAATTGATTGGATGAGATACCTAGAGAAAAATGGGCACTTGCATGAGACAATGGACGACGTTGGGGCCACATGACGACCAACATAGCAGAGTCTCTGTTTTGAAAAAAACAAGAAATCTACCTATTTGCTCCATGGTCACCGCAACGTACACCTGTTGCAACACATTTTTCATTGAAAGAGGGAGGCACAAACACAGCCAAACACGCATAGGATCATAACGTTTGACAGGTCTACCACAAAATTTGTAGTAGAAGAAACACAAAACCCGCGTGAAGTTCGACCAGCAGGGAAGTTTGCAGTTCACCTTGATGAATTATGGTGTGACTGTGGGAAATTCCAAAAATTTCACATGCCTTGTTCACATGTTCTTGCTGCATGCAAGCATGCACACCATGACTTCAACAACTATATTAATTCAATGTATACCTTACAACAAGTTTCAAAGGTATACGAAACACAATTTGGGTTACTGCAAAATGAAGAATATTGGCCAACATACACAGGACCTACTTTGTGTGCAAATCCAGAAATGAAAAGAACTTCAAAGGGCCGACCAAAATTAAGTCGTATAAGAACTGAGATGGACATTACAGAAAATCAAAGTAGGATTAAAAAATGTTCATATTGTCATACCCCTGGTCATAGCAGAAGAACATGTCCCAATGTTGCATGTGCATCTACTTCGCATCATTAGATTGTGTTAGTTAAGAAATGTCTCAATGTATGAAACTTAGGAGTTTTTCAATCAATTAAAAGTGATGAAGATCTTATTGAATCATTTGATAAAACAAAGATCTTGTGGGTTTGATGAAGTCAAAGGTTATTTAAGGAACTTTTTGCTAACTATTTTAATCGATTAAAACTTGTTGTTATCAATTAAAATAACTTAGAAAGTTTTGTGAAAAGTTTTGAAGAAACTCATTCTGCAGGAGCTGCATAATCAAGCGAAGAAACTCCGCTTAAGCGGAAAACACATTAGATAGCGGTTCTAGAACTAACCGCTATTAAAAGTACATTTTAGATAGTGGTTAACGTGAAACCGCTATTATATGTTCACTTTTAAGAGCGGTTAAAATATTAACCGCTCTTAAAAGTGACACATACATGATATTAAAAGTGACCCATATATGATAGCGGTTCCACTTTAACCGCTCTTAAAAGTAAACATATAATAGCGGTTCCACGTTAACCGCTATCTAAAATATACTTTTCATAATGATTAGTTCTAGAACCGCTATCTAATGTGTTTCTCGCTTAAGCGGAGTTTCTTCGCTTGAGCGAGAGCGAAATAATCGATCATAATTTTGTATATTCGATTATTTTAAAATTATGATCGATTAGTTCAAATCATAATCGATTATAAATTTCTTCGCTCAAGTGATGGGTGTCTTGCTTGAGCGAGAATTGACACGGTCCAACGCAGTTACCCCATCAATTCTAGCTCGAGCGAAGTAACTCATTGCTTAAGCGAGAATTGACCATGGGTTAAACGTCCAACGCAGTTAGCCAGATAACGCAACTTGGGTCACCACATATTTTAATCACTTCTCGCTCAAGCGAAAATACCCCTCGCTTGAGCGTGAATTGACCGGAGATTACCCTTTGTTACAAATTTCCTCGCTCAAGCGAAGGGTTTCTTCGCTTGAGCGAGAATTGACCGGAGATTACCCTTTGTGACAGATTTCCTCGCTCAAGCGAAGGGTTTCTTCGCTTGAGCGAGAATTGACCCGAGATTACCCCTTTGTTACAGATTTCCTCGCTCAAGCGAAGGGTTTCTTCGCTTGAGCGATAATTGATTGCGCGAAATAATCGATCATAATATAAAATAATCGATTATTTTAATACGTGAACAGTAAACAGTGCTAGTTGTGTAAATAATGTTCCAGATGTGCTATTTTGGAAAATATTTTTAAAAAGAGTATTATTTATAAAAAAAAGTCTAAATGCGTGATAGACATTAAGTTTTTTTTATGTTATTTTTATTGACCATGACAATATTTAAACTTATCAATACTTTTTATTTCTAAAGCAATAAACTTTCCCAAATTAATTTTTTTTCTTTTTACTTTTCATTAAAAAAATCTATTTGATTACACTATGTTAAACCATATATATATATATATATATATATATATATATATATATATATATATATATATAAATTCTATCATGTTTCAACGATAGTTATAGTAGTTATATATGTCAAGCAGCCATGGGATAAATTCTTTGGCACCATGGATCACAACAGAAGACACCTAATAAGCTAATTGAGATGGGACTGCAATTTATACAGGTACCAGATTGAGAAGCACCATATATATGTCTCTCGTGGCACAATTTATATATATAGGTAAACATTAAATTCATGTAGTTGAGAGGTAGTGGTTGTATTAAATACATGTAGTTGAGAGACCATGTCCAGAGACTTATAAATTGACCATATATCACTCATTGGAAAAACACACAAAGCGATAATATACAAAGTACTTTATTTAGTTACTTGTTTGTCAACAAATTGACATAAGAGCTTAAAAGTCTAAGTGTCTGAGTACGTTAGAGAGTGTTTGAGAGTTAGAGAGTTTGTTTAAGATGACCAACTTAGTTAACAACATACCCCTGCCAAAGTTATCGAAAAGCGGAAGCAATGATAACTGGAGTCTGCAAATGAAGGCTCTCCTTAGTTCCCAGGAAGTATGGGATGTGGTTGAAAATGGGCACCAAGAACCAGAGAATATTGAAGAGCAGATGACTGCCCAACTTGCTGCGTTAAAAGCAACACGGGTAAAGGACAAAACGACTTTGTACGTGTTATACCGAACTGTTGATGATTTCGACTTTGACAAGATAGCAAATGCTAAATCTTCAAAAGAAGCATGAGATATTCTGGAGAAGACATATAAAGGGGATAATTGTGTGAAGCAAGTCAGACTTCAAACTCTCAGAGGTGAGCTTGAAAACATGAGGATGAAAGAGGTCGAAGGGGTTGCCGAGTATGTCTCCCGTATTGAGACCGTGGTAAATCAACTCGGAAGAAATGGAGACGCTGCCTACTTGCTGAGTGATGGAGAAAATCATAAGGTCATTAACCGATGATTTTGAAAATATCGTTTGGCAATAGAGGAGTCTAAGGACTTGTTGGTGCTCTCATTGGAAGAGCTTGTCGGGTCGCTTGAAGCGCATGAGCAGCGGAGAAGGAAGAAGAAAGAGGAGTCCCTTGATCAAACACTCCAAGCAAAGACAACCTTAAAGGAGAATAAGGGTCCTTATGCTCAGAACACTCAAGACCGAGGTGGTAGAGATAGAAGTCAGTCAACAAAACTGGCGTGGCTGAGGACAAGTAGAGGTCGTGGCAGTAGAGACCGAGGTGGTCAGTCAAGCAATTCTAGAGTTGAGTGCTTCAAATATGGAAAGTACGGTCATTTTGCTAAGCACTGTTATTCAGGATCAAATGTTATAATTATGGGAAGGTGGGACATTTCGTGAATGATTGTCGATCTGAGAGCAAGAAGGAAACAAACCTCCTCTCTAAGGACGCTGAGTGGGGACGAGAACCTTTTTAAGGAGCTTACTAAAGTTGAGGTTGGACACTGTCGTTTGGAGATGCATCAAAGGTGGCAGTAAAAGGCCGATGTACAATCTGGTACCTGCAGAAGAATAACCGAGTTGGAGAAATCAGAGACGTGTACTATGTACCCGATCTCAAAAGCAACATATTGAGCATGAGTCAGCTGATGGAGAAAGGCTACTCGATTCTGATGAAAGACCGAGTACTATTCTTGAAGGACAAGACAAATTGTTTGATTGCCCGAGTAAAAATGAAGAAGAACAGAATGTACAAGCTTGACTTGAAGATAGTTCAAGAGAGGTGCTTGAAACTTGACGTGAAGGGTGAAGCAATGATGTGGCACTTTTGGTTTGACCACTTGCATTTTGGCGGACTGACCGAGTTGGTAAAGAAAGAGATGGTGCGAAGACTCCCATCTATAGAATTTGAAAAGAAATTTTGTGAAAAGTGTGTGCTCGGGAAGCATCCGAGAATTGCTGAGTACCGTGCAAAGGAATAACTCGGATTGATTCACACAGATATTTGTGGACCAATTACCCCTGAGTCTTTCTGTGGGAAAAGGTATTTTATTTCTTTTAAAGATAATTTTCAAGAAAAACCTGGGTATATTTTTGGAAGGAGAAATCTGAGGTGCTTGAGGTGTTCAAGAGATTTAAAGCAATGGTTGAGAAAGAGACCAGCATGCCTATCCAATCTGTTAGGTCTGATCGAGGAGGCGAGTTCCACTACTAGAAAAATGGTTAATAGTGACCGAAATTAGTAACCGAAAAATTCAGTCACTGATAGTAACTGAATCAGTGACTGATTTCCGTTTTATATTTAGTGACTAAAATTTTAGTCACAGAAATCGGCCACTGATTCGGTCACAAAATCAGTCACTGATTCGGTCACTACTAGAAAAATGGTTAATAATGACTGAAATTAGTGACCGAAAAATTCAATTACTAATAGTAACTCGAATCGGTCACTCGATTTCTCTTTTTATATATAGTGACTCGATTTAGTGACTAAATTTTCGATCACTAAACAAATAATATATAAATTAGTAACTATTTTTTATTTATATAAATAATTTTTAAAAATATTTTAATAATATATTAAATATAAATCTACTTAATAATTTAAAATAATTGATAAAAATTTTAATAACATTATAAAAAATTTAAAAAATAGTTTATTAACTTATTATTAAATAATTTAGTAATATAGTATGTAAATAAAAAAATTAAAATTAATTATAAAATTAGTTACCGATTCAATCATTAAAATAATTATTAATTTAATCTCTTTTATATATATAATCAATGATTAAATTAATTATTAGTTTAGTCTCTTTATATATATATATATATATATATATATATATATATATATATATATTACTTTTATGTTAATAAAAATGTATTTCAATGTATTTATAAAAAAATTAAAATTATTTTAATTATTGAATTGATATTTCAAATTTATATTAATATTTAAATAATTTAGTAACTGGATAAATATTTTAAGTTTATATTAGTATTTTTATAAAAGTGTAAAGATTAAGTGAACTTATTTTAAAATTTAATTAAATATAATAACATAATATACTATTAACCATAAATATGTGAAGATTTAGTTAGAAATTAATTTTAAGTTTTATCGTTTTTATTTAAAAAAAATTGTTAAAAAAATCAAAATAATTAATTAAAATAAAGAATTTTAATTTAATAAATGTGTTAATATTATTAGTTATTGGAGAATTAAATTTATAATAGTAATTATATAAAATTATAGAATTAATAAAATTTAAATTATTGGTATTTTTTTAATCATGAAGCTAAAATTTGATAATATTAATAAATTAAAATAAAAAAAATATAAAAATATATATATATATATATATATATATATCACTTTAATTATTTTAATTAAAAATAATTTCATAAAAAAACTAATATTTGAAAATAAAAATGCAAAAGTATATAGTTTTTCTTTTATTTATATTTTTTATTTTTTACTTTTTGGGTTTTAGTCCATAACAACAATTTACTTGCTCTAATTTCCACAAAAATATATAATTTCTCTTATTAACAATTTTTTTTAATCAGATTAAGAAAATTATTACTAATAAGATTCAAAACTAGTACCTTAGAGTTAGATATTAATACTCTAACAACTAAACTGTTAGAATTTTTTAATAAAAATTTACAAATAAATTTTATTTATATACAAATAAATATATATCCGTGTAAATATATAAATATAAAATATATAAATACAAATATATTTATATATTTTGATATATTTATATATTTATATGTTTGATGTGAGGATCACGCTAGAGGGTGAAAGTGTGTGTCGAGTGAGTTTTCAAAATTTGATGTCAAATTTGTGAGCGAGTCTCTTTATATGAATTTGTAATTTAATGATAGAATATAATCTTTATAATTTATTTATATAATGATATAAAATAATTGTTTTCTTTCTTTATTTTTATTTTATTTTAATTTATTCTTTTTATCTTTTTTTTCTTCTATTATTTAATTACAATTCTTATATTAAAATAATTTTTCATTATTAAAAATAATTAAATATTTATTTTTAAAATTATTTTTTAAAATTATTTAATTTAACAAATTTTTAAGAATTAATCTATGTCTGAAAAAATAATGATTAAAAGATGATTTTGATTAATTTATAATAATATATGTTAGGAAAAAATTGTTCTATTAATAATCATAATTAGATTAATTTATAATAATTTGTTAAATTAAATAATTTTAAAAATAAATATTTAATTATTTTTAATATTGAAAAAATTATTTTAATATAAGAATTTTAATTAAATAATAGAAGAAAAAAATATAAGAAGAATAAATTAAAATAAAATAAAAATAAATAAAGAAAAAAATTATTTTATATCATTATATAAATAAATTATAAAGATTATATTGTGTCATTAATTTATAAACTCATATAAAGAGACCCACTCACACATTTGACATCAAATTTTAAAAATCTACTCGACACACTTTCACCTCGAACGCGCCCTCACATCCAATATATATATATATATATATATTTGTATTTATATATTTTATATTTATATATTTACACGGATATATATTTTTATTTGTATATAAATATAATTTATTTATAAACTATTATCAAAAATACCTAGTAGCTAAGTGGTTGGAGTATCGGTCTCTAACTCTAAGGTACTCGAGTTCGAATCCTACCAAGTAATAATTCTTTCAATCTAATCATAATTCAAATTTCTAAAAAATATAATAAATAATAAGAATATAAAAGGGAGATTAGAGAGTTATAAAAAAATATTTTTAATTTTTTAATGTTTTTGTTAATTTTTTAATGTTTTTGTTAGTGACCGATATAGAAAGCCTTACTTTCTATGACCCCAGTATCTATGTCGCCGCTTTAATCGACGTAGAAAACTCATTTTAACCGACGTAAAAAGCCTTTTCTGCAGTAGTGATATGTTCACGAAGCCATTGCCGACCACTCTGTTCGAGAACAATAATAAGATGTTTGGACTGAAGGACAAGAAAAACATTTAAGTTCATGGAAGGATTTTGTTAGGTAAACATTAAATGCATGTAGTTGAGAGATAGTGGTTGAGAGGTAATGATTGTATTAAATGTATGTAGTTGAGAGGTAATGGTTGTATTAAATAGATGTAATTGAGAGACCATGTCCAGAGACCTATAAATTAACCATGTATCACTCATTGCAAAAATACACCAAATAATAATATACAAAGTGTTTTTGAAAGATTTGACCACAATTTTCAATTTTATGAATTACTATAGATCTTTGAAATCTATCAATCTTCTCCCAAATTAATAAATTCAAGTTTCTCGTTGGCGGTACTACTGGGATTTCCTGGTCTTCAGAAAGCACTTGGGCCTCCTCTTAATAGTGACTTTGATTCAGATTGTATAGACAATTTTAATCTCTAAACACAAATAAATAGCAATTGAGTTCGTTGTCATTACTCAAAATTTGGTAATCTTTACATGCGAGAAGTTGTATATTGTATGAAATGTATACTAATCAATGTCAGTCTCATATGTACAGTGTGAGATTCATTATCTATTCAAGAGGCAAGTAATATGTTGGAAAACATCTTCGCTGCAAGGAATTGTGAGGCCACCCATCGGATGATCGTATCCAAACTCTTCTTTAGCTTGACTCAGCAAGTCTTGGAATGAAGGTTGATTCAAGTATGATATGGGAATCACAAACCGCTTTTGATTCTCTCCAACATAGACTGCAAGATAACCCTTTGGGACTTGTTCTGATTTTGATGCTGCTGGGCTAGCTGTTAATGATGCCCGTCGAATAGAACGCAAATGGAAACCCATTTTTTCGTGCTTGATCCAAGGTAGAAGAACTATCTCAAATTTTGAAAGATTGAGTCAAAATGTTGAAGCTTGAGTGAGTTGTTTGTGAAGACAACGGGCAGTGTGTATATATAGAGTTTCTTAGGTTCTACCAATTTCGAGAGAAAATTAATGACGGTTAAAGGATGGAGGACATACACATTAGATATCACATGCTGTTGTCTTCAATGCCTCTCGAATGGATAAGTTGTGTAGGTATGTGTAACCCCACCTTATCAAAAATGGCTATCGCAAATCCTCCACCTGTAACCAAATGAGACGTGCCCAAGAAACTTAACGTTTGTTCATGCATTAATTGGTATTCCATATTCACGTTAACATGCTTGGGACATGTTTTCTTCACGCTTGAAATGTAACCTCTTGTTTATAAATTATAATGCAACTGATAGCGAAAGATCATTATATATATTTATGAGGTTTGAGATAACACATGAATTGATTGATCTCAACTTTAATCAGTTAAGAAATATAGCATATGCGCTTGTCTCCCAGTTGGTCCCACGACTCCTTGCTCATAATAATCCTCCCACCTCAATCATTCAAGTAGCAAAGGATTTCTTACAAACTATTTCTTCTATATATATTCATCCGTGCAAGCATTCTTTACCAACAAAAACCATTCACATCATAAAAGCATTTGAAGTTCAAAAACTTGCATCCTATTCTCAAGTGTTTTCTCACATTCTCATCCCAATTCTCCACACATACATACAACAACAATGGGTTTTCGTTTCCCTGGAATCAGAAAGGCATCAGTCGCTACAAATCATGTGCCAAAGGGCTATCTTGCAGTGTATGTTGGAAAGAAAATGAAGCGGTTTGTTATCCCCGTATCATACTTGAACCAACCGTCCTTTCAGCAATTGTTGAATCAAGCTGAAGAAGAATTCGGGTATGACCATCCAACGGGTGGTCTTACAATACCATGCAAGGAGGATGAGTTCCTAACTGTCACATCTCAGTTTGAATGATCTTTAAATCTTGCTAACACAGATACAAATATATTAGAAGAGACAATCTTGTACAGAAGGCCTTTTCTTTTATTGAGGATTTTCTATTTGTACAGCACTTAAGCTGGTTCCCTGAATGAGAATGTAACAGACGACATTGTTTAATCACTTTTTGCTTTCCCCATATCTCAACAAGTTTTTATTACCTAATTTAACTTGACATACATACATATAATATATATATATATATATATATATATATATATATATATATATATATATATATATATATATATATATATATATATATATATATATATATATATATATATATATCAGCATCAGATTATCAGCACATATTTCAGCACCACAGTGTATTATCTTCAGTACATTAGTACTCTCCCGTTACTGCAAAATCTTATATCCTTTTTCAAGATTCATGAATTGCTCCATTTTCCTAAACAATCAGCAACATCACATGGATTATTAGTTGTTTCGTGTTCAAAAGACATAATGGAGAGTAATGGTATTGCCCCAAAATTCGCAACTGAAACAGAAGAAGATATGACAACAAGTTGGGGATAGATCTAGAAAATAAGAACTCTTGATTGTCATTGTTTGAATGAACAGAAAATAATAGTTCTAGTATTGATAATTTTTCTCTTCCACAAATTTCTTTTGTAAGGTCATAGTTTATCAAGATGTAGGGTTTGAGATACTGAGCCACGCCATTTGCGAATGGTATAAGATAAAGCCTTGGTAACAAAAGTTGGCCATGTCTATTCAATGAAGAAAATAAACCTTGATGTTAAGTACAATTTTATTTTGCACCTGATTTTGCAGGGAACCTCGTGTGTGGTTAGGGCCTTGCGCAGCTCAAAGTTCTAATTTGACATGGTATATTTATCATAAAACTATATTTTGTCTATTTTTAATTTGGTCGTAGGGAAAATACTTCTGCTCTACCCTTTTGAGAATCATGTATTCTTGTTAGTATTTTATGAAGGATAGGAAAAATGGTTTGATGTTTAGTAGTGAGATTTGTGTAGAAAATAATTTTTAGAAAGAAGTGGACAAATAGGAGAATGTTTGTACGAGGGAACATAGTAATTGATCTTGGAAGTGCTACACTTCAAGTGAGGGGGTCACCATCTATATATAGGCATGAGACACTCCTCTCTAGAATCTTCTAGGAACTTATATAGAGTTTACAATTCTAATAGTCTCTATAACTTAAGGAAGTTTCTAGAACTTAATTTTCTTGATCTTTCTAGAATTTGCATCACTTCTCAACACTCTTCCTTGATGCAAATTTCTATAACTCCAATCATGAAATGTAACTGTTCAAACTTGGCTCTTGGTAATGTCTTGTTAAATATGTCTGCAATTTGATCTTCTGTAGTGCAGTACTCAAGTTGAATTTGTTTAGTCGTTTCAGCTTCTCTGATGAAGTTATATTTAATAGTTAAATGTTTTGTTTTTTGATGATGGACTGGATTCTTTGTCATTGGTATCGCTGATTTGTTATCACAGTAAATTGTAGTAGATCCATGTTGTTTTTTTCCCATCTCTTCAAATATTCTTCAAAGCCATATAGCTTGACTTGTAGCCTCAGCTGCAGCCATGTACTCTGTCTCTTCCTTTTGACTCTACTATTGTGTCATTTCTCAACCGTACTTTTACTTTGACAGAGTCGTTAATGTCCCTGAAGATGTTTTCGTCTTTGACCATGTGATTACTATCCAAATACCAATTTTCGTTTGTTTCATCATTGGAGTCTCAGATAACATAGAAAATGTTGCTAAAGGTCATGTTCTTCAGCAACAGTTGTTTGATGCTTGTTTTTTTTGCGACAATTTTTCTCAACATGTCCAAACTTCTTGCAATGTTGGTATTGAGATTTTCCACGATGCCAACAATCCTTCTCCAAGTGACATGACTTTTTGCAGATGCCACAAGGAGGAAATTTGTCTTAACTAGACTTGGTGAAATTTCTAGAGTTTTCTTTATTTCTAGAAATTTCTTCAATTTTTTTCTTCCAATTTCTCTATTCTGATACTGTAATTTGAGCTTTGATTGAAAGACATTTTCGACAAAATCTTTATTATACCTTTTTAATTTTTGCTCATATGCTTCAAGATAACCTATTAGTTCTATCACCGATAAGGTAGACAAATCCTTGATTTGTTCAATTGTTATCACAATTGCATCATATTTGTAGGGAATAGAAATTAAAAATTTTTCAAAAATTTTCTTGTCCAGAATATTTTCTCCACATGCTCTCATTTGACTAATTATCTCTTTGATTCTAGTATAGTAGTCTTTAATGGTCTCAGACTCATTCATACTCAATAATTCAAACTCACGTCTTAAAGTTTGAAGTTTAATGGTGCGTATCTTTACACTTCTTTGAAACTTCTCCTATAATGTGCTCCATACTTCTTTGACACTTGCGACATCCATTATTCTTGGAAAAGTTGCATCAACCACAACTTGTTTTAGAAAGTACAATGCCCTTGAATCTTTTTACTTGTTCTCTTTCAACTCTTTCTTCTGAGTTGCTGTTAATGTAGAAACATCTGTAGGAGTAATGAAGTCATCTTCAACAATCTCCCACAGATCTTGAAAGCAAAAAAATGTCTTCATTTTAATGCTCCAAAAGTCATAATTTTCTCTCGTGAAGATAGGTAGAGGAATAGATGAAGAAGAGTTGACATTAGCCATTGGGTGGAATTGATATGAAATATAGTAGAGCTTTTTGAAGGTGGTTGGATTGTATCTACGCCTAATAGATGATCGAACGTAGCTCTGATACCACTGTTAGTATTTTAGGAAGGATAGGAAAGATGGTTTGATGTTTAATAGTGAGATTTGTGTATAAAATAGTTTTTAGAAAGAGATGAGCAAATAGGAGAAGGTTTGTAAGAGGGAAGATAGTAATTGATCTTGAAAGTGCTACACTTCAAGTGAGGGAGTCACCACCCACTTCTCTCTAGAATCTTCTAGGAACTTAGAGATGATTCTTCCTATATTACACTTTAACTTATCATTCTAGATTTTTCTAGTAATTATAGAGACTACTTACATAAAGTTTACAATTCTCATAGACTCTAGAACTTAAAAGAAGTTTATGGAACTTAATTTTCTTGATTTTTCTAGAATTTGCATCACTTCTCAACAATTCTATTCCTGATCTGAAACTTTTCAGCACAAAGTCTTTCTTTATAACGCAATCCAATCATGGTCACAAGTGCAGATTGAAACTAATAAGCAGAAAATACAAAGGACCTGCTTGAGTAGTTGAGTTCATTGTAATTAAATAAAAAAGATACACACTGTGATTTTATGATTCTAATTCTTTTTCCCTCTTTCACTATAAAGGAAGATGTTTACAACTTGAGAAGATGCCTAGTATACAAAATCTCTCCACTAATATATGTCAGTCTCCTAACGTGTGAGATTTATTGGCAATTCAAGGAAGAAGTTATAAATCGGAAGACATCTTCATTGCAAGGAATTGTGAGGCCACCCATGGGATGATCATATCCAAACTCTTCCTCAGCATGACTCAACAACTCCTGGAAGGAAGGTTGGTTCAAGTATGAGACTGGGATTACAAACCTCTTCATTTCCTCTCCAACATAGACGGCAAGATAGCCCTTTGGTGCTTCCACTGCTTTTGAAGACACTTGATTTGCTGCAAATAATGCCTTTTTCATACCAGGTAAACGAAAACCCATTGTTTTGATTTGAGAAAAGAATGGTTTAAGTGAAGTATTGAGAATTCTGAATGCTTTGGGATGCGGTTGATTTGAGTTGACCTAAATGCTTGAAGCCATAATATATATAGATAAAAGGATATGGAAGAACCCATCAACCGGTTACTTAAATTATTGGTGAAGGAGTGATATGAGGTAGCTAGGATCATGGGAGCAAATGAGAGACATGGCATGTGGTGTTGTCTTTGAGTACTTTCTGTTAGGAACAAGACAATAATAAAGGAAAGAATAAAGGAGAGAAAAATAAACGACACAAGAATTTTAACGTGGTTCGGCTAAAATATGTATGCCTACGTCCACGACTACACTAGGAAGTATTTTTATTTCTGTGTGTATCTCAAACTTTACATAGGGTTGCTTATATAACAAAATAGAGAACCTCATCTCACAATCCTAATCGATGTGGGACTAAATCAAGCACCATAATACTAACAATTCTCCCACTTGGAGTTTGATTTACGTTACCACCTAGTGTAGTGCCTTCATCATCAATTTGCTCGAAGGCCAGTTGAGGCAATGCAAAGCCTCAACTTAGTTGTTGTAACAGTCTTGGTCAACATATCAGCGGGATTCTCTCGCACTGGAATCTTCAACAAACTCAAGTCTCCATCATTTATCGGGTTTCGATAAAATGATACTTCAATTCAATGTGCTTACATCTCGGAATGAAGGATTGGATTTTTAGCAAGACAAATAGCACTTTGATCGTCACTAAACAACGGAGAACCATCTTGTTCTCTTCCTAATTCTTTTAGAAGGTTCTTCAACCATATCATCTCCTTCGCCGCTTCCGAGATAGCTACATACTCGCTTCGATGGTTGAGAGAGAGACCCTTCCTTGAAGTTTAGACTTCCAACCGATAGCTGTACCACCCAATGTAAAAATATAACTCGTTGTGCTCTTTCTACCGTCAAGATCACCTCCCAAGTCCGCATCGAAAACCCCTGTAAAATGAGATTACTTCTCTTGAAAGACAAATGCATCTTTGAAGTGCCTTTCAAATATCTAAATATCCACTTCACTCCTTCCCAATGCTCCTTTCCGGGATTTGATAGAAATCTGCTCACAACTCCCACTCGCATGTGCTATGTCCGGTCCGGTGCAAACCATAGCATACATCAAGCTTCCTACTGCAGATGCATATGGCACTTTAGACATGTGACTTTCTTCTTCTTCTCGTTTGAGAAGATTGCCTCTTTGAAAACTTTAAGTGAGTTCCCAAAGGTGTATTCCTGGTTTTAGCATTCCCAACATTGAATCTGCTAAGCAATTTTTCTATATATTTTTCTTGAGATAAGTTCAAAATACCTTTATCTCTATCTCGGGAGATTCTCATACCAAGAATTTGCTTGGCTGGACCAAGATCCTTCATTTCAAAGCTCTCGACAATTGTTTCTTCAACTTGTCAATTTCTCGCCATATTAGCTCCAACAATCAACATGTCGTCAACATATAAGGCAAGAATGATATAGCTATCAACATATTTCTTCACATAACAACGGTGATCTTCTTCACATCTCACGAAATCCCGAGTTTCTCATAAACTCATTAAACTTCTTGTACCATTGTCTCGGCGCTTGTTTTAATCCGTACAAACTTTTATGAAGCTTGCATACAAGATTTTCTCCGCCTTGTACTTCAAAACCTTTTGGCTCGTGTCATAAAAATTTCCTCTTCAAGATCCCCATGTAAGAATGCGGTTTTGACATCTAACTCGCTCCAAATGAAGATTTTCTCGTAGCTACTATACTCAAGATAACTCGATGGTAGTCATCTTGACAATAGGAGAGAAAATTTCGTGAAGTCAATTCCTTGTCTTTGTTGGAACCCTTTCACTACGAGTCTAGCCTTATATCTTTTGCTCGCCATCCGGTTCTTCTTTCAACCTATAGACCCACCTGTTTTGCAAAACTTTCTTTCCTTCTGGTAGCTTGGTTAAAGACCATGTTTTATTCTTCTGAAGGGACTTTATCTCATCTTCCATTGCTAGCTCCCACTTAATAGATTCATCTCCCTGCATAGCCTCAGCAAAATGCTCGGCTCACCAAGCATCGATCAACAACAAATAATGCAATGAAGGGGAATACCTTTGTGGTGCTACAATTGTTCGCTAGATCTTCTAACCAAGATTTCGGGAGTTGCTTGACTCTACTATTTGTTCGGGTTACGTCTCGGGCTCGACATAGGCTCTACTTGTATATTACGCCTTCGGTTGACTACATCACTTTCCGAAATTTCTTCTAATGATACTTGCTCTAGTCTGTTTATTTTCATTTGCGGATTCTCGCAATCCTGTCTCTATAGAACATGTTTTCATTAAAAGTAACATTTCTACTTCGATAATTTTCTTGTTTTGGTCATCCCAAAACCTCGTAGCCAAACATGTCAGATCCATAACCAATGAAATAACAACGTTTTGCCTTAGGGTCCAATTTATCTCTACTATTAGAGTCTAACATAACATATGACGCACAACCAAAAACTTTCGGATGTGAAAGATTTACCTCTTTTCCAGACCATACTTCTTCGGGTAACTTATAGTCTAAAGGAACTGATGGTCCTCTCGTTTATGAGATATGCTGCTGTGCTTATTGCATCCGCCCAAAATACCTTGGGTAATCCTGATCTGGATTCTCATACATCTTGCTCTCTCATTCAAGGTTCTGTTCATTCTTTACGCCACACCGTTTTGTTCCGGTGTTCCTGGAACTGTCTTGATCATTCCGATCCCATTCTCCGAACAAAACTCCTTGAATTGACTACTCGTCATATTCTCCACCATTATCGGACTTCAAACATTTGACCTTTAAACCTCGTTTGAGTCTCAACCTCCTTTTTCCACCTTTTAAACACAGAAAACACATCAGATTTATTTTTAAGAAAATAAACCCATACCTTTCTTGTAGAGTCATCAATGAAGGTTACATAATATTGTGAACCTCCAAGGGATTTCACTGAAGCCGGCCCCCAAACATCTCGTATGCACTAGTTCTAGTCTTTCAACTTTAGACGACTTACTTGTTTTGGAGAAGCTAACCTTTTTCTTCTTTCCAAAGATACAATGTTCGCAAGGTCCAACGTCAACATGCTTCACGTTAGGTATTTTACCTTTTGATATCATGAGCTTCATTCCTTTCTCACTCATATGCCCAAGCCTCGATGCCATAAGGAGGAATTGTTGCCAACTTCTGCAACCGATATCATATCCTCATCTCGCAATCATGTGAGAGATCCTTGCTTCTTTCCACGAGCAACAACAAGATTACCTTTCATTACCTTCCAATGTCCATCTCCAAAAGTGGTGTAATGTCCCTCATCATCCAACTGCCCTATAGATATTAAGTTTCTCTTTAAGGTTGGAATATGTCCGACATTATTCAAAGTCCACACGTTTCCATTAGAGGTTCCGATGTTAATATCACCTCTTCCTATGATATCAAGAGATTTTCCATCTGCAAGGTAGACCTTCCCAAACTTTCCGAAACATAGTTGGATAATAGTTCTAAGGAAGGTGTAGTATGAAATGACGCACCCGAGTCCATAATCCATGAGTCAATAGAATTATCTAAACTACATAACAGTGCATCTTCAACTTCATCGATTGCTCGCATTTGCTGATTGATCATCATCTTGCTTCTTGTTGTTGTTGTTGTCCTTCTTTGGAGCCCTACACTGATTTGAAAAGTGGCCCTTTTTCCGACAATTCCAACAAGTGATATCATTCCGGACTTTTGCTTGTGATCTCCCTCTGGATTTTGATCTCGCCTCGGCCTTGATTACGACCTTTCAGCGACTTCTTCCTCTAGTTTCGGTACTCAATGCTCGAACTCGAATTAGAACCGAAAGATTCTACTCGAATTTTTTCTGCGAACATCTTCGCTTAAGATCAAGTCACTGGATGTTATCAAGCTTCAACTTGTTATTGCTTGCAGAATTACTTCATCGCATGAATAGCTTGCACCCCAACTTTCCGGTAGAGATGATAATAAAATTAATGCTTTCACCTCATCATCAAATATTATCTCGACTGATGTCAACTGCGCAATAATTGCATTAAATTCACTAATATGATTAGTAACCGAGTTACCTTCACCCATTTTGAGGTTGACTAGCCTCGTGAATCAAATGCACTTTATTGGCTGCAGAGGGCTTCTCATACATATTTGACAACGCCTGCATCAAATCTACGGTTGTCTTCTCGTTCATGATGTTGAACGCAACATTCTTGGCTAATGTCGACCGGATCACACCAAGCGTCCGCCGATCTAACAACTCCCATTCGATCTGCTCCATGTCGGTTGGCTTCGCACTGTCAAGGGTAGATACAACTTCTTCCGATACGAGATAATCTTCCATCTCGCATCTTCCAGAACCCGAAGTCACCGCCATCGAACTTCTCGATCCTCACCTTTCCTTCTTCCAATGCCATTGCTCTCACTGCTTTCGAAGAAAGCTCCCACTGCTTCTCTAAACTGAGATTCCCAAGAAAAAAAGACCAAATCTTTTCTGATGTGGAAGATCAGACAAAGCTGCAACCACAGAGCATACTAAGAAAATTGGCTCTGATACCAATTGTTAGGAACAAGACAATAATAAAGGAAAGAATAAAGGAGAGAAAAATAAACGACACAAGAATTTTAACGTGGTTTGGCTAAAATATGTATGCCTACGTCCACGACTACACTAGGAAGTATTTTTATTTCTGTGTGTATCTCAAACTTTACATAGGGTTGCTTATATAACAAAATAGAGAACCTCATCTCACAATCCTAATCGATATGGGACTAAATCAAGCACCATAATACTAACACTTTCTTCAGAATCAACGTAACATGTTATCATGTACGTAATCGAAGTCCCACCCTCGGAATCTATGAAAACGAAGTGTAATTTGATCTTGTCGACAATTACATGTTATTCAGGGTGATGGGGCCAGAATCTTCGTTTATGCAAATTTCACTCTGTTTCTTAGAATTTGACGTACGTAAATTTGTGATTCATAATGCCTCATGATAAGGACATGCATCCAATGTTGGTTCTCTTCTTATCAACGTTGTTCCAGAGCTATAAAGTCCTGTAGGACGGAGCCATAAGTTCTTGGTCTCATCAGTCCTATCATAGCTCTCTGTTAAATAGTCAAAAGATTTCTCACATACCCTTTTATCTATACATACTCAGGCTGCAAACAGTTGGGATCAATTGGAATATGGGGCCATCCTATTGTTGCATTCTCATTCAGGTACAAATTGTAAAATCCTAACAATAAAAGAAAACGCCTTAGGTATGGTATTGTTGCATATCCGAATTCTTCTTCTGCTGGACAAAGTAATTCTAGAAATAAAGGTTGTTTCAACTATTATACTAGAATCATGAACCGCCTCATCTCATCACCAGCATACACTCCAAGATACCCTTTTAGTACTTCAACTCTCTTGGAGACTGCATGTGTTGGAGAAAATGACGCCCACCTGATAACACCTGATACACGGAAAGCCATTGTTTTCAGTTTCTCCAACAACAAATAATATTCTGCTGACATGGGATTGTATATGAAAGAAGTATATGAATTCTGATACTACAAGAATGTGTTGTATTGTTTGGAAACTGAAGAAAAGTGAGCATATCTAATTGCTACAACCACTGCAATCCAATTCCATAATTGGCCATGTTTCAAGAAAGCAACATCAAATGGTTTGGTCGCAGAAGTCATTTTCAGGGATTATAGGAAGCTCAACGGAAGTGCATAGCTCATCTTCCTCAATAATGGTCGACAGATTATTCACCTGATAATCAACTAGCTGTTCATGAATTACAATATAGTTAATCCAGTGGTGGATATGCTTTGGACATATCACATGCTTCTTCAAATACACACATTACATTGTTTATAACTATATATATATATATATATATATATATATATAGAGAGAGAGAGAGAGAGAGAGATAGCAATCGGTAAGCCTTAAGCAGACCAGATTGACAGCTCAGAATTAGTGTTTGGACGTAAGAAGAGAAACATGAAGTTCACCAATTAAAATTTGCACACATGAAGTTCTTTGCCCCCACCCTTTTTCTCAATAGTTATCAACATGACCAACTTTGTTATTTTCTTTTCAAGTGGGGAAATCTTATGGCCTTCCATGAGAAGGTGGAATAGTATTTATCATAACGACTATAACATGTTAAGTTGATTCTTGAGGAATTTCTGAAGACAACACCATGCGCCCTTGTCTTTCAATTGGTCCAATCATTCCTATTGCATAGCCCTCCTTCATCAATAATTCATACTCCCAAAGGTTTCATATCTATCCATTTCTCTCTATATAGTCGTGGTTAACCATTTAGGACCAACACAAATCATTCACATCCTAGAGCATTCAAAACTCAATAACTTGTTTGTGAACCACTCTCTTGTCAAATCAACACAACAATGGGTTTTCGTTTACATGGTATCCGAAAGGCATTATTTTCAGCAAATCAAGCAGCTTCAAAAGCAGTGGATGCACCAAAGGGCTATCTTGCAGTCTATGTCGGAGAGAAAATGAAGCGGTTTGTAATCCCTGTATCATACTTGAACCAACCTTCATTCCAGGACTTGTTGCGTCAAGCTGAGGAAGAGTTTGGATATGAACATCCTATGGGAGGCCTCACAATTCCTTGCAGTGAAGATGTCTTCCAACGCATAACATGTTGCTTCAATTGACAAATACTAGTATACTTTTGGACACTAACATAGATTAATGGAGAAATTTTGTGCCATATGCGTCTTCTCAACTTGTAGAGATCACCCTTTCTTGAGAAAGAGAGGGGAATTCAAATGACAAATTCATATTTCTTAGACCATGTTTTTGTGGTTAACCAGCACTGTGTCAATACTGTACATACACAAACCTTATGTGTGGTTGTAATGAGTTACATTTGTTTCATATAAACTCAATGCTCTCTCTCAACCCCTGTGCCGTACTATTCTCTTTGTTTCATTTATTGTTCTGATACCTTTCAATTGTATTGTATAACTCATAAGTCATAACCAAGAGAAATTTTGTATTGGATAGTAATTAACTGATAACAAGTGTAATGTACAATACTGCGTTCACGTAGGGGATACAGTGATATGCACGAAATATAGCAGAAAAGTTATGTAGAACAGAAAATACCATATTGGAGTTCAAGTTTTACTATTATGCAGTAGGGTAAGATGCTTGCATCGCTATGCCACAAAGTCCTTCCTCAGAATCCACACCCCTTTGCATCCTAATGTACCCTTCTTCACCCCACTCTGTTCCCCATGAGTTCTTAACCAACCAATACTCAGTTCCATCACCACTGACACCATATCCCACAGTGACACCGTGGTCCAAGTCAGTTCCACACGAACCAGTGAAGACACCACTCGTGTAAAACTGGAAGTCAGAGCCACTGGCATCAATGGCCACAGACACTGGTTGATTAGCCACAGCCTTTTGCAGTGCTTTCTCATTGTTTGCAGGGACATCCTCATACCCGGTAATGGTAGCTGCGTGGCGGGATGCTGCATTGGCATTGCAGGTTCCATCAACACCCTTGTAAGGGTAATTTGCTTCAGAGTTGAGTCCAGGGTTTTGGATGACGAATTTGAAAGCATCATCCATAAGACCACCTTCACAACCTTGGTCCACATCCTTTGTGTCACAATCTGTAGACAAACAAGTATCTAAATAAAGCACTCTATATATTATCACTTGATGTTTATGCAATGAGTGATACATGTTCAATTTATAGGCCCTTTGGATATGGCCTCTCAACTACATGCATTTAATACAACTACTACCTTTCAACTACATACATTCAATACAACAACTACCTCTCAACTACTACCTCTATAACCACTACCTCTCAACTACATGCATTTAATGTTTACCTAACAAAATCCCCCCATAAACTTAAATGTTTTTCTTGTCCTTCATTCCAAGCATCTTCTTGTTGTTCTCGAACAGAGTGGTTGACAGTGGCTTCGTGAACATATCTGCAGCTTGTGTTCGGGTTCCGACGTGCTCTAACTCTACATTTCCTTCTTTCACTTGTTCTCGGATGAAGTGAAACCGAACATCAATATGTTTGCTTCTCTCATGATTGACCGGATTCTTTGCCAATTCAATGGCCGACTTGTTATCAACTCGAATCACAGTCCCTCTTTCTTGCTTCAACTCCAGCTTGCTTAGAAGGTTTCTAAGCCAAACTGCATGACAGACACTCCAGGATGCTCGCAACGTACTCGGCTTCACAAGTTGACAACGTTACAATGGGCTGCTTTTTGAAAGTCGGGTGAATGCTTTGTGTTTCCCATGAAGAATACATATCCAGACGTGCTTTTCCGGTCATCAACATCTCCACACCGATCCACTATCCGAGTAGACTACTAGTCGATAATCATCCGTCCTAGTATACATTAGGCCAAGTGACACTTGTTCCTCTCACATACCTTCGAATTCTCTTTAGTGCCTTCCAATGAGTATACCTTGGTTCCTCCATATATCGACTTGCTATTCCAACACTTAGCATTAAATCTGGTCTGGTATTTGTAAGATACCTAAGACTTCCAATCAGACTTCGGTATTTGCTCGCATCAACTCGGTCTCCATCTGCATACTTAGAAAGTTTTGTATCAGGTTCCATAGGGGTGGAAACCGGGTTGCAACTTGTCATCTTAAACTTCTTCAAGATCTCCTCAGCATACCTTTCCTGCGACACAAAGATGTTATCCTTTCCCTGAACAACTTCTAAGCCAAGAAAATACTTCATAAGACCCAAGTCAGTCATCTCAAACTCCTTCTTCATCACTTCTTTAAACTCTTCAATTAGCTCGGCATTATTTCCCATGAAGATAAGATCATCAACATATAGGGCAACAAACATCACATCTTCTCCTTTCTTCTTTATGTATAAAGCATGTTCATAAGGACACTGCTTATATCCATTCCTTTTGAAGTAAGTGTCAATTCTTTCATTCTATGCTCGTGGAGCTTGTTTCAAGCCATAAAGTGCCTTCTTCAATCTCAGCACTTTCTTCTCTTCTCCTCTTCGCATGTATCCGAGTGGTTGTTCAACATATACTTCCTCCTCCAAGATTCCATTCAGAAATGCCGACTTCACGTCCATCTGCAAGATTGTCCATCTGTGTTGAGCTGCTAAGGAAATCAGCAACCTAATTGTTTCCATTCTCGTCACTGGGGCGAATACTTCGTCATAGTCTATTCCTTCTTTCTGCTTGTACCCCTTCACTACGAGTCGAGTTTTATATCGTTCAACTTCTCCTTCAGCATTTGTCTTCTTCTTGTACACCCACTTTACGCCGATAGGTCGTGCTCCTTTGGGCAAATCAGTTAGCTCCCATGTGTTGTTGCGTTCTATTGCTCCGATCTCCTCGTCCATTGCCTTTCTCCACCATTTCCCCTGCACGGCCTCTTCAAAACTTAAGTCTTCTGAATCTGCCAAGAGACATACAACATGCACTTTGTCAGTGGAGTTGTATATATCTTGTAAACTTCGCGCTCTGGGCTGTAAAGGTTCATCTTCTTCATCAGAAGTCTCATGATCTCTCACAGTATGTGGTGTATCAACTTTCGAGCTTCTACTTCCTATGGACTCCTTCTCTGGGTTGTTCCAACTCCACTCGCTTTCTTCAACAATTTGAACATCTCGGCTCATGATGACCTTCTTAGTTATTGGGTTAAACAACCTGTACGCCTTGGTTTTTTCATCATACCCAATAAACACGTACTTTTTGCTTCTATCTTCGAGCTTGGTCCTCTGTTGAGCTGGAACATGACCATAAGCTATGCTACCGAACACTTTAAGGTGAGACACACTCGGTTTTCTTCCACTCCAAACTTCTTGCGGTGTCTTCTCGTTCAGCTTAGCATGTGGACATCTATTTTGCACATAGATGGCACATTGCATCGCTGCACTCGTAACTCCTTTGGCACGTTTTTGTTTCTCAACATTATTCGAATCATGTCAAGAATGGTTCGATTCTTCCTCTCGGCAACTCCGTTTTGTTGGGGTGAGTATGGTGCTTGTCGAAATCTCCTTATCCCTTGCTCCTCGCAATACTTCATGAGTTCGGATGAAATGAACTCGCCTCCTTGATCGAGACCTAACGATTTGATAGGCATGCCAGTCTCTTTCTCAACCATTGCTTTAAATCTCTTGAACACCTCAAACACCTCGGATTTCTCCTTCAAAAAATATACCCAGGTTTTTCTTGAAAAATCATCTATAAAAGAAATGAAATACCTTTTCCCACTGAAGGACTCAGGGGTAATCGGTCCACAAATATCTGTGTGAATCAATCCGAGTTGTTCCTTTGCACGGTACTCGGCCGTCCTCGGAAATGAGGTCCTCGGATGCTTCCCGAGCACACACTCTTCACATAATTTCTTTTCAAATTTCATAGACGGGAGTCCTCGCACCATCTCTTTCTTTACCAACTCGGTCAGTCCGCCAAAATGCAAGTGGCCAAATCGAAAGTGTCACATCATTGCTTCATCCTTCACGTCAAGTTTCAAACACCTCTCTTGGACTATCTTCAAGTCCAACTTGTACATTCTGTTCTTCTTCATTTCTACTCGGGCAATCAAACGATCCGACTTGTCCTTCAGGTATAGTACTCGGTCTTTCATCAGAACCGAGTAGCCTTTCTCCATCAGCTGACCCATACTCAATATGTTGCTTTTGAGATCGGGTACATAGTACACGTCTCTGATTTCTCCAACTCGGCTATTCTTCTGCAGGTACCAGATTGTACCTCTGCCTTTTACTGCCACCTTTGATGCATCTCCAAATGACACGTGTCCGGCCTCAACTTTAGTGAGCTCCTTAAAAAGGTTCTCGTCCCCGCACATGTGGTTACTTGCTCCTGTATCAAGATACCAAATCGAGTTGTCAGAACAGCTCGGACTTAGTTCGACATCCGAACTTCTCGACATCATCAATACTCCTTCTTCCTCAGTGTCCTCAGAGAGGAGATTTGTCTCCTTCTTCCTCTCAGATCGGCAGTCCTTCGCGAAATGCCCAACCTTCCCACAATTATAACATTTGATACCTGAATAGCAGTCCTTAGCAAAATGACCGTACTTCCCACATTTGAAGCACTCAACTCCGGAATTGCTTGAATGACCACCTCGTCACGACCTCTACTTTGTCTTCGGCCACACCAGTTTTGTTGACTGACTGGCTCCTTGCCTCTTTCATATTCTCCTTTGCCTCTACCACCTCGGCCTTGAGTGTTCTGAGCATAAGGAACCTTCTTCTCCTTTAAGGTTGCCTTTGCTTGGAGTGCTTGATCAAGGGACTCCTCTTTCTTCTTCCTTCTCCGCTGCTCATGCGCTTCAAGCGACCCGACAAGCTCTTCCACCGAGAGCACCGACAAGTCCTTGGACTCTTCTATTGCACAAACGATATTCTCAAAATCGTCAGTTAACGACCTTAAGATTTTCTCCACCACTCGGTAAGTGGGCAGCGTCTCTCCATTTCTTCCGAGTTGATTCACCACGGTCTCAACACGGGAGATGTACTCGGCAACCCCTTCGACCTCTTTCATCCTCATGCTTTCAAGCTCTCCTCTAAGAGTTTGAAGCCTGACTTGCTTCACGCGATTATCCCCTTTATATGCCTTCTCCAGAATATCCCACGCTTCTTTTGAAGATTTAGCATTTGCTATCTTCTCAAAGCCGGACTCATCAACAGCTCGGTACAGTACGTACAAAGTCGTTTTGTCCTTTACTCGTGTTGCTCTCAATGCAGCAAGATGAGCAATCGTCTCGCTTCTTCAATATTCTCTGGTTCTTGGTGCCCATTTTCGACCACATCCCATACTTCTTGGGAACCAAGGAGAGCCTTCATTTGCAGGCTCCAGTTATCATAGCTTACGCCTTTTGATAACTTTGGTAGGGGCATGCTGTTAGCTAAGTTGGCCATCTCAAACAAACTCTCTAACTCTCAAACACTCTCTCTAACGCACTCAGACACTCAGGCTCTCAAGCTCTGATGCCAATTTGTAGACAAACAAGTATCTAAATAAAGCACTCTATATATTATCACTTGATGTTTTTGCAATGAGTGCAGTGGCGGATCTTGACCATTGATCTTGGGGGGACCAAATAATATATTATTAATAAATAATAAAAAGAAAAAAGAATATGAAAGGTTGAAAAGATAAAATTGTAGATATATACTTAAATATATTAAATGATAATTAAGTTTGAGGGAAACAAAATCATAAATTATATGAGAGTTACAAAATTGAGGAGGGGCTGAGAGGATAAAATTGTAAATATACAAGTAAATATATTAAATGCTCATTATATTTGGGGGGGGCCAAAATCATAAATTACATGGGAGTTATAAAACTTTGGGGGGGCCACGGCCCCCCTCAGCTCCCAAGAAGATCCGCCACTGAATGAGTGATACATGTTCAATTTATAGGCCCTTTGGATATGGCCTCTCAACTACATACATTTAATACAACTACTACCTTTCAACTACATACATTCAATACAACAACTACCTCTCAACTACTACCTCTATAATCACTACCTCTCAACTACATGCATTTAATGTTTAACTAACACAATCAACAAGTTGTTGTTCCGACAAAGAGATCAATTTTCCAGAAGTCAGTGCATGAATCCCTTCAGTTGCTGCAACCGCCGAAAACACCCAACAACATCCTACAAGATAAATTATTAGTTAGATAATCATTCAGTTTAATATGACTTGGAAATATCATTTTGCTTACCACATTGACCTTGGTCCTTCACGGGTGTCACTGCACCCTTTTGCCTCCAATCCACTGTGGATGGAACTGCAGTCACATTTTCATACTTAAAAGTTGTTGTCCTTGTAATTGAGGAACACATATGCCCCTTGAATCTATTTCTTGGTGCAATGAACTCCTCATTAGTGAGGTCTGCAAATTGATTAATGGCTAGCTTGTAAGGTTTATTGGCAGCATTGTTGAAGGCTTCAATGTAATTGACATTTTCCTTGAATATCCTGAAACGCTTTTCCCTTTCCTGAGGGTCTGTATACACTTTGGCATGACGAACCATCCATTCCTCATGCCTCTCGTACATGGAGACGTCTTGCAGAGTGCGAGCTGTGACCTGAAAAGCCCAGAATGCCATGCAGAAAAGAATGGCCATTGAAATATGACAGAAATAATTTTTGGCAACCATGGTGGGTACTGTAGTATGATAACTATGGGAACTAATAATAGTTGAGGTTGGTTAATTAGTGAAATGTTTGAAAGAAATATTGTGGTGTTAGCCAAGATTAGTAGTGGTATTTATATAAATTCAACGTTGAATGGCAAACTAATGTTATTTGTTTTCAACACAAATCTGAAAGCACCTTTGTCTTAAGCGTGGCTCATAGTTTGGAATTATAAAAATTGAGGTTTGAAGATTTTATTGTTTCATGTGCATGCATATTGCTGCTAACGCTAACGCATAACCCACAATAAAGGTGACTCTTCTTTTATACTCCAGCACCGAAGCATTTCAAATTATAATTATCTATATGAATATAATAATTGGTTAAATTATGTTGATATGTATATTGTTCTCTATATTAAGTATTAATGCGCTGTAATTTCTACTTGTTACAAATTTATATATATAAACAAAAAAACTGTAAAGTTAAAATATAATAATATACATTTTATTGAACTGTATTATAAATTAAATATGTAGAAAATAATTTAAATAAATATTATTTAGAAATTCTTCTCGTTAAAAATATGTAAGACTAAGATTAAAAGATAATAAAATTTACAAAGAAGCTGAGTGATGCTAATGTATATTTTATACCATTTGGGTCGGATAGGTTGCATGAACGGTCTGTACCAAAAGAAAACATATAAATAATTGTTCAACCTTGAAAATTAGTTAACCATTTAAAAAGCTATGTGTATTATTTCTTTATTCTTAATTTTCATTATTAAATAAATAATAATATAATTTACTCTCTTAAATATAATCAAACCTATATAAACTTAGTGATGATACTATGTCTAAAGTGTGTTCATTTAATTGGGGTTTTATTCCAATGTCTTTTAACATTTGTTTATGAGATCAAAATTTCAATAAAAGTGGTTTAAAAATTTATTTTTAAATAAAGCATTTTTAATTTTGATTAAAAAAATAATTCTTAGTAAATACACTATTTTCGTATAAAAAAAAGATTATGAAATTGATTTGGGAGAGTGCAATTTTTCAGTTGGTTATGCTTTGGCAATTTGCCTTGCCCGAAGTTGATAAAGTTTTCAAACCTCCCTCGTTCTGTCTTGAAAGAATGGCAGAAGAATTATCAACAACGATTCCGCAATCGCATGGAACCTCCACGAAGAAAAGACCTTCGAAGAACGACAAACTAAGCCTGGAGGACTACCTCCACCTTCTTCATTCTCGCCAAACGCTTCACCTAACAATGAATCAACTCAATCAGGTTCGTTTCATACTGTTCAATTCTCATCTTCGTTCTCTTTTTGTCATTTTCTCTCAGCACTCTCTATCTTTTTTTTTTTTCTTCTGCTTATTACCTCAGGTCATCCGCATTCACGGCTTCAAGAAAATTCATCACGCTCCCAAGGTTTTATTCTCTATCAGGCTAATCTTAAATTCCGTTTGGTTACTAAGAAAGTTTCGTGCAAAAAACGTTGCCTATTCTCACCGTATTTTTTTCCTTAATTTTATTATTTGTCAATTATTATGAATTCAACGCTTCTTAAGTAAAGTTAGAACTTATAGATTGCAGTAGTAGTCTATGATCTCTGTTTCTGCTCCCGGAATCTTCGAAGAACAAGATATTGTTCTCATGTAGGTTTTCGTTTTGGGAAATTGCAAAACCTATCTGGATTCTGTGTGCAGAAGGTGTTGGTGGATGCTGTAGAGTCGCTTGATCTTCTAGATATGCCGCGCTCAACGCTGAGCGATGGCGTGTCGGCATTTGCGGCTATGGCGCTGGATGAAGTAGTTGCCGATCTGGCAGAGCTCAACTGGCAAGAGTGCTGCGTAACCTCCGTCGAGAAAATCAGTTTCTCCGACGGTCAGAGGGTGTTACCTGCTTCCTCCATGTTGCCTTCTTCCTCCGATCAGAGCTTCCGAGTCACAAGCCACTCGAAGCGGATGAACGAAATCCGTGATATAATGCCTAGTGATTTCAGGGAAAGACTAAAACCGACGAAAATGGTGCCCAAGCGTAAGAGGAGAAACGGTCGCGCTCTCGACTCTGTTGCCTCAACAGTGGATTCCGCTTCCCTCGCTTCCTGCTGAGTGAATCAATGACCTTTGGTTCCTTCTCTATCTCTCTTTTTTTCCGTTACAGTATGAAATGTTACTGTTTCCACCGCGTTATACCATTTAAATTGAAATTGGTCTATATATGACTGTGTAAAACGGTAGATAGGAGAGTGGATAAGATACTTCACATCAATTTTATAGGTTCAATGAGTAACAAAGTCAGGATATTCTCAAGGACTGTTTCTTGTCTGAGTTAGATAAATCATTCTGACCGAAAGGTGTCCCACCCACGAAATGGCAAGTGTTTTCACTTTGAACTATTAGCTTCTCACTGCCTACTTGCTTTCTATCTTCCACATTCTATGGCAACATAACTAGTGGGGATTGGAAATCAAAATAGCATGCTAGTATTTTTATTCATTGGAACAAAACATCAACCCTTACAGAATCCTCCACGGGTAAGAGGTTAAGCTTGGGAATTAAATAGACTATTTCTAGACTATTGCACAAATTTAGTTTCCTTTTCTCCTTCCTAGAAGGAATTGTGACCATCAACAGGAAACAATAAAAATGGGATCTTACAAATGTCTAGATAAAGTTTGTCACCTCCAAGGTAAGGAGGGGTATTTGAAAAGTGCCTAAGGTGCTGTTAACGATGTGTTAGTTTAGTTTGAGTAAATCAATTAGTAAATTGATAAGAATCTATTATTATGTTGTTAGTGAATTGATAATTTTTTGTTTTTAAGGTAGTTTCTTATTTTGTTTTCCAGTACCAGCTGCTAATATCAAGGAGCTAGAACTTTTATCTGTTACTTCAGTGTATTTAAATATACTGATAG
Source organism: Sphenostylis stenocarpa (assembly GCA_963425845.1). NCBI lineage: Eukaryota > Viridiplantae > Streptophyta > Magnoliopsida > Fabales > Fabaceae > Sphenostylis > Sphenostylis stenocarpa. The sequence continues at coordinate 32,793,601 of OY731408.1, forward strand.
ACTCAACAAAAAATATGATTCAGCATTTCTAAGTATTCTCATTATTTTTCTCAATTTAAAAGCAATAGCATGAATTGAATTATGTGAGGCACATATTTAAAAATTTGGCAACAAGTGGCTGAAACCTGTTTCAGTGGGTTCCTGGTTTTGTTGAGGATGTAAACTGAAATACAATATACGGCAGCAGGTAGCATACATTACCAAGGTTTGTCAGTATCTCCAACAAAACTACTGCACTTAATTTCTGATGTGAGCTGGTATATGTCAATTTAAACTTTTGAACTTCAAATCTTTTAGGATATGGATAATTTTGGTTGTCCTTAATACTTGTATACATGAATATATATATATATATATATAAGAAATTATTTGTAAGAGATCGTTGGCTACTTGAATGATTGAGGTGGGAGGTCTATCACACAAGAGTCATGGAACCAACAGAGAGACAGGGGTATATGGTATTGCCTTGGACCACTTTCTCTACCGGTTCTGCTTGAAATATAATGGATGTATTTCCCAAACCTCAGAAATATAATAATAATCTATGATAATTCGCTATCCCTTGCTTCATAATTCATCACCCGCAAAATACATTCCAGCTGTACTCCAACATAATATGAAGAAAACGTGTTTATAGCATGTCTGTAAAATTATGGAATACCAATTAATGAATGAACAACAGTTAGGATTCATTTATCTTTCGGTTACATGTGGAGACTTTATGTTGGTCATTGTTTGATAAGGTGGGTTTACAGTCGTCCATTCAACTTTATACTTGATAGAGGCACTGACGACAACGCCATGTGATATCTCATGTATATGCCCTCCATCCTTTAACTGTAGTTTTCTCAGAGATTTGGGTTTCCTTTCCACCGAATCTTAAAAACTCTATATATATACACTATCCTTTGTCTTCACAAACAACACATCCTATTGCAACCCTCAAGCTTCAGCATTTATATTCATTCTTTCAAAATTTGAGATTGTTCTACTTCATTCAATCAAGCACAAAAAATGGGTCTCCGTTTACATGCTATTCGACTAGCATCATCCACAGCTAGGCCAGCAACTTCAAAATCTGTAGAAGTCCCAAAGGGCTATCTTGCAGTGTATGTTGGAGAGAAACAAAAGCGTTTTGTGATCCCTGTATCATACTTGAACCAATCTTCATTCCAGGAGTTGTTGAGTCAAGCAGAGGAAGAGTTTGGATATGATCATCCCATGGGTGGCCTTACAATTCCTTGCAGCGAAGATGTCTTTCGATGTGTTACTTCTTCCTTGAACTGATTATAAATCTCACACGTTAGGATACTGACAGAGATTAGTGAAGAAATTTTTGTATACTAGGCATCTTCTCAACTTGTAAACACCTCCCTTTCTTGAGAAAGACGGAAAAAGAATTAGAATCATAAAATCAAAGTTTATCATTTTGTTATTTAATTACAATGAATTCACTACTCTGGCAGCTCCTCTGTATTTTCTGTTTATTAGTTTCAGTATTTACTATCTGAACTTGTCTCTGACCATGATTGAATAACGCTAAAAAGAAATATTTTGTTCTGATAAATTTCAGATCAGGAATAAAATACATGATTCCCTAAAGGGTAGAGCATAGATATTTTCCCTAGGACCAAATTAAGCACGGACAAAATATATTTATGAATAAATAAACATGTCAAATTAGAACTTTGAAATTGAGCTGCAAGGTCCCAACCACACACGAGATAGAGATACTTTCCCTGTAAGAAAGTGTGTCCTTAAAGGAAAATAGTAGCTTATTTGTATAACAATTATGATTGATAAAATCTATATCATTAATTATTGCCATATTTAAATTCGGCATACAGAAATATGTTGGAGGGAAAAATAAATTGTCGTGGTCCATAGAAGAACTATTGTTTTCTGTTCATTGAAAGTGTGATCCATACCTTCTTCCAATTCTATTGTGAAATTTGGGGCAATACATTACTAGTAATAACTCCTTGCTTTCTTGTACGAGAAACGACTAATAATCCATGTGATGATGATGCTTGTTTAAGAAAATGGAAGAATTGAAATGATAACTTTTTCTGTGATGAACACATTGGGGTGCTTAAAGAAGTAACTAAAAGAGCCCCATATTATACAAAAATATGACAGCAAGTGACTAAAACTAATCCTGGATAAATGTGTAGTGGGTTCCTTAGTTCGAATCAAGGATGCATATTTAAAATTTAAATACAAAAGGAAAGCGATAAACCACCTTATTAAGGTTGGCCAATATCTCCAACAGAAGTACTGCAATTAATCTCTAACATGTGCTGATATATGTAATTAAATGTATGTGTTAAAGCCTGTTGAGAATTGGCAAACGCAAAAAGTGATTAAACAATATCTTGTATTGCGTTCTCATTCAGGGGAGCAGGTTTAACGCCTGAACGAATAGAAAATCCTCACGATAAAAGAAAATGGCTTCTGTACAATATTGTCTCTTGTATCTATTCGTATTTCCATTAGCAAGATTTACAGATAATTCAAAGTGAGATGTGACAGTTAGAATTCAATTGCTACATATTTCTGTTCAGAAATTACATTGTTCACTTCTCTATGCAATCAGAACCATAGACACTATTAAGAGGTTGCCCACACGTCCTTTCCTAAGACCAGGAAATCCTAAGTAGTTTAGCAGAGAAACTTGAATTAATTCTTTCCGTGATTGGTAGAATTTCAAGGTCTATAATAACATAAAATTAAAATTCGTGGCCCCAATCGTACATTTTCAATTAACTTGGATTTTGTCTTATTATGCTTCGGGTATTTTGCCGTGGCTACGATACTAGACTTAATTAATTACTATCAAGTTCCGCTTATTATTGGTTAAAACATCTTTCTCAAATATTATTATATTACTATATATTTTTGTTTAAAAAAATATATATTTTAAATTTGTTTTGGCAGATTGCAACTTTTCATTTGGTTATGCTTTAGCAATTTGCCTGCACGAAGTTGACATAGTTTTCAAACCTCCATTTTTTTTAATGTTCCAAACTTTCCAATACGCACAATCCTCTTGAAAAGTACTTTGGCAGTATGGTATGTCGAAGCATCTACGTTTGACAAACAATTTGTCCATAGCAGCAGCAATATCCGGAAACAATGGTCTAATTCAGAAAAATCTCGTAGGTACATACAAGAAAGATGTGCTTTGAGATTTAAGTTGGAATCTAAAAAACACATTAGTATTCAACGTTAACGTGCATATATAAACACCACAAACAATCCTGCATACCACACCACAGCATAACACATCTTTCACACTTTTCACTAGCCACACTGAAGCAGTAGTTCCAATTATTGTCACAACAAACTAGTAACCATGGCTGCAAAAAATCATATCTATCATATTTCACTGGCATTCCTTTTCTGCATGGTATTCTGGGTTTTCCAAGTCACATGTCGCTCTCTTCCAGATGCCTCCATGTATGAGAGGCATGAACAATGGATGATTCGTTATGGCAGAGTGTATAAGGACCCTCAGGAAAGGGAAAAGCGTTTCAGGATATTCAAGGAAAATGTGAATTTCATTGAAGCCTTCAACGCTGCTGCCAATAAACCTTACGAGCTAGGCATTAATAAATTTGCAGACCTCACCAACGAGGAGTTCATAGCATCCAGAAATAGGTTCAAGGGGCATATGTGTTCCTCAATCATAAGGACAACCACTTTCAAGTATGAAAATGTGACTGCAATCCCATCCACAGTGGATTGGAGGCAAAAGGGTGCAGTGACACCCGTGAAGGACCAAGGTCAATGTGGTAAGCAAATGCTTCATTCTTCACTGACATTTCCATGTCATATTAAACCGAATTATTATCTAATATTAATTTATCTTGTAGGATGTTGTTGGGCATTTTCCGCGGTTGCAGCAACTGAAGGAATTCATGCACTGACTTCTGGAAAGTTGATCTCTTTGTCAGAACAAGAACTTGTTGATTGTGACACAAAGGGTGTAGACCAAGGTTGTGAAGGTGGTCTTATGGATGATGCTTTCAAATTCATCATCCAAAATCATGGACTCGACACTGAAGCCAATTACCCGTATAAGGGTGTTGATGGAAAATGCAATGCAAAGGCAGAAGCCATCCATGCTGCTACCATTACTGGCTACGAAGATGTTCCTGCTAACAATGAGAAGGCCCTTCAGAAAGCTGTTGCAAATCAACCAGTTTCAGTAGCCATTGATGCCAGTGGTTCTGCTTTTCAGTTTTACAAGAGTGGTGTTTTCAGCGGTGCATGTGGAACTGAGTTAGATCACGGTGTCACTGCAGTGGGTTATGGTGTTAGCAACAATGGGACTCAGTATTGGCTGGTAAAGAACTCATGGGGAACAGAGTGGGGTGAAGAAGGGTACATTAGGATGCAAAGGGGTGTAGATGCAAAGGAAGGACTGTGTGGCATAGCCATGCTAGCATCTTACCCTACTGCATAATTCTAAAATTTGAACACCACTATTCCTAGACTGCATACAGTTTTACATATTTTACAAGTCTCAATTTCCATTGCCACTTTTGTATAAACAGTGTATTCTCACATGAATCATGTATTTGTACCTATTAATGATGAAATGAAAAATTAGTCTTGTGACCTATGATATACATGCATTTTATGGTGGTGCATTTATGTAAACTTTATTTATTTAATTTAACAAGTGCTTGTAGTAATTGTTAACGAACTACTGATAACGTGCGTGCGATAGTGGTGTAGAAGGTGACGCTTCCCTCCCTCGTTCTGCTTTGAAACAATGGCAGAAGAATTATCGACAGCAAATCCGCAATCGCAAAAGAGCCAATTGAGTAGTTGAATTCATTGTCATAACTCAAAAGAAATATGATAAACTGTGAGTATGTCATTCTGTATACTTTTTCTCCTACTCGAGATAGAAAGGTCTTCACAAGTTGAAAACACGGATACTGTACAAAATCTCCTCTAATCTATGTCAGCTTCCTAAAGAATGAAATTTATCGTCAATTCAAGCAAGAAGTTATGCGTTGGAAGACATCTTCGCTGCAAGGAATTGTGAGGCCACCCATGGGATGATCATATCCAAACTCTTCCTCCACCTGACTTAACAAGTCTTGGAATGAAGGTTGGTTCAAGTACGACAGTGAGATCACAAATCGCTTCATTTTCTCTCCCACGTATACCGAAATATAGCCCTTTGGTGCATCCACCGCTTTTGAAGACGCTTCATTTTCTACAAATAATGCCTTTCTGATTCAAGATAAACGAAAACCCATTGTTTAAGGAAAGTCTTGAAAATAAGATTTAGAATTTTCGATGATGTGGTTTGTGGTTGTCCCAAATGCTTGTAGCCCTAAATATTTATAGATAAAAGGATATGCAAAGGGGTTATTAATTGGTTACTTCAACTATTGGTGGATTGTTATGAGATAGGAGCCATGGGACCAAATGAGAGACAAGGCATATGGTGTTGTCTAGGAGGACTCTCTTCCTTATCAATGTAACGTGCTATGGTAGATAATACAAGTCCCACCTTCTGGATGTATGATAAAGAAAGTCTAATGTGAAACTTAATCAAGGTGGTGGGTTCGGAGACATCATTTATGCAAATGTCATGCAGTGCTGCTTAGAATTTGACGTACAGAGGAGATAAGAGAAGAATTAACATTGAATGCATGATCATATTATGAGCCACTATGAAACAATTAGTCTTTCTTTTTCATAGAACAAGAAGGTGGGACATGTATTATCCACTATGAAACAATTATTTAAGAAAGTCCTTCTGGACAGCACCACATGCTATATCTCATTTGGTCCTATGACTATCCTTCACCAATAATTAATCCTTTCTTGCATATCGCTGTTCTCTATATATACTCATGGCTGTAAGCATTTAGGACCAACAAATCATTCTCTTCCCAAAGCATTCAAAATTCAAGAACTTATTCTCAAGACTTTTTCTTAAACCCGTTCTCTTCACATATCAGTACAGTATGGGTTTTCGTTTACCTGGTATCAGAAAGGCAATATTTACAGCAAATCAAACATCTTCAAAAGCAGCTGATGCACAAAAGGGATATCTTGCAGTCTATGTCGGGGAGAAAATGAAGCGATTTATGATCCCTGTATCATACTTGAACAAACCTTCATTCCAGCACCTGTTGAGTCAAGCAGAGGAAGAGTTTGGATATGATCATCCCATGGGTGGCCTCACAATTCCATGCAGTGAAGAAGTCTTCCAACATATAACTTCTTGCTTGAATGGACAATAAATCTTACACTTTAGGAGACTAACATAGATTAGTGGAGACATTTTGTCCACTAGACTTCTTCTCAACTTGTAAAGATCTCCCTTTCGTGAGAAAGAGGAAATAGGAACAGAATAAAAAAATCATAAAACATGATTTTTTTTGTGTAATGAAAATTAACTCAACCTGTCTAACAATAACGGCAAACTGATATTTATATCGTAAAATATGTCCCAAAATTATATACACAGATGGACTTTGAAGTTAAATATCGGACTCATCGATTTAAATTTATCAAAAAGAAAAGATTGGAAAGGCATAAATATAGAGCAACTAGTTAATATTCATTGAAGCTGTGGAACGAGTTCTAATTTTCTATCCACAAAAGTTTGAGGCGTCTTATTCTATTACCATTGTGAAATTTGGGGCGATAAGTTGTAATCATTCCATGCATTTTCGCAAAAAGACAACTAATAATCCAAGATATAGTTCTACTGCTACTTGTTTAGGAAAATGGAAGAGCGAGTAATAAATTACTACGTGGTTCTAAAAGAATAAACTAAAACCGGGAGTACTAAATTTATTAAGATTTGCAAAAGCAAAATGTGTTCAAAAATGTCTAATATTTTGGAACCCATCCTCCTTCCATGGAATTGTCAAACCACCCATTGCATGATCATATCCAAATTCTTTTTCTGCTTGACTCAGCAATTCTTGAAATGAAGGTTGGTCTAAATATGATACTGGCATCAGGAACCTTCTCATCTTATATCCTACATAAGATAGCCTTTTGGAACTTCAACCCTCTTCTACGCTGCTTGCGTTGTCGGAAAAGATGCTCGCTTTACAATAGCTGATATGCGAAAACCCATTGTTTTATGTTGCCCCACACAACAAATAATATACCGATGAGAAAGGACTTTTATATGAAAGAAATATTTAAATTCTGACACTTCAGGAATACAGCAACTTGTCATTTTAGATAACCCAAGAAATAGTCTATAAATACTTGCTGAGGGCCTCTGCAATCAAATTCCACGATGGATTATGTTGGGGTTTTCTATGTTGTAAAATTTAAATTAGTAGTTTGGTATTCCTATAAAAGTATTAATGGTTTTAGGCATGAGTGATATAATCAAGAAATATAGGTTGTATTTAATAGGTATCATGATTTACTTTTGGCATTTGAAGAGACAAACATTTTACCCATGAATACTTATAACAATTCTTTTGAAATCCGTAGCAGGAGAAATATTGAGAGATTAAAAGAAAACAAAGTACTGTCAATTTTTACTTTCTGCCTACTTGTTGCCAACAAATTGGCATTAGAGCTTGTGTCTGTGAGGTGAGTGTGAGAGAATCTACCAAGCCTCAAGAGAGAACGTTGCGGTGTGTGTTGACTGAGAGAGAGGAGCGACTAACACTACTAGAAAAATGGTTAATAGTGACCGAAAATTCAGTCACTGATAGTAACTGAATTAGTGACTAATTTCCATTTTATATTTAGTAACTGATTTAGTGACTAAAATTTCAGTCACGGAAATCGGTCATTGATTCGGTCACCAAATCGAGTCATTGATTCAGTCACTACTAGAAAAATGGTTAATAATGATCGAAATTAGTGACTGAAAAATTCAGATTACTAGTAATAACTAAATCGGTGACTGATTTCTCTTTTTATATATAGTGACTCGATTTAGTGACTAAAATTTCAATCACTAAACAAATAATATATAAATTAATAACCATTTTTTATTTATATAAATAATTTTTAAAAATATTTTAATAATATATTAGATATAAATCTACTTAATAATTTAAAATAATTGATAAACTTTTTAATAACATTATAAAAAATTTAAAAAATAGTTTATTAACTTATTAAATAATTTAGTAATATAATTATTTGATTTTATTTTTTAATTTAGTATGTGAATAAAAAAATTAAAATTAATTATTAAATTAGTCATTAAATTAATTATTAATTTAATCTCTTTTATATATATATATATATATATATATATATATATATAATCAATGATTAAATTAATTATTAATTTAGTCTCTTTTTGATATATATATATATATATATATATATATATATATATATATATATTACTTTTATGTTAATAAAAATGTATTTCAATGTATTTATAAAAAAATTAAAATTATTTTAATTATTGAATTGATATTTCAAATTTATATTAATATTTTAAATAATTTAGTAATTGGATAAATATTTTAAGTTTATATTAGTATTTTTATAAAAGTGTAAAGATTAAGTGAACTTATTTTAAAATTTAATTAAACATAATAATATAATATACTATTAATCATAAATCTGTAAAGATTTAATTAGAAATTAGTTTTAAGTTTTATCGTTTTTATTTAAAAAAATTGTTAAAAAAATCAAAATAATTAATTAAAATAAATAATTTTAATTTAATAAATGTGTTAATATTATTAGTTATTGGAGAATTAAATTTATAATAATAATTATATTAAATTATAGAATTAATAAAATTTAAATTATTGGTATTTTTTTAATCATGAAACTAAAATTTGATAATATTAATAAATTAAAATAAAAAAAATTATATATATATCACTTTAATTATTTTAATTAAAAATAATTTCATAAAAAAACTAATATTTGAAAATAAAAATGCAAAAGTATATAGTTTTTCTTTTATTTAATTATATTTTTTATTTTTTATTTTTTGGGTTTTAGTCCATAACAACAATTTAGTTGCTCTAATTTCCACAAAAATATATAATTTCTCTTATTTTAATCAGATTAAGAAAATTATTACTAATAATATTCAAAACCAGTATCTTAGAGTTGGATACTAATATTCCAACCACTAAACTGTTAGAATTTTTTAATAAAAAATTACAAATAAATTATATTTATATACAAATAAATGTATATCCGTGTAAATATATAAATACAAATATATTTATATATTTTGATATATTTATATGTTTGATGTGAGGATCACGCTGTAGAGGTGAAAGTGTGTGTCGAGTGAGTTTTCAAAATTTGATGTCAGATTTGTGAGCGAGTCTCTTTATATGAATTTGTAATTGAATGATAGAATATAATCTTTATAATTTATTTATATAATGATATAAAACAATTGTTTTCTTTATTTATTTTTATTTTATTTTAGTTTATTCTTTTTATCTTTATTATTTAATTAAAATTCTTATATTAAAATAATTTTTTCATTATTATAAATAATTAAATATTTATTTTTAAAAATTATTTAATTTAACAAATTATTATGAATTAATCTATGTCTGGAAAAAATAATTATTAAAAGATGATTTTGATTAATTTATAATAATATATGTTAGGAAAAAAGTGTTCTATTAATAATCATAATTAGATTAATTTATAATAATTTGTTAAATTAAATAATTTTAAAAATAAATATTTAATTATTTTTAATATTGAAAAAATTATTTTAATATAAGAATTTTAATTAAATAATAGAAGAATAAATATAAGAAGAATAAATTAAAATAAAATAAAAATAAATAAAGAAAAAAATTATTTTATATCAGTATATAAATAAATTATAAAGATTATATTGTATCATTAAATTATAAACTCATATAAAGAGACCCGTCCACAAATTTGACATCAAATTTTAAAAATCCACTCGACATACTTTCAACCTCGAACGCGTCCTCACATTCAACATATATATATATATATATATATATATATATATATATATATATATATATATATGTATTTGTATTTATATATTTATATTTATATATTTACACGGATATATATTTTTATTTGTATATAAATATAATTTATTTATAAACTTTTATCAAAAATTCCTAGTAGCTTAGTGGTTGGTGTATCAGTCTCTCTTAACTCTAAGGTACTAGGTTCGAATTTTGCTAGAAGTAACAATTCTTTCAATCTAATAATAATTCAAATTTTTAAAAAATATAATAAATAATAATATATTATAAAAGGTATAAAATAGAAAGGGGTTATAAAAAAATATTTTTAATTTTTTAATGTTTTAATATTTTTAATTTTTTAATGTTTTTGTTAGTGACCAATATAGTGATCTGACTTAATCGATCACTGATTCGATGAATCGAAATCAACGACCAAGGAAATAGTGACCGATTTGGGTTGGTTACTATTTCAGTCACTATTTTAGTTAGTGACCGATGTTGATCATTTAGTGACAAAAAATTTGGTCACTATTTGATGTTTTTGTTGTAGTGTAATAGTTTTGTGACGTGTATGAGTTGAATGCAAACACTTGAGAGAAATGGCAGCCAACAGAACTGGCGTGACCGAGGTCAGGCTCGGGGTGGCCGGACAAACACAAATAATATTGAATGCCATAACTGTGGAAAGTATGGACATGTTGTCAAAGATTGCTACTCGGTAAAATGCTACAATTGTGGAAAACTAGGTCATATTTCTAAAGATTGTAGGTCCGAGAACAAAAAGGAGGAACCAACAAACTTCCTTGCTGAGGAAGAAGATGAAGAATTGTTGATGGTGACAAACATTCCAGAAACTGAGGTCAAACCGAGCTGTTCTAATAACTCAATTTGGTACTTGAATACCGGCGCAAGTAACCACATGTGTGGTGACGAACGCTTATTCAAAATACTTTCAAAGGTGGAGTCCGGATCCATTTCTTTCGGCAATGTTTCGAAAGTAGCTGTCAAAGGCCGAGGAATAATCTAGTATCAACAGAGAAATGGGCAGATCGGAGAGATCAGAGATATATACTACATACTTGATCTCAAAAGCAACATACTGAGCATGAGACAGTTAATGGAGAAGGGGTACTTAGTTCTGATGAAGGACCGAGAACTACAACTAAAGGATAAATTCGGGAGGCTCATTGCTCTGATAGAAATGAAGAAAAATCACATGTACAAACTTGAGCTAAAAATAGTTAAAGATAAATGTATGCAACTTGATACGGAGGATGAGGTCATGAAGTGGCATTTTCGATTCGGTCATATTCACTTCAGTGGGTTGACCGAGCTAGTGAAAAAGGAGATGGTGTTCGGACTGCCTAAAATGGAATTCAAAAAAAGGTTCTATGAAGAATGTGTGATCGGGAAGCAAGCGAGGACTTATTTCCCAAGGAGTTCAGAGTACTGAGCAAAGGAGAAACTCGGACTGATCCATACCGATTTGTGTGGGCCAATAACTCTAGAATCTTTCAGTGGTAAGAGATACTTCGTCTTTTTCATTGATGATTTCTCGAGAAAAATGTTGGTTTATTTTCTGAAGGGAAGTCAGAAGTGTTTAAAACTTTCAAGAAACTCAAAGTGATGGTGGAGAAAGAAACAAGCAAAGTCATCAAAGCAGTCTGATCTGACAAAGGAGGCGAGTTCACTTTTGCTGAGTTTAACAAATACTGTGAGGAACATGGGATCAAGCGTTTCTTGACTGCCCCATATTCTCTGCAACAAAACGGTGTAGCGAAATGAAAGAACCGAATCATTCTTGATATGGTTCGATCTATGTTGAAAGGGAAGAATATACTGAAGAAGTTTTGAACAGAGGCGGTGCAATGCGCAGTCTATGTGAAAAATAGATGTCCACATGCAAAGCTAGGCAAGAAGACACCTCACGAGATTTGGAGTGGTACGAAGCCAAGTGTCTCTCATCTGAAGGTGTTCGGTAGCGTGGCCTATGGGCAAGTACCAAGTCAGCACATGACAAAATTAGAAGATCGGAGTAAGAAGTACATATTTATCGGGTATGATGAAAAATCTAAAGCATATAAATTATTTGATCCTGTCAACAATAAAGTGTGCTAAGCCGTGATATTCACATGAAGGAAACAAAGCAATGGTGCTGGAGTAACCCGGTCGAAGAAGAAACTAGCTCAAAAATTTTTGTGCCTTCAACTGCAACAACCACCGAGAGTCCTCAGACGAAGAAATAGAGCCACAACAGCCCAAGATGAGAAGTCTGTAGGAAATATATGACACTACAAATGAAGTTCATGTTGTATGTCTTCTGGCTAACTCTGAAGACTTGAGTTTTGAGAAAGTTGTCCAAGATGAGAAGTGGAGAACAACCATGGATGAGGAGATTGGAGCGATTGAACGCAACAAAACTTGGGAATTGACCGATCTTCCTGAAGGAGCTCGACCCATTGGAGTAAATTGGGTGTACAAAAAGAAGATGAATGTTGAGGGAGAGGTTGAGCGTTATAAGGCTCGACTTGTGGTGAAGAGTTATAGACAAAAGGAGGAAATCGACTATGATGAAGTATTTGCTCCTATCACGAAAATGGAGTCAATCCGACTTCTGATCTCAGTAGCTGCTCAGAACCAATTGTCGATTCTACAGATGGATGTGAAGTCGGTCTTTCTAAATGGAGTGTTGAAGGAGGAGGTGTACGTCGAACAACCACTCGGGAAAACAACTTTTACTTGGCTATCAAAAAAGCAACCCATTGTAACTTTGTCGACCTGCAAGGCCGAGTATGTGGCGGCCTCTTGGAGTATGTGTCATGCAGTCTGGCTTTCAAATCTACTAAGGCATCTGGGAGTGATCCGAGACGAAGAGACTGTAATCCAAGTTGATAACAAATTGGCGATCGAGTTGGCAAAGAACCCGGTTAATCACGGAAGGAGCAAGCACATCGACGTTCGATTTCATTTCATTCGAGAACAAGTCAGAGAAGGAAAGGTCGAGCTAGAGCATGTTGAAAGCCGAGCTCAAGCTGCAGATGTATTCACCAAGTCACTGCCAACCACACAGCTGGAGAATTGTAAAAGGCTGATTGGATTGAGAGATGAGAAGAGTATTTAAGTTTAAGGGGGAGATTTGTTGTAAAACTTAAATTAGTCGTTTGGTATTTCTAGAATAGTATTAATGGTTTTAGGCATGAGTGACATAACCAAGAAATATGAGCTATATTTAATAGATATCATGATTTACTTTTGGTATTTGAAGAGGTAAACATTTTACTCATAAATACTTGTAACAACTCATTTGAAATCGTAGCAAAAAAAACATTGAGAGATTAAAAAAAATAGAGTGCTGCCAACTTTTACTTTCTGCCTATTTGTTGACAACATACTAAAGCACTAAGGATCACATGGTGTTGTCTCACAGCTCTCTTACAAGCATATTTACTTTCTGAGATTGTGGCCAACAAAATACGCCCCTGAGAACCTAATGTTTTTTCATGCACTGCGATATAGCCTTTCCAATGGTGGATATGCCTTAGACCTCTCACATGCTTCTCCAAATAATTAAGATGACAGTTGTGTTGATATACCATGCACCAATAATATCAGAGTGATAGATAGCAACAGTAACAATTAAGCAATCAGATTGACAGTTCTGAATAAGTGTTTGAATGTAAGAAGAGAAACAATGTTCAATTCATGATCATGAGAAATTTTGAACCACAATTTATATGTAAGGCAAATTCTAACCGACACCGGTATAAAAGTTGCACAAGTTTAGTTCGTTGGCCCCGCCCCACTTAATAATTATTATCATGATATACTTTCATTTTTTTTTTTTGTTATTATGTGATTCTTTTCAAAGGAGGAAGGGCCTTCACTAGAAAAGGAGGGACACCTCTATCTTAACTACTATCACATGTTTCATTGATTCATGAGAAAGTCCTCAAGACAACACCATATGCTCTTGTCTCTAAGTTGGTCCCATTACTCCTATCTCATAGACCTCCTTCACCAATAATTCATGTAGCCACAGCCTTCTTACATATCTTTTTTTTCTATAAATATTCATGACTTCAAGCATTTAGGAACCAACACAAATCATTCATATCCTAAAGCAATCAAAGCTTATTCTCCACACTTCTCTTTAACCATACTCATCTCAAACCAACACAACAATGGGTTTTCGTTTACCTGGTATCAGAAAGACACTATTGGCAAATAATCAAGCATCTTCAAAAGCAGTAGATGTTCAAAAGGGCTTTCTCGCAGTTTACGTCGGAGAGAAAATGAAGCGGTTTGTGATCCCTGTATCATACTTGAACCAACCTTCTTTCCAGAACCTGTTGAGTCAAGCTGAGGAAGAATTTGGATATGATCATCCCATGGGTGGTCTCACAATTCCATGCAGCGAACATGTCTTCCAACATATAATTTCTTGCTTGAATTGACAATAAATCGCACATTTAGGTGACTAACATAGATTAGTAGAGAAATTTTGTATAGGCGTCTTCTCAACACTAGAGTGACAAAGTCATTTTTCATAGAGTGCGTATTACGTAGCTAAAGAACATTCTGTCAATACTATACATATATACGACCTCTCCATGGTTGTACAAGTAATTATTCTTTAATGGCGAAATCAATTCTGTCTCTAAGGATTTCCTCCATACCACTACTTTTACCTTTATTTATTTTATGGTTCGGATACCTTTTGCTTGTATTATATAGCCAGGACTCATTCTTCATTAGTAATTTACTGATAGCAAGTGCACTGTACAATATTGTGTTCATGGAAGAAATACATTAATATATATGCACGACCTATAACAGGAATGAGTGCTTAAAAAGATACATCGAATAGTAAACAGTATAATAGGGTCCAACTTTTTTAATTATGCAGTAGGGTAAGATGCTTGCATAGCTATGCCACAGAGTCCTTCCTCAGAATCCACACCCCTTTGCATCCTAATGTACCCTTCTTCACCCCAAACGGTTCCCCATGAGTTCTTTACCAGCCAATACTCAGTTCCATCATCACCAACGCCATATCCCACAGCTGTGACACCGTGATCCAATTCAGTTCCACATGAGCCAGTGAAGACACCACTCTTGTAAAATTGAAAGTCAGAGCCACTGGCATCAATGGCTACAGACACTGGTTGATTGGCCACAGCCTTCTGCAGTGCTTTCTCATTGTTGGCAGGGATATCCTCATACCCAGTAATGGAAACTGCATGCTGAGATGCTTCATTTGCATTGCAGGTTCCATCAACACCCTTGTATGGGTAATTGGCTTCAGTATTGAGTCCATGATTTTGGATGATGAATTTGAAAGCATCATCCATAAGACCACCTTCACAACCTTGGTCCACACCCTTTGTGTCACAATCAACAAGTTCTTGTTCCGACAAAGAGATCAATTTTCCAGTAGTCAGTGCATGAATTCCTTCAGTTGCTGCAACAGCAGAAAAGGCCCAACAACATCCTAAAATACAAATTATAGTTAGATATCAACCATTATTATTTAACTTCATAATAATGAATAATGAAACACTTACCACATTGACCTTGGTCCTTGACGGGTGTCACTGCACCCTTTTGCCTCCAATCCACTGTGGATGGCACTGCAGTTACATTTTCATACTTAAAAGAGGTTGTCCTTAAGATTGAGGAACACATGTGACCCTTGAACCTATTTCTTGGTGCTACGAACTCCTCATTGGTAAGGTCTGCAAATTCATTAATGCTTAGCTTGTAAGGTTTAGTTGCAGCATTGTTGAAGGTTTCAATGTAATTCACATTTTCCTTGAATATCCTGAAACGTTTTTCCCTTTCCTGAGGGCTCTTATACACTTTGCCGTAACGAGCCATCCAGTTCTCGTGCCTCTCATACATCGAGACATCTTGCAGAGAGCGAGATGTGACTTGAAAGGCCCAGAATGCCATGAAGAAAAGTAGTGCCATTGAAATATGATAGAAATGATTTTTGGCAGCCATGGTATGTAGAGTTGTGTGAGAAATATGGGAACTAATAGTTGTGGTTGGTTAGTGAAATGTGTGAAAGATGTGTTGAGAGGTTCCCAAGACGATTTGTGGTATTTATGGTAAAGTCAAGTTGAATCGTAAACTAATCTTCTTGTGTGCAACTCAAATATGAAACTACCTTTGGCTAAACGTCCGAATGAGAATATTTTGAATAAGATTCTTGGATTGTATGGAGGTGTGGGTACTCCAGACAAATTATTTGTCAAGCGTAACGTATAGGCACTGCATACGGTGGCAGAGTAGTTTTCAAAAAATAACTTGTTTGTGGGTGTTGGAAAAGTTTGGAATTATAAAAATGAAGGTTTGAAATTTGTTTTGTTGTTTTATGTGCATGCATGTTGCTAACGCAGAACAAAATAAAGTGTTCTTCCCTTCTAGCGTTCCAAATCTAATATAATATAGCTTTATTTATTTCTTTATCTTTATGCTTTTTTTTTTTCTTATTTGTAATTTTTAGTTACGCACAGTATGATATGACAAATCAATAAGTTTAGTCTCTGCATAATTTTTTTAGCCGTTTATTGTCAGAATTTTGTTTTATAGCAGTTTTATACTGATAAAATTTTATCTGGAATTAACGTTAGATTTTAAGGATTAGTTATATATATATATATATATATATATATATATATATATATATATATATGTGTGTGTGTGTGTGTGTGAAACATACATAAAATAAATTATAATAATTAACTTAATATTATTGACTGTATTTTTTCTGTATTATACCCACATATCTATCAATATTCATGCTTTTTAATTTTAGTCAAACAAACATTAAGGTTTTATTAAGGCTCTAATTCACTCAAATCTTTTACAATCAGTATCAATAAACAATAAACTTCTCGAACCAAACAAAAAGTTTGAAGTCAGTATAAAATAAAATCAGACATTAAATATTGAAGTAATATATTAGTGGAGCAAAAATATGTTAATTATTAAAAAAATAAAATAAACAGATATTGCAGCAAAATAGCAAAATGGTGTGGATTGAAAGCATTAGGGCCTTCAACTTAAATTAGATAACGATACTGTTGAAAATATAAAATTGAATGAGATTTTGCAAAAGGTAAAAAGTGTTTAAAAAATGTTTTGTTTTATATTCTCATGCTGACAATAGTTTTCAAAACTTTCAACAGAATTATACAAGAAATCAAAGTAAAAAAAAATCCTCATAATAATAACAGAAAGTACCATCTGTAAAAACTTGCCTCATCACTGTCTCTATTAACATATTTTACAGCTCACTCAAGTGAATGGTGACAATTAGGAACTTATCCTTTTTGCATGGTAATGGCAAACAACATGTTGGATTATTGTATCCTAATTCTTCTTCTGCTTGACTTAGTAATTCTTCAAAAATATGTCTGTCTCTATTAAAAATGGTGTGGATTGAATGCATTAGTTCAATGAGAGTGCATACCTCACATTCCTCGGTAATGGTTGTTCATGAATTGCAACATAGCTAATACAAGGGTGGATATGCTTTGGACATATCACGTGTTTCTTCTTCAAATATTTGAGATGACACTGCTATTAATATCAAAGTGATTGATAACAACTGGTAAACCTTAAGCAGACCAGATTGACAGCTCTGAATAAATGTTTGTACCATAAACCACATTTTTTCTATACCACAAATTCTAACTCACATCAGCATGAAATCTGTACGCAGTAAGTTCATTGCCTCCGCCCCACCTTAATAGTTGTCAACATGATCAACTTTGATTTTTTTTTTTGTTTTCATATATTTATTTTCAAGAGGGGAAATCTGTTGGCCTTAACTGAGAAGGTGGGATAGTATTAACTACTATAACATGTTATGTTCAATCAAGAGCAAGTTCTCAAGACAACACCATACACCCTTGTCTCTCGGTTGGTCCCATTACTCTATCTCATAGCCCTCCTTCACCAATAATTCATGTAGCTAATGGCTTGTTACGTATCCTTTTTCTCTATATATATTCATGGCTTTAAGCATTTCGAACCAACACAAATCATTCACATCTAAAGCATTCAAAATTCAAAAGCTTCTTCTCAATACTCCTCTCAAACCAACACAACAATGGGTTTCCGTTTACCCGGTATCAGAAAGGCATTATTTGCAGCAAATCAAGCATCTTCAAAAGCTGTGGACGTGCCAAAGGGATATCTTTCAGTCTATGTTGGAGAAAAAATGAAGCGGTTTGTGGTCCCTATATCATACTTGAACCAACCTCCATTCCAGGACTTGTTGAGTCAAGCTGAAGAAGAGTATGGATATTATCATTCCATGGGTGGTCTCACAATTCCTTGCAGCGAAGATGTCTTCCAACGCATAACTTCTTCCTTTAATTGAAAATAAATCGCTGAGTTTTAGAGACTAACGTAGATTAGTGGAGACATTTTGTACAATAGGAGTCTTCTGAATATATAGACTGACAAGTTCATATATCATAGTTTGTCATAACGTGGTTAAACAACGCTAGGTCAATACTATGCATACATACACCCTTTGTATCATTGTTATGAGCAACAATTGTTTCATAGAGAATTCAATTATCTCTCTCAGAATCTCTTCCTATCCTTACTATTTTTCTCTTCTTTATGTCATGGTTCTGATATCTCTAGCTTAGATTAAAGAACTCATAATTAATAACCGTGATTCAGTTTTTATTGGATAGTAATTGATTGATAACAAGTGCAATTTACAATATTGTGTTCTCGCCCGGGATACAGTAATATATACTATCTGTACGAGTGATGCTTAAAAAGAAACATATAGAATTGTAAATAGTAACGTATCCAAATTTTTTAATTATGCAGTAAGATGCTTGCATAGCTATGCCAGAGACCTACCTCCACACCCTTTGCATCCTAATCTACCCTTCTTTACCCCATGAGTTCTTAACGAACCAATACTCAGTCCTATCATCACTAACATCAAATTTCACAGCAGTGACACCGTGATCTAATTCACTTCCACATGAGCCAGAGAAGACGTCACTCTGTCTTTACTTTGATTCTGGATTATACAAACCATGTTATACGAATTCAACTTTTTACAATTTGAATAAAAAATTCTAAAAATAATTATTTTCATGTACCAAGTCTAGTTAGACTAGATTGATGGACCAATAAATCTACTACAGACCTACTGATTCTTAAACCAAAAGAAATGAAAGATGAAAAATCTTCATAGATGTAATTTCAAAGTCAGTTGGAATAATTATTTGGCACAATGGTCACAACAAAAGACACACAATGAGCTGAATTGAGATGTGACTTTCATTTATTTATGCAGCACAAATTGAGAAACACCATGAAACATTTCATATGTGCCACTGTTGTTTTGATATATTTCAATAAAATGATGTTCAATTAAGACCATTAACTTTAGTTTTATGTTTTACTATAGAACGAAAAAATCATTCTACCCCGTCCCAAATAAATAAATTCAAGTTCATCTTTGGCCCTATCAAGATACTATTAGCTTTTCCCACACCGTATCAACCCCCTAACACTGTCTAAAGGTCTTGTTACAGACAAAAGTAACAAAGCAATACATAAACAGAAACAGAGAAATTGAATCATTGTCATTCCTCAAAAATTGGTAAATCTTTACAAGTTGAGAAGATCTCTGTTCTATATAATGTTTACTAATCTATGTCAGGCTTTATTGTTGTACATTCAAGTGACAAGTTATATGTTGGAAAACATCTTCACTGCAAGGTATTGTGAGGCCACCCATGGGATGATCATATCCAAACTCTTCCTCAGCTTGACTCAACAACTCCTGGAATGAAGGTTGATTCAAGTATGATACTGGGATTACAAACCGCTTCATTTTCTCTCCCACATATACTGAAAGATAGCCCTTTGGTGCATCCACCGCTTTTGAAGATGCTTCATTTCCTACAAATAGTGCCGTTCTGAATCCAGATAAACGAAAACCCATTGTTGTATTGATCGGGTTCAAGACTCTTGAAAATAAGATTTTGAATTTTAGATGATATAAGGTTTGTGGTTGTCCCGAATGCTTGTAGCCCTAAATATTTATAGATAAAAGGATATGCAAAAAGGTTATTAATTGATCACTTGAATTATTGTTGGATTGTTATGAGATAGGAGCCATGGAACCAAATGAGAGACAAGGCATATGGTGTCTAGGAGGACTCTCTTCATTATCAATGTAACATGCTATGGTAGATAATACAAGCCCCACCTTCTGGATCTATGACAAAGAAAGTCTAACGAGGAAAATTAATCAAGGTGGTGGGTTCGGAGACATCATTTATGCACATGTCATGCAGTGTTGCTTGGAATTTGACGTACAGAGGAGATAAGAAGAGAATCAACATTGAATGCTTGGTCATATTATGAGGCACTACGAAACAATTAGTCTTTCTTCTTCATAGATCAATAAGGTGGGACATGTATTATCTACTATAACACGATACGTTGCTATTTACAAAAGTCCTTCAGGACAGCACCACATGCTATATCTCATTTGGTCCTATGACTATCCTTCTCCAGTAATTAATTGTTTCTTGTATATCATGTTATCTATATATACTCATGGCTGTAAGCATTTAGGACCAACAAATCATTCACATCCCAAAGCATTCAAAATTCAAGAGCTTATTCCCAAAACTTTTCTTATAATATAAATACAGCAATGGGTTTTCGTTTACATGGTATCAGAAAGGCAATATTTGCAGCAAATCAAACATCTTCAAAAGCAGCTGATGCACAAAAGGGTCATCTTGCAGTCTATGTCGGGGAGAAAATGAAGCGATTTGTGATCCCTGTATCATACTTGAATAAACCTTCATTCCAGCACCTCTTGAATCAAGCAGAGGAAGAGTTTGGATATGATCATCCCATGGGTGGCCTCACAATTCCTTGCAGTGAAGAAGTCTTCCAACATATAACTTCTTGCTTGAATGGACAATAAATCTCTCACTTTAGGTGACTAACATAGATTAGTGGAGACATTTGTACAATAGGCATCTCCTCAACTTGTAAAAATCTCCCTTTCGTTAGAAAGAGGAAATAGAAACAGAATAACAAAATCTCAAAATGGTATTTTTTTGTGTAATGAAAATGAACTCAACTATTCAAGAATCTCCTCAGTTTTTTCAGTTTATCAGTTTCAATGTTTACTTCTATCTGTATGACCAAGGTTAAATTCAGCTAAATAACCAGATTCTGTGGTGAAAATTTTCAAACGCAGGTGTAGATCACATGATTCCTAGAAGGGTAGAGCAAAAGTATTCTTCCTTGGACCAAAGAGTAAATAAATTATTTGGGACAAACGAAGTGTACTTTGAATATACATAGGAAACTAAAATTTTTAGGAAGCAGAGTCCTTAATTAACGAGGTTGCTGGCCTGCTAAAACAGGTAACATCAACGTTTATTTTTTTGCTTCAATAAACCTGGCCTACTATGTAACAGAAGCTTTCTTTCATACCATCACGAATGGTATTGCACATTCCCTATAAAACTATATCGGGAGAAATAAATGAATGAATTCCTTTCAATAACTTGTGTTTTTCAGGTAAAATGAAACCTAAGACCTTACTATACTAGAAACATGGGATTAAAGTTTTCATACTAAATAAAGAAAAACTTTCCTTAAACCTAAACAATACGTCAAGCTCTCTAACAATTACGACAAACTAGTATTTCTATCATAGAATATCTCCTATAAATATTTATGCAGAAGGACTTGGAAGTTATCTATCCCATTTCTCGATTTAAATTTATCAAAAAGAAACGATTGGAAAGGCATATATATAGAGCAACTACTTACAATTCATTGAAGCTGTCAGGATTGTTAGGTAAACATTAAATGCATGTAGTTGAGAGGTAGTGGTTATAGAGGTAGTAGTTGAGAGGTAGTTGTTGTATTGAATGTATGTAGTTGAAAGGTAGTAGTTGTATTAAATGCATGTAGTTGAGAGGCCATATCCAAAGGGCCTATAAATTGACCATGCATCACTCATTGCAAATACATCAAATGATAATATACAGAGTGTTTTATTTAGATACTTGTTTGTCTACAAATTGGCATCAGAGCTTGAGAGTCTGAGTGTCTGAGTGCGTTAGAGAGAGTGTTTGAGAGTTAGAGAGTTTGTTTGAGATGGCCAACTTAGCTAACAGCATGCCCCTACCAAAGTTATCAAAAGGCGTAAGCTATGATAACTGGAGCCTGCAAATGAAGGCTCTCCTTGGTTCCCAAGAAGTATGGGATGTGGTCGAAAATGGGCACCAAGAACCAGAGAATATTGAAGAGCAGACGATTGCTCAGCTTGCTGCATTGAGAGCAACACGAGTAAAGGACAAAACGGCTTTGTACGTACTGTACCGAGCTGTTGATGAGTCCGGCTTTGAGAAGATAGCAAATGCTAAATCTTCAAAAGAAGCGTGGGATATTCTGGAGAAGGCATATAAAGGGGATAATCGCGTGAAGCAAGTCAGGCTTCAAACTCTTAGAGGCGAGCTTGAAAGCATGAGGATGAAAGAGGTCGAAGGGGTTGCCGAGTACATCTCCCGTGTTGAGACCGTGGTGAATCAACTCGGAAGAAATGGAGAGACGCTGCCCACTTGCCGAGTGGTAGAGAAAATCTTAAGGTCGTTAATTGACGATTTTGAGAATATCGTTTGTGCAATAGAAGAGTCCAAGGACTTGTCGGTGCTCTCGGTGGAAGAGCTTGCCGGGTCGCTTGAAGCGCATGAGCAGCGGAGAGGGAAGAAGAAAGAGGAGTCCCTTGATCAAGCACTCCAAGCAAAGGCAACCTTAAAGGAGAAGAAGGTTCCTTATGCTCAGAACACTCAAGGCCGAGGTGGTAGAGGTAGAGGAGAATATGAAAGAGGCAAGGAGTCAGTCAGTCAACAAAACTGGCGTGGTCGAAGACAAGGTAGAGGTCGTGACGGTAGAGACCGAGGTGGTCAGTCAAGCAATTCCGGAGTTGAGTGCTTCAAATGTGGGAAGTACGGTCATTTTGCTAAGGACTGTTATTCAGGTATCAAATGTTATAATTGTGGGAAGGTTGGGCATTTCGCGAAGGACTGCCGATCTGAGAGGAAGAAGGAGACAAACCTCCTCTCTGAGGACACTGAGGAAGGAGTATTGATGATGTCAAGAAGTTCGGATGTCGAGCTAAGTCCGAGCTGTTCTGACAACTCGGTTTGGTATCTTGATACAGGAGCAAGTAACCACATGTGCGGGGACGAAAACCTTTTTAAGGAGCTCACTAAAGTTGAGGTCGGACACGTGTCATTTGGAGATGCATCAAAGGTGGCAGTAAAAGGCAGAGGTACAATCTGGTACCTGCAGAAGAATAGCCGAATTGGAGAAATCAGAGACGTGTACTATGTACCCGATCTCAAAAGCAACATATTGAGTATGGGTCAGCTGATGGAGAAAGGCTACTCGGTTCTGATGAAAGACCGAGTACTATACCTGAAGGACAAGTCGGATCGTTTGATTGTCCAAGTAGAAATGAAGAAGAACAGAATGTACAAGTTGGACTTGAAGATAGTCCAAGAGAGGTGTTTGAAACTTGACGTAAAGGATGAAGCAATGATGTGGCACTTTCGATTTGGCCACTTGCATTTTGGTGGACTGACCGAGTTGGTAAAGAAAGAGATGGTGCGAGGACTCCCGTCTATGAAATTTGAAAAGAAATTATGTGAAGAGTGTGTGCTCGGGAAGCATCTGAGGACCTCATTTCCGAGGACGGTCGAGTACCGTGCAAAGGAACAACTCGGATTGATTCACACAGATATTTGTGGACCGATTACCCCTGAGTCCTTCAATGGGAAAAGGTATTTCATTTCTTTTATAGATGATTTTTCAAGAAAAACCTGGGTATATTTTTTGAAGGAGAAATCCGAGGTATTTGAGGTGTTTAAGAGATTTAAAGTAATGGTTGAGAAAGAGACTGGCATGCCTATCAAATCTGTTAGGTCTGATCGAGGAGGCGAGTTCATTTCATCCGAACTCATGAAGTATTGCGAGGAGCAAGGGATAAGGAGATTTCTGACAGCACCATACTCACCCCAACAAAACGGAGTTGCCGAGAGGAAGAATCGAACCATTCTTGACATGGTTCGAACAATGTTGAGAAGCAAAAACGTGTCAAAGGAGTTCTGGGCAGAAGCAGTGCAATGTGCCATCTATGTGCAAAATAGATGTCCACATGCTAAGCTGAACGAGAAGACACCGCAAGAAGTTTGGAGTGGAAGAAAATCGAGTGTGTCTCATCTTAAAGTGTTCGGTAGCATAGCTTATGGTCATGTTCCAGCTCAACAGAGGATCAAGCTCGAAGATAGAAGTAAAAAGTACGTGTTTATTGGGTATGATGAAAAAGCCAAGGCGTACAGGTTGTTTAACCCAATAACTAAGAAGGTCATCATGAGTCGAGATGTTCAAATTGATGAAAAAAGCGAGTGGAGTTGGAACAACCCAGAGAAGGAGTCCATAGGAAGTAGAAACTCGGAAGTTGATACACCACATACTGTGAGAGATCATGAGACTTCTGATGAAGAAGATGAACCTCTACAGCCCAAAGCGCGAAGTTTACAAGATATATACAACTTCACTGACGAAGTGCATGTTGTATGTCTCTTGGCAGATTCAGAAGACTTAAGTTTTGAAGAGGCCGTGCAGGAGAAAAGGTGGAGAAAGGCAATGGACGAGGAGATCGGAGCAATAGAACGCAACAACACATGGGAGCTAACTGATTTTCCCAAAGGAGCACGACCTATTAGCGTAAAGTGGGTGTACAAGAAGAAGACAAATGTTGAAGGAGAAGTTGAACGATATAAAGCTCGACTCGTAGTGAAGGGGTACAAGCAGAAAGAAGGAATAGACTATGACGAAGTATTCGCCCCAGTGACGAGAATGGAAACAATTAGGTTGCTGATTTCCTTAGCAGCTCAACACAGATGGACAATCTTGCAGATGGACGTAAAGTCGGCATTTCTGAATGGAATCTTGGAGGAGGAAGTATATGTTGAACAGCCACTCGGATACATGCGAAGAGGAGAAGAGAAGAAAGTGCTGAGATTGAAGAAGGCACTTTATGGCTTGAAACAAGCTCCACGAGCATGGAATGAAAGAATTGACACTTACTTCAAAAGGAATGGATATGAGCAGTGTCCTTATGAACATGCTCTATACATAAAGAAGAAAGGAGAAGATGTGATGTTTGTTGCCCTATATGTTCATGATCTTATCTTCATGGGAAATAATGCCGAGCTAATTGAAGATTTTAAAGAAGTGATGAAGAAGGAGTTTGAGATGATTGACTTGGGTCTTATGAAGTATTTTCTTGGCTTAGAAGTTGTTCAGGGAAAGGATGGCATCTTTGTGTCGCAGGAAAGGTATGCTGAGGAGATCTTGAAGAAGTTTAAGATGACAAGTTGCAACCCGGTTTCCACCCCTATGGAACCCGGTACAAAACTTTCTAAATATGCGAGATGGAGACCGAGTTGATGCGAGCAAATACCGAAGTCTCGATTGGAAGTCTTAGGTATCTTACAAATACCGGACTGCATTTAATGTTAAGTGTTGGAATAGCAAGTCGATATATGGAGGAGCCAAGGTATACTCATTGGAAG
Organism: Sphenostylis stenocarpa; assembly: GCA_963425845.1. NCBI lineage: Eukaryota > Viridiplantae > Streptophyta > Magnoliopsida > Fabales > Fabaceae > Sphenostylis > Sphenostylis stenocarpa. The sequence goes on from OY731408.1 coordinate 32,819,222, forward strand.
GCACTAAAGAGAATTCTAAGGTATGTGAGAGGAACAAGTGTCACTTGGCCTAATGTATACTAGGACGGATGATTATCGACTAGTAGACTACTCTGGATAAGTGATCGGTGTGGAGATGTTGATGACCTGAAAAGCACATCCGGATATGTATTCTTCATGGGAAACACAAGCATTCACCTGGCTTTCAAAAAAGCAGCCCATTGTAATGTTGTCAACTTGTGAAGCCGAGTACGTTGCAAGCATCCTGGAGTGTCCGTCATGCAGTTTGGCTTAGAAACCTTTTAAGCAAGCCGGAGTTGAAGCAAGAAAGAGGGACTCGTGATTCGAGTTGATAACAAGTCGGCCATTGAATTGGCAAAGAATCCGGTCAATCATGAGAGAAGCAAACATATTGATGTTCGGTTTCACTTCATCCGAGAACAAGTGAAAGAAGGAAATGTGGAGTTAGAGCACGTCTGAACTCGAACACAAGCTGCAGATATGTTCACGAAGCCACTCGTCAACCACTCGTTCGAGAACAACAAGAAGATGCTTGGAATGAAGGACAAGAAAAGCATTTAAGTTTATGGGGGATTTTGTTAGGTAAACATTAAAAGCATGTAGTTGAGAGGTAGTGGTTATAGAGGTAGTAGTTGAGAGGTAGTTGTTGTATTGAATGTATGTAGTTGAAAGGTAGTAGTTGTATTAAATGCATGTAGTTGAGAGGCCATATCCAAAGGGCCTATAAATTGACCATGCATCACTCATTGCAAATACATCAAGTGATAATATACAGAGTGTTTTATTTAGATACTTGTTTGAAAGTGATGAAGATCTTAGTGAAATACTTTGGCAAAGATCTCATTGATTTGATGAAGTCAAAGATGGAGTTTAAAGTCAACATTGCAATGGTCAACAAGTCACTCATATAATAGAGTTAGAAGATTTAGTGTGTCTACAGAAGGCTTAGGTAAAACCACTTTATCTTTTCTGCTGCATGAAGTTTCTTCTCTTAAATGATTTTTCAAAATGCCTCAAAAATCGTTTTAAACAAATTAAAAACAAAGCATTGTGACAAAAGCTTTCTTAATAATGTTTTTAACTGATATAGTTTTGAAAGAACCGATTAAAATCTCTTAGAATGTTCAAAGAAGTAATTTTACAGTATTTTAATCGATACAAATTACTTTTAATCGATTAAAATCCTTTAGAAACCATTATGACCGATCAGATTTTAAATATGAGCGATAAGAACTTATTTCAATCGATTAAAACACGTTACAATCGATTAAAATCACTTAAAGGGTCAGAATGATCGATCAGAATGCAGTTATAACCGATCAGAGTTGGTTATAATCGATCAGAATTTTATTATGACCGATCAGATCTGTTTCAATCGATTAAAACGCATTTCAACCGATTAAAATAACTTGGGAAAAATTTTGTACAGAGTTTCAATCGATTAAAACGCGTTTCAACCGATTAAAACAACTTAGAAAAATTTTGTACAGAGTTTTAATCGATTAAAAACTTCTTTCTATCAGTTAAAATAACTTGAAAAGTTTTATAAGAAAGTTTTGCAAGTATATCAATCGATTAAAACACTGAAACAATTGATTGAATCAAACTTAGAAAAGTTTTGTAAAGTGTTTTTAATTGATATAACCGCTGTAAGATCAACTAAAACAATTTCGTTAAAGAAACAAAAACGCATTAATGGATTGAAAGGACTTTTAACAGATTGAAACGGCTATTTCAACATATTAAAACAAACTTTCAACAGATTAATTAATGCGACAGCTTTTGAAATTACTCTTTAAAAACAGCTTTGCTTGAACTTTTGAAATACTTTTTGAATATCAGCTTTTACACATCCTTAAGCAATCATTCAAGCAAACCTTAGAACTTTTTCAAGAAAGATTCGCAACAATTTTTTGAAGTTATTTTGAAAATCTTTCTTGAGGCATATTGCTTTTCTTTGAAAAAGAAACTCACTCGCGAATTGCATAGACTCGGTTTGATCTTTCTAGTTTCTTCTTTGTCAATTCTTTTTCATTCTTTTGTATTGTGTTGTGCCTGGAATTTGGGCACAAGTTTCTCTGCAGCTGGAAGTTGGTTGCGGAGGTTATCAAGAGCTGGAATTTGGTTCTTGGTGGAGAGGTTGAGTATAGGAACTGGAATTTGGTTCTTGTACCGTGTGGTGCCTGGAATTTGGGTATTGGTTTCTCTCGTACTGGAATTTGGTTGCAGAGGTTATCAAGAGCTGGAATTTGGTTCTTGGTGGAGAGGTTGAGTACATGAACTGGAATTTGGTTCTTGTGATCGTGTGGTGCCTGGAATTTGGGTACTCGGTTTCTCTGCAACTCGGAATTTGGTTGCAGAGGTTATCAAGAGCTGGAATTTGGTTCTTGGTGGAGAGGTTAAGTGCGAGAACTGGAATTTGGTTCTTGTGATAGATTAGGTGTAAGATTGTTGAATCTGTAAAACATTTAATCTAGTGGAACTCAACTGAATTTGGTCGTAGACTCGGACGTAGCCCTGGTATTGGGTGAACCATTATAAAATACCTAGTGATATCTTCCTTAACCTTTCTCTCATTTAAATTCAGCTTGTTGCGCTTATTTTGATTGATTGCTTTGAGATTCAAGAACAGATTCGTAAACTTAATTTTCGAATTAGATAATCTGTTATTTGCGAAAAACTTTCAAAGATCAATTCACCCCCCTCTTGATCTAAAACTACTTTTCTAACAATTGGCATCGAGCGAGGTGCTTGAAAGTTATTCAAGTTCTTCGATCCATGGTCGGAAACAAATTTTCTCGAGGGAGCTTGTATTGATAGACCTCCACCGTTTTGTGGAACAGATTATCTATTTTGGAAAATGAGGATGAAGATCTTTATTGAATCTGTTAGTATAAATGTTTGGAATGTCATTGAACAAGAAACTGATATGGTTAACAAAATCCAAGATGATTATATTGCCAAAAATATCATCTCATCCGCTCTTAACGTAAATGATTTTTTTAGGATTGCACATTGTCAAACTGCTGCACAAATGTGGAAGATCCTTGAAAAGACCTATGAAGAAGCACCGGAGATATGCTTAATGGTCAACTCGGAATCACCAAATACCAAGTGGCCATGTCGGATGGAATGCCCGTAAAATTCGATAATGTAAGTTCTAGTTCCTCTTCAAATTTAGTGAATTATGATGCATTGCAAGAAGCATTTAATGAAATGCATGAAGAGGCTAAGAAACTACAAAAAGAAAACGATAGGCTAAAAGGGCTAAATAATTGGCTAGTAAATAAAGTTGATTCTCTTGAAAAAAGAATTCTTGAAGATGAAACTGATTGTGATTACTTGAAATTAATTCATGCTAATTCTGATTGTGCTTGTAATAAACCATGTAATAACTGCTCGTAATTACAAAAGAAGATTGATTTTTTATCTCAAACTGCTTCAAGATTCACACAAGGGCAAGCCAATCTTGATGTTTTACTTGGGTCTCAAAAATTGATTTTTGACAAATCTGGAATAGGATTTAAATCTAGATCCAGGAAAACAAACACAAATAGGAATTCATACTCGTAAACAAATGTTTCTACCGCATGAAGAAAGGTCACTCTGCCAAATATCGTAGAATCAAAAAGTATGCTATTCCTAAAGGAAGAATGAAATGGGTGCCAAAAATTAATTCATTTCAAATAACCTGATCAGGACCCAAGTAACTATAAAGGGTACCGTAAAAATTCTTAACTTGTTTTGCAGAACAAAATCGGGAATCCCTTGAAGTTCGTAGTCGCGAATCAGGTTCTGTTTTTCCTAAACTGATTGTTTTAATTGATATAAACCAAGTATTAATCGATTAAAATAACTTACGTAAGATATTAATAAATCTGTCCGTACAGCTTTAATCGATTGAAATGCGAATCAATCGATTAAAATGTTCTCAGGATTTGAGTTTAACTGCTTTAATCGATTAGAATGAATTTATATCAACTAAAATCACTAAGGTATCAAATTTAATCGATTCATTTTCGCTTTAATCGATTTAAATTCCGGTATCATCCTCTAAATCTCTTCCAAGTATGTATACAACCGATTCTTTTAAGTATTAATCGATCATTTTACTTTGACATTTTCAAACCAAATATTAAGGATCAAATTAATAGGATAATTTGTTGTTTAATCAATTTGTTCCCGAAAATCATTTTCAAAACATCCAAATGAAATTTGGTCTGCAAAATGAGTCGAAACCCAAGGTTTTATGATAATCAGAATCTGCATAATATGTTTAAAATATATTCCCAATAGTCATAGCATCTAATCGTCCCGAATCATCAAACCAGGTTCTGAACTTATCATTTCTCAACTTATCATCTTTCTTCTCGTTTTCATATTTTCAAAATCTTCTCTCAATTCTCTGCTGCAAACATGATCGAAGCAACACGTAAATCCATGGTTTCACCGTAATATTCATTAGAGAACTTAGTTTCTTTCAGCCTTAAATAACGGCAAGACAATCATGAATAATACCGAATTTTCTTTCAATGGCACAAATTTTTAATTGGAAAGCTAAGGCTGAACAAATTTTTGAATTGGAAACTCGACTAGGGACATAATGTGGGAAAGTTATTACTCGCTATCCATGAATGGAAAAGTCTTTTATTTTGACAACAACATAGACATGATTCAAGTTGTAGATGTCTACATTTCTCTTAAAAACTTTACATGAAATGTCTGCGTGGTAATTAATATTTACTTCGATAATAAGTTGTTGATTACTAAGAAGTATGATCAAATAACTTGGACACACGTTTACATTAGATTTCTGGAGATTACCTAGCAATATATTTGAAATAATTTTGGGCATGCATTAGTTCAAGACTCTTAGTGAAAATCATTGGAATTGTGCAACTTTGATAATTCGTTTTGATCATCAAAATCACGTGGTGTCACCGTAAGGAAACCAATCCGTGTCGACAATTCAAGAATTGAATGAAAAGCTAAAAGTGCCACAGGGAATGTGTGTTTTATGGTCAAGTATAGGGATCAAGTTTATACCGGTGATCTCGCTTCCTTAACAACAACCCAACAAGAGGATCTTTCAGTGAATTTCGGATGTTTGGAACTAACATAACCTGTCTTCCATCAATGAAGGCAAATTTCGTGACGAATTCGATGCTTTTTGATGCCCATGATAATAGTGATGTATGAAATATGTAAGGATATGGTTATTGACCGGGAGTCCTGGATTCGTTGTCATCACTAGTTCTATTTTGTATGCATGTGTTCCAAGACATGATACCACTCGGAAACAACAAAGTTGAAGAAAATTCATTCCTCATAGATGATGATGACTGATCCATTTGAAGGGAAGAATAACACGTTATCATTTTCCTTCATACTTCATTGAGAATGTAGTTATTTGCTTGGATGGTGATAACTGCAGGGTTCATAATAGGAAAAATAGTTGTTGGTGTCTCAATGATTGATAAAGCAAAATGGTTTCAGCAAAAAGTGAAGCCTTTGGCCTTTTAAAGTTGGTAAGGATCAAATGACTCGGGTCATGAATTTTGATACCATACACAAATAATCGTGGAAGTATGGATAAAAAGGGTCCCTTCTTACCTTACCTCTTATATCTCATTGTTTTTTTTTTTTGCTTATTTTTCCGGGTCCGTAATATTACTGGTTATATACCAGGCACATTTACGTTAACTTTGACTGATATAATATAGGTTTTAATCTGGATGAAACTAACATAGATAAAATTAGATCATAGATCCCCGAGAATTGTAATTCGATATTGTTGGATCTATTAGTGAAAAGATAATCAATATAGTTGATATGGTTGCTAAACACCTTTCTAGATAATCGATTCACAACATATCCACTAAATTAGATATAAGAAATTCGCATCGATATGTCGTAGTTTTCAAATCGAATGTTTTAATCAATAAAAACATCTTTTAAATCGATTAAATGAATTTATATAACATTTTTCGTTAATGTTTTAATCGATTAAAAGTCGAAATAATCGATTAATTGCACTAAAGTTTCATGTTTTCAAATTCTTAAATGTTTTAATCGATTAAACCTTTCTTTCAATCGATTAAAATCATTACCAAGAACATTTTAATCGATTTTGTTCGTTTTTAATCGATTTTTATTCGGAAAGAAAAATTAAAGGCTTTAGTTAATGGTTGTTCCTGTAACATGCTACTAAAGCGTGATTCCCTTATTTTTACACGTGTTAATTGTATTCATTACAAACGTGTTAATGAAGATAAGTTTGAATCAACTTTAATTAATCTTTACATGAGTAAAGTATTGATTTCTTTTTTTCAAAAACTCAAACTGTTGAAAATCTTTGCATTTCATTATTTCTCTTCTGTTCCCTATTTTTGATGAAGTCAAAAGGGGGAGAAATAGTTGCTTTACTTTAGGATCAATTTAGAGAAATAAATCTCACATTAAGGAAGCATCATTTTAGGGGGAGAAATAAGTTTTAGGGGGAGAAATAGGACATTAATACATTTTTAAATTTCTCACTAAACTGCATTATCAAGTGACTTCTCTTGCAGAGTTTGTTTTTTCAAAATGGTGTTTGTCTTCATCAAATAGGGGGAGACTGAAAGTGATGAAGATCTTAGTGAAATACTTTGGCAAAGATCTCATTGATTTGATGAAGTCAAAGATGGAGTTTAAAGTCAACATTGCAACGGTCAACAAGTCACTCGGATAATAAAGTTAGAAGATTTAGTGTGTCTACGTAAGGCTTAGGTAAAACCACTTTATCTTTTCTCACTGCATGAAGTTTCTTCTCTTAAATGATTTTTCAAAATGCCTCAAAAATCGTTTTAAACAAATTAAAAACAAAGCATTGTGACAAAAGCTTTCTTAATAATGTTTTTAACTGATATAGTTTTGAAAGAACCGATTAAAATCTCTTAGAATGTTCAAAGAAGTAATTTTACAGTATTTTAATCGATACAAATTACTTTTAATCGATTAAAACCCTTTAGAAACCATTATGACCGATCAGATTTTAAATATGAGCGATAAGAACTTATTTCAATCGATTAAAACACGTTACAATCGATTAAAATCACTTAAAGGGTCAGAATGATCGATCAGAATGCAGTTATAACCGATCAGAGTTGGTTATAATCGATCAGAATTTTATTATGACCGATCAGATCTGTTTCAATCGATTAAAACGCATTTCAACCAATTAAAATAACTTGGGAAAAATTTTGTACAGAGTTTCAATCGATTAAAACGCGTTTCAACCGATTAAAACAACTTAGAAAAATTTTGTACAGAGTTTTAATCGATTAAAAACTTCTTTTTATTAGTTAAAATAACTTGAAAAGTTTTATAAGAAAGTTTTGCAGTATATCAATCGATTAAAACACGAAACAATTGATTGAATCAAACTTAGAAAAGTTTTGTAAAGTGTTTTTAATTGATATAACCGTTGCAGTATCAACTAAAACAATTTTGTTAAAGAAACAAGAACGCATTAATGGATTGAAAGGACTTTTAACAGATTGAAACGGCTATTTCAACAGATTAAAACAAACTTTCAACAGATTAATTAATGCAGCAGTTTTTGAAATTACTCTTTAAAAACAGTTTTGCTTGAACTTTTGAAATACTTTTTGAATATCAGTTTTTACACATCCTTAAGCAATCATTCAAGCAAACCTTAGAACTTTTTCAAGAAAGATTCGCAACAATTTTTTGAAGTTATTTTGAAAATCTTTCTTGAGGCATATTGCTTTTCTTTGAAAAAGAAACTCACTGCAGAATTGCATAGACTGGTTTGATCTTTCTAGTTTCTTCTTTGTCAATTCTTTTTCATTCTTTTGTATTGTGTTGTGCCTGGAATTTGGGCACAAGTTTCTCTGCAGCTGGAAGTTGGTTGCGGAGGTTATCAAGAGCTGGAATTTGGTTCTTGGTGGAGAGGTTGAGTACAGGAACTGGAATTTGGTTCTTGTACTGCGTGGTGCCTGGAATTTGGGTACTGGTTTCTCTGCAGTCGGAATTTGGTTGCGAGAGGTTATCAAGAGCTGGAATTTGGTTCTTGGTGGAAAGGTTGAGTACGAGAACCGGAATTTGGTTCTTGATCTGTGTGGTGCCTGGAATTTGGGTACTGGTTTCTCTGCACTGGAATTTGGTTGCAGAGGTTATCAAGAGCTGGAATTTGGTTCTTGGTGGAGAGGTTAAGTGCAGGAATTTGAATTTGGTTCTTGTGATAGATTAGGTGTAAGATTGTTGAATCTGTAAAACATTTAATCTAGTGGAACCCAGCTGGAATGTGGCTGGAGACTGGACGTAGCCCTGGTATTGGGTGAACCAATATAAAATACCGGTGATATCTTCCTTAACCTTTCTCTCATTTAAATTCAGTTGTTGCGCTTATTTTGATTGATTGCTTTGAGATTCAAGAACAGATCTGTAAACTTAATTTTCGAATTAGATAATCTGTTATTTGCGAAAAACTTTCAAAGATCAATTCACCCCCCCTCTTGATCTAAAACTACTTTTCTAACATTGTTTGTCTACAAGGATAAGAGTTCTAATTTTCTATCCACAAAACTTTTGGGCGATAAGTTGTAATCACTCCATGCGTTTCTTCCCAAAAACAATTAATAATCCAAGTGATAGTGCTACTGCTACTTGTTTAAGAAAATGGAAGAATCAATTACTCTTGGATAATTACAATGACTTTCCAGTGATAGAGGAACACCAGCCACTACTAAATCAATCAGACATATATAATTAGTAATTACTGTTAATGTTAGTATTTTAGAAAGGATAAGAAAGATGGTTTGATGTTTAGTAGTGAGATTTGTGTAGAAAATAGTTTTTAGAAAGAGATGGGCAAATAGGAGAAGGTTTGTACGAAGGAAGATAGTAATTGATAATGGAAGTGTTACACTTCAAGTGAGGGGGTCACCACCTATATATAGTCATGAGACACTCCTCTCTAGAATCTTCTAGAAACTTAGAGATGATTCTTCCTACATTACACTTTAACTTATCATTCTATATTTTTCTAGTAATTCTAGAGGCTACTTACATAGAGTTTACAATTCTAATAGTCTCTAGAACTTAAGGAAGTTTCTAGAACTTAATTTTCTTGATCTTTATAGAATTTTCATCACTTTTCAACAGTTAAAAAAATTAAATGTACGTTGTGAAGTGTTGGTTGAATCATTTTCTGTTTTGTAATCATAACAGTTACAAGTACAATGTAACCACCTAATTACTTCTTGTTAAATAGTTGGTGCAATTTCATTTGATGCACCATCCAATTAATCAAAATCCTTTTTTTTCTCTCTCTCTTCAAAAGTTAACAAATTAGTATCAGTAGCTTTGGTTTGTGAAAAAAAATAAAAGAAGAAAATGGACTCTTTGACGAATAGTATGGCCCTCCCACAGCTGTCAAAGACAATGAAGTATTAGAATTGGTATCTTCAAATGAAGGCGCTCATGAAATCTTAGGGCATTTGGGAAATTGTAGAAAAAGGACTCGTGGAACTAGAGAATGTCGAAGGGTTGTCAGCCGCTGCGAACAAGGCGCTAAATGAAAAAAGGGAGAAAGATAGTGCAGCTCTATACATGCTATACAGAGTTGTCGTTGAAGCTGTGTTCGAAAAGATAGCGAATGCAGAGACGTCAAAGGAAGCTTGGCACACATTGGGGAAGGCGTACAAGGATGATGGTAGAATCAGAAGAGGGAGGTTACAAACATTGTGAAGTGAGATGGAGAGCATAAAAATGAAAGAGACGGAGGGAGTGTCGGAGAATGTGGTGCGTGTTAGAATCGCGCAGCGGAATGTTCGCGTGGTCGGACAAAAACCAAGAGGGGGGGTGAATTGGTTTCTTAATAAAAATTAGGTTTTCAAAATTTTCCCCAAATTTTACCGATTAAAAACTGCGTAAATGTAAATAGAGAAGAGTAGAGAAGATTACACAGTAGGTTTATACTGGTTCGGATCAAAAGACCCTACGTCCAGTTGCTAATCACTCAAAAGAGGATTAACGCTGTCACTAAGAACAAATTGTTAAAAACAGATTACAAATCAAAGAGATAAAGTAAAGACAACACCTCTCTTGAAATCCACAAGAGATGAAGAACAGACTTTCCCTAGAGACGACGATAGCACACAATCCACTAAGAACTCCACTTAGTGATTCTTATCGCTTCTAGCCTCACACCGAGTTCCAAAAGCCCCCTTTCCTTGCAACAAACAGCTTCTCCGGCACTCACAAGCACTTAACTTTTGTATGGAAAGAGTTGTTCTTCTTTTCGAGTGCCAAAGCAGAGTTTAAGTAGGGAAATTAGGGTTTAGGAATTGGGGATTTCGAAACTAGGGTTCTTGGTAATTGGGTTTTCGAAAATAGGGTTTGTTTGAAGTTTAAAATCGGAAACAGATCGAAATAATCGATTATTTGGAGTAATAATCGATTAAAACAGAGCCAAATACGTCGTAACCCAAACCTCTTCGGATTAATCGATTATTTGGTGAAATAATCGATTATCTCATACTGAATCAGTACGTAAATAATCGATTATTTTGCTGTTTAATCGATTAAAACAGTGACTTTGTATAGAAAGTGGTTTTCTCACTGTTTTAATCGATTATTTACCTATATAATCGATTAAAGCCGAGCCTGCATGATAATTTTGAGCATTTTGAAGCTTCTAAGTTACAGACTATGTACCGGCTATCTTAGATTCTATAATTACAGACTCAATCAAACTAAAACAGAGTTATTACAATACAGAAATCATCAATCTTCAATCTTCAATACTCTAAGTCTTTAAGCTCTTGGATCATCATCAAAATCAACATTCTTCATGATCATTATTTGCAACATCAAGTCCTTGAATGTTCAACAGTGCGGGTTGAAGCAGTGGCAACCCAACTCAGCAGAAACAGAGAAGAATTCTTCGAAGATCGGGTCATGGAGAAAGTGTTGAGATAGTTAATTGATGATTTTAAAAGCTTTTTATGTGTAGTTGAACAATCAAAAGACTTATTAGAGCTAACAGTATAGGAGTTATTTGCATCGCTTGAAGCGCATGAACACAGAAAAGAAGAAATAGGAGGAGGAAGAGATAATTATTCAAGCATTGAAAGCCGAGACAAGTGAAAAGGTCCTTTACACTCAATTCTCGGGATGAGGACGTGGCCGTGGCCGAGACCGAGGTGGCCGGTAAAGGTTATGGCAAGGAGAAAGATGATCAACAGAATTGGCGGAAGAGGACGAGTTGGTAGAGGCCGAATGGCGAGAAGCTCAAACATGGACACTGGTGTGAGCAATCACATTAGTGGAGATGAAAACTTGTTCACAGAACTGAAGAAGATGGTTATCAGAACTATGTCATTTGGGGACGCCTCAAAGATTTTTATTAGAGGGCGAGGTGCAGTTTGATTCTTACAGAATGATCATATAATTGAATTGGTCGAAGATGTGTACTTTGTCTCGGACCTTAAGAACAATATCTTGAATATGGGACGATTAATGGAAAAGAAATACTCGATACTGATGCAAGACCGAGTATTATAGTTGAAAGATAAGCTTAGAAGACTGATTACAAAAGTAGAGATAGGAAGAAATAAAATGTACAAATTGCATTTGAGTAGCATTCGGGAAAAATGTCTGAAACTCAACGTGGGAGACATAAAATTAAGGTGGCATCATCGGTTCAACCATTTGAATTTTGGTGGTTTGTCTGAGTTGTCAAGAAAAGGCATGGTGCTCGGATTGTCGAGCTTGGAGGGAGATGACAAATTTTATGAAGACTATGTTCTCGAAAAACAATCGAGGACTCCATTTCTGAGGAGAGTCCAGTACTGAGCTACTGAGCAACTTCAACTTGTTCATTTTGACTTATTTGGGCCAATCACCCCTAATTCTTTCAATGGAAAAAGGTATTATATGACGTTTGTTGATTATTTTTCCAGGAGAACATGAGTATATTTCTTGAAAGAAAAGTCTGAGATGTTCAATATGTTCAAAAGATTCAAGGTGATGGTAGATAAGATGATTGGGAGCTCTATCAAATCAATATGATCCAATAAAGGAGGAGAATTCACATCTGCAACCTTCATGAAGTATTGTGACAATGAAGACATAAGAAGATTCTTGACAATCCCATATTCACCATAACAGAATGGGGTAGCAGAGATAAAAAGAGAGTTGTTATGAACATGGTACGGTCGATGTTGAAAACTACAAACATGGCAAAAGAATTTTGGATGGAAGAAATACAAAGAGAGTTGTTATGAACATGGTACGGTCGATGTTGAAAACTACAAACATGGCAAAAGAATTTTGGATGGAAGAAATACAGTGTACAGTTTATGTATAAAACAGCTATCCACACACTAAGCTGAATGATGTAATGCCTCAAGAGGCATGGAGTGGTCAAAAGTCATTTGTGTCTCATCTCAAAATTTTTGGAAGCATAGCTTATGGAGTTCTACTCTCCCAATAGAAAACAAAATTGGAAGACAAAAGCAAGAAATGTGTGTTCATTGGAAATGATGAGAACATGAAGGTCTACAGACTCATAGATGATCCAATTAGTAAAAGAAATGTTATAAGTCAGGATGTTCAAGTTAATGAAACTAGCAAGTGGAATTGGAGGGAAGAAGATGTGTCCGTAAACACTCAAGGGCAAGTTGTTGAAGGGCGAATTATTGTTGGACGAGTTGTTGTGCCTGAAAATATCAGAGGGCGGGCTAATGAATGGTGGCAAACTGTTGAAAACAACTCGGAAGACGAGGAGGAAGAACCACGTTCAAGAATGAGAAGCTTACAAGACCTTTACAACACAACAGATAAAGTGCATGTTGTATGTCTATTTGCGAACACTAAAAACATTTGTTTTGAAGAATTAATAGGAGACAAAAGGTGGTGATCTGTCATGGATGACGAGACACTTGCAATAGAGAAAAACGATATGTGGGCAATGATTGAGCTACCGACCTATACTCGCCTTATTGATGTAAAATGGGTTTTTAAAAAGAAAATTAATGCACAAGGGGAGGTTGAATGCTACAAAGCTCGATTAGTCGTAAAACGATACAAACAAAGAGAGTGAGTAGATTATGATGAAGTTTTTGCACCTGTGGATAGAGTGGAGACAATTTGGTTGCTTATCTCCTTAGCAACACAATACAAATGGTCCATCATGCAAATGGATGTGAAGTTCGCATTCCTTAATGAAATGCTTAAAGAAGAAGTATACGTAGAACAAACACCCGATTACATGAAGAAGGGTGAAGAAACCAAAGTTTTAAAATTGAAGAAAATGTTGTATGGATTGAAGCAAGTTCCCCAAGCCTGGAATGAATGTCTTGATAGCTATCTTAAAGAGAATAGTTTTGAAAAGTGTCCCTTTGAGCACACCTTATACGTAAGAAGGAATGGAAATGATATGATGTTCATCTTTGTATATGTGAATGACCTTGGATAACAACACCAGAATTATCCAAGAATGAAAGGTTGCAATGACAAATGAATTTGAGATGACCGATTTGGGTTTGATGAGATTCTTTCTTGATTTGGAAGTTAGGTAGGATGAAGAAGGGATCTTTGTGTCCTAAGAAGCATATGCGAAGGAAATACTAAAGAAGTTTAACATGGCTTATTGTAGTACGGTTTCAACCCCATGGAACAAGGAACAAAATCATCTAAGTTTGATGGTGAAAGGCAAACTAATCCGAGTAGATATCAAAGCCTGGTGGGGAGTTTTCGATATCTTATGAGCATAAGGTTTGACTTGTCACAAAGTGTTGGAATTACTAGTAGATTTATGGAGAATCTAAGTTGTTCTCATTGGAAAGCTCTTAAACGGATGTTAAGATACATTAGAGGAACCGTGACTGGTGCAGAAATGTAGATGACTGAAAGAGCACATCTGAATATGTATTTTTCATAGGAAATATAAGTTTTCCTTGACTCTCAAAAAAGCAACCAATAATAACATTGTCAACATGTCAGGCTAAATATGAAGCAATTTCGTGGAGCGTTTTCATGTAGTATGATTGAGAAATCTATTAAATTCATTGCAAGAAAAACAAATCAAAGCAATAAAATTTTGAGTTGACAACAAGTTAACTATTGAACTGCTCAAAAACTCAGCTAATCATGAAACAAGTAAGAATATTGGTGTTTGATTTCATTTCATTAGAGAGCAAAGTAAGAATATTGGTGTTTGATTTCATTTCATTAGAGAGCATATGACATATAGAACTTGTGCATGGACGTTTTTGAATAAGAAGTTTTGTTAAAAAAATAAATGTACGTTGAAGTGTTAGTTAAACCATTTTCTGTTTTGTAATCATTAGATAGTTACAAGTGCAATGTAACCGCCTAATTACTTCTTGTTAAATAGTTGGTGTAATTTCGTTTGACACTGAGGAACTAAGGATCATGGTGTTGTCTCACAGGTCTCTCTCAAGGATTAGAAACTTCAATGGGAGTGCATATTCACCATCTGAATTTGTGGCCAACAAATTACGCACCTGAGAACCAATTGTTTTCTCATGCTTTGTGGTATAGCTAATCCAATGGTGGATTTGCCTTACACATCTCACATGCTTCTTCAAATAATTAAGATGACAGTTGTTTTGGTATACCATGCACCAATAATATCAGACTGACAGATTGACAGCTCTGAATAAGGGTTGGTGATAAGAAGAGAACGAATGTTCAATACATGATCATGAGAAGCTTTGTACCACTATTCAAGTACGGCAAATGCTAACCGACACCGGTATAAAAGTTGAACAAGTCTAGTTCATTGGCCCCGCCTCACTTAATAATTATCAACATGATATACTTTCATTTTTTTTTTTTTTATGTTTTTCTTTTCAAATGAAGAAAGGCCTTCACTAGAGAAGGAGAAACACCATTGTCTTAACTACTATGACATGTTTCGTTGATTCATGAGAAAGTCCTCAAGACAACACCATATGCTCTTGTCTCTAAATTGGTCCCATTACTCCTATCTCATAGACCTTCACCAATAATTCATGTAGCCACTGGCTTCTTACATATCTTTTTTCTCTATAAATATTCATGACTTCAAGCATTTAGGAACCAACACAAATCATTCATATCCCAAAGCAATCAAAGCTTATTCCCTAGACTTCTCTTTAACCATACTCATCTCAAACCAACACAACAATGGGTTTTCGTTTACCTGGTATCAGAAAGACATTATTTGCAGCTAATCAATCATCTTCAAAAGCCGTAGAAGTGCAAAAGGGCTTTCTCGCAGTTTACGTCGGAGAGAAAATGAAGCGGTTTGTGATCCCTGTATCATACTTGAACCAACCTTCTTTCCGGAACTTGTTGAGTCAAGCTGAGGAAGAGTTTGGATATGATCATCCCATGGGTGGTCTCACAATTCCATGCAGCGAACATGTCTTCCAACATATAATTTCTTGCTTGAATTGACAATAAATTGCGCAGTTTAGGTGACTAACATGGATTAGTAGAGAAATTTTGTATAGGCGTCGTATCAACACTAGAGTGACAAAGTCATATTTCATAGAGTGCGTATTTCATGGTTAAAGAACATTCTGTCAATACTATACATATATACCCTCTGTATAGTTGTACAAGTAATAACAAATTCTTTAATGGCGAAATCTACTACTTTTACCTTTCTTTATTTTATGGTTCGGATACCTTTTGCATGTATTGTATAGCCATGACTCATTTTTCATTAGTAATTTACTGATAACAAGAGTACTGTACAATATTGTGTTCATGGAAGAGATACATTGATATGCACACCCTATAACAGGAATGAGTGCTTAGAAAGATACATAAAATTGTAAATAGTATAATAGGGTCAACTTTTTTAATTATGCAGTAGGGTAAGATGCTTGCATAGCTATGCCACAGAGTCCTTCCTCAGAGTCAACACCCCTTTGCATCCTAATGTACCCTTCTTCACCCCACACAGTTCCCCATGAGTTCTTTACCAACCAATACTCAGTTCCATCATCACTGACACCATATCCCACAGCAGTGACACCGTGGTCCAAGTCCGTTCCACACGAACCAGTGAAGACACCACTCGTGTAAAACTGGAAGTCAGAGCCACTGGCATCAATGGCTACAGACACTGGTTGATTGGCCACAGCCTTCTGCAGTGCTTTCTCACTGTTGGCGGGGACATCCTCATACCCAGTAATGGAAACTGCATGCTGAGATGCTTCATTTGCATTGCAGGTTCCATCAACACCCTTGTATGGGTAATTGGCTTCAGTGTCGAGTCCATGATTTTGGATGATGAATTTGAAAGCATCATCCATAAGACCACCTTCACAACCTTGGTCCACACCCTTTGTGTCACAATCAACAAGTTCTTGTTCCGACAAAGAGATCAATTTTCCACTAGTCAGTGCATGAATTCCTTCAGTTGCCGCAACAGCAGAAAAGGCCCAACAACATCCTAAAATACAAAGTAAATTAATAGTTAGATATCAACCATTATTATTTAATTCATAATAATGAATAATGAAACACTTACCACATTGACCTTGGTCCTTGACGGGTGTCACTGCACCCTTTTGCCTCCAGTCCACTGTGGATGGCAATGCAGTTACATTTTCATACTTAAAAGAGGTTGTCCTTACGATTGAAGAACACATGTGACCCTTGAACCTATTTCTTGGTGCTACGAACTCCTCATTGGTAAGGTCCGCAAATTCATTAATGCCTAGCTTGTAAGGTTTAGTTGCAGCATTGTTGAAGGTTTCAATGTAATTCACATTTTCCTTGAATATCCTGAAACGTTTTTCCCTTTCCTGAGGGCTCTTATACACTTTGCCGTAACGAGCCATCCATTCCTCATGTCTCTCATACATGGAGACATCTTGCAGAGAGCGAGATGTGACTTGAAAAGCCCAGAATGCCATGCAGAAAAGTAGTGCCAATGAAATGTGATAGAAATTATTTTTGGCAGCCATGGTATGTAGAGTTGTGAGAGAAATATGGGAGCTAATAGTTGAGGTTGGTAGTGAAATGTGTGAAAGATGTGTTGAGAGGTTCCCAAGACTATTTGTGGTATTTATAGTAAAGTCAAGTTGAATGGTAAACTAATCTTCTTGTGCGCAGCTCAAATCTGAAAGTACCTTTGGCTAAATGTCCGAATGAGAATATTTTGAATAGATTCTTGTATTGTATGCAGGTGTGGGAACTCCAGACAAATTATCAGTGAAGCGTAACGTAGAGGCATTGTCTGCGGGTACTGGAAAAGTTTGGAATTATAAAAATGAAGGTTTGAAATTTGTTTTGTTTGTTTTATGAGAATGCACATTGCTAACGCAGAACCGAATAAAGGAGTTGTATTCTTCCATTCCAGCGTTCCAAATCTAATATTATATAGCTTTGTTTATTGCTTTATCTTTATACTTGTTCTTAAATTTGATAGATTTAGTTCTTGCATTTGTGACAAATATCAGTATGTTTAGTCTCTGTATATTCTGAAGCAGCAATAATGTTATTTGTGGTTGCAACAAGAATGAGAAGTGACGTTATTACACAAGATATACTCTACCACTTTTTCTATTATATATAAAAAGCAAATACTACCAATTAAACAAGATATATTTTACTACTTTTAAGCAAATACTTATCAAAACTAATAAAAATAGTTAAATTAGTTCATTTTAACTAGTAATGTCATAAATTTAATTATTATTTCAACAGTATTCTTAATTGGTTAAGTGATTGTTATATTCAATGTCAACGACAGATCTTGTAAAGATTGTAATTTGAGATGTTATTTTTAACCTACTGTTATGGTTTATACTGTTGATAGATGAAGAAATGTATTCCCTTTAATAAGATCATTTATCTTTTAAGAAAAAGATTGTCTTGATCATTAATAAAAAAAATATATATATATATATATATATAATATAATATAATATTGTTATAGATCAATAAATATATTCCTTGTAATAAGATCATTTATCTTTTAAGTAACAAAAAGACTTTCTTATCATTTATAATAAAATATTATATATATATATATATATATATATATATATATATATATATAAATATAATATCATTAGTTCTATTATAACATCTAAAAATATTATTTATTTTAAAATTTTAATACGTCATAATTTTACTTTTAAAGATGTTTTATAAATAAAATCATAATACATTAAAAATTTTAAAACAAATAATTCCCAAAATAGGGTGATAGAGCTTGGACAAAGGACATCAAATCAAAACTTTAATTTTCTAAACAGAATAATTACTTAATTGATTCAACTAATTTTTTTATAATTAAATCTTTCTAAGTTTACCCTTTTAAAAAGTTTTCAAAAATATTTTATCAAACTGGTTTTTCAAAATTGAAAAAAAATAAAAATATTATTTTATTGAATGAAAGGGATATCTTGTGAAATAGATAGATTTGATTGAATTTTTATTAAATATATTGAACTCGATCACATTTTTAATTAATTTTTCATCAATAAACTAAAATAAATTAATGACTTTTATTTGGCTATGCAGTAGCAATTTGTGTGCACGAAGTTAATAAAGTTTTCATACTTCCATTTTTATAATTCTAAACTTTTCCCAAACGCACATTCTTTTTGACAAGTTGTTTGGCACGATATATCCCTTCATACGTTACGTTGACAAGTAATTTGTCCGTAGTGCCATCTAATTCAGAAAAATGTCATACAAGAAAGAAGTGGTTTGAGAAATAAGTTGAAAACTAAAACACTAATTTAGAATTCAACGTTAACATGCCTATATTAACGCCACAAACAATATACCACGCATAATTCATCTTTCACACACTTCACTAGCCACCCTCAAGTAGTAGTTCCACTAATTGTCACACTAAACTAGTAACCATGGTTGCAAAAAAACAAGTCTATCATATTTCATTGGCATTCCTTTTCTGCATCAGATTCTGGGTTTTTAAGCCACGTGTCGCACTCTCCAAGATGCCTCCATGTATGAGAGACATGAATAATGGATGACTAGATATGGCAGAGCGTAGAAGGACCCTCAGGAAAGGGAAAAGCGTTTCAGGATATTCTAGGAAAATGTGAATTACATTGAAGCCTTCAACAATGATGACAATAAACCTTACAAGCTAGCCATTAATCAATTTCTGCAGTGCCATCCACAGTGGATTGGAGGCAAAAGGGTGCAGTGACACTCGTCAAGGACCAAGGTCAATATGGTAAATGTCTCATTGTTCATTATTATTAAGTCAGATAATACTGGTTGATTATCTAACCATTAATTTACTTTTTATTTAAGGATGTTCTTCGGCCTTTTCTGCTGTTGCAACAACTGAAGGAATTCATGCACTGACTACAGGAAAATTGATCACTTTGTCGGAACAAGAACTTGTTGACTGTGACACAAAGGGTGTGGACCAAGGCTGTGAAGGTGGTCTTATAGATGATGCTTTCAAATTCATCATCCAAAATCATGGACTCGACACTGAAGCCAATTACCCTTATGAGGGTGTTGATGGAACCAGCAATGCAAATGAAGCATCTCAGCATGTAGCTTCCATAATGGGTATGAGGATGTCCCTGCCAACATTGAGAAGGTACTGCAAAAGGCTGTGGCCAATCAACCAGTTTCGGTTGCCATTGATGCCAGTGGCTCTGACTTTCAATTTTACAAGAATGGTGTTTTCACTGGCTCATGTGGAACTGAGTTACGGTGTCACTGCTGTGGGATATGGTGTCAGTGATGGTGGAACTGAGTATTGGCTGGTAAAGAACTCATGGGGAACTGTGTGGGTTGAAGAAGGGTACCTTAGGTTGCAAAGGGGTGTGGACTCTGAGGAAGGACTCAGTGGCATAGCTGTGCAAGCATCTTACCCTATTGTTTGAATGTCAAACTTGATGCTACTTTTTCCTACACTATGTAATACTACTTACACTAGTCTAGGTAATTATTCTGCAAAAATTTATCAGCTACATGTCTATGGCCAGTTACCTAAACTAATACTTGCCAATTTGCAATACAGGGAAGAAGCTAAGCGTAATCATTCTGGCTTCTACATCTTCAGTTCCGTACTTGTTATTTATTGTGAAATCTACACAATTGGCGCATTAAAATGCTCCCCGATGTCCTTCATGATTCTCCCATTAAATAAGAAAGTTGGAAACATAAATTTAATATCTTAAAATTCTTAGATTAAATTCTTTTATAGATTATAATTGCCTTGTAGTCTCATCATGAATAATATCTCCTAATATTGTCTCCCTCCCTCGAAATCTTATATCATAGTCTATACTAAACATGATTCCGGTCTAAGCATTAAGGTTTGGAATAAAATTAATTTTAGACTGTCAAACACAATTAAAATATGTCCAAGTTAATCTAAATTTTAGATATTTTTCCAAGGTTGTGGACTGTTTACTGCATTTAATCCTAAGATCTTAAATCATTGTCACACTTGATGAAAACCTAGTAATGAACTTCACTCGTCTATTCGGCATTAAGCAGCATTCATCAATTTTAAAGTCTCAGTACATTATTACATAGTGATAATACAGACCTCCATAGCAGCACTCAACCATATGATCAAAACTCAAACCAACATTACAGTCAAGAAATCGGTTCGTGTTCTAATTGGTAGACTGACGCAACTCAGGACGGACAAAGTCTGCATCTGGTGGCACTGAAATGTCCACAGTTGGTCTCAATTGTGCACAAACTTCAATGGCTCCATGCACTTGGTCCGACAGGAAGTTACTGATTAGGTCTTGGTTGATAGGTGCTCCATTGTCCACAGCCACCAAGGCCTGCTGGGTTAGGATGTAATCAAATCGAGGAGCCCATTTTCTTGAACCTAACCTTGCTGTGGTTGAACAGTTATCAACCATGAAAGAAACACCACGAGCATGCATGAAAGGATTCAAAGAATCAACAGACTCAATGACACTCTCGTTAATGATTTCAGAGTACGAATGCCCCTTCTTCCTCAGGATCTCAATCTGGAATCGTACTCATAAATTTAAAAAGCAAAACAAAATGTCAAGAAAAATGAACATGAAGATCAAAATTCATAGGAAAAAATTCCATCCTCATGCAATTACTAGATGACTATCAGCCAGATTTGAAGATATTTAAGGTGTTTTCTTTCCCTTGTACAATTCTTACTATGCAAGTAAGATTGCATTTGATACATGAAAAATTGTTAGTTTCTCGGGAATCTTGGGGTTTGAGAATGTTTGTTTTTCTTGTTTGGCTTATTTTTAAATTCCTAGAAACAATATTTCATAGGAATGTTTATTGTTATGTTTCCCATAAAATTATTCTATAATAGGGAGGTAAAATATAACTGTTGAGTCGGAAATAAATATATTGTGGTTAATACCACAATATGGTATATAACTAAAGTTTCTAGTAAAAAAAAAAAATTAATGTTTAATTCTTAAGAAACTTGTACAAATATTTATGACCAACTAAACAAATTTTAGTCATTAGTAGAAATCATGATTACCAAGATTCCTAGATATGAACATTTTTTTGTTGTCCCATTCGCTCCAGACATTATGAGTTTAATCCCACTAAAATTTAAGAGAGAAAACACCATTGCTACTTTGGAGATATTCTTGCTCTAATATTTTCCCAAAGTTATCAGTAAATAAGGGCAATTTGCCAAGGGAATGTACATACCAACTCCAAATAATCTAGCATGAAAAATTGCTAACAAAATAAGTACACATACCTGGGCCATCATCAATGCCACATAGACACCAGCAGTAAATGGATATAGAGGACCTAGATCACCCGCTGGCCTTGTAGACCGGACACGCTCACCAACCTTCCACATCCGGGTCTGATCAATTTTACCCATGGGAAACGCAGGCAGACCCTCTTTCTCCTGTAAAATGCAGGTACAATTTAAAGTATATTGCACAATGGCCAGCTCTAAATGGAAAGTGAATATGCACTTACATAGAAGCGACGCCCAGCCAAGACAACACTGCGAATCTCACTCCCAACAGCAATATCCTCATAGCACTCGTACAAAATGTCCATGCAGGGATAATATGAAGCGCTATATGCTTTCTCAAATTCCCTTTTTCCATCTTCAGATAAAGAATTGTATACAGCCAACATGCCCTATACATACAAAAAAAAAAAAAAATAGTTAATTCAGAAGCACGCATTCACATCTCAGGGAACAGCATTGTTATTATTATTTCTGGGCACATAACGGCAACATTGCAAATTTAGCATGTAACTTGTAAGTATATAAGCCCTGCATTTTATTTCCAGGTGATTCTTGGGCTAACACTCGTAATGGTTAGACACATCTTGTACTATATCACATTCATTTAGTATCAATAATACTTTTTCTTCTTCAAAAAAAAACATTATCAGTGAAAAAGATCCAAGAGATAACATCACTAAAATGTAAGTACGAGATCACTACCTTAGTCGAGATGATTCTAGATATAGTTCCTGTGATGCTCTCAACAGTGTTGCTATATGCCAAATCTTCACTCATTCCATGTTCGGTGTACCTCCTAAACAAGGATTCCACGACACCATGAACAGCACCAAGTAAAATGCCTAGAAACCATAAAATCAGAAATTAGGCAATAAGACTTCAAAGACAAACATCAAGGAACTAGGAGAAATATTCTTGCCTCTCTCTCCGAAGATGTCACTCCTGTATTCCATCTCTAATGTAGTGGCAAACGTAAAAGGGGAACCAAGGGCAACGGACCATGCCAGAGCAACGTCAGTAGCTCTGCCATCCACATCCTAGATGTAATGATGAAGCTCAGACCCAGCAAAATAATGAATAAAAATATAATTATTCCTGGCAGGGACAACGAAAGGACGGAAAGAAAAAGAGAGAACAATAGAGCACACCTGGTGGACTGCAAAACTTGAATTAATTCCAGCACCATTTATCTCTTTGCCTTGGACATACAATCTCCTTACAGAAGGACCCATACCTTTCGGGCATACAGCAATTACGCTGAAGTGCTTGGGAAAATCAAGTCCCATTGACTGTAAATGCCCAAGAAGAAAACCATGGGACAGCCCAAGTATGCTATTTGGCTTCATGTGCGAAAATATTTTTTCATAATTATCAGCCTGCATTGCATGATTAAAAAAATTAGAAAGACACCAAATATCAGAAAACTTCAAAATCACTATAGCATTGGGCAAATAGTCCACTATTATTGCCAAATCAGCATAATTTGAAACATTAAGATATCACCACAACAGCTTTAATACGTTATCGAAATTATTTTAAAATAAATAAATGAGCACTGACTTCAATTAACTAACCTGTGCAGCATCAGAAATCAACAGCAACACAAGATCACTGCCTGAGATAGTTTCCCATATGTCGCCCAGAGTTCCATTCCCCTCACTAAAACCAGCTGCACGAGCTTCATTAAAGGAACGAGAACCTTTCCTGAGCCCTACCTGCATTGCCAAAACACCAACACGTTAATATAACCACACTTTCAACATTCAAGAGTGACCAATCAATTAAATCAGCAATGAATCACCTTAACCACAATATCAGACTTCGCATCAGCGAGAGAGTCCCGCAAATTCTGTGCCTGTGCAGGTCCCTGGTGGTGAAGGTAGTTTAAACAATCTCGTTAAAGAAAAGTTATACTCGAGGTGAATGACTAAAAAAATAATTTTAGTCTTTCAAAAAATATTGTTGGAGCTACTAGTCCCTATAATCTGTCGAACCACATTCTACTTGAGAAAGCTATCTGACAGTGCTTCCAACAAGATTGACTCCGGGAGAGAAGAATTATAGAGTGGAAAAAACAACTTTTGATTTATTTCTCATATATTTAACTTTTTAGTCTTTTCTATCAGCATTTAATGAAGTCACATGCATCTAAAATGGCATATGGAATTACGTATTTAGGTATGTTACAACAAAACCATTTTCAAAAACTATAAATTATTTTAGTTTAAAGTATATTTTCATTATCAATCCCATCAGATAGCATATTTAATATACGACTTCTGTAGTACTTATTATAAAACTCATCAATCTCATTGCACAAAGCTAACAAATTCAGAAAAACCAAAACCAAAATTTTACCACATACATTTACATGAACAAAATAGAGAAATTTCACTGTAAACTTTTTCTGTAAACATTTTTAAAAGAAAAAAAAAAAAAAAAAAAAAAAAGATAAAATTCACTGTGAGCCACAAGTAGCTTAAACTAAACTTTAAATTTTGATATTTTTATAAATTAACTTATACATAAACTATATATAAATTTAACTTACAGAAAACCTTGTTTCATATTTATTTTTCTTGCAATTGTTCAGAAAAAACCTTCATCCAACCTTCATCCAAACATGGCCTAAACCATTTTCTTACCTGCGAACCCCATCCAATGACACCAATCTGCTTTATCCCCTTGAAAGCAGCCGGCAACAGAGGGAACAAGTCCCTCCCTCCTTTCACAATAAACTGCATCCAACAAACCATCAGCGAGGTCATTTCAGTCTTTTTCACTAAACTAACCAAATAAAGTATTCACCAAAATTAACAACTAATTATTTAATTAGCGACAAATTCATAAGACTGCGGTGCGCAACCTCGTCGTGTCCAGCGAGGTTAATCTTCTCCTTCCGGAAAACGGAGGTCTCGAAGTCGAGCGAGGGCGGCGGAGCCACGGCGGGCGCGGCTACCATGCGAGTGCCGAGCGTGGCCATCGCCAGGGGCCTGAATCGGAAGAACGCGCGTTTGGGAAGCGCAATGAAGATTTTGGCGAGGACGGGCTTGGTGGAGAATGTTCTGGAAGTGGCGCAGAGTGAAGCAGAAGAAGCGGTCGCCGACATTTTATAGACGAGAAAAAGTAGCAACAGTGATATCAAGAAATAGCAGCAGAGAAACGGTGTGCTTCGAATGTAGGGATTCGCGCCACTCGGCTAACGTGCGCCGCGTGGACACAACAGAATTCGACGCTTCCTGTGTTGTGTTGGTTTGTTTTCTTATCTGCCACCTAGATTTCATGGCAGCTACATTTCATCACAGCCACATGTGGTGTATGAAATTTCGATAATAATTATAAGTATTATATGAAAGCTATTAGTAACGTCGTAAATTACTGTTCCAAGCATTACTGTGAGTGGATTCTATCTACATGGTACGATGAAACAAGTGGGAGCACTGGCATAACTATTGGATCAAACAAGTGATAATGCTGTTTACTAATCTTATTTTTATGATAAACATATGACAAAAATTATAGATAATTAATTTTTTACTGTTGTTTTAATGTTTACTTCTTTATTAAATGGTTTTAAATTTTATAAGTTAAATGACTTAATTGATTTTAACACTTTATTTTTACTTTTTTAAAATAAATTTTTGTTAAATAACTTGATGAATAAAATGAGGGACAAATATTAGATAAATTAAAATAAACTAACATACTCATTCAAAATAAATTAATAGTGGATGAAATAATAAAAAATAAGTTAAGATCTTAAGTAAATTAACACCGTCTAAAGGAAAAATATATAAAAACATTGTCATATTAATTTCATATATATGTATATGTAGTGGCGAATCTTCTTGAAGTTGAGTGGTCGTGCCTCCTCAAAGTTTTGTAACTATGATGTAATTATGATTTTGCTCTCCAAACTTAATGAATATTTAATATATTTACAATTTTATCTTCCGAGTCCCTTCTCAGCTTTGTAATTCTCATATAATTTATGATTTTGTCTCCTCAAACTTAATGATCATTTAATATATTTAAGTATATATTTACAATTTTATCCTTTGACCCTTTCATCTTCTTATTTTATTTTATATTTATTTATTATTTATTAATAATATATTATTTGGTCCCTCCAAGATCAATGATCAAGATCCGTCATCGTGTATATGTGTGATTTTCATCATTTAACACTTTTTTATAATTTGTTTTCCCGTCATTCTCATTTTCAAAAACTTGGGTGTCCTATATTTTATTTTTGTACCCATTCATATCTTGGCAAAATTACGTTTTTTCAACATGTATATTAAAAATAGAGATAATTAATTGTTAGATCTTTTGTAGGAGATTCACAAAAAAAAAAATATAACTAATAAGACATGAGTTCAATCTACATAAGGATTAACATCACTCTTAATCCAAAATCTAGGCATTAGATTATAGTTATTGGTGCATTCACTCTCAATCTAAAACCTAGGCATTAGATTATGGTCATTGGTACATCTACTCTCAATCCAAAACTTTCGACTCTAATACCACTAGTTTGGGTCTTTAGAGGGGGTTTTCATAGGGAGAAACACAACCAATGAGACATGAGTCCAATCCTGATATGAACATGACTTATGATAAGGGTTAGAGCAAGGGAAGTAAAGGAAGTTATTCAACAAGTATTGTTGGTTGACCAAATTGTGTTTTGGATTAATCAATTAATGAGCTTTAGTTTGGTTTTATTATAAGTTGTAATAAGGGCTCAATTGGAAATTTAGGTATCAGTCTTTTGGAGACCAAGAGGGTGTATAGTTGATTGACTTTTGGTTGCCACAATTTCAGTTACAATTAGTCATTAAGTAGTTTTCAATTCCTAGGTTAATGGATCATTAGCAGCCTTTATTTGTCTCCATAAGTAATTTTCAATTCCTAGGTTAATGAATCATTATTAACATTTATTTTCTTTCATTGAATCTTTGTAATTCTAATGGAAAAGCTTCTATATAGGTTGAATCATTTTTATCAAAAATAATAAGTGGAATTTTATTCAGAAATATTAGAGTTTATCTCTTTTATCTTAGTGAGAGTGATTCTCTTAAATTCTTGAGTGATTCAAGAACCTTTTGGCTGTATCAAAGGACTTTCACATCCTTTGTGAGTTGCCTTCCTTGGGAAGAGTGATTCTTTCCTTCCACCTTATCACTAAATTCCTAAATTTATTACAAGATTTTAACCCTAAAGATCCTAAATCATCTCTTCTGCTATTGAGATTCATATTAGTTGGTATTCAGAGCCCCGGTTCAAGGGTTTGAACATCAAATTGATGGCAGAAGAGGAAAATTACAATCAAGAAGCAGGAATTAGTCCATTTCAAATGAGAGCATTGAAATAACAATGAGCTCCATGAAAGATTGAACCGGTTGGAGAATAGAGATCCTGAAGATGAAGAAAAAAGAAAAAATAGGAGAAGGAATGATAGAGTAGCAAGACCAAGTAGGCTTGAAGGAGTCAAGCTTAGCATTCATCCGTTCAAAGGAAAAAGTAATCTGGAGGCATACTTGAAGTGGGAGATAAAAATAGAGCATGTTTTCTCATGCAACAATTATGAGGAGACCCAAAAGGTGAGGCTTGCAACTACGGAATTTTCTGACTATGCTCTTATTTGGTGGAACAAGCTACAAAAGGAGAGAGGTAGAAATTAAGAGTTAATGGTTGATACATAGACTGAGATGAAAATGATCATGTGGAAGCAGTATGTGCCGGCTAGTTATTCAAGGGACTTGAAATTTAAACTCCAAAAACTTACTCAAGGCAACAAGGGAATTGAGGAGTATTTCAAGGAAATGGGCATGCTCATGATTCAAGCAAAGATTGAAGAAGATGAAGAGGTAACTATGGCCTGATTTATTGGTGGTTTGAATATTGATATATGTGATATTGTTGAGTTGCAGGAGTTTGTTGATATGGAGGATTTACTTCATAAAGCAATTCGAGTGGAGCAACAACTCAAAAGAAAAGAAGTGGCTGAGAAGAGCTCTACCAACTTTGGATCTTCAAGTTGGAAGGACAAAGGCAAGAAAGATGGGGTTTTTACTTCTAGTAGTTTCACACTTATTTCTACAAAGACTCCTTCAAAGTCTGAAGAACAACCCTCTAAAAGAAGTTGAGATGTGATGTGTTTCAAATGTCAAGGCCTAGGACACTATGTTTATGAGTGCACTAACAAAAGATTTATGGTTCTTAGAGAGGGAGAATATATAAGTGAATCTGAGGTGGAAGAGGGAGAGGAGAGTGAGGACATAGAGGAGGAGGAGATTCTAAAAAGAGATTTATTAATGAATAGGCGATTACTTGATGAGAAATTGAAGCCTATGGAAGAAAGCCAAAGAAAAAATATTTTCTACACTAGATGTTTAATCAATAACAAAGTTTGCATGATGATCATAGATGGAGGTAATTGCACCAATGTGGCTAGTGCTAGATTAGTGTCAAAGCTAAATTTACCTAATAAACCACATCCTAGGTTTTATAAACTTCAATGGCTTAGTAAAGATGGAGAGGTGCAAGTGAGAAAGCAAGTTGAAGTGAACATTTTCATTGGAAAATACAATGATAAGATACTTTGTGATGTTGTTCCTATGGAGGTCAGTCACTTACTTTTGGGAAGACCATGACAATTTGATAAAAGAGTCAATCATGACGGGTTCACCAACAAGATCTCTTTCATGCACCAAGACAAAAAGATTGTGTTCAAACCTTTGAGTCCACAAGAAATGTGTGAGGATAAAAATAAAATGAGAGAAAAATTTCTTCAAGAAAAGAGAGAAAAAAAAAGTGTTAGTGAAACACTTGAGAAGAAAAAGAGTGATAAAAAAAAAAGAGGACAAATCCTTTTCAAGAGGGAGAGAATGATGTGAACATAACCTTTTATAAGGGCTAGAGCAAGGGAAGCAAATGAAACTCTTCAATAAGTATTGTTGGTTTACCAAATTATGTTTTGGATTAATCAATTAATGGACTTTAGTTTGATTTTATTACAAGTTGTAATAAGGACTCAATTGAAAATTTAGTTATTTAACATTTATTTTCCTTTATTGAATCTTTATAATTCTGGTGACAAAACTTCTATATAGGCTGAACCATTTTTATCAAAAATAACAAGTGAAATTTTATTCAGAAATATTAGAGTTTATCTCTTTATTTTTTAGTGATTCAAGAATCGTTCACTGTGTGAAAGGACTTTCACATCTTTTGTGAGTTGTCTCTCTTGGAAAGAGTGATTTTTTCCTTCCACCTTATCACTAAATTCCTAAATTTCCTTCAAGATTCTAACCCTAAAGATCATAAATCACCCCTTGTTATTCATATCAAACCCACATAAAGATTAACATCACTCTCAACCCAAAATCTTAAGATATTAAGTTATAGGTCATACTTCTTTATATGCTGCTCAATTTTCTCATTTTTATTCAATATGAGACTTAACTCACTTGGATTACCCACACTAATTAATAAGATGAAAATTATATTTAGTTATATCTCATAATATTATTATTGTATATCTAATTGATATAGAATTTAATCGTACTTTTATTTTGAAATAAAATTTTTTACCACAACCACTTCAATTGAGTAAGATTTATTTAATACACTCCTTTATCTTAATGATAATTTTCATTGTATTTCATCATTTCTGAAAATATTTCATGTCTCCATATCATTATAATTAGTTTATGATATTGGAAATTCATAACTTAATTCTATAAAATTGAGTCATTAAGATAAAAATTGTACTTTGTTAAAAATTCACCAATGAAGAAATATAATAAAAAATGTTCCTTAAAAATGAAGAAATATAATAAAAAAGGTTTCTTAAAATGAGATGATACGATAAAAAATCTCTATCAAAATAAAAGAGTATAGAAATATAATAGAATCTTGTATTAACTTAAAATATTCTAAGTGAGTATAATTTTTTCTTTTTTAATCAATTTTGTAAGATTAAATTAAATATTTTTTATGTTTAAAATGACTCATCTTTAGCGAGAATATAAAATCTCGAAATAAGAAAATATAATCAAATCTTGAAGATAGACGCTTTATAAACGTATGTATACATTAATTACTCAAGAGAGATGCATTGTCTTGAAAAACATGTTTGAGAATGAAAATAAGAAATAAAAACTGGAGTGGGAAGAGTGAAAATTGTGATAGGTAGCAGCTGATGTGCATGAATCCACTTTGGAATTGCACATTCTTTTGGTCCTCTTACTTAATAATTGGGCCTAGGCCCACCTTCACAAAAAAGCTGACAGGTTCCAATTCACATATTTGATTATTTTAAGGTTTCGTTGAGTCCAATTCACACTGTGGTTTGATTCTTAGTAGTTCGTTTTCAAAAATGTTTAACCATCAAATCTGACTATTTATTCTTATAAATTGTTACTGTTTACAAAATTCGGAGTAGTGTTGAGGATAATTTTTTTTTTGTATAAATAAAATTCATAATGAATTGATTTAAATACAAAAGTTATATTTAAAAATTTTTAATAAATAATTTAAATTTTGATATGAAAATACTTTTACTTATAGGTCATTTTTTTAATACTAAAATTTAATTTAGAGACGAAGATAAAATATTATAGATTGAAAATTTAATCAATGAAGGATTAGTAACGAAGGCTAATTCAATTCTAAATACTTCCATTCTAAATGATTAATATGTAAGACAATTTTATCAATATTATCAATAAAATTATAATTGATAATATCTTAAAAATATACTTCAATAAATATTTTTCATTAATAAAAAACATTGTTATGTTTTAATTAGTAATGTTTTCTTATTAATTTCAAATTATTATATTTTTTTAGTTGGCATGTATTGATAAAATATCAAATAAATTTTGACCCTTGTTATAACCTGAGTCAACCTCTCCTTTTCCATGAGAAAAGTAATTTGAGGCAAGTTTTGTTAGTAAGATCAAACACATAGTTCGATCTATTTAGATTAAGAGTGATTTTTACGTTTCTGAAAATTTTATGCATTGAAAATTGTTTTGACTAAAATATGAATAGAAAAGTTTGTAGACTAGACCTGGAGAAAATTGGGTTTATGACCACCATAAGAAAAAAAAACATGAAACTTTCATGAGCATTAAGAGCAAAAGTGTGCGAATCTAATGGGATATGTCCACTTAAAGAGTTGTTTTGTGTCATCAATTATGTGGACCAAAGACAGTATTATAATTTTAATGTCAAAGTTTGAAATTAAAAGGGGTTAATTAAATTAAAAAAAGGGATTACATGGATCTTACTTTAGCCTAGAGGGTATCATAAAAAAATTGTCTTTTCCCAACACAAGAACCCTAAAAAATTTCACGTTCTCCAACAATGCAAAAGTCCAAAGAAAATTGAAGGAGAATGTGATTAATTGGAGTGTGGAAGGGACATAAAAGCAAATAGTGGGAATAAGAAAAGGAAGTGAGAGATTGCTTAAGATCCTAAGCTATGCTAATTTGACATGAATGGCACTATTTGGTTTAATGTGAAATAATGGATCATAGCTCAAAGATGATGAGTGAAGAAGATTCCCTTGAAAAGTTGCTAAAATCAGCATTTGTCATTATCCAAACTCTTTTTTTTAGGTGATGAGAGGGAGGGTGAGTGTGGACAAATTCATTGGTCAGTTCCAAAAAATGCTAATTTTGGTTATTATCAATTCAAACAAACTTTACCACCACTCAATATCAAGCACCACAACTACCACTACCAACTAGCATGTCCTTATTCAATTTAATTTCAAAAGTGAAAACATCTATTACACATCTTAACTCTCTTCTCCAAATATTTACATGGTTGGTGGACCAAATTTACAATTTTAATTCAGATTTTTAATAATTTTCTTCTTAAAAAATTCATAGCTTATTCAAGAATTTATTTTTTTACTCAAATGTAAATATATTATGATTCTGTCTTGTCATTAAATCAACCTAAAATACAATAAAATAAGTTATTAAAGATTTATCTTATTACCATATAATAAAAAATTATTTTTTTCATTTTACACTTTTTTCAAAACATTTTTGGATGAAAAAAATCTTCAATAGAAGATACGATTACCATTTTTTCAAAATAAATAAATACGGTCAAATATCATGTGGACTAAAAATAAGATAATAAGTAAATATAATACTCACGGTATCAAACTAATTTTGTAAAATTATGTTAGGTATCTAATTATTTCTACGAGAGTATTATCATCAACTTTATCTTAAAATATATAAATTTCCTTCAAAACGAAGAAGTATAATGAAATCTCATACCGATTAGAGATATGATAACATTATAATATATAAATAGAGATAATTTAATTATACCAAGTCCATTTTATAAAATTTAATTAGATATATCACCATTTCTAATATTTTCTTGATCAACCATATTTATTTCTTATATGAATCAATAATATTTAATAAAAAACATATAAAATTTCGAAAGGGAAAATTGATATGTTGATAGAAAAATTAAGAAAGTGTTTAATATAGATGAAGAAAACGTTTGAAATAGAATTATAACAATTTTTTTAATTTAAAAAAGAAAATAAAATTACAATATTAATAACCCCACAAATATTTTATTATAATTTCTTCAAAAAATAATTAATAAATTTATCTATCCCTACATAAAGTAAATTGTTTATATTAACTAAATCAAATATCGTCAATAATTTAAAGATATATTTCTGGATATATACACCACATTGGAATATGTTTTGGACACATTCACCATGATATCGACTGGTAAAGGCAAAATGGTTTTTTGAACAAGAATTTGAATTAAAAATTGGAGCGAAAAGTTTTGAAATGTAGATTAATAATTGGATACGTATATATTATAATCTATATTTTCCTCCCATATGAATATATTTCTTCTCCAACCATGAAAGATTTCAATCGTAGTCAAAGATATTTGAGTATATCATAAGATTATGTTTTAATATTCTTCTCTATAAACACTTTTGAAGAGAAAATAAAATACAAGATTATATAAAAATAAAACTTCAACAAATTAATTTATAAAAAAATGTTTATTTCATTTTTTTTAAAATTTCTCTCTTATACAAATATTCATATAAGTTTGTCTAGAACAATCTAAAATATAGTTTTGTTCCTTCCAAATAAAAGACGAATCAAGTTGTCATAACTCTTTACCAAACAAAGAAAAAAGTATGAATATATTTTAATATAAAGCTAAAAATATATGTACAAGTTGGAAAATAAATAAGTAAAATTATGATAAAG
The DNA here is from genome assembly GCA_963425845.1 of Sphenostylis stenocarpa. Classification (NCBI taxonomy): domain Eukaryota; kingdom Viridiplantae; phylum Streptophyta; class Magnoliopsida; order Fabales; family Fabaceae; genus Sphenostylis; species Sphenostylis stenocarpa. The sequence goes on from OY731408.1 coordinate 32,852,276, forward strand.
GAAAATACATAGGTATTAAGAATAAATAATAAAGTATTTAGGTCAGATTACGCGTTTAATTTTTATTCTAATCCTTGTCCAAAAAATATCAATAATTAATTAAGAAGTTACGTGGAGGGTAGAGAGGTCATTTCTCCTTTTTATGGACAAGTTGGCTTCAGGGAGAATGCAATTTTAGGGCCGGCTGGTGTCCCAGTTTTGTGGGAGTGTCAGGAAAAATCAGTCAGCACGTGTATTTAAAGCTTCACAATATATTAATTTTAAAAATTTACTTCCAAAATATTTATTTTTAAAATATATTATACATTTAAAGTATTCAATTTGTTATTAAAATAATATCTTTTAAAATTTATGAATGATTTATAAACTTTTTTATATATCTAACTTGGAAATTGTTTTAAGTTGAAACTAATAAAATTCTTTTATCATTTAAATATTTCAATATTGCTACAGCTTCATCAATTGAAACATATATAATTTTAATTCAATTATACAAATTTAATAGTTGATTTTACATTGAAAGTATAAACAAATATCTTTAATTTTCTTTTTTAAATTACGCCTTAACATATTTTTTATTAAGAGCTTCAAATATTCTTGTTGAATTTCAATAAAGTTATCTAATTAAAAAAATTAGATTGTATAATAACTTAAATCATATGGTGAATTATAATATAATTAATAATTCGTTCATAGTGGGAGACTGAACGTGGATTTTAAAGCTTGATTCACATCAAATATTAAGAACTTCTATCTAACCTTCACACTTACTATGATTTTCTTATTTTTATTTTTAAGAAAATGATTATAAGATTGAATAAAAAAATATATTTTTTAATATTTAATATAACGTAGAAGGTATTTTAAAATGAAATATGTATTGTGAAGGTTGACGAATATATACAAATTTTGATTCTTGAAGCATATAAGATTATTATCCTGATGTGTTGCATAAATATCTATTATATAACAAGAATTTTTTGAATTTTTTGAGAAATTCAAAACTAGTAATAAACTTTTTAAAAATAATAACACATGATATAAGAGAAAAAAAGAGCAAATTAGTTGAAGTGAGTGATATGTGTTTGATAACTTTGAAAAAAGGGTAAAAATATTTATTTATAGGTGTATATGAGTTTAGAAAATCCAACCTCCCATGCCAAATATCCACAAAGAGCTGTGGAAGTGCCAAGATATATGCAGGGAGAATCATGATAGGTTTTTGTGGATCAAGGAACAAAGATAATGAGAAGTTCCATATCTGCAGCAGTGAGGCTAACATTTACAGAGGAAGAATCACACAACACTCGTGGGTCTCACATTAGGTTTTGACACAACGTTCGTGGGTCTCGCATTAGGTTTTAGCATAGTATTTGTGGATATCGTGTTAGGTTTTTTTTATAGCAATCTCCCATATATAATGCATCAAAAGAGAGATAAAAGAAAAAAAAAAATCTTGAGTCAAAACTGATATAACAAACTATATAAATCAGTCTTATACTAAAAAACTTAACATACAATGTAGTTGGTATAACAAGTTATATGAACCAAAATACTTAGTATGTATTAGTGGTTTAATAATCATAATACACCTCTACAATTCTTATTGTTATTGCTGTATTGTGTTTACTAGGTCATGCGTGTGCCCGGTATTCATGAGTAATCTAAAAATCTTGTTAATGTCTCATACAAGGGACTCTACTCGACCCTCATATAGGTGATTTCATCAAGTGTATGTTCCAAATCATACACCACCTATAAGGAATATGAAAATTATTAAAAATTTTGTTTAGACTAAAATTCTTACACCACATAGAATTTTAATTACAAAGTTTAACCTCTCAATAATGCAGTATCTAACATTTTCACAGATATCTCATAAGAATGAATATAATTGATTTTAATCAATTTTAATGTTAACAAAACTAATAAGTGATTTGTTTTTACCCATATGAATCTTATTCATGGGATCTCTAGTCACAAAGATTGGATTACCATCACTTATTTGTTTGCAAGTGGCTTGAGTCTCATTCCTCTCGATGTTTTTAAAATCATGTTTCTCCCTAGGGATTTCATTAGAGGATTTGCTAGATTCCACTGTGACTTCACATAGTCAATAGAAATTGTTCCACTCATTAACAGTTGTTTCACCAAATTATGTCTCAATTTTATGTTTGTTTTTTCCATTGTAATTCTTATTTTTAGGTATAACTATTGTCAATTGACAATCACAATGTATTGACATAGACAAGGTTAATTTTATTCCTAACATAATATTTGCTAAGAAATTTTTCAACTACTCAGTTTCACTATCAGCCATTTTAAGAGTAACAAACTTTGATTCCCTTGTCAGTTTTGCAATAATTATTTCCTTGGCTGATCTCCTTGTAATTACACCATCCTTAAGTGTAATTACATAACCACTATTGAATTTTGTCTCATCTAAATCAAAGATCTAGTTTGCATCCCTTCTAGTATAGCAGGAAATCGACTATCTTAAATGACATAATCTATAGAACTTCTTAAGTATCTCATAAGTCTTGCAAATACATCCCAATGTTCTTGATTAGGACATTGGGTGTACCTACTCAACCTACCTACCTACTGCATTAGTAATATCAAATATAAAAAAACTCATTAAATGCAGTAAGCTCCTAGTAATATAGACATATATTGGGGTTGAGAAATAGAGTCTCCTATACTTTTCTTTAATTTAAAGTTAGCATCATAAGAGTATCTTCAAAAGAAGTTTCCTTTCTTTATTTTTTACTTCTCCTCAAATCATCATACATGTCATCACTATTAATATCTATATATTGTTCAGGTATCTCACTAACCTTTAAAGGAAAAATATATTCAAAAAATTCTATTTTTTGTCTTCATATTATGCTCAATTACATCACTTTTAAATACACGAAATATGTAAGCAACACTATGTTCTACATAATCTAAGAACATACAATAAAAAAAATTATAGCCTTTTTTTTTTAAGATCGGGTAACATTATCTTATCTAAACACTCTTAAGTATTTAAGATTAAGTTGATAACGTCTTTATTTACCAATTTTCTTATGTGATATCATATTTTGTAAAAAATATGTTATAAGTAGAGTTTCTCCCCAAAGATTATTAGATACACTAAAACTAATAAGCATGACACTCATCATTTATTTAAGAGTTCTATTTTTCTTTCCGTTACTCCATTAGACTTAAGTGAATATGGTGGGGTCACTTTATGAACAATATCTTCTTTAACATAATAATAATAATTAAATAATACATAATTACCACATCTATCTTATCTAATCCTTTTAATTTTCCTATATAATTAATTTTCTACTTCCACTTTATAAGTTAAGAATATGTGAAACGTTTCATGTTTATGTTTGATTAAGTATACTTTAGTGTATTTAGAGTAGTCATCTATAAATGTTACAAAATAATTTTTACCACCTTTAGACATTGTTTGTTTTAGATAAGCTAGATCAATATGAATCAATCATAAGGGTTCAGTTTAGTGTTCTACAGATTGACACTTTTCTTGGTTATTTTAGATTTTACACATATATCATATTTTTTACTTTGTTTATCATGCATATTAATTAATCATAAGTTGTAATTTTATAACATACGAGGAATTCTCATGTCTTAGCTTAGCATGCCACATATCATATGAATCAACAATATAAGTAAAAAAATCAGATTCATTAACAACTTTAGAGATGTTAAGTATAAAACGACCTTAATCATAATATTTCTTCACTACAAACACATTATTTTTTATTATAATAATCTTATCAAATTTGAATAACACTTTAACCTTAACTTTTTCCAACAGTGCTACAAAGATTAGATTAATTCTGATTGATGCCACATATAACACATCACTCAAGGCCAAAGTCTTCGCAAATATGAGCTTTAGAAAAATCTTTCCTTTTCCTAGAATCACTGAGATAAACATGTTATTTTCCATCCTCCATACTAGTGTAGGAGGTAGAAGTATTTCTGTTTGCACAGATGTTCCTAGTAACACTAGAGTCTATCACCCATTTTCTCACATTTGTCATAAGATTTATTTGAGAAATGACCGCAAAATTGTATCTTCTCCTTCAATTAAATTTGTCTAAGGAAGATTGTTGTTTCTTATTATACGTATGTACTAAGGTGCATAATGATCTGACTTTCTACAGACAAAGAAACCTTCTTTCTTCTTGAAGGTGAGGTTAGATCCATTGGTACAAAAAATTTTAAAATTATTTTTCTTCTTATGTTCAGGTTTTTTCTTGTACCTTTTTGGAATTGGTTTGTCTTCTACCATATTTGCTTTAACCGATAATGTCTTAGCCCTTGCAACAACACACTCCTTTCGATTGGTGTCTTCGATGATAATGTGCGTGATAAGATCTGATAGTAACATTTAGTTATGTCTATGCTTCAGCTGTTTGTTTGTAGTCTGTCTAGAATTTTGGAAGTTTTTCGATTAGATGTTCTAAAACGAACTCATCAGGTAGGACTATGTTTTTTGCTTTAATATCTTTAAACAACTTGTGGTACTCATTGATCTTGGATATTGATGTCCTTGTCTTCTAACATCTCACAACGGAAGTAGTTTTTGATAACGAACATTTGTCTCACGACATCTTCAGGAGTGTATTTGAAAATCAACGAATCCCAAATATCCTTAGTTTCCTTAAAAGAACAATACACGTCGAACAAATCATTAGATAATGCATTAAGCAAAATATGTGTCGACATACCTTGTTCGAATGAATCCAATCTTCAATATATTTAGAAGGAGTATTAGAGTCAAGTTTCGTAGTTGTAAGAGTAGAAGTCACTTCATACATGTCTAACAAAGTAGAAATGCGTTCCTGTCAACATTAGAAGTTTTATCCACATAAAACTTTGATTTTCGAAATGTTCGAGAATGGTGTCACAAAGACAATTTGAGTTTTGGAAACATTATTTGTCTTCTATAGTGTAGAGTTGTTATTGGTGTCGTTACAGTCAAACATAAACCCTTAAGATTGTTGTAAATGTTGATGAAAATACAAACAAAACTTAATTCTCGAGGCGTGTATAATCACTGTCCGTAAAGACTTATCCACGTTGTATTGCACAAGTTCCTAAGGAACTTCTCAAATTTTTTGAGAAACTTAGAACTAGCAATCAACTCTTTAAGAGTAATAACCCAAAATATAAGGGAAGAAAAAAAAAGATAAAAGATATATGTTTTATAATTTCAAAGGGGCACAAACATCTATTTATAAATGTAGACAGAGTTTAGAAAACCCAAACTCTCAAACCAAATGTCCACCAAGAGTAGTGGAGGTGCCAAGATAGACTGAGAGAGGATCATGACAGTTTTTCGTATATCAAGAAATAAAGATAACATAAAGTTTCATATCTGCAACAATTGAGACCAACATTTACGGAGGAATAATTGCACAACCCTTGTGGGACTCGCGTTAGGTTTTAGCATAACATTTGTTGGTCACACATTAGGTTGGTGGATCTCACATTAGATTTTGGTGCAATATTCTTGTAATACTTTGTTTTTATAAAAAATATTTTATTTTAATATGTAACTATAATTTAATATTTTTTCTTAGAAGTAAATTCAAAATATTTTTTTGATATAACTCAAAATATATAATTATAATTCTCTTATTTTCTGTTTCTTTATCATTTTTTTCTTACCGTTATAGAATGGCTATATTTTTTCTTGGAACGTGTCGATTTTGAAGTTTATTCCTTTAATTCTCATACTTTCATAAAAGAGTGTACGTGTTTTTGCAGGAACAGGCCATGATATTTCATTGAAGGTGACATAATATCATATAAAAAACTAGTGATAAAAAAAGTTTTAGAAATATTTTAAATTTTTATAAAAAATAAGTATTTGTTTATATGATTTTTTTTTTAATTTATTCTCAAAACTTAAACTTGACTTTGTTTAAAATATTTGAACCCAGTTTTCCTTCTACGAACAAATAATGTATTGTTTGAAGTTAGGTATTTCCAATACAAGATGTATCAATTCTATACCTCTTAAAAGTGGAATGCTTCAAAAATCATTTTTATAGATATAGATTTGAAAACCACCCAATTGGAGGATTTGACTGAGCAAGTACAGATCTGAATTTATTTTTTCTTAAAAAAGAACAAATTAATTGATTCTACATGATTCAGGTACAGGTAAGATATTGAAATCTAACAAAATATAGTTTCTGAAATAAAAAATGGTGCAGGAGCCACACCCAAAATTTTGTTGGGACAAGAACTCATCCAATATAAAAGGTGTTTGTGTGTGTTCTTCATTCCTTAACAACACAGGTCAAGTTTTCTGTAATCTTACATAGTAAGTACCCTTCAGATCTTTCCCATTACTTCCTTTGCCATCTTCATATGCTGCCACTGACACAGTTTCTGACACTCACCACTTGCACTCTCTTTCTTTGGTTCCAAACACACAGTCCGAGCCCACAATGAAAAAGAACAAAACAGCCCCCACTTTATATTTCACTTGCTATTTGTGAAACTACCTACCCTTTTGAACCAGTGACTTTTATTGTTGTTGTTGTTGTTATTGAGGCATGGAAATGGAGGATTTTTTATGGGGTAGTGACATTGATGGGGATGTCCCTAAGGGGAATAGTGATGGTTTTGAAGAAAGTAATGGTGTGATTGGAAGTGGGTGTGGTTCATCTTTCTCTCTGGTTTTGGATAGGGAGAGAGGGGAACTTGTAGAGGCTCCTGCTAAATTGGAAAGGAAAGGGGTGTCCACTGAGAGAAGCATTGAAGCTTTGAAGAACCATAGTGAGGCAGAGAGGAGGAGGAGGGCAAGGATTAATGCACATCTTGATACACTTCGCAGTGTCATTCCAGGTGCTATGAAGGTTTGTTCAGCATAATGCTTTTTCAGGCATCATTTTTCCTTTTGTTTCCTACCCCTTTTTCTAAATGATTGAGAAAGCATATACATAATTTGAATATTTGTGAGTAATGTTTAACTAAGGTAGTCAATTAATTGAATTGGGTCATGAAAGTCAAAGGGTGTACAACAATGATCCAGTTTACTTAATCTGCTCTGACTGGCAATTACATTGTAAAGCATTCCTTGAGACCATCTGAGAATGTACCAATGAAGTGTTGTAGCTTAAAATTGTGGAACTAAACTATGCTAGTTGGTAGTAGATGATCATATGCAGGGGATCTATTAGTAGGTTATTGAATTGTGCTTATAGTTTTATTTGAGAAGCTCATATGTCAGGAGAAATAAGCGTGTCAAATTAAACAATTCATTCCTTGTTCAAAATTTGAGTTTCACTTTTTTTTTCTTACTTTTGGACATATAGATGGACAAAGCATCATTACTTGGTGAGGTTATTAGACATTTGAAAGAGCTGAAAAGGAATGCAGCACATGCTTGTGAAGGTTTGATGATACCAAAGGACAATGATGAAATAAGCGTTGAAGAACAAGAGGGTGGGTTAAACGGTTTTCCTTATTCAATTAGAGCATCACTATGTTGTGAATATAAACCTGGCCTGTTGTCTGATATAAGACAAGAACTAGATTCTCTTCATCTTAAGATAACAAAGGCAGATATTGCAACCTTAGAAGGCAGGATGAAGAATGTCTTGGTGCTCATTAGCTGCAAAGAACAGAACTTTGAAGATGCTTCATACCGACAGTTTCTGGCTGGTTCTGTTCACCAAGCTCTTAGGTCTGTGCTCAATAGATTTTCTGTCTCACAGGACATTTTAGGAACCAGGAAAAGAAGAAGGATTTCTATATTCAGTTCTTCATCTTTAGAAGATTTCTTGTAAGCTCCCTTGCCAAGTATAATGCAAGTCCCCAAATGTATACCAAGTTTTAATGTAGTGATAGTAGTGACTTCATCATGTACCATGTAAACTCATGTATACATACTCAAATGTGTTCTTCCATGCTTTCTGATTCGGACATGTACTTCTTGGAAGACAAATCATGTGAAAATATAATGGGCATGTTATTTGAGGTGTACAAAATGTTCAGTTGCTTGGACAGATTGGTTTATGTCTAAATTAGCATCTTTTAATCCTTTGATCAACACAAACTGGAGTCTATGATATTGTACCTTGTTTACAGAAGGATGGTTTAACAATGGTTTTTTCTAAATTCTATACCTTTTCTTACTCCAACAAAATCAAGAAAGGTTGTTGAGGAAGCCTAAATTTTGACAGCAGGAAAAGAATGAGATAACTGTATGGTCCAAAAACCCAAAAATTATGAGTTGTGGTTATGGAAAAGTGTCAATTAAGCAATGATCAAGAGGAAAGGTGTGCTTAGAGTTTTGATTCCTAAGTCCCATATCTTGCTCCAATTGTATAATGAATAAGTCAATGAAACTCTAAGTCAGATTGCTGCTGCTTAAAGAAGACCCAGAAAACAGGTTAAAAAAATGATTACAAAAAGTTTTCGATTACCATGTTTGTTAGTGTGAAATATTTACCAATTTTATTCATGATCAATTTAAAGAAAAAAACTTAACTAATTGTTCTTAATGTTTTTTTTATTATTTATATAATTTTAATTAAAAAAAATCGACTTGAAGTTCATTTTTAAGAAAAAGTTCAACGTTATACATTAAAAAGAATAAATAGGGCATAGCCACTAACGTGTTTTCATCCAACACTGCCAAAAATAAAATTAGTAAGTATGTTATCATCAACAAAAACAATAGAGTAAACATTTATTTTTAGATTAAATTTTATTTAAAAATAATATAAGCTTTTTAATGTAATTTATTTATTTTATTTTCCTTTTTACTCATTTAAATAAATAAGAAAATTACTCCACTTAAACATTTCTCTAATTTTTTTCTTTATCTTTTGACCTTGTCGGTTTAATTATAGTTTTTCTATCTGAATGCTGGAACAATTTTTTCATAGTTCTTTAAATTAAAAAAAAATCATTTTATTATATCAAATTTAATAAAATATATTTTTAATAAGTAAATATTAAATAAAAGACTAAAAATAATTTTAAAAATTTTGTTATTTAATTTAAAATTTTATTTTTAAAGGCTAAAATCATTTCACATTGAGGATTATACATATTTTTTAATTTTAAAAACTAAATAAAAATTATCATAATTTTTAATTACTAAAAATATAGTTATCCATTCTTTTTTACTATTTTGAAACTTCTCACCATAGCGTTTTTAAAAATGAAATGATGGCATAAATTTTAGGATAAATAAATAAAGTATACATTAACGATATAAATCCACGTGGCGAGCAAGAGGATATCTCAGTCTCTTTCAAGTTCCACGTGGCGAGATACTATAGATTAATAAGATTGTGTGGCAATGCACAGCAATGTCTTTGTGGTCGTCACTGTTGCATACACAACAAAACACAGCAGCGAGAATATGGCTCTCTCGGCGCCACTTCAGAACCTCTCCGCAGTAATCTCCGCCACCGGAAATGCCACCACAGCAGGGACGCGGCCGCCGAGAGGCCGGCACTGGGCGGTTCACGCGGCTTCTGACACAAGCGCCTCCGCGCCGGTGCAGTCGGGCGGGTACGAAGAAGGGAAGCTTGAACGACCCAAGTGGGCTGGGGAGACCCCTCTTTCTCGGCTGGTTCAATCTATCATCTCCTTCAAGCCTTTGTACTATTTTCTCAAACTTGGTGCTAGAAGGGCTTTGATAAGGTTCTTCATCGTGCCTTCTTCACTTTCCTTCAACTTCAATTTTGTATAATGCTTTGGTAACTTTTGTAAACTATAAACGTGTATATTTTTGGGCATGTGTGGGGTTTTGGATATACATTTGTACTTGTTTAGTAATTTTTGCAACAGAGAAAATTCTGTTAATCAAAGTATTATATGATATGATATTATGTTAATCAACATTGTATCAAATTTTAGATGATGTAAACATTTGTAGGTATAAATAATGAGAAGTGATCGCAACACGTTCTTTTACACACCTCCTAGTACACTCACCAGGCTGCCATTCGCATAGTTGTTGTATTGTGTCAGCTTTTGAGATTTCAAAAGGCCTAGGTTACTAGTTTAATGCATGTAACCAGCTCCGTCTTGTAGGAAAAAGAGATTTGTTTGTTATGTTACATTGAACTAATATTTGATTTGTGTGTCTCTTAGAATCCTACATAATCAATTTATAAGTTGGGAGTTGCCCCAATTTATACATTATAATTTAATTACATACTTAAATGACTGGGATTTTCAACACCACTCACACTGAGAACTAAATAACTTGAGCATGGAATTTGTAGGACTGGTGATCTGACAGACCCCATAATAATTGCTAAGATAGAAACTTGTGGAGATAGACTCTTATACTATATTAAATTTGATTTTGAGCCTAAATTGGTCATTTGACTTGGCAATATAATATGGGATGTGCAATAGTGTCCATGTGTTGGGACTACCGGGGCTAAAATGTCGAGAGATTTTCCAAGTGAACTTGACACCATATTCAATTTAAAACCTTTATATTAGACATTACTACATTAGGTTTGTGGGTTCTTCATATATATTGCTTAACTTGTTCCTCAAGCGTAAGTCTCTTCCATATTGTTGTGCATGACTCATTTTATGGACTTCACCTCCCGTAGTATGGAACAAGGGTAATATTGTATTTACAAATACTTAATACTTAATGTAATCCTAATTCTGACATTTATAGACAGTCATTCTGCTCCCAAGGACGTAAACTTGAACTTCGTTAAATTATTGTCTTTGTTTGTGTGCCTGTTTATTCTAGTGTTTTAGAATCCATGTGCTATTGGTACACGATGAAATGAAGTTGGAACAAGCATCTCTTTGTGGGGAAGTGAGTGTGGTTTTTCAATGTGAATACACAGTACTGCTGAGAAGAATAACATACCTTGGAGGCAGATGGTGAAAGAGGTTCTAGAGTCAGAAGTGTATAGGGAGATGGACAGCATTCAAAACCTCTCTTTAGTGTACCCTGATTGTAAGTTTCTGACTTTCTAGTTCTTTCTTTGTGTTACCCTTCTATTCATCGTTGTCTTTATTTTACTCTTGCATGTCATTGAAAATGACGGGATGACTGCTTAAATCACTTAACAGATTATTTGAATCCATTCCATGCGTATGAGGAGGGCAATCTTACATGGCTGGTATGTGGTAATTCTGAATTTCCCCATATTTCAATTGATGGCTTAATTTGGCCACTCCTTTCGTGATAATCAGATAAAAATTAACATGTTCCTGCTTGGTAGGTGTTTTGACTGTGGTTATTTCTCCCAGCACTTCTTTTTATGATATATACATTGTGTGCGACTTTTGTTTACTTCATTAGTTCAAATTTATTACAATTGAAGCCATGATACTATTTTTCATTCATGCAATGTAGACATGGCAGAAACACCAAAAATTTTTTTGGTATGTATTGATGAGTTATGTCAGAAGTTCCACCTTATTTTTTGTAAATATACGACTGTGCCTTCTGACCTGACATCCATCCAAGATATGCTATACATGTAACTTCTCTAAAAGTTAGGATGCATAAATTAATTTTATCTTATGGAAGAGCTTAATGCATTTTATATTCATATTTTTTTTTCCTGTAAGTGTTGGTGACAATATTTATCCAAACAAGACCATTTTTGACAGATGTTTGTCGAAACTTTTTCTTCTGGCCAGACCCGTTGGACCTCAATAACATGTTTTGGTTAAAGCATGTGTCTGCTGTTGTGTAGGTTGTCATATTTGCAGATGATCAACTAATTGGCTTGCTAGTAAACATTAGTATTTATTATTGCATTGTATTGACAAAATCGTTAGATTTTCACATGCATGTATGTTAATTAGAACATGTAGAAGTCCAAGGTGTCTTGGACTTGCTCGTTTATTAAGCAGATTATCTTGTGAAAGGAAATGTATAAGTAATTATATTTTATTTCCAATATGATAAAAAACAGTTTATTATAAAATCTGGATTCAATTATTATAGGCAGCAGCAGAAGCAGAGGCTGCTACAATGTCAATGGCTAGACGAGCACTTCCAGATGCTTCTTCAGTGGAGGAAGCAAATCGGATACTGCGTGGCAATTGGCTTCATGCAATTGAACAACACCATATACAGTATTCAGAATCATCTGTGATTAATGACATTCTAGATATTGGATGCTCTGTAGGTATAAGCACAAAATATCTTGCAGACAAGTTCCCCACAGCCAAAGTCACCGTGAGTTTTTAATGGATAGATGAATTTGCTTTATGATAGAGGTTGGAAATGGAGAGTCAGCATAACATAAAATCATTATTAGCCAACTTGAATTTTCCAAGAATATGTTATTACTTGTTATTGTTGTGCTTTGTGATTATTATTTTTTTTCCAGGGCCTAGATCTGTCACCCTATTTTCTAGCTGTGGCTCAGCATAAGCAAAAAAGAGCAATGCCTAGAAAAATTCCTATAAGATGGATACATGCAAATGGGGAAGACACAGGCTTGCCTTCTAAATCATTCGACCTTGTTTCTCTTGCCTTTGTGGTATGCCTTTTCTTTTCTTATTTAGTCCTTTAAAGTTTCACTATCAAGGGTTGGGTCTAGAGAAATGAACTAGTTTCTTCTCACAAAGTATTGAACTACTACTCAGATCCTTACTGGGAGAAGTACTACCATTTATTGTCTGGTCACATCTTTAGCAAGATTTATACCTGTCAGAAACCTAACAAAAAAGTTTCAAAATATATACTATTATGCTATATATTTTATGTCAATCTAGTCAACAAAATCTGAAAATACAGAAGTCCCTCTGTTCAGTTGAGAACAAGATTTCTTCATGTGATATGATTCTTCGATCAAAGGCCTAAAAGGCATATCTATTTTTGAAGATTCACATAATTGAAACATTGAATTCTCTCCAGAGACTAATATTTTTCAGTGTTCTTGCATTAAATCAGTTGTGGATTTCCAATTTCTTATCCCATAACAATTACTAGAAGCACAGATAGGTTACTCGAATAACAAGTTTGAGAAGATATTGGTGGATTTTAATATCTGGAATCTCTGACTATGTTCAGCTTCATGAATGTCCTACAAGAGTTATAGTGAATTTAGCGAAGGAAGCATTCTGTCTACTTCGGCCTGGAGGCACACTAGCTTTAACAGATTTTTCGGTATATAATATCATGATTACAATTTTTCTTTTATTCCTTTTCATTTTTGGTTTCATGCCCAATGCTCATATTATTTCTGCTTTCTGCAGCTGAAATCAAAGGTCCTTCAGGTATTGTATTGTCCTGCTTTTATGCTCTTTTTTTTTTTATATATATAATCAATACATGAATATTTTGTACGCTAAAACACACTTTTGGTTTCTCCTCTTAATTTTTTATTTTAGTTTGGTGTCAAGTTTAAAAGGTTCCACTTTGATTCTTTAAAGTGTTTATGCTAGACTAAATTAAACCTTCTATCAGTTTTCTAATAATTTTAACTGATAGGAGATCTCTTTGTCAAGTGTTCTTTAGTAAAGTAGTGTGATAAATGGAATAAAGGACCAACTACAGGGATGCTTTAAGAGACTAAAGTGAAACTTTTTAAGCTATAAAATTGAAACAATAAAATACAAAAAAATAAAAATAAAATGAAGGACCAAAAGGTGCATATATCATATTTTCGCTTATTTTCTATGGCCTTCTCTTTAACTGTGCTAACCTATGAGTATTAACAAGTACAGTATGTGTAAATGAGATCAAGAGCAGCACCTTTGAGGACTGCATGATCTTGGTATTTAAATCTGGATTACTTTTCTTGGAAAATTTGATCATCCATAACACATGATTAACTTAATAGCACATGTACATTGTTGCCCAATGTAGGAACATCAGCTAATTTGTTCTTCCTTTTTTCTCTTATAGGAATTGTCTCCTGTTCTGTTCACACTGGTTAAGAGCACAGAACCTTTTCTGGACGAGTATTATTTGACTGATATGGATGAAACACTGAGGGAAGCTGGTTTTGTGAACATAACATCAATTCTTACAGACCCCAGACACGTCACAATTACGGCAACAGTGCCTCAATGAAACATCACATCTGCTTGAAATTTTTTATTTTCATTTTTCTTGGTACATAACCCTTGGGTTTGGCATCAAGCAAGTTAGCTCTTGGTCCAAAATGATTAAATTATGTATCCATGTGCCACGATCTGTTATTGTTTTTTTGGTTTTGTAGAGTTCCCAAGCTCTGGTGCAACATAAATTCCTTTGAACATGAGCATGCTTATCCTTACCAAATATGTACTATTGTCCTTTTCTTGAAGCACCGATCAATTACTGTCGTGTCCGACGAATTTGGGTTTTGCCAATCTCTTCTTGTGCTTTGTTTGCATGTGCCCTTTTATAGTAAATGTTGAATCAAAAGTAAGCTTAGATACCAAGACAGTAGTTAAATGTACAAGATGTAATTTTATATCTTTATCACTTTGTTTTCAGTTTCTTTTGGGTTGTCATTTCAGTACATCCCTGCATAAAAGGGGTTTTCGATGATAACAGGGCACACATTTTTTTCCTTACGAAAATTTATTTTTTCATGATTGGTAAAATGCATCGCACTTAATTTTCTTTGCGAAGCAAATGGAAAAGTAAAGAAAACTTTCTACTTTGAAAATTTGAATTGAGATAAGAGGTGAAAGAAAGGGAGAGAAAAAAGGAAAAAAAAAATCATAATAGAAAAGAGAGAGTGAGAAAAAAAAAGTAAAAGAGAAAATATATATATATATATATATATATATATATATATATATATATATATATATATATATATATATATATATATACTATTGGAAAACTAAATTTCATTCTTCATATAAATTCTATTGGACAACTTTTTAAGCAATTATAACTTTCTGATCTTTTTATCACAGTGGTTGAATTTCAATGACAATAAATAATTTTTGTTTCTAACTTGGTTTTATTCATGGATAATTGTTTCTATTTTCTAAATCACGTATGTGGCAAGTTATAAACGACATATATTCATATCATTTCCACCATATTCCATGCATATCATAAACGAGAACCCGATGAAAAGTTTGAAACTTACATTTCTCTCTCACAATTATTATATAAAAATATAAAATAAGAATATCCAAATGAACTTGGGATTATAAATATGAACATGACTTAATCTAGGAAGGAAGAGCATGTACACGTGTGCAAGGTAGGGGTTGTCTGAATCTTTAGTGTGTACGTTTCCTTATTCTGTTCCTCCTCGTGCACTTCTGCACAAAAGTCACATTCCTCCCAAGTTTATCAAACTGTTCCCAACCTTTTCATGATCGAATCTTCTGTTGTGTCCCTTGGGAAAGCCAAGGAATTGGCGAATTGGGGTGTGACATAACACCTCCTGCAAGTGGTTTATAGATTTTCTCTTCTCCGCTCTTCTTAGAACAAGTATTCTCTTGCCCTTTTCGTTATCCAACATGCTACTATTGAATTCGCACCTCATATTCAATATGGGTTTTTGTTTTCTGATCGAAAGCTCTTTCCTTTGTTAGCACGTGTTGGGTAGTTTTTATTCTAAAAACCCTCTTTCTTCCTCTATTTTTTCTTCTTCTCTTGTTGCTTTTGATTTAATTTGGTGTGTTTGTGTCTTTGAGTTTTTAATTTTATCTTTTTTCTGAGTCAAATTTATTTTTCTGCATTGCTTCAGTGATAGACCATGTAATTTGATCAATGAAAGTTAAAATTCAATTATATATATATATATATATATATATATATATATATATATATATATATATATATATATATATATATATATATATATAGTGTGTGTGTGTGTGTGCGCGCGCGCGCGTGTGTGTATATATATATATGTATGTATATATATTAACTCTCTAAAGTGATGGGGAAAAAGGAGCCAGTAGGATTACGACTAGAAGATGTAGATTGTTTTGGACAATGAAGTTAGACATTCAGGGTTATGTGAATTACTTGAAGGTTCTTGTATGTTTCCCCTTGTTGGTAGGTTATCTAATTGGACTGTTTAAGTTGGAGTTTTAAGTTTGGATTTATTATATAAGGACGTGTGAATGATGTTTCATTATTGCTTGAGGTGTTGGGTGGATGCTTGTTAAATATGATTGTGCTATAGGCTGGAATTTATCTGCAATTCATGTTAAATGTTTGTCATTATAACGACTGATGGCACTTCCTGATCACTTTAGTCTCCCTGTTGAGTATAATCTTTCTTCTTTATTGCAGATAATTAAATAGAACCACTCTGAAGTTGAGACAAGATTAATTGCAAATTTGTTCTAATCAGAAAATATCAGTAGAATTTGCTATTCCAGAAAGGATATTATGGTCACTATGGATGTTAAAGGCATAACATGGGTTGAAAATATGTACCTGAAGTTGGAGAATATGTTCCTTGAGGTGGAAGACGTGATGTACCAGGTATGCTATATCTCCTTTCCTTTCTGTCTTGTATGTCCCTACTATTTTAACTGTAATTATTGTCATAACTTATTAGCAATTGTAGTGTAATCAAAGGCGTATGGAAAGCGCTGGAAGGGATCATGCATCTTGCTGTTGAATCGCTTCCCTTTAGAGGCATGAATATGATGCGTGCATATCCTGTTATGATTAGTAAAATATTCAGAATACTAAAGGGGATTAACTGATCATGATATGAGAAAAACTACAGCTTAGTTTGTAAATTGAACATACTTTATATTTTTAGTGTGAATTATTGTCATGACTAATATATAAGAAAAATCAATGCAAAATAGACGTATTTCACTGATTGCTTCCTTTTCAAAGCTTACACCATCATTTGGTATGATATGCACTTTTCTTACACATATTGACTGAATTATAAACTCCTAGCAGCACTTTTTGGGTGCCGTTCTCCTTTGACTTCCTTGATTTTACTTCTGAGTGTTGAATGCAACTTAACTTATATTTGTCCTGTTATCTATGATAATATTTCTGAAAGTATTTCTGTATATGATCTTAATTTTTTAACAGTGATGGTTTAAAATGTTCTGAGACAGATAGTTTCCTACCCTGCTATTAATTGTGATTCTTACCAGATACTATATTCTTATATCTGTTTGTTCTATGGGTATAGGATACGGTTAAATACATAGAGGATCAGATGCAGGCTGTAGGGGAAAGTGTTAAAAAGTTATATTCAGACATTATGGGAGATTTACTTCCCCCAGATGAAAAGGTAGGCATTGCATTGCCTATAGATAAATATGCTGATGCTGGGCTCTGTAAGAAGCCATTCCAAGTTTGTAAGGAAAGACATGTAAAAAATTATACCAAGCAAACAACTGAGGACTCAAGGATTGACCATGGTGTCAATAAATTTGCCACACTTGCTACTCCATATGATGATACTTCTAAGGCTAATGCCTCAATCATGTCGTCTTTGAGAAGTTCTGTCAAAGAACACAATTTTAGTTCACCTTCAAGACGATTTGTTGGAAGAATGAATGTTAAATCAAACCTTCATATTGATGAATATCCAGTAAATAAGAAAATGGCTGCAACCAAGATAATCAATGAATTCACTTTGTCAGGAACAGATGCGTGCATGACATCACAGTCTTGTGAGACCTCAAACAAAGGCCAAAACCAGAATCATGGAATTAGTATTTCAAAGCCAGCTTCATCTGAAGTGGAAACGCTTAGCTCTGAAACAGACTGTTCTAATGAAATTGAAAATGATACTACCACACAATTTCCCAATTTTCTGGTACTTGATAAGTCAACTGGAGAGAAACAAATTGATACCATTTCTTCCTCACGCGTGTCGTTTGAAGAGCCAGTTGGTGAGTAATTCAGTATCTCTGGGTTATAGTTTCAAAATTATACTAATTGTTGAGGTTGATCACTTTGATTTCTGCTGTTTTTATTTTGTAAGTGTATAGTTTCTCTGGTAGGTTTCTCATGGATAGAACGGTACAGTCCAATGGTTAAATAGGGTGGTTCTTCTCTGCTATGTATTAAGTCAGATAATTCAACGTAGTTACTGAAATTAGATATTGACTCGAATCCCTCTGAAGAGCTTACTCTGTAGGTATTAACATGGCATATATTATTCAGAAATACTAACTGGTTTCAGCCAATGGACCTATTTTGGCTGAAGTTGAATATTGAGGAAGTGTATCGTGGTACTGGTTGTTCTTTTGCTAATGTTACATGAAATAAGTAATTATGAAACTTCCCCACTTGGCTGTATTTGAGAGGTCAGAACAATTCCGTTGACATAATTTTTTTTTTTAATCTTTAAGTTTAAGATCTACTCTTGATCTTATAATATCTGATGAAAAACATCACTTTATGCTTTGCATAGCCTTTTCTATTCATTGCTCCATGTTACTTTGTCAAAGAGTAGTGGTTGAAAATGGAAAAGGATGATTGTTGTTATACTTAGAAACCATAGAGAATTGAATGTCAGCAGTGGTTTTTAGAATGAAAGGGATTGAAGATTATTCAGCTTTTCCCTCTGAAATTAGTAAGTAGCCATGCATATTATAGTGTAGTAGGAACATTTGCATTAGGTTGGGGAATTTGGTGTGTGTGGCATGGGATTTATTTATTTTATTTTGATGAATTTATCATCTTTCTTTAACTTCAAGCCATGATCAACTTAACAATTTTGCAGTGACCATGCTTAAATAGTTAAATTTACTTTGATCTTTTATGGATTTGATTCTTTCCCCATTGGTGCTCTCTATCTAGATAGATACCACCAAGTGAAAAATATATGGTTTATGGAAGCTAATCCTAAACCTTTACTAGTGCCAAAATGCTAATCACTCTTAACCAGTTCAATTGTCAGACTATTGAATTAATTCATTTGTTTTGTTTTAATGACACTACATGATACTTTATATTTTTACCGGTTGGTTGTATACTCTTTCATTATCTAGAACTTAACAACTGAACCATCATCTGCCATTCTAGAATCTTGCCCATTTCTTCACATATTTTATCTTTTGGGGTGTGATTGTGGAGAAGGTTTCTTGACATTCATGTGTTATAGCCATCTCTTTAACGGGTGAACAATGTTTTCTGTTCTCCATTTCTTGTCTTAAATGGATTTGTCCTTTCACTAGACAATTCTGCTTCTTTAGAGAACATGTGGAGAACTAGTCGCTCATCCATGACCAAAACATTCTTTCCAACAGAGAAAGATTTTCTGATAGATATATTAAGTCTTTTCGTTGCTTGTTGTGACTTCTGATGTCATGGTAACTTCATACTTTCTATCATGTAAGAAATTAAAAATCAGTTTCAATGTAACAAAGATTGATGGTTTGATACTGTTTTAGAGCAAGGCAATGAAACCATGCAACTAGATCATCTGCAGCTTGAGGAAGCTTGTGTTATGGTGAATAGAGATCAAATTCAATTACCTCCCAAAGCAGGTGGTAATTATTTGAATACTAACAAGGTACACTGCCCCCACCCACCCACCCACAAATTTATTTTGACAAATATTCACATTCAACTCTAACTAAAAAAAATTTCCATTTCAAGAAAAAATCGCGGCGACCCTTTTCATTGTCCAAGAAATCTGCAAGAAAGCAAGAGTACAAGGAGCTTGCAGCGTGGCATCAGAGCAGTGAGAACGCAAAGGGAGATTGCATGGAGAATTTTGATCCAACTTTATCACAGGATGAGAAGAAATCACTTCTTCCTAGTATGTCTGAACCTGAGTGGGAGCTTCTCTAACTCTACATACCAGAATGATTAAATTGTGTAGATACACACGCAACCAATCCTACTAGTTTGGATTCACTCATTAGTCCCTGTGGAGATTTAAGATGTTTAAATGATTGAAGTTCATAGAAAATTTATGATATATGAAGTTCTTTCCTAGCTCCAAAACTTTACTATCCAACCTTTTTCTTTTTGCTGCTCATAGAAAAGAGAAAAAGGGAAGCTGTAATTAGGCCATTCAAATGAGAACCTCAAATAAAATATATGAAACTGCTATCTATTTTATGAATACTGAACATTTCTATGTACTTATTCTCCACTTATTGCCCTAGTCAATTGCACATCCTTTCTGATTGATTTCATGATACTGAAATACCTCTTGAAGGGATAACCAGAAGTAGTTTCCACCAACATGCGACTTTTTGGTGGCCCTTCAATGATGGCTTTGTGAAATTGTGATGTAAACACACTCCACTAGAACTTTGAGGAAACACTCAATTTATCTTTTTGAAAAAATTATCAGGGTGCATTATTTCTTGATAATATAACATTTTAATTTCAGTTCGTAATCACAAATGCTAATTATATTGATTCTTTTCAAAGACTAAAGTGACTTCTGTATATCGATTAATATGATTAATGTTCATGATTGTTAGAAACTAGTGTAGAATTTTGGTACTATTGATAAGAGTAACATTTTCATTGCCAAAATTTCCATACCGAATTTGAGGTTTCACTTGATGTTTGACATTGTTTAAAATACTCTCTGTTTCTCTTTTTCTTTTTCAGTTTAATTTTCTAAATTTTGAGCTTTAGAAGTTTCATTATAGTGTCTTTTGAATATATATATATATATATATATATATATATATATATATATATATATATATATATATATATATATATATATAAAGGTTTCTTCATCTATTTATTACTAACTTGTTGATATGTGATAAACTGTAAAAAATGTCATATAATATAGATATTCGTTAAATTAAATAAAATTTACATTAATAATACAAAAAACCTGTTGAAAAATTCAATTTGATCTATCATTGACATGTTAATAATCAAAGTGAAACTTTTCAAATTTAGGAAATCAAACTGAAAATAAAAAAGGTACTGAGTTTGGTTAGATTACAGAAAATTGTAGTGTGCAAGAATGTTTTCCAAAAGTTTAATACGAAATCAGTCATATCGGTTAAGTAACATAAGCACCAAAATTCCTGCAAAAATGCTACATATGAAATTTACCTCTCAAAATGGTTTGTTATTAATCATTATCCTATCTATTGAAACAAATTAGATTTTGCTTCTGTAAAAAAATGTTGAAAATCACTGAGGTTAACACTTCAACTACAACATTTATTCTTTTAATTAAGGACCCTCATAAACATTTTCCTAATAAAGTACAAGCATATTTAAAATATAAGCATAAAGTTTTCTAAAAATATTTTAATATTCAAATTTCTACAAAACAATTTATATATAAGTTTATATATATATATATATATATATATATATATATTAAACATTTTTAATAGCTAAATAAAGTTATAAATAACATTTTTGAGATTACAAAAATATCAGAAAAATTTTGTAAATTTTTTAAGAATAAAAAATATTTAAGCCGCTAGAAAATTAATTTTCTAAACAAATGCACGAGACATTGACTGTTTTCTAATGAAGGGAATTTTTTGCCAGTTTTTTATTAGAGTAGTGAAATTTAACCCTAATTTTTAACAAACATCTATTGACACTTTTCTTTTCTTTTTTTGTCCTATTATTTTTTCTATGAATATAATATTCATCTTCGTTTTTTTTTCATCTCATATCATGAAACATAGGTGATTGGAAGTGCATGTCATGTCAGAAAATTTTGTGAAAGTCACTTCATGAAAGTGTGTAATTTATGAAACTGCGGCATAATAACATAATCTATTAACAGGTCCTAAATAGTGTCAACAAAAAGATCTTGAAAAAAAAAATCCAATCTTTAATAAAATAAAGAAGATTAAAATGGTGCACAACAGAAAAAACATATTAATTTAATATATATTAAGATGAGTAAGAGAATTGACTAAGAGGATTTCGTGTTCTTGAAGAGATATCACCACCATATCATAAACTATTTTTAAGAACCCTAATTAATCCGTAGATCAGTTTCATTCGCTGACAAAGACAGAAGAGCATCCACACATATGACCATCAACCAGTCAAGATTGCATAAACAAATCATGCTAACAATTTATCCCAGCTATCAAGAATAGATTTAATCCAGGTTACATTGATTAATTAATACTAATAATAACAACAATAATACAAGTATAATGAACACTATAGTAGCTATTTTTTCCCTTTCTAATTCAAAAGCAACCATTAAGACATTAACTTATGTCTCTGGTTGTAGTGTTATTAACCGACATTATATATAAAAATGAGTTATAAATGGTATAATAATATGCTTAACAAAATGGTAGAATATGAATTGTATCGTGTGAGTTACATTACCACCTAATCTAGCATTAAAGTTTGGTGAGGTTATGACCATAAAGCACGTGGATTTTCTTAATAACAAAGTTAGGTTCATTCATGAATGCATCCATTTGGTGCACTCCATGGATAACGCTTGCCATTATTGGCCAATGAAGTGGAAAGAGGAAGGACAATGAGAAACAAAATCATGCTCAAGATAACCAACTACTTGTATTCTGCATTGTAAATTCACTCATTCTGATAACAACCACTATTGATTAGGTGTACCATCAGAATGGGCCAGGCTTTTCGGCCCTACAAGGCCCACATGGAAACAACATTGTCTTCAACACACAATACAATCATTCAGAGTTACTGTTGGTGACAGGAAAAACAAATCAACGCTCTCAAATTTTCTCCTGATACAATTTCAAATGAGTTGTTACAATTATTTATGGCCAAAATATTTGCCTTTTCAAATACCAAACGTAAATCATAATACCTATTAAATAGGTTTACAACTCATTAGTTATATCACTCGTAATTAAAACCATTATAGGAATACTAAACGTCTAATTTAAGTTTTACAATAAATCTCCCCCTTAAACTTAAATACTCTTCCCATCTCTTATTCCAATAAGTCTTTTACAACTCTCCAGCAGTGTAGTTGGCAGTGGTTTGGTGAATATGTCAGCAGCTTGAGCTCAGCTTTCAACATGCTCCAGCTCAACCTTTCCTTCTCTAACTTGTTCTCGGATGAAATGAAATCGGACGTCAATGTGCTTGCTCCTTCCATGATTAACCGGGTTCTTTGTCAACTCGATCGCTGACTTGTTGTCAACTCGAATTACAATCCTTTCGTCTTGGATCACTCCCAGATGCCTTAGTAAATTTGAAAGCCAAACTGCATGACACACACTCCAAGAGGCCGCCACATACTCAGCCTCACAGGTTGACAGAGTTACAATGGGTTGCTTCTTTGACAGCCAAGTAAAAGCTGTTTTTCCGAGTAGGAACACATAACCTGAAGTACTTTTCCGGTCATCAATATCACCGCACCAATCACTATCCGAGTAACCTACTAGTCGGTAGTCATCCGATTTTGAATAAAATAGACCAAGTGATAAGGTTCCTCGAACATATCTCAAAATTCTCTTTAAGGCCTTCCAATGTGTGTAACTTGGATTCTCCATGTATCTGCTCGTTATCCCAACACTCAACATTAAGTCGGGTCTTGTGCTTGTAAGGTATCTCGAGACTTCGATTAAGCTTCGATATCTCCCGGAATCGGCTCGTTCTCCTCCATCAAACTTTGAGAGTTTAGTGCCTGGTTCCATTGGAGTAGAAACCGGATTACTGATCCTCCATTTTAAATTTCTTTAAAATTTCAAGTGCATACCTCTCTTGGGATATAAAAATTCCTTCCTCCGATCGCTTCACTTCTAGACCAAGAAAATATTTCATCAGCCCTAAGTCTCGTCATTTCGAACTCTTTCTTCATTACCTCCTTGAACTCCTTAATTAGCTTCGTATTGCTTCCAGTGAATATGAGATCGTCAACATAAAGAGCAACTATCATCATATCCTTTTTTGATTTCTTTGTGTACAAAGCATTCTCATATGGACATTGTTCATACCCATTTTTCTTGAAATACCCATCAATTCTCTCATTCCAAGCACGAGGAGCCTGCTTCGACCCATAGAGAGCTTTTCTTAATCTCGATACCTTTTCCTCATCCCCTCTCTTCATGTACCCGAGTGGTTGCTCAACATACACCTCTTCCTTCGAGCACTCCATTCACTACTAGAAAAATGTCAAATAGTAACCGAAATCGATGATCGAAAAATTTAGTTACTATCGGTGACCGAATCAGTAACCAAATTATTATTTTTTAGTCTAGTAATCAGAAATAGTAATCGAATTTTCGGTCACATAAAATCGGTTACTATTTCGAGTCACTTTATTATTTAATTTATTTTTTTAAATAATCTATATTTAATTTATGTAATTATTTTTGTTACTTGATTTTTTTTATATTTAGTAACTCGATTTAGTGACTAAAATTTCAGTCACTAAAAAAATAATTTTTAAACTTATAACTATTTTTCATTTATATAAATATTTTATTTAAAATATTTTAAATATAAATTTACTTAATAATTTAAAATAATTGATAACATTTTTAATAACATTATAAATATTTAAAAAAATTGTTTACTAACTTATTAAATAATTTTGTAATATAATTATTTGATTTTATTTTTTAATTTAGCATGTGAATAAAAAAATTAAAATTGATTATTAAATTAGTCACCGAATCGATCATCGATTCGGTCATCGAATCGATCATCGATTCGGTCACTGATTCGGTCATCGAATTGGTTACTTGATTCGATCATTGAATCGGTCACTAAATCAATAATTAAATTAATTATTAATTTAGTCTCTTTATATATATATATATATATATATATATATATATATATATATTACTTGTATGTTAATAAAAATGTATTTCAATGTATTTATAAAAAATTAAAATTATTTTAATTACTTGAATTGATATTTTAAATTTATATTAATATCTTGAATAATTTAATAGTTGGATATATATATATATATATATATATATATATATATATATATATGTATCACTTTAATTTTTTTAATTAAAATTAATTTCATAAAAAAATTAATATTTGAAAATTAAAATGCAAAATATATATATATATATATATATATATATATATATATATTTATTTTTTAAAGATGATATATTCAATGTATGTTAAAAAAGTTCAAGCCAAATTGTTTTTATAGAAGATTTTCAAAACTCATTGGTTTAATTAATCTGTTAAAAGATTCTTTTAATCTATTAAAAGTGCAGTTTTAATTTGTTAAAACTTCTTTTAATCCATTAATACGTTCTTGATTCTTTAACAGATTTGTTTTAACCGATACGACAACGTTTATATCAATTAAAACACTTTACAAAAAATCTTCTAAGTTAATTTAATCGATTGTTTCGCGATTCAATCGATTGAAATACTGCAAAACTTTCTCCTAAAACTTTTCAAGTTATTTTAACTGATAAAAATAAGTTTTAATCGATTAAAACGTTGTGCAAAAATTGTTTTAATCGATTGAAACGAGATTTAATCGATTAAAATAGTTATGATCAGTCATAATTGCATTCTGACCGATCATAATTGAAACCATCTAATAGCGGTTCAATGGTTAACCGCTATCTAAGTGAGATTTTAAGAGCGGTTCCTGTGTAACCGCTATCTAAACTCTATCTCGCTTGAGCGACAACTTTCTCGCTCGAGCGAAACGCCCCCTGCACAAAATTAGTACTTTCGGGTTGTATTTCGCTTGAGCGAGTCGAGTCTCGCTCGAGCGATATTTGATTCTGATCGATTAGATTTTCGAAATGATCGATCATATTTGATAATTTTTTCAAATAATTAATTATAATCGGTTAGTTTTCTAAATTATTGATTAGAATTGATTAGTTTTTCAAATAATAGATTAGAATTGATTAATTTCTGAAATATATACTAAAAAATTATAATTAAAACTATAATATAATCATAGAACTTACAAAAATGTAGAATTGAGAAGTTTGAATTACACTTTTAATAAATTTAAGATAATACTAGTTTTGATTTTTATTTTTAAATATTTATTTTAATTATTTCAAACAGAGAAACTATAATTTTAGTTTCTAGCAATTGAATTTAAAGAATTAAATCTATTATTATTTAATCTTTTAATTTTAGTATTAAAATTTTAAATTATATTTTTCTACTTTGAGAATGAACAATATAATTAAACTCAAAATTGACAATATTATAATACATTTTTGAACTCTTTTGGATTATAAATGTATAAGGATATAAATAAATATATAAATATATCAAAATATAAATATATAAAAATATAAATATATAAAGATATAAATGTATAAGGATATAAATATATCAAAATATAAATATATAAAATATAAATATATAAATATAAGTTTCTTGTAAAACTTTTCAAGTTATTTTAACTGATAAAAATAAGTTTTAATCGATTAAAACGCTTGTGTAGAATTGTTTTAATCGATTGAAATGGGATTTAATCGATTAAAGAGTTCTGATCGGCCATAATTGCATTCCGACCGATCATAATGGAAACCATATAATAGCGGTTCAAGGGTTAACCGCTATGTAAGTGAGCTTTTAAGAGCGGTTCTCGTGTAACCGCTATCTAAACTCTATCTCGCTTGAGCGACCAATGGTCTCGCTCGAGCGAAACGCTTCCTGCACAAAAGTGGCATTCTCGGGTTGTATTTCGCTTGAGCGACTCTAATCTCGCTCGAGCGATGGTGCAACCGCTATTAGAAGTAAATATAAACATATAAATATATATAAATATGTAAAGATATAAACATATATCTTTAATATTTTGTAAATGTAAATATAATTTATATATATTTTTAAATCTTTTTCTTATATTTATTTTTAAAAATATAATATTTTTTTTCAAATATATAAATATATAAAGATATAAATGTATAAGGATATAAATAAATATATAAATATATAAATATATATAAATATATAAAAATATAAATATATAAATATATAAATATATTAATATATAATATATCAATATATAAATATATAAATATATAAATATATAAATATATAAATATATCAAAATATAAATATATAAAAATATAAATATATAAATATATAAATATATTAATATATAAATATATCAATATATAAATATATAAATATATAAATATATAAATATATAAATATAAAAATATAAATATATAAAAATATAATATATAAATATATTAATATATAAATATATCAATATATAAATATATAAATATATAAATATATAAATATATAAATATATATATATATATATATATATATATATATATATATACAAATATATCAATATATCAATATTATCCCCTCATATATTAATATACATTATTAGCATAATTTTAATTTAATTAAAAATTAGAATACAAATATACTATACTATACTAATATACCATTATATTATTTTCATTGTATATAAATTACAAAATTAATAATTTGTATACTATACTATACTATACTAATATATTATTTGTATACTATACTAATAGTATAATATACTATATTATAATATTATTTGTATAGAAAACTAATATCTTTATATATAAATATGAAAACATATAAATATATGTAAAAATATGAAGATATAAATATATAAAAATATAAATATATGTAAAAATATAAAGATATAAATATATCAATATATAAATATATCAATATTTAAATATATATTAAAATATATAAATATATTTTTATTTATAGATTTTATATTTATATATTTATACAGTATATACATTTATTTGTATATAAATATAATTTATTTGTAAGTTATTATTAAAAGATCCTAGTAGCTCGATGGTTGGAGTTTCAACTCTCCAACTCTAAGGTACCGGGTTCGAATCCTGACAATGACAATAAACCACCTAATAATAAGTTAAACTTCTAAAAAATATAATATAATTAAGAGATAGGGGAAATAAAAACTTAAATAAGCAAAAATATAATATAATTAAGAGATAGGGAAAATAAATAATAGATATAATAAAAATGTAAATAAATAAAAATAATTAAATTTGGTCACTGATTCGGTCACTGAATTGGTCACTATTTTAATTAGTAACCGATTTTGCACATTTAGTGACCGAATTTTCGGTCACTATTTGGTATTTTTCTTGTAGTGATTTAGAAATGCCGACTTCACATCCATCCGTAGAATCGACCATTGATTCCGAGCGAGCTAATGAGATTAGAAGTCTGGATTGACTCCATTCTCGTAACAGGAGCAAATACTTCATCATAGTCAATTCCCTCCTTTTGTTTATAACCCTTCACCACAAGTCGAGCCTTGTAACGTTCAACCTCTCCCTCAACATTCATCTTCTTTTTGTACACCCATTTTACTCCAATGGGTTGAGCTCCTTTAGGAAGTTCAGCCAGTTCCCAAGTTTTGTTGCGTTCAATCGCTCCAATCTCCTCATCCATGGTTGTTCTCCACTTCTCATCTTGGACAGCTTTCTCAAAACTCAAGTCTTCGGAATTAGCCAAAAGACATACAACATGAACTTCATTTGTAGTGTCGTATATATCTTGCAGACTTCTCATCTTGGGCTGTTGTGGCTCTATTTCTTTATCTAAGGACTCAATGGTTGTTATTGTTGAAGGCAAAACAATTTCTGAACTAGTTTCTTCTTCTGTCGGGTTACTCCAACACCAATCCTTTATTTTTTCCACATGAACATCTCGGCTTACCACCACTTTATTATTAACAGGATCAAACAATTTATAAGCTTTAGATTTTCCATCATACTCGATAAATATGTACTTCTTACTCCGATCTTCTAATTTAGTCCTGTGCTGACTTGGTACTTGCCCATAAGCCATGCTACCAAACACCTTTAGATGAGAGACACTTGGCTTCATACCACTCCATATCTCCTGAGGCGTCTTCTCTCCTAGCTTTGCATGTGGACATCTATTTTGCAAATAGACTCGCGCACCGCACCGCCTCGCCCAAAACTTCTTTGGCATATTCTTCCCTTTCAACATAGATCGAACCATATCAAGAATGGTTCAGCTTCTTTCGTTCCGCTACACCGTTTTGCTACGGAGAATATGGGGCGATCGGAAATGTTTGATCTCATGTTCCTCACGTATTTGTTGAACTCGGTAGAAGTGAACTCGCCTCCTCCGTCGGATCGGAATGCTTTGATGACTTTGTTTGTTTCTTTCTCCACCATAACTTTGAATTTCTTGAAAGTTTCAAACACTTCGACTTCTCCTTCGTAAAATAAACCCATGTTTTCCTTGAAAAATCATCAATGAAAGAGACAAAGTATCTCTTACCACCGAAAGATTCTGGAGTTATTGGCCCACACAAATCAGTATGGATCACTCCGAGTTGCTCGCTTTGCTCGACACTCGAACTTCTTGGGAAAGAAGTTCTCGCTTGCTTCCCAATCACACATTCTTCACGTAACCTTTTTCCGAATTCCATTTTAGGCAATCCGAGCACCATCTCCTTTTTCACCAGCGCAGTCAACCCACCAAAATGAAGATGACCAAACTGCAAATGCCACCTCATGACCTCATCCTCCATATCAAATTGCATACATTTATCTTGAACTGTCTTCAGCTCAAGTTTGTACATGCGATTTTTCTTCATTCCCACCAGAGCAACAAGCCTCCCTAATTTATCCTTCAGTTGTAGTTCTCGGTCCTTCATCAGAACCGAGTACCCCTTCTCCATTAACTGTCCCATGCTCAATATGTTGCTTTTGAGATCAGGTACGTAGTATACATCTCTGATCTCTCCGATTTGCCCATTTCTCTGTTGATACCATATCGTTCATTGACCTTTGACAGCTACTTTCGAAGCATCACCGAAAGAAACAGATCCGGACTCCACCTTTGAAAGTATTTTGAATAAGCGCTCATCACCACACATGTGGTTACTAGCGCCGGTGTCTAAGTACCAAACCGAGTTATTAGAACAGTTCGATTTGATCTCAGTTTCTGAAGTGTTTGTCACCATCAGCAATCCTTCATCTTCTTCCTCAGCAAGAAAGTTTGTTGGTTCCTCCTTTTTCTTCTCGGACCTACAATCTTTGGAAATATGACCCAGTTTTCCACAATTATAGCATTTTACTGAGTAATGTCCTTGGCAACATGCCCATTCTTTCCACAATTATAGCATTTTACCGTGTAACAATCCTTGGCAATATGCCCATTCTTCCCACAATTATAGCATTCAATATTGTTTGTGTTTGTCTGGCCACCCCGAGCCTGTCCTTGGCCACGCCAGTTCTGTTGACCGTCTTGCTCATTTCCTCGTCCTCCTTTTCCTCTACCACCACGACCTCTGCCTTTTCCTCAGCCTCTAGAGCTCTGAGCATATAGCACCTTCTCCTCTTTTATTGTCGCCTTTGTCTGGAGTGCCTGTTCAAGGGACTCCCCCTTCTTGTTTTTCCTTCTCTGCTCATGCGCTTCTAGGACCCAGCAAGCTCTTCAAGGGTGAGCGTTGACAGATCCTTGGACTCCTCTATTGCGCACACGATGTTCCCGAAATCATCTGTCAATGATCTTAAGATTTTTTCAACAACTCGGTTTGATGAAAGACTCTCACCATTTTGATTCAGCTTGTTCACCACAGTCTCCACCCGAGTAATGAACTCGGATACGCTTTCAGGCTCTTTCATCCTCATGTTTTCAAGCTCGCCCCTAAGGGTTTGAAGTCGAACTTGTTTCATCCTTTCATCTCCTTTGTTTGTTTTTTTAAGTGTATCCCATGCTATTTTGGAAGATTTTGCGTTAGCTATCTTCTCAAAGCCAGATTCGTCGACGGCTCGGTATAGTAGATACAGAGCCGCCTTGTCTTTTGCTCGAACGACCTTCAATGCGTTCAGCTGGGCATTTGAATACCCATCTGTGTTTGCCGGTTCCTCATACCCATTCTCGACCACATCCTAGTTATCTTGGGAGCCGAGAAGAGCCTTCATTTGTACCTTCCAGTTGTCATAGTTGGTGCCTTTCGTCAACTTGGGTAGCGGGATGCCATTGGTTAGACCTGCCATTTCCTCTCAAGTGTTTGCTCTCAACTCACACACCTCACAAAGCTTTAAGTTGCTCCTCTCACACCGCAGCGTTCTCTCTTGAGATTTGGTAGGTTCTCTCACACTCACCTCACACACAAGCTCTGATACCAATTTGTTGGTAACAGGAAAAACAAATCAACGCTCTCAAATTTTCTCCTGATACAATTTCAAATGAGTTGTTACAATTATTTATGGCCAAAATATTTGCCTTTTCAAATACCAAACGTAAATCATAATACCTATTAAATAGGTTTACAACTTATTAGTTATACCACTCGTAATTAAAATCATTATAGAAATACTAAACGTCTAATTTAAGTTTTACAATAGTTACTTCACATTCTTCTGTCCACCTAAAGCTTGTCCACCTAAAGCCACTAACCATGCATTTCAAGTACTTATTTGTTTAGGCTGTTATCACCAAATTAACAACTTTTAAAAGTTGCTTTGATGTTTGTTCATAAACAAGTATACTTACAAAACTGTCACAGACAAACAATGTTGTTCATTTCGTTACTGTATATGTTTATGCAATATTTAATGTTTAATGAATACCCTAACCTTTTTAACTGATATCATACATTATTCTATAAGGTGGTGGTTGTAAAACTTTAAATCCTAAATTAAAGATGACAGCCCAACAAAGAAAGGTGGCTTGGAGGTTGTCCTAAATCCTAATGGTGGCCTAATGCCAGCAAAGCTGACAACGATTTATGCTAAGACGAGGTTCTGCAGAGATTGAACAATGACAAGTGGATATAATTAAGAATCAAATTAAATGCTGTTGGAGTTACATGTTTGTTCGTATAAACCTACAATTTTAATGTTTCTATCATTATTTGTTGTTATCACTTTTGGTTACTCTTAAAAACCACTTTGTATCACTTTCTAAAAGTAAGTAATGGAAGAAGACAGCTACAGGAAAATGCATTGTTTAAGTTCTGTTAACAATTCAAATCAACTTTATATTCTAGAATTTACGTTAATTTTGTTAATACATATATGTTTATGTAGATATTATTATCGACAGAGAATTTAGAAAAACAAGTCATAATATATTAATAATATAATTTTCAGAAGCATCAAACATATATACCCTTTAGGTTAAGAGCCACCAAGAAGTGCCTATCTGAGTCAGTTTGTTATGTCGATGAGAAAGACTTTGGTGATGGTTATTCCTTACATGCAAAAAGACAAGTAAGAAGATAACTCAGATTACTCAAACATATTCTCATGCACCAAAATCTCACCACATTGACCCTACTCACTTTGCATTAATACATTTCTTTAATTAGTTTAACATGGGTGGACTCAGAAAAAGAGTGAGATATTATTAGATGATTTACAACTATAATTTATTAACGATTATAATTAATACTACACAACATATTTGTGTTTTATAATTTTAAATGATGATAAATACTTTATTAGATATATATCTTTTTAGATTAATTATATCATGTAATCAACCATTTAAAAAGTTTAACTTATGATTTTTTTTTTGAGTCATTATATTTAATGAGTAGTTGGATTTATACACCCTATTTTAACCAAACTATTAACTACAATTTAATTTAATAATATAATATAGGAAAAGTTTGAAATTATTATTATTATTATTATTATTATTATTATTATTATTTTATATTAAAATTTTTGAATTTTTATTTTCATTATATTATATTACTAAATTAATTTGTAGTTAATTGTTTAAGATGATAAAATGGGTTAACTTCTTTCTAAAAAAGGCGAACAGGTTGACCTGTAATAATTATGATGGACTATAAATTTTAATTTGTCTCATCAAAACATGAATTGGTGAGATGGTGAACTGATTCACCAATTTTTTTTTAAAATTTATTTATATCTTTTTAAATTAATTTTTTCAATAAGTTTAATAATAAAATGTTCATTTATTTGTCAACAATTGAACATATATATTTTAAAATAATATAAATTGACACATTAGCTTAAGAAATTATAATTTAAAATAATCAAATTAAAATAAAATTTATATAATAATAAATAATGACAAATACATGTTTGCAACGTCAAAATTGGTAAAATAATTATTTTTTATATTAAAAATTTAAATATCTAACACCAAAATTATATTGTATTTTTTTTATTTGATAAAACTCTATGATATTCTTCACTTAAATAATTATGACATTTTCAATTCAAGTCATAAAAATAGGAATATTATAATAAAAATAATTTTTTTATCAATTGAACAGGCTACATTTTCGTGGGTTGATAGACTTATAATAAGATAGGTCAAAGTAGGTTAATAAGCTAAAAATATCAACCTATTCTGCTATATTTATAACGGATCAGTGATCTGACCCTAAACTTAAATTATTTTATCATCCCTAGTTGATTGATTAAAACGTGGTTATACAAATATTATTATTTTATTTAATATACATTTTTTTTCTTAGATTATGAGAGAAAAATTAACTTTATCCTTTTCATGATTCCAAATGATAAAACTCTCTGAAAATTACCAACTTCAACCATTGTTTACGTACGATTCATACCAATTATCATTGATACAATAAATTATATAAACTTATCTAAAAACAATGAAATAAATCATCACTTAATAATAGAGAAAAAATAAAAAAGTCATAAAAAATGTAGATTCTACAATCAAGAATACATATATTGTTAACATTAAAAATTAGTTAGTAATCATATATATGCATGTGCATTACTTTTTTGAATAAAACCAAAATGGTGTCAATTTAATTATATAGGTCAAATCCTTGTCACTTTCTTCTACCTTCAATTATATGCTCCACATATGTTTGGAATGACTTCTACTTTAATTTTCTTTTTTGTTTTGTTTATTGGTATATATGTGGGACTGAGGAAAAGGAAGGGATCACATGGAGTATTCCACAAAATTTTAGAAATAAAATTGATGCTACATTTATACTTAAAAAATACATATTGACATTAATTGAAGGAATACTTAGTTTTTTTAAATTTATATAACTCAGAATATGATTTGATTTATATGATTTTTTAGAATAAAAATCTATGAATTTGATGTACTATCACACTCATGCCATGTGATGTGCTATATATAGTTTTTATAAAATATATTTATGAAAAGATGTATAATTTTTGTTGGCACATTTGATTGATTATAAAACTTTTTTACAAGGAAATGATTTATTGATAACTCACTTTAAGTAAACAACTTAAAAATAATTTTGAATAAGAAAGAGAAGTAAAAATAACTAGGTTTATTATTATTATTATTATATTTATAAAAGAGATTATCTAATATTTATTTATTTATTTAGATCAATATTATTTTATATAAATATCAAAGGTTTTTGTATTCATATATTGTTGACTTACAGAATTTTTTTATTTATAAATTTGATGGAGTCCAGGTTGGCCTTGAAGTGCCTCAATATTACCCTCTCTCACTGCTCACTCCATTGTTCTTCCCTAATAAAACTATTTTTTAACATATAATTATTTTATTTTATTCATCATCAGAATTTTGAACCATGTCATATTTCTTTTCCTGTTAATAAAAAAGTTCATAACAAACCTTTCATGGAGAGAAGGACAGCATATATGACATTCCATCAAACTGCCTTTGCAGCCACGGCGTCTGTTCTATAACTAAATTAAGGAAAACATTATTACACATTTTTTTCTTATCAAACACCCCGTTAATACACATGATTTATTAATAAAATAATATTTTTTAATTTATTTTATTTTAATTAAATTAATTTGTGACTATAATTTATATTATATATATTATTTTTATCTCGATCAATTATGAATTTATGATAGTATAATTATGGTCAATTATTGTCTATTTTGAAGTTTTAGAAAGTCGCGGTTTTATTATTAAAAACGTGTTGATAGATTAAAAGAGAAAATTATATATAAAATACCTTTGGTCTCAACTTCTAAATAATGTAAGACTCATGAACTATTTCGTTTTGGAGCTCTAATATTAAAGTGTCTCGATAGATTAAGAAAGATGATATATATAAATTTATTTCGATTATAAGTGGTATGAGACTCATGAGCGTACTTAGATCAATATGTAATGATTTTTTTTATAATATTTGTTAAGAAATCAAGTTTGAGTTTGAGGTGACACATTGTATAAAATGAGAAAGTTGAGTAATTTATAAGTGAGAAAGACCAACAATATAATGTTTTAAGGTTTTTTTGTTGAAAATTATATCATATTTTTTTTTATATGGATTCACTTGTATCTCGTTAGTACAATTTTTTTTATTAATCCCTCGATAATATGGAAACAAATATTATACATTTAATGAAGAGATAACGAAAGATATATTTAAAAAGAGGGGTAACACGACAAAAAAAAGACACTTTTTATCTTGAGAAAGAAAAAAATGACATTATATAATAAATAGAAAAAGAAAGTAAAATATGGTTAAAGATTAAATAACTAAAAATTAAAATTTTAAAAATAATTATACATTATCATAAATTATAGAATGGGATTATTTGTATATAATAACTCATTAAATTAACCAACTCACAACGTGACTTTTATAAATATAGGATGAAAAATAATATTAAAGATGTAATTATAATTTTTGTTCTTATTTTTTTTTCTAAAAAAATTGTATTTTGATTCTATTTTAGCATAAACTCTTGAACAAAATATGAAAAATCAAAGACAGAACATTTCATGATACATAATAATTTGTTTTGAAATTATAAAACTTATTTATAAATTAGAAAATAGTTGACTTTGTTTTTTTTAGATAAAATGGACGAGTACACCAGAATTATCAAGTAATAGAATTACTTATCAATATATTTCCGCGATAATAAAGTAGTTTTAATTAATTTTACCCTTTTTACAACTCTTGAGTTAGTTTAACTCAAATCATGTGTTAGTTTAACTCATTTCACTCTATACACAGAATTAAAGCCAAAGAGAATGAAACAAACAAAAAAAGTTAGCAAAGGAAAAATTTGTGTGATTGAAGAAATGCTGAGATGTGTGATTCAATATATCTTTTATTTATTTCACTCTACCATGAGTCTTCCTCAATATTTAACATCCTAATTTGGTTAGGAGATTCATGCATTTCCATGTTCTAGATTGAATATTTTAACATAACCACACTTTTCACTCACTTTCAATTGATATAACTTCAAATCATTTCTCTTAACCAATTTATCATGATGATTTTTAGGAGTTTTGTTTTAAGTCAAAATCATTTTTTTTATGAATTAAAATAGGTACATTTATAAAATCTTTTTCAAGTAATTTTTTTTAAAATGTTTTATGAGTTAAAATTACTTTACAAACAAACGTATTAAAAATAAATATCAGAGAAATTTTATAAATTAATTCATACATGAACTATTTTTATTTATGAGAAAAATAATTTTTTTATTTTTTTCCCTCATTGTTAGATCTTAATCTATCTAGAATTTCAAAGATAGTCCTCAGAAAAATGTCACACAAATTTTCAGGTAATTAAAACAATATTTTTCACATGGAGGGCAATGTATATATGCATCCTACACAGGTGCACATGAAAATAGAAAGTAATATTGTTTTTTTACACTAAAAGCACAGCATGTGATGGTGAGGGAATCACTCACCTGTGGAGTCAACAATGGTATGCTCAGTTTATATTATCCAAATCCAAGATGATGTTTGTGGGATCTTCACACCATGGAAATATCAGCCACCACAGCCAGAGTGTTAACTCAAGAATCACAACTCAGGAAGGGTAGACCTAAATGTACCTTTTTATAGTACCACACACACACAAAAGGTCAAAAACCATTAATGGTTCATCCATGAAATGTTTTTATTTTATCATTTTCATAGAACCTTTTCTCTAAAATATTTCTAAGATTAAGGAACCAGACCCAAATAGTTTCTCCTTTTTTTCTCTTATGTCACTGAGACCAGTGTGTGTGGTTAAAGATTTGCATCATTGTTTTCTATTCATGCAAAAGTTGATAGAATTTTCTGAATCTTATTTGTGAGTGATCTTTCTTTCTAGACTGATTCTTTCTGTGCACATATTTTCCGTATGATATTTGTGTGACACTGGTGCAAAAAGAAAAAGGAAAGAAGAAAAACCATATCAGACATTTTCAAATCTGTCTTTCTAGGTGGGCATAGAGTTGCCATTAATTTTTGAATCACAATGATCATCATTCCAACAATTTTTAAAGCAAGCATTGCATCAAAGAACCAACCCATTCAAAGTTTCACTACATTATTAAAGTGAAAAAAACAACTAAACACTAAAAAACAACAATAAACGAGGACAAATTGCAAGTTGTTCTGTTTTCACATTCCATGTGGATTCGTTTGTTGAGCACTTTTTCTCTCTCTCTAACCTCTCTTTCTTTCTCTCACGGTTCCATTATATAAGACCTTGACTTGAGGGCAAGTTTCTCCTCATCCTTCGTCCTTTCAAAAAATCACGGGGAGGGTTCGAAGCCCAAGACAATGGGTTTGCCATATGTTCTGTTCTTAACTCTGTTTCTGCTCTGCCTCCAAGCAAAAGCAGAGGAGTCTGGTACAACCAGGAAGCTCGCAGGAGCATGCAACTTGTTCAGTGGGAAATGGGTTTACGATTCTTCATACCCTCTCTATGACCCTTCTTCTTGTCCCTTCATAGATCCACAGTTCAATTGCCAAAAGCATGGTCGCTCTGATAAACTTTACCAAAAATATAGGTGGACGCCATTTTCTTGTCCCTTGCCAAGGTATCTTTATTTCTTCTCTCATTATTCTTTGACCAAAATCTAAACATTTTTCCGCAAACAAATGGAGTTTTATGTTAATACTCTACATCATGGTTAAAATATTATGTAAATTACTTACATAAAACTTCAAATCTCCTCAAAAGACAACAGAAATAAGATATAAGAAATTGTCTCCAAATTTTGTTCTTAGTTGTTGTAGTCTTTTTATGTGCATTATCTTTAACATGTTGTGGTCCTAGGCTGAGTCGGTCGAGACATTTTCACTGTGCAGGTTCAATGGATTGAACTTTTTGGAGAGATATAGAGGGAAGAAGATTATGTTTGTTGGTGACTCCTTGAGCTTGAACCAGTTCAATTCATTGGCATGTATGATTCATGCTTGGGTGCCAAAATCTAGGAGCACTTTCAGTCAAAGGGATGCTCTTTCCAAAGTGACATTTGAGGTTGGTTCTTTCATTCATGTGCTTTACTCTATTTTTGGCTCAGTGTTTTTAAACTTTGCATTTTTTGGAGGTAGTGTATGTCCATACAAGTTCTGTCACTTCCCTTTCTTTCTTTCTTCATGTAATTTACTCCAAGTTGGAAACTTTTCTGAGCCATTTCCATTTTGGAACTCAAATTCTTCTACCCTCTGATCTGATCTATGTTTGGGTATTTGAACTCAGAACTTGGTGTGGTGTATGATGGTGCATGTGCATATTTTTGTAGCTACTGTTTAGCACTGTGCACTGAAGTAACAGCAATAAAAGTGAGATGTGATTGGTGGAAGGCTTTGCTTTTTTGCTGGGGACAATTCTGATTGTTTATTTAAGAGATAATAAATATTTGTGTCTTTTTATATACTTTACTCAAAATAGTTCTCACACTCTCTCTACCGTATTCAAACAACTCCGCACATAAAAAAAATGTAAAGAAATTGAAAAACTATAATATTTGTTTGGGGAATTTATTGTTAATTATCAGAACAGACGTGGAGTTTCATTTTCCACATATTCATTTGGTTTGGTAGAAAAGGGAAACTCTTTTACTTGCTTCATGTTCAAAACTACCAATACTTACTTTTGGTTTTCTTTCTTACATCGAAAACCTCAATTTTTATTATTTCCATAGAAACATGAAACTGTTTGATTTCGTGTTTCAAAAGTGTAATTTTCAAAAAGGGTAACAATAACAAAGTGTTATTTTATCCTTTTTAAAATTTAATAATTATTAATTTCATCTTTTGTCTTGGAAGAGTTTTGAAACATGTTCTATGAAAACCCAGTTGCTTTGGTCTAACAAATGTTTCAATCAGCAATGATCAATGTTTATTTAATTCAGTGTGGCAAGTTAATTGACATAAATCTCGGATTGTAGCATTGAACAGTGACTCAGTTACCATAATTGGCTGCAACTGAATTATGAGTAAGACAACCATTAACACCATTATTCAACAAAACCGGTTTTCCATCATTGCTTTCTGCAAATGAAATGAATGATAATTTGATATTTGCCCTTTTTTCAACCAGAAAATCTTATTCTATGTTTCATTATGTTTGTTTATGATATCAACAGATATAATTATCCATAATTGGGTGTGGGCTAATTGGACTCAAAAGAAATTTTTTGTTAATTTTATTTATTAAGATATAATATTCTTTTCACTTTATTTTTTTTTTATTTTTACTTTGAAATTAACAAGATATTTAATTAATAAAAATAGCTATACAATAATTAGTAATTTAGTTCTCTATCACTTTGAGAATGGACCATTTGTGGTTAGAAACAGTTCTTCATCTACTCCATAACTCTAGTAAAAAACTGGACCACTTTTTGGTGATAAGAAAGAGCCAAGTTTGGTTTTTTTTATACACATGAATGGAGGAAAAAATTGAGTATGGAGATTTTAAGAAGTAAATTCCTTAATGAGGAGGGTTTTTAGAAAATTAAAATGTGAATTAAAAGAATTGTGGGAATAAAAAGTTTGTGATACTTTCAGGACTATGGCCTTGAGATATACTTGTACAGAACAGCATATTTAGTGGATCTTGATCGTGAGAAAGTGGGGCGAGTTTTGAAGCTTGACTCTATCAAGAATGGTGACTCGTGGATGGGGATGGACGTGCTGATCTTCAACACGTGGCACTGGTGGACCCACACAGGAAGTTCACAACCGTACGATCATTCTCTGAGTTTAGTTTTCCAATTTCAATGGCTTATTAATGGTGCTGATGGTTGAAAATTAATGACAGGTGGGACTATGTTGAGGAGAATAATAGGTTGTTCAAAGACATGAACCGTTTTGTTGCATACTATAAAGGGCTAACAACTTGGGCTAAGTGGGTTGAAAGAAACATCAATCCAGCACATACAAAGGTCTTCTTTTTGGGAATTTCTCCAGTGCATTACCAGTAAGTTTTCAGTTTTGGTGTCCAATGTTGACATTTTTCTAACAATGTTTATGCAAAGTGAAAGTTTTTAATTAGTTATCTATGGTGGGATATTGGATGTGGTGAATAGGGGGAGAGACTGGAATCAACCAACAAAGTCATGTATGAGTGAGACACAACCATTCTTTGGACTGAAGTATCCTGCAGGAACACCAATGGCTTGGGTGGTGGTGAACAAGGTGTTGAACAGGATAACAAAGCCAGTGTATTTCTTGGATGTGACTACACTCTCACAGTACAGAAAAGATGCACACCCTGAAGGATACAGTGGAGTTATGGCAACAGATTGCAGCCACTGGTGTCTTCCAGGGCTTCCTGACACTTGGAATGAGCTTCTGAATGCAGTTCTTTCTGGTTGAAAACAATCAGAGATAACATCTTTGTTTACTAGGGCCAACTTGTTAGAGGAAAACCAATTGTTTTCAACTGTAGGAGATATTTAATTTGGCGTTTGGTTATTGTAATTCTTGAATAAAAGGGCTTGATGCTCCTAAGTGTAAATGTAGATCAATGTGGCAGAAATTTGCTTTCAATTGTACCAAATATACCATTTTCAATTTTGAAAACCATTCTGGGAACATGTGGTGACTCATTGTAAAGTAGTTGGTGAATTCCTCTTCAAATAGATAACAAATATTGTAAAGTTAAAAAATTATTAAATATTTCAAAAACACAATAGATATAATTAAAAAATTTAGAGAAGTTATAAAAAACATTAAAAAATTTCTTACTAAAATACTAGTAATGATTACACAAGTTTTCAATTAATGAAAAAAAGTTAATAGCAAAAAGAGAATTAACTTATATGAAGATCAAACATAGATTTATTAACTTTTACGTTATCTAGTATATAATTAGAGTTTTTAATTTTAAAATTATTAAATTTAATTATTTAAGACAAAAATAGACCTGGACCATGGTCCAATTTAGTTTTCTGAACTCTTAGTAATGCAATTCTGTAAAACCAATGGCATCTTTTAAATTGCTTCAAATGAGAAACAAACAAGACTGGTGAATTGTGAACTGATACACATTAAATTATATGCATTCAACAATCAATAGGATGGTCAAAGATAGAAGGAAACAGATACTATCATCAACGCGTGTTTCCTTATGAGAGTTGTTCGTTCTAAAAGAAACAAGGGATATATATATATATGAGGCATTCCCCTAAGTTGCCACGTGTCTCAAACCCGAAGAGCCTCAAGAAACCAGAACACATGCCTCAGGTACTGTGCATGCTAGCACAACACTCTCACACGTTGTAATAGCTACAAATCATACATTACACACCACTTGTCCCTTCCATGCAAACCTCATCCACCACCACCTCTTCAAACCGACACTACCCTTCTTTTTAAGCACCTCACTCAACTTAACAATGTAAAGCAACTCCAAACCCCACAAAAGAAAAGAAACAGTGTTTTTGTTTGCAAGAGAGAACAAAAAACTATGGCATCTGAGCAATTGCTTCGCAGAGAGACCAGCAATAAGGTGAAAGAGAGAGAGGACCGCGTTGAGGCAGATAGAAAGGAGTTACATGGTAATAACGGGAGGGATCAGAGGGAGAAAGAGAGAGAGATGGTTTCTGATAGAGCGAGGTCTGGGAATATAGTTAAAGCCAAAGAGGTTGAAGAAGGAAGAAGAGGAAGAGAAAGTGGTGGTGGGAAGTTTGAAACGAAAGGTGAAGAGAAGAAGGGTTTAGGTGAAAAAGCTAAACTCGAAGGAAGAACAAGGGTAGTGGAAGGAAAAGAGTGGAACGAAGAGGAGAAACAAAGAAGCAATCTTTCTAGAGGGAGAGTAGAGGCAGAGAAAGCAAGACCAATTGCAAAAACAAGAGAGGAAGCTCAAGGAAGAGAAAAAGATGAAGCCAATGGTCAAACCAAAGAGGTAAAAATTAAAACTATAGCCTCTAATATTCTTTCTTTGTATTATTTGAGCCTATATGACTTGGTACTTTTCAATGAAGGAAAAATTATTATATAGTGTGGATTATTTGCTGGTCATGGCTAAGTGTGGTCAACTTTTACATAATATATACTCGAATTTTATTAACTTTTTTGTGTAAATTGAAACATTCAAATATATCTTATTTGGTTATGATCATGGAGATTGTCTGAATTTAAGCATACATTAATCTCTCTCTCTAAAGGGTTCTCGCTTGAGTTTCGGTATTTTTAATCCTCAAACGAGCATTTTAAAAAGGTGATATAAACTTGGGGTAAAGCAAAATGTCTAGCTATAATTTTAACCTTATGCGATTGTTCATCAGGTGGGTCAAACAGAAGGTGAAAACAAGGGTCCAGTTAAAAAAGAAGAACTCGAGAATAGACCAAGAGAGGTGGAGGGAGGAGAGTGGAACAATGAGGATAAACAAAGAAATAGTCTAAGAGGGAAAGTAGAAGCAGAGAAAGCAAGACCAGAAGCTGAAGGAATAGAGAAAGCTGAAACCGAAGAGGTAAAAATTCCTTATGTTTAGTGCTACAGTGGCCTAAACTCAACTCATAGTCTAAAGTTGGATCCTTCTCACTCATTTTTTCTGAATGAAAATATGAGTTTTTGTATTATTAATCCTTCCTCAAAGGCTTGTTAAAAAGAAAATAAAGTTGTATTAATAAAAAGTATATTTACGTATTACTTTAACCATTTTTAGATTGTTGGTTTATGATAGGGTGGTAGTGAGGAACAAGGAAGAGGGAGAGAACAAAATGAACAGCCTAGCCTCGAAGACATTTCCAAATTCAGAGCTGAAGCTCAACAAAAAGCAATTAATGCAATTGAATCTGCTAAGCAGAAATATGAAAGAGAGAGAGAAAAACAAGCAGAAATTGAAGCTGCCAAAGAGAGAAACAAGCAGGCAAATGAAGAGGGAACACAGGCAAAAGATGTCGCAAGAGAAAAGGATCATGAAGGAAATCTTGAAGCAGAAGATAAGGGCCAAAAGGATTATGGTGAAGCAAAGGACAACACTGGTACGGTGGACCACACTACACCACCTGATGAGAAGACCAAGTCTGGTTATGGCACCAATGCGCAGAACGTTGGAGAGCAAGCTGCACAAGATAACGATGTCACAGTGAAAACTGGCAAAAGTTCTTCCAAAGTGGCCGCGGATTTGAGGGACAAGGCTGTAGTGACAGGTTGGAGTGCTGCTCATTTCTCTACTGAGATGACTGTGGAGGGAACCAAAGCTGCAACTCATGTTGTTGAGGAAGCAGTTGAGTATTTAGGCCAGAAGGCTTATGACCTTGCTGCCAAGTCACTGGATGCTGCCACGGGTTTAGCTGCTGCAACTGGTGAGAATGCCAAGGAGTACACTGCAAGGAAGAAAGAGGAGGCAGAGAGGGTTTTGGAGGCCAAAAGAGAAGCTCAGAATCAGGTGTTTATTTCTATCAATGGCTCTTGGTTTGTGTAAATGTGTATATGTACCTCATTTAATCACAACAAATCTACCATACTCATAATCTTAGAGAGTTTAATAAGTATAATGAGTACGCAATGTAAGTGCAGAAGAGTTACACTTGTGTATAGATACATTTCATTTAATTACAACCAATTATACATAAGAGTTTAATATGTATAATTAGTATGCATTCGTAAAAGAGTTCACAAGTCATCAAAAGTCGCTTACCCTTTCATATTTCTTGAATGAAGTGAATAAAAGTAGTGTCCTACAACATAATATGTAGGAAAATGTGGTCTCATTTTATTGAAGAGTCTTTGGTCTAATCAACTAAAGATTGGCAATTGTACATAGGAGGAGAGGCCATCAACAAAAGCCACCACTGAAAGCTTTCAAAGAGGACAAGGACAACCAGTACAGGAGAAAAAAAGAAATATGGAAGAAAATAGGAACAGTGAGGGAACTTTTGAGGGAGGGGAAAGGGAACAGAAACCATTTGGAAGCATCATTGGAGAAACACTAGGCAGTGCTGCACAGACAATGAAGAAGCCATTGGATAAAGCCACTGAGGGAGGGAGGCAGGTGTTGGGAGCAGTAGGTGAAACTG
This sequence comes from Sphenostylis stenocarpa, assembly GCA_963425845.1. NCBI lineage: Eukaryota > Viridiplantae > Streptophyta > Magnoliopsida > Fabales > Fabaceae > Sphenostylis > Sphenostylis stenocarpa. The sequence goes on from OY731408.1 coordinate 32,896,377, forward strand.
TGGAGGAGATTGGAGAAAACATGCTGAAACCAGCACAGAAAGTGCATCAACATCAAGGTGAAGGGGGAGGGGTGTTGAATGCCATAGGTGAAACCATAGCAGAAATAGCAGAGACAACTAGAGTGATGGTTGGTGGAGAGGGAGAAAAGGAGACAACAAAATCACATGAATATGAACATGCCGACTTGAAACGTGATTAGTAACTTGAAGGCAAGTATGTGTACAGTGAGTTGTGTGGATACTTTCATAATAAAGTTCTTATATAGAAAGAAATCTATCAATAAATAAGAGTGATATATATATATATATATATATATATATATATATATATATATATATATATATATATATATGTTTTTAAGGAAGTTGTTTTATACGTGGATATTATCATGCAGCATTACTTAACTGCTTGGTCCACGTTTTGTGGAGTTGTAAATAAGAATGTCTTACAATAGTAATAAAGTGTAGATCTTCCACTGTTTTGTGTATTATTGATATATCTTACAATAAATAGAATCAGTCCCCCCATAAATTAAGAAAAGGTAAATGATTTTTTTACAACTTGACTCAGTCTTGTGATACTGTCATTGAGCATATTTGTAAAGAACAACGTTGGGATAGCTAGACGAATATGCTTTACAATAATAAAAAATACGCAAGAGCTGAGTAATCACTGCATTTTGTAAAAAATGTAAAACATTATCCTTTTAATATCTTCTGCTTTATCCAACGTTTGTAGTTTGTTTTAAAAAGTATAAATTAATATAGACAATTAAAAATTACTTTTTCCAAATATATACATAAGATATATATGTGTGAAAAATTATTTTTAAATTGCTTCCATTATAACTAGAATTTTGATTTTTTTTTCTGTTAATTGTTTTTGAAAAGTTAAAAGAAATATGAGAAAACCATAAGGATCAATTCTTCAGAAAAAAATAAATGAAATCGTAGTTTTTTCCGCAGTTATAATTGATAATAATTGTATTAAGAAACAAAAGAAAAACTGCGAACTGTTCATTTTCTTTCTGTGCAACCAAGTTTCATGAAACACACTGTTATGAATTCGACAAGAAACCAAAAGAGCACACATGAATTATCAATTGACAAACATGAAATCCCCACACTTGAAACCACAAAAACTGGCAAGAGGACAAAGGGTTACCATCAATGAACACCAAAAAATCAAGTCAATTTTTTTTTCTTGGTAGAAGAAAGATACAGACAAGGAACATGTCAACAAGGGATCTGAGAAGTGAACCACTCCATGACATGCAGTGGAGCCTTCACCAACCCTAACGCAAGCTCCACTATTATGGTAAGACACAAGCAGCAGGGGCATATGCATGTCAGGAACAATCTGCAAATATAACCAAAGTTATGTTTTTCTCCCAATCAGATCAAATTCCAGATTGCAGGTGCAAAGTAACCCAAAACAAAAGATGACAGTAAGACAACTAGGACGGGGAGAGAAAAAGAAGAGTATTATTTTACCCAACAATCCAGACAATTACACCGACGATTGAGAGAAGGAGGCAGAGAAAGGCAAAGGGAAGACCCAACAAGAAACCCAAGGGCCTGCAATCTCCATCGGAGTTGCACATATTTTCTTTCACTTGCTCTGATATGCTATTTAGTTCTTTTCCTTGTCCCAGAATCGAGAAAAACAAAGAAAGAATAGGATTGTACACAGTTAACTAGACTTCAGCATTCCTTGTCATTTTAAACGGCGAAAGGACACCACCGGCATAGACAACACCAAACTAGACAACTGGAAGATTCCAATAAAATCTATGACATTTGCTGGACATTATGCTTAAGCATCTTCTTAAGTAAAAAAATCATCTCGTATGATTATTAGTATATAGAGATGATCTTTTAATCATCTTTTATTACATCCATATATCATTCCTTTGTGTCATTATCATCAGTATTTACGAGATTTCTAAACTGAGAAAAACTATTTTTGACAAAGGTAAAAAAATCCAGCGAAAAGTAGCTGCTGTAATTTGATAAAAACTAAACTAACTCGAGTCAAGATCCCCATGCATTTTCACCGTTATAAACTACACGGAATTAGATTTTTCAAGAACAAGGAATTACATAGTATCAATCCGTATGGCACCAAGATCTTGAATCTGCTAGCACATAATTAAAAAACATGTTATCAATCGAAGTCAATGCTTGCGCAGCAGTAGTTAGCAATGTACACATGCTACGGAAAACTAACTACCTAACTATCATCACATTCTACCAAATATTATACAAGAATTCGTGTCGAGAATGCCAACAAGGCCAGGCACATGTAGCAGTTCCAACAAATGGGAAGAAAATATCCCATGCTGCATCGGTAGGATCACCGGTGGCCTTCAGAGTGCTTCTTCTACAATCCAACAGTTAAACTAATAACATGGATGCTTCAAAAACCAAACTACGCGGCCATCAAGACACTATCTACTCTAAAAATCTGAGATCTGCAACGTGAAGAAAAGCAGCTTATAAGAAAAATAGTTAGCAGATTATCAATTCCAAAACTTCTATTATTAATAAGTTCAAAAAGCATGTTAAGAAAAATAAGCTTCAGACAAGTAATCGCATGTGCAGGAGTACGGGTGTATTAAATTCAAGCATGCAACTATTTAACCTTTAGAATGCAGCATAAAAGTCTGAGAAGTGCACACGAAAAACTGGAAATGTTCCTGAAGCTCAGCTATTTCTTTTGGGGTTCAGAAGCCGTGTTTCTATGTAACTAGATGTCCATGGGCACTATGCTCCACGGTAATGCATTTTAACTCTAATTTTAAAAATCATGTTTGAGATTCTGAAAACCCTCAAGACTCTAATTTAAATTTGGATCGGATCAAGAAATGTAAATTAGGTTTGTTAAATAAAGCACATCATATAGACAGTGCACCAAGATGGTAGCAAATAGAAACCAAGAAACAGCATTTTTCAAAACCAACTATATTACATAAAAAAAAAAAAAAAGTACCTCAAGGTTGTCGTATTGAAATTCAAATTGGGAATAGTAAAGCTAACTTCGAAGTGTAAATCATAACTTGTAATTGCATCAAATTGCAAGATTCAAAAACAATGAAAAATAACTTTAAATATATTGTATGACATATAATGTCCAATGTAATAATTATAAACTAGAAATAGATAAAGAGCAACATTAATAACTTGTCTATTTTACTTTAGCATTTATTTAATTCTTAACTCGACAAAATATGATTGATTAAATCAGAAGAACCCCCACATGACAAGGGCAAAAACATAACCAGTGAATTTCACATCAATTTTGTTTTAAATAAAATGTTCCCAAAGGAGAAGAGCAATTCAGCACACAATGGAGTCAAATGCACACAAACAAATAAACAGCACAAAAGCTACAAATAGCAAAAGGCATGAGGGGAAATTTTGCGCAAGTAGAAACAAAACATAGTGAAAAACCACCGGATCATGATCAATACTAATAAAGTGGAAAAAAAATATTGATTGAAAAAAATTAAACAAAATTACTCACAAAGCTGATAAAATAATCAAATCAGTACTGAGTACATACAGAAATAAATAGCCATGTTACATCCAGGCTAGTACAAAACATGTCACTGAAGTTTATGACTTTGTTCAAGCATAAACCCTTTCTGACAACAATAGCCTCAAAACTTATTCTGACAAAACAAACTAGTTATGAACACCTACAGAAACACCACCAACTATCGTACAAGAAACACAGATATTCAAATTCATCATATGACTGATCAAATGCAACACATACACAATGTACTCAGCAACACATATTATGACAAACAAACAATGATCGGTCTTCTTAAAAATACAGCTTGAAAGCTATACAGAAATCTCTCTTCAGAATAAAAAGGGGAAAATGCTGATAAATATCACACAGAAGCAAAGGAATATTGAACAATAAGAAGTCACAGCACAACGTAAGATAAAACATCAGAGGCTGTAACTCTACCAGACAGAGCATATTCAGGTCCCTTGTGACCCTGCATCAGATCCAGACGCTGAGGAACTGTCACTATCAGAATCTGCAACACCCACATACAAATGAGAAAGACAGAATATTTGACTTCAACAATCAGTAAAAACATCCATATGAAAAAATAACATGTTGGTAAATCATGATCAATGTACCACTGGAAGAAGATCCAGAATCGCTGCTGGAGCTGCTTGAACTGCTTGACCTACTCCCGTTATATGCTTGATTTTCCCCTTGGACGGGCAATGGTTGGGGAATATTCCTTTCATCTGTACACAAACAGTCAGATGAAATATTTCAGTTACAAAATAGTTGAGATAAACAATCCAAAAACACCAAACCTGATTCTAAGCAGTTCACCTGTTGGTGTTTCTTTTGGAATCTCTACCATAGCTGGCGCCTGGCTCTGCAGAGAGAAAAAATAAAAATGCATTTAGAATAATTCCCCTCCAAAGTACGCAATGCCGTAAAAAGTATAAATTTTATCCTTTACCTTCTGGATGGCATTCTGCTGCAAAGCTTCTGCTCTAGCCCGAGCAAGTTCAGCCTTCCTTTTATTTTTGCTCAAACTTTTCTTGTAGTTGGTCACAAATCTATCAAGCTCCCAGAGAGTTTCAGCATCCACATTATCAATGTCTACCTCAATTTCATCATCATGTTGATCAAGCGCTAAATTTCTCTTCTTAATGATTTGTACAATAGCATCAAGCTTCTCTGAAGGTAGACCCTGAAGGTTAGTGCTTAGTTTTTGCTTTTCCTCAAATGTCATGTCTCTTTTATAAGGATCTTTTGCCTTTGGCTTTTTGGGAGCGGGGGTTCTACTTGATGGAGTAAAGCTCATAGGTTTTGGAGTCTGTGTCATTGATTCTGATCTATCCAAAATCCTTCTCATATCAAGAGGTGGTGGTGGTGTAAAAGCAGAAACCCTTCTTGACAATGGTGAAGGTGCAGGAGGAGCTGCCCCATAATCAAAGCCATATCTCATCTCCCGATTGTAATCAGACTCAATTATAGCCCATCTGTCCTCAAATATCTTTGCTAATTGCTCTGCCATTATATGAACATCTTGTCCCTTTGGATTATATGTCATGGCATTTTGAAAAGTAAGTCTCACATCCTCTGCAAATTCCTTTGGTGATTTGTACCAATTTTTGTTCAGCCTTGTCTTTACAGTTCCCAAGTCCATTGGATGAGTAATGATAGTAAAATAATCATGCAAACCAAGACCCTCAACATCAACAGGAGCATTAAACACCCAACCATGCTTGTGTTTCATCAATTTTTCAAGCAGCGAACTACAGCTTTTGAAAAACTTTGATCCCATTCCAAAACCATGTCTCATTTCTCCCCCACCTTGCTTCTTCCAATTCAACTTTGACTTCTTGTTACTCTCCGCTGGTGGAAATTTATCTTTTGCAAGCAAGAACTCTGAGTTCCGATAAAATTGGTTTGCTTTAGGTGTTCTCTTCTCCTTCTCAACAGTTTCACTAATTCCTTGACTATTCTCCAACATCGACAAACTTAACTGGTGCAGAGGCCTAGAACTGGCAGGTTCCCTTGGAAGACCAACAGATGCCACCTCTGAGTGAGCACGCTTTGCTCCACCCACATTATCAAGCCCACTACCAACCAGCACATTTGAGTTACGAAATCCACCAACTTGCCTCTGCTTCACTTCAATCCTATTAACCAAACTTCTTACAATGTCAAGCTCACTTTCAAGCTTCCACCTAATCTCCCGAATCTGCTGCTTTGATTTTGTGGACAAGCTTATCTTGATTCGATCCCTCTGATCCCTCTGTCGTGGCTCCGCAACCCCATTCCCCAATGTAAGGCCTCGGGTGCTAGGAACTGCCTCCTGACGACGGCTGGGGCTTGAAGGTCCATCATCCTCCTGCTCAATATTGAGACTAGAAGGTTCATCGTGCTGCCGGCTGCATGAGTCGTGAGAAACCAGCACTATTGGTGGTTGAACTGTTTCCCCATCCCATCTTGAATTCACATGTGACCTAGGCAAAACCCCATCCTCCAATCTTGAGTTTACTTGCAGCCGCGGTGAATTCCCATCCTCCACTCTTGAATTTACTTCAGGCTGAGGGGACTTCCTACCCTCCAATTTTGAACTGACCTGTGGCTGGGCCGTATTCCCATCCTCGGACCTTGAACTCAATTGTGGCTGAGCTGCACTCGCATCCTCTGATTTTGAACTCAGTTGGGGCTGAGCCCTATTCCCATCCTCTGATCTTGAACTCACTTGTGGCTGGGTTGTATTCCCATCCCCTGACCTTGAAACCTGTGGCTGAACTGCACACCCATCCACTAGTTTTGAACTTGGTTGAGGCTCCCTATTCCCATCATTTGATCTTGGACTCATTTGAGGCTGTTCCACATGTGCATCCTCCAATCTTGAACTTACTTGAGTCTGGGTCATATTCCCATCATCCAATTTTGAACTCACCTGAGGCCGGGACATAGTCACATCCTTCAAACTTGAATTTCCATGGGACAGAACCATATTCTCATCCTCTAATTGTGGCTGAGTTGTAATCTCATCCTCCAATTTTGAACTCCCTTCTTTCTGTGTCATATCATGACCCTCTTCCTGTAGCTGAGCTGTATTCCCATTCTCCAATCTTGAACACACTTGCCTCTGAACCATATTCTGATCCTGCAACAGTGGTTCTCCCAAATTCTCATCCTCTAACCTTGACCTCAATTGTGGCTGAGCAGTGTCCTCCGGCACCACGGGCTGTGAAGAAGGCTGGGCCACAACACTATCACTAATGTTTTTTGCCTCACCTGGCTCACCAACTTTGCTCTTCTGGACGGTGTTGTTATTGATACTGTTGTCATTGGTAACTGTAGAAGTGGTTGTGGCATTATTTTCAGTGGTGGAAACAACTGCGTTTGAAGTGTTAAGGTCTTTCTTTTGGCCTTTGAGCACTTTCCTCCTCGTGTAAACCTTCCTCTCCCCGAATCTTTGTTTCTCTTTGGCTTCGTCATCTCCTCCAACCACAGGCCCCGAAGCCATAAATCCAAAACCCTAATCCTAACAACAATTCCAAATCCCCGAAATCCTAGGGTTTTACACACCAACAAATCAAAGAATCACACAAAAATAAAAATAAAAACAAATAACATCAAACAAAACCCTAGAAACTTCTAGGGCTTCCCTTCCACCGCCAAAATTCTCTGGTTTCCCTCAGAACTTCTTCCGAAACGAAGAATCAGAACCGTAAGAACGAATCACGAAGAGAAAGACGAATAGTAGGGTTTCAAAGCTCGATTACCTTAGTTTCCGATCAGATCTCGCACACACACATACACACGCTCACGCTCCGCACTCTCTCTTTGTTTCTCTCTCTAGAACGCTTCGTCTTTCTCTAAACGCTGGTCGTTTTATCGAATCGTCACAGGTGTACGACAACGGTGTGTTCGTGGGGAAGCGTGGACCAGATTACGCGTTTGGGGTGCAAGAAAGAGCCGTGCCTCGGAAGCATTATAACACCGAAACTTCGGGACTTGGACTCACTCGCGCTATCTTGACGTGAATAAAACCCACCAATGGGTAGTGATATACTATATTGCGTGGGACTCACGCGAGGATAGGAGAGTTAGAGACTTTAATGGCGGGGAGTTTTGTTTGTGAAATTTTGAAAAGTTACCAGAGACTGCTGAGTGGCGCGTTTTGAATACTCTCCGGTTTAGTGGGTTCCGGTATGGCTGGTACGGACCAGTATACGAGAAGTTTGTGCACGCGCCATCCTCGCGGTTGGAAACTGTTGGAGTTTTTTTTTTTTTTTTTTTCAAAAAAGTCTGGGCAGGTTTGGTATTGGGTAGGCCTTTTCGGGCTTTATTATGGGTCAAAATTCTCTTGATATGAAAATCTAGTATTTATTTCTAAGAAAAATACTTTTTTATAAAATAAAACTAATTTTAAAATTCTTTCATATATTTTTTAAAAGTATGTATTACTAAATTCAGCTTGTTAAAAAGTTTATATCATTTTTTAATTTTTTCCTATAAAAATATTTATAATAAATTATTTAAATATTTCTTAAAATAATTATTAACACAAGACTTTCAACAAAATTAAAATTAAAAAATTGGTTTATAAAATAAATAAATTATATAAAAAATTATTTTTAAAATATTTAATAAAAGAGAAAATATTTAAATAAATATATAATGAACATAATTAATAACATAAATATATCATATAAGTAATTAGTGACATAAATAAAAAATAAAGATATTTTACTCTTATGTGTAAAAAAAGATCATCACAAAATTATGTGCTTTTTATTATAAAAATATTTTAATTAAAATTGATTTTTAACTCATTTGGTATATGACAATACAAAAGTATCTTTGTATCTTAATATATTTATTTAGATAACCAAAAAAATACTTTCAGTAAATAAATGAAATTTTTAATATAATTTATATGATTATATATATTTATATATATTTATATATAATTACATAATTATATAACTTTTTAAAATTTATAATTATAGTTAACTTTAATAAATTATTGAAAATTTATATATAAATTAAAATATTGATAAGTATTGTCAAAAAAATTATAAAATATTGATATATATTATATCAGTGTAATAACTTAATTGTATATAAATTATATAATATAATTATATACATTCATAATTTATATTATTTATGTAAAAATATTATTTTTTATATTAATGCAGTTTCATTTTTCAGATTTATCAACCGATTTTTTTGAAAACGATATTATAAGTTTTGCTTATTTGTTTTTTAATGCTAATGACTTATCTAATAATTATAATGTAATTTATCCATTAATTTATTTATAAATTATATTTGACATAACATATTATAATTATATAAAATTATAATTATATTTTATATAAAATAATAATATTGATATCAAATTATATATTTTATTAAATAATAATTAATTTAATAAGTTATATCAGTTTATACATTAATTACATTATTAATAAAAATTATATCATTATATATATTATAAAGTTATAATTATATGAATCTATAAATTTATAATAAATATTTTAAATTTTTTTAAGATCATAATAAATTATATAAATTTATAATAAAATATATTTTTTTTATAAATGTCGCCTTCACTCAACATCTTATTTCTCTTACAAACGTAAAACTTGTTAAAAAAAATCAAAATATAATGAGAACTTACAAAATTTTGAGATAATTTTCAAATTCAAAGTAAAAATATATTTTATTAAATATTTATTTTAATAAAAAAATTAAAAATCTAATAAAAGATTCTATATTAAATTTAATTTTTGTCACACATAATAAGAAAAAATAATTTAAAAAAATATTTAAAGTAATAAATGCAAATGTATAATACTGATTATGTTTTTAGCACCTATACCATATTTGAAGGAAAAATGATAAAAAGTGTATCTCATAATAGGACACAAAGTACACATAGATCAAGTCTCGTAACTACCCTATTGATTATGAAAGTTAATTATGGAAAATATGATCATTTAATGCCCTAAATTACAGTACATGTGGCAATATGATAGTATTTTTATTTTATTTTATTTTTTTATAATTTCAATTTTTTTAATCTTAATTTAAACATAGCTATCCTTAAAGAATTCATATGAATAACTTGATTTTTAGAAGAGATTTGATATATGCTGAAATTTTTGTTTAATTAACTATGAAAATAATGCATGCTATTAAAAAATTATTCATATTTAGTTGCGACAAAATGAAATGTATATTTTAATAGTTAACTAATAATAAATTGTTTTATTTTTTTTTGTCAAGAATGATTAGTAATTATTTTAAAACATTTTAAATAAATCCTCTTTCATATCAGAAAAATAAATAGTCTGTTTAATTGGATAGTTGTTTTTTTAAAAATCAAAATTAACTCTTATATATATATATATATATATATATATATATATATATATATATTAAAATATAAATTATTTAATTATTATTGTTTAATTTTAATAAAACTAAACTTAAATAATTATATTAATATAAAAATATAATTAAGTTACTTGAAAAAATTAATATTTTTCTAAAAATTTATTATTGAAATCTAAAAGTTATATATATATATATATATATATATATATATATATATATATATATATTATTTTGAAAAGAAAAATGTACAACTTGAATTGAACAGTGCCTTTATTCCCTGTTTGGCATTCTTTTTACAGTAACATCCGTAGTACTTCCAATTACGAAGTTCCACGATTAAAACTACTTTTCATAGAAAAATTTGCTTTTAGGAAGGAGATTAAACTGAGAACAAAAACTTTTTTCTTTTTTAATAAAGTTTAAATCTTAAGATGCATTAAATTACTTTTTTATTAATAAAATTAAAATATTATCTTAACATCATGTATAATACAAGTTTATATTAAACCAACATAAATTTTGATGTGATTTTTCTTAATAATATTGCAATAAAATTTTAATTAAACACTTAAAGAATTATAGGTAATTTTTGTTTATTGAAATAATAAAAAAATAAATATAAATTATTTACTTGATTTTTTCATAAAGTTAAGTTTTTGACATAGTTTCTCTGTAGAAAAAATGTAAATTATATATCTGATTGAATTAAATTAAGAGAGAAAATAAAAACCCTGGTTCCTCTTGGTTGATCTTCCAAAAAACCTTCTATGAGAAGAAGACTACAGAAGCTAAAAAACAAATGAAGAAGGTAAAAGTTAAACACAAAGAGGATCAGCATATCACCTTAGCAGAAACAATATACTATCCACCTACATCACCCACATATGCTAGAAAAGGGAAGAAGAGTAATGCTATTTCCACAACAATTTCTACCATAGAGAGAAACAAAGGGAGGAAGAGATAGAAGGAAAAAAAAAAAATGCTGTGGAAAGACATTGCAGAAACTGTGAGTAGAAATAGCATTATTCTGTTTGAGAAGACTGTGGAGTTCACAACTTAGCTAGGGAAAGAAAGAAAGTACCACTACATGCACCACTGTAGCTTAAAGTTCTATGCCTATAAAACCCAACAAGGCATGCATATTCATGCATGCATGCATGCGTGTAGCCACGATGATCTTGAAACAAATAAAACACCCTACGACTTGCGAGGTGGTTGTTTTCCATTATGCTGAGGATCTGGTCCTCCTGGTGCGAGTCTATCTGCAGGTGCAAGGGGAAGATCACCACCACCATCTTCATCATGTGCACGTTTTGCTAGGTCAATACCTGATTTGTGGAGAAGCCTTTGGATGTCAACAACTTTCTTGTGGGCATGGAGAGTGCCACGAGCCTGCAAAGGCATGAAGAATGCAGAGAAGATGATTAGGGCAAGTATAGACACTAGGGTTGCTCTTGTATTCCCCATGCTGATGTAAATCTTGGAATTGAACAAGATGCTATAAAGTGAGGACGATTATATAAGCTTGAGATGGCTTGTGGAATGATCGAGGAGTTGGGGTAGTTTCCAAGGTTACTATAAGATTACTATTTATATGTGGTTAGGTTAGCAAACCCATCACTGCACTCTAGTGAGTGTAACACGATCTTTATTATTTCAGAAGTTAAATAATTTTAACTGAAATCTATTTAAACCACTTTTCTCATTTAAAATTGATTTATAAAATTTCCTCCTAAAACACCTAAACTATACAACCTAACTTGGATTATCTATATGATTAAGCTATTTCAGGTTTGAACTTTGAATATGTGTAACAAAATTAAATATTCAAATAAGAAATAGTGTTTTATTCTTTATAATAATTTTATGTCTTGAGAAATTTGAGGAATTTAAAAAAAGATAATTAATGAGTTGCAAATTCAAAAGTGTAAGATATTATTACTTTCATAATAAATCTTTCGTAAGTAGAGTAAATCTTTCGGCATTATTACATTCAGGAACATTTACTCTACGAAAAAAAAGTTATTAAATATATGGAATTTATTTATACCTTAATTACTTTACTTATTCGTTGATAGTGACTTCATTTTACTAATATCCCACTCATCTAAAGATACTAATTTTTCTTTAAAAGGTCAAAGGGTAGATTAATTTGAACCGCGACCCACATTCTAAACTTCAAGCTTGCCGTTAAATTAGGTCAACTTAATGAGTTAACTTAAAAATGTTAAGCAATTTTAATTTAACAGGTGCACAAGTAATTTCCTATAAAATTTCTTGGAAGAATTAATGTAAACCATTATATGCAGATTGTGAATTATCCATAAGTTAAATCAAAAGTATGACACATTTTTTAAAGCTTTTACATATTCATGGTATATTAGTTTATTGAATTTGATCGTTATTATTACTTATATAATATTCTAAAATATAAAAGGTTGAAATTTCAATAATCTTAAAAAAAAACTTGTTCATTTACCAATTACCACCTTTCAATCCCAAGAAGTTTTTGACACATGGAGCGCATTAATAATGTAATAGTATAAGATAACCACACATCTCACTTAACTAATAACTTAAAATTTTATTCTTTATTCATGTGTTGATCTTCTTTTAAGCCTCTCCTATGATATGGGTTTCTTGTTCTCTCTTAAAGGCTATTTACTTTCCATTAGTATATATTTTGTTGACAAATGACAATCTTGGCAAAAAAAATCTTTTAGCTAATTTTCATTTTATTATAATATTCAATTTTCTTATGTATCAGTTAGATTTGGGTTATTAGTCATGAATATTTATTCTAAGGAGAGAACATGTTTAAAGCTAGATAAGTCATATCCAATAAAAGTTCAAGAAAATAAACTGAAAGTGAAAGAAAATAGAGTTGAATCCGTTTTCAAATTTAAAATTTGATAAAATCCAAATTATATGAAGTTTTTGTGTATGTCTTGAAGTCAAAAGTGGGGTTTCACAATCAGCAAGTTGTTTATTGAGTTCTTTATTGAGTTTTCTTCTTTCTGGTTTTACTATCGCAGACGTGAAAGCATTATAGAATATATAGGTTTAGAATTCAAAAGAGAGTTCAAAACCTTAATCATAAAATGAAAGAAACATATATTCCATATTCCATAGCCGAAAACCTCTAAATAATGCCATTTACAAGCAATATATTTTCTTTATTAAAAATAGAAAGCATTAATCCAATACATTTTTATAGTTTTATGTGATAAATATTTACTTTCAGTTAAACTTATCACTAGTTTGAAATCAATCTAAAGAATTTACACTAAAATGGTATGAAAAGAGTGAGAGAGGGTAGTAGGAGTCAACTTAGGTGAGCCCCTTGAAGCATTTGAATTAAAAATTGGTGCAGGTATGGACCATCCTGTGTGATAGGAGAATTTCTTTATAGGATGGTTCAAATGATTTTCTTACCAAGCCCTAGTAGCTTTTGAAAAGTCCTTTCAATAGGTCACAAATTATTTGACTGCCTTTGCTATTGAGCAGCTAGTAAACTTTACAATAGAAAGCGATGTGCCTTCTCTTGTTCTCCATAAATTTTTCTGCATATTTTATGACAGAAAAAGTTTTACCTACATAGACAAGATATGCTGCTCCTAAATTATAACATTAACTCTTTGGCCTCCTTCAGAAGCTTGACTATCCCCTCCCAGACATAAGGGTCATAATCTCATGATAAGAAATGAATAATAATTTTTGAGATTTCTTTTTTATATAATGCATGCAAGTGGTGCAGCCTATGAGAAGACCATGTTAGTAATGATCGTACTTAAACTCATATTCTATGAAGTCTTGTGTTCAAGTTTTGTGGATTCAAGAATCTTATTGATGGACGACTTATAAGTATTTTGTAAGTGTGTTTTTTTTTTTGGGTTGTACTAAGTATTGAACTTTAACTCACTTAAACTTTTTTTCCAAAAGCAAAGTTGGTGCACCCTCCATTTTGTAGATTTTGGATGGAATAATTAATGAATATCTATACCTTCTGCCGTTTATCTTTTGAGATATATCTTGGTGTGCTTAGGTGAAATGTTACTTCATGTTTGGGAAAATAAGATTAATCCATGTTAGAAGGATGTGCAAAGTTTCTTGAAAACCATCGCAGACAGAGCATGAGACTTCAGAATCACGAAGTGCTCACATGCATGCTATACATGCAAATTTACCTGTGGTTTCCCATTGAAAACGTACCAAGTTACCAACATAGCTGAAATATTGAGTTACTTGAAGATTTATTAATCATTTGAAGGCAGCAGAAAGTTTGGAAAACCAATACCAAGAGGCCTTTCAATCCGTAGAGTGATTTCCTTAGTGTGAAGTTTGGTTTTGCAACTTGAATAACTTGAAAACCTGAATGTAACTTCATGAAAATCTTTTTACAACTCATCATGTAAAAAATCGTTGTGGGGTGTATCTTCCATTCTTTAGGTGCTGCAACAGCTAGGACGAACACGATCACCATTTTCATCACAAGCGTGAATGTTCTAGTGTAGTCAATGCGCTGAACTTGATCATCACCAAATATAAATAACAGAACTTTAAATCTATTTAGATACCGTCTTAATTTACAGTTAAGAGGCTTCTTGTCAAGAGGTAGGCTTTGGATTTCATTGAACATGGCCTCTCTAGCGAGCATTTCACGAAAAAGATAGAGTTTTTGTTCAACGAAATTACCTGCAAGGAAAGCACCGTGTTGCATAGAAAACTTACCATAGTACACAGAATGTGATAAGGGATAAGTGATGCAAGCGTCGATATTTGTATTAAGTATTATCGTTAATAATTTGTATAAAATATTGTCAAATAAAATAAGATCGGGATATTCTCCTTCAATTTTAACTTATTCAACAGAAAAAAAAAATAGAGGAAAAATAGGTAATTCAAACATATTAATTTTTTATTATGATTAGTTAAATTTCTAATTAACTTATGTGAAATACTTATTAAATTCTCATTAAACAAGTCAAGTAGTTTTTGTAATAGTTAATTAGTTATCAAGGTATGAATTTCATAAAAATAAGTTCAAGTGATTGATAATCTAATTATTAAATGTTCAACTTCCATCGAGATTTATGAATAGTGAGGAAGACGAACAATGCGTTAATAGTGATAGAGAGGGAAAAAAAAGTAAAAAAAAGAACCCAATCTAAAAAATATTGAAACATAAATAATTAAAAAACCAATTAGAATTTGTTTAGTCTATTTATCGAATTTGATTAGCGTATACAAATACGTTTTAGATTATCATATTAAGTTATAGTTAATAGTTATGAATCTAATTACATAAGTTTAATCTAAAATATTCAATACATTTTCCTCAGTTTATAAAACCATACAAAATAATAAGAAATTTTAAATTTAACAAACCATACATACATTTCGATGGGAATGATATAAAAAAGCCAATGCAAAATAAACCTAACAAAAAGTAAAACCAAATAAACAAATGTCAGTTAAAAATGCAGAATTAAAATATTTATGTTAAAAAAATCCAAATTATTTCAAAAAATTATAAATATAAAAAATATTTTAAAAATACAAATTATAAATATAAATATAAATATAAATATAAAATATATAAATTTTGAATAAAGATTGACTGAAATATATATTATCTAATATAATCAGCTATGAATATTATTGAAAGTGCCTTCATTAATTGGATGATTATTTTGGTCCTTAAATGGACGTCCTACGAGGTCAAATTAATTGTGTAAAGTTTTTAATTTTTTTATTTTCTCAAATTTAATAATTATTAAATACATTTATTTATATTTTAATATTTTATTTTTTTATATTTATTTATTATTTATTAATAATATATTAGTTGATCTTAAAATTAATAATATAGTATTAGAAAATAAGTAAAAAAAATTATATATATTTTTTACTCTCAATCTATTAAAATTATTTAAAATATAAAATTATGATAATTAAAATTTCAAAATAAATAATATCTCAAAATAGTAACAAATATGAATCTGAAAAAATGTATAACCATCCAAATTCAAACTTCTAAAACTCAACCTTTTACAAAGTCACATCATTGCAATAATTTGGAAAAGCAATTCCACTCGAGTGAAAAAAAAGGTAGCACCAGGACGTGTGTAATGTACAACATAAATAACTGTCTTCCACAACAAAATAATTTAAATATTTCAAAGAGGTCAAGGATTTCACTAAAAATTACCATTTTCAATTGTAAAACCGGAAAAAGAATAACCCTAAGGTTAAAGCAGATTAATAAGTAAATGTCCTTCTGGTGCTATTATTTGTTTAGGGCAAATAACAATAGGTGGGGTGAGTTCCTTTACATGCATATTTATCCGAAGTTGCTCCATTTTTTGATTCACCATTCTTTTCCTATGATTATAGCACTTTGAAAATTAATTTGCACCATAATACTGGACATGAAAACGATGAAACAAAATAGTACCTGATAGTGTAGCCTGCATATTTCCACTATGACAGAAGTGGAGGGAAAATAATTTGTTAATATTAGCAAAAGAAGGAAAAAGGTATAGAAGGAGGGACTTTTTCTTCTTCATTCTCTCTTTCCTTACTTTCAAATGTTCTGAATTAAGTTAGAAAGTTTTATTAAAATTGCTTGGCTCTTGTCCTCTCCATTTTTTCACTAACCAAATAGTACATTATACCTTTTGTATTTCAACTTGACATTCCCACTCTACTACAAGTTGATAAAGAATCAAAACCATTAAGGCAATAAAGAATAAAAGGGTAAGCTCATTATTTTAATTTTAAAGTCTTTTGCATATTCCTTTGTGCGTAGGAATCAACAACTTTTATTTTGCAGACATTATAGTTTTTTTCTTTTGCTGTGGGATAACCCGGAGATGGCTACAAACTACTATTTGCTGCAATCCACTGTAAAGATACAATTTTTAACTGTCAGAATAATATTGGTTCTCAAGTATAAATTTTACTGCATTAGTATAGTAACTGAGAAAAGAGTTGTTCTTAAAAAAGCTAATGAAAATATTAGGATAAATTTCAATATTTGATCAAGGTTTACAATACCAATAGTTCATCCCAAATCAAGGTTTATAACACAATTTTTAGTCATGAAAATTTTTTCATGATAACCATAAAGAAATTAGCTTTTGAACAGACGTGGATCACATGCTGGTAACATGTAATCAAACAAAAAACTAAGGAAGCATGGCGAAATTTCAGCAATCAAACTCATGTATGTACCTCATTTGACCCTTTTCATATAATTACTAAATTTCAAGAATAATAGTTATTTGAAAGATTAGAATTAGAAATATTAACTATACACTCTCACATACTATTATTATTGACTAAAATTTGTTGAAAACCAAAAGGTTGTTTAAATCTTATTCCTTGTTTAATGGACATAATTGCAATTTTGTAGTTTTGAAAAAATAAAGAGTATGTCAAAAAAAGTATATTGCTAACACTACTCTTAAAATATGATTTGCTTAGTTGAGACGCGGGGAAAATAAAAGAAAAGGTAAAAAGGGATGGAGCCAAAATGGACATGCATGATTTAATAATTACCAGGTTTCTCCTTTTTCTTCCACTAGTCCATTCATTCTCAGTTATCAAACAAAGCATTTGTTTATTTTTGTAAGCAAATCAACTGTGCATATAATGATATGGTGATACAAACAACTACCTCTCTTCAAGAAAAGAAGAGAGGAATCAACTATGGCACAAGTATATACATATAGAGGTCATAAACTTCATACCATAGTCCATATATAGTGGCGTCAGGACATGCAGAAAGCGACATCTGATGAACCGGTGACTTTCTACTGGCAGCATATCCAGTATCGTCCCAGGAATATGCTTATCCGATGACGGGCATATATTGTTTCCACACAAAACTTTTTACCATATCCTTGTCATAAGACAATTATTATGTGAGAAAATCAATCAGTTATTGAGAAAAGAGAGGAAACTAAACTAGTGATAAAACTGAAAAAAAGAGAAATAAGATTCAGCATATTTTGACCTTTCCACAAACATCAGATGTTTCATGCATTGGAAGAAAAATGCTCAAGAAATAAATGAGCAAATTTTGCAAGATCTTATCAAACATCCTAAACGCTTAATAGTATCGAAACTGACTTAACAGCAACCGAACTATAAAAGAAGCATGTAAGTTGTGATATGTAGTAGAGTGCCATGTTCGTTCTCTAAAATAGACTTAAAACATGTAAGGTAAACAAGCATATAGAGACTTAAATATAGTGGATACATAAGCAATACGTAACAGAAAGCATGTCTTTCTTTATAATAACTAACGTGAAATCAATCACCAAATGCTCCAAGATTTTCTCCCTAAGTTTTATTTTTGGTCGCTAAGATTTTCTCCCATATGATTCAGCATTCCATGCCCGTCGAAGTATTTTAAAAAATTGTTGTTCTGGACTGGCCTAGGCCCACTTAGGGCCCAATAAATTACATGCTCTCTTACCCATATTTAAGTCACACCACCCACCTCAACAACATTCGCCTTAGGAAACAGAGGCCCAAGTCGATCACAAGCCGATACAACCTGCAAATGGTGCGGGAAACATCCTCCTCCCTGGTAGGAGCACACATTCAGGCTGCCTTTTAAAGAAGGAAAAGTTTGGTGAACATTAACCCATGAAGCAATCAGAGAAAATGAGAAAATAAAGATATTTCTTTAGGTCACTGTATTGTTATTTATGAAATCTCCACTAACTTTATCAATGACTAATATCGGAAGAAAAACCTAATTGCTCACTTTAGTGAAGCTTTCCCCCTCCCAACTATTTTTTTTTCTAGAAGACTTGAATTTGGGACTTTTGTTTAAGGAATTTGAGTATAGTTTCACTCAGTCCAACAACATATTGATATAAAAAGAACAACTACAATAATTGATATAATGAGATATGGAAAAGGAGATAATAAGAAATAAGTGGTATTGATCGAGTATATGTCATATAGAAGTGTCTATATATATCATTGCTCTTTTAAAAAACCACTCCTAATACAATGGCATGGGTACCTAGTAACAAAGACAGGTATGGAAGTTGTAAGTGGGAAGTGGATTTTCCATGCAATCCTTCCCTCAAATGCTTATAAATGGCTACGAGCTCCATCTCCAAGGTATGTAACACTCTTTGGTATTGTTACTTTGCTGAAGCACCTTACCTGGGCGTTGGAGTGTTTTGCAGGTGGCCTCAACCCCACTGGCCCGCTACGAGCAACTACCCTTGCTGGTTTGAGAGGATTCTTCTGCTTGGCTATTTGGCTGTGGTGTGTTTTCCTCAAGCAAACTTCTTAGGAACGAATATAATGTATAAACCTTTATGTGATGACAGAGATGATTTAAGCAAACACCCGCATGGAATATCAAGACTCCAGAGGAAACAATATGGACGCCAAAGGAACATATGGATCTCACAGCTAATATCCCGAAATGATGAGTTAGAATTTTGAGTTATAAGGAGGAAGACACAAGCTTGGCTACACAACATGCACAAAAAGGGGATTAATGGCACGGGTTTACATTAAACTGCCATTTGGGTTATAAAGGACGGAAAAGATTACACCAGAGAAACTTTTAATTGTTCCCCTAATCATGGTCCCTACGTTGCATTTGGGTTGACCCTTACATGTCTGGGGTGGTTCATTTTTGGTGAAATAATGGTTTTTTACAAAAAAGCTATTCAGTAGAAAGGTGATTTCTTCTTTAAAATAAGCAAAATCAAACACGTGCGTCCAGAGTTATCAGAACTGCCCCCATCAATAGGAAGAGAAACGGACATTTTATCAATATAAGTCATAAAGTGGATGTACCAACACTTACTCCTCCTTTCAAAGTAGTTAAAGATAAATTATGATTCTTAACATCATTGCCCTCCAATTCAGTAACCTATGGGGACTCAGTAACCACAGTGTCATCACACTCATCCACTTCTAACTGCAAAAACATGAATTGCCTTTTTGGGCATTTATGATTAAAGGTAAATTTATCATCTAAAAAATAACATACGTGCGTCCAGAGTTATCAGAACTGCCCCCATCAATAGGAAGAGAAACGGACATTTTATCAATATAAGTCATAAAGTGGATGTACCAACACTTACTCCTCCTTTCAAAGTAGTTAAAGATAAATTATGATTCTTAACATCATTGCCCTCCAATTCAGTAACCTATGGGGACTCAGTAACCACAGTGTCATCACACTCATCCACTTCTAACTGCAAAAACATGAATTGCCTTTTTGGGCATTTATGATTAAAGGTAAATTTATCATCTAAAAAATTTATTCTCATGAAATTGCATATCAATAGAACTGATTTTTTCTTTACCCCTGAATTTCTCAACCGAAGTCTTGAGGATGTAGGTAACGATGGTGGTAAAGTTGTCTGTGACATAGGCTTAGCTTGCATATTAGGAGGGTGAGTAATTGTAGAAATACAAGAATATCTAGTACGAGAATCAGTAGTAGCAGTTTTATGCACCGGTAGATATATCTCTTCAAATAGCTTAGCTAAAGCAACAACTCTCAACAATGTAGGAGGAGACATAGGAAGAACATCACATTTGATTTCAACTTGTAAACCACTTAGAAAACAATTCAACAAGGCTTCATCGGTAGTAAATTTCATGTAGTAATTAGATATGGAACCTGATTTTTACAATTTAAACAATTCTGCCATCGGGCAATCGAACGGAGAAGGGCCAAACTGATATTCTAACGCTCGCATTAGGGTTGACCACATATTCACTGCAGCCATTTGATGCAACATCTAGAACCAAGGAACTACATTTTTATTAAAATGCATTGCAACAATATCCACCCTAGAATCATCGGGAGTGTTGTGGTAATTAAAAAAATTTTCAACCTTAAAAATCCATCCAAGAACTGGAGTGGTACCATCAAAGTGGGGAAATCCCAATGAAATATCCTTGATCGGAAGAGCAGCAGTCCCTAAATTAGCGTGGGAGGAATTGTTGTTCGAAGCACTTCCATGGAAGTGAGAATTGTTCTCCAGAAGTAAAGTTAATTAAGTTTGTATCTATTCCATGAAAAGATTTTGCTGTTGACAGTGGCGCTCCATTGTTTCTCCAGTACGACAAATTTCCTCTGCATGAGCATTTACCGCTATTTGTAGTTCTTTCAATCTCGTGTTCTCAGCCGTGGAAGTCAGTGAAAGCACCACTGAAATGCAGCGTATCAATTATTGTTGAAATAAAAACTGAATCGTTTGAAATAAAACCCGGTTTCAAAGAACCCAACATTGAACTATATACTTCCATGTACATTTCCATAATTCACAACCTCGCTAGAACCTGAGAATAGAAGATTGGGAAGAGATATCAAAATGGTGCACAGGAGAAGAGAATTGTGCAACAGAAGCGAAGGAATTTTCAGAGGAAAATAGGTACCGAATTTTTCATGTCTCTCCCAATTCAAAATCCTTCCATTTATTGTTGTGTCTCCTTTCACGAGAGCTACACCTGACCTCTGCTTTATCTGGATCAGCTGCCACGTGTCCTGATGCTCTAACTAACTCTCGCGTCATTCGTTCCTTTCTTATACAAGTTACAAGAACCAAACAGCAAAATGTTCAGCGCATTGTTGTCTAAAGATTAATGAAGTTTTTCTGTACATAAGTCAATTTGCAAGTTCTTGCATCCTTCAAGGAAGCTACGCCATATACTGGCATTTGGTGGGAAAGGCATGCTTGCAATGATTTTCTCAGCTTCCCTAATTTGTCCATTTTTTGACAGTAGGTCAACCATGCAATGGTAATGATCATGTTCTGGTGGCATCCCATAACTAGCTCCCATCTGACTGAAAATTTCTATGCCTTCTTCCACTAATCCACCATATCTGCAAGAAGAAAGCACTGCTCTGAGTGCTAATACATCAGGCTTCAACCCCATCAATTCCATGTTTCGGAATTGCATTACTGCCTCATAAGCATAACCATTCAGCCCAAGGGCAGTGATTAAAGTTGTCCATGTAATGATATTTTTCTGCATAATTTCTTCAAAAATTTTCACTGAACTATCAATGCTTCCACACTTCCCATACATGTCAATTAGGACATTGCCCAAAAATGTGTCGTATTTACCAAGATTAGTCTTTATAACAAGTCCATGTAGAGAACTACCAAAATCCAGACAGCAAAGTTTGGTACACCCAGATAATACACTCATAAATGAGTAACTATCTGGACGGATGCATGCTGAATGCATATACTTGAAAAGCGCAAAAACCTTCTCATAATCATTGACCCGAGCCCAAGCTGAAATGACAATGTTCCAAGACACAACATCGGGTTTTTCTAGCAAAACAAGTAGCTTTATTGTTTCTGAGTACTGGCAAGTTCTGTTATAGATTCCAGCAATGATGTTAGATGAGACTACAGGAAGTGGATTATTAAATTCTTTGACAAACGAAACTGCTTCGTTTATAAGACCATTTCTGGTGTAAGACATTACAAGAGAGCTTAATACGTATTCATTACTTCCGTACCCTGCTCTTATAATCAAACCATGGAGCTGATGAAGGTTAGATACAGAAGATGACTTGAGAACAGCCGAAAAACAAAACTCATTTGGGGAATAACCCAATTGGAGCATTTCTCGTAACAGTAGAATTGCTGTGGAAGAGCTAATGTTTGAATAACCCACTATCAAAGCATTCCAAGAAATCAAATTCTTCTCTTCTATCTGATCAAAACATTTATGAGCTGAAATAATTTTATCACATTTGGCATAGAATTCTACCAATGCAGTACCGACAACAACATCAGAATCAAAACCACTCCTGATTACCTTAGCATGGACAGATTCTCCACATACCAGATTTCTCAAACTAGTACATGACTCAATAACAGCAACAAACGTTGCCTGAGTTGACATCAATCCTCTGCTTACCATATTAAAAAACAAATCCAGTGCCTTCATAGGTCTCTCACTTTTAACCAACGCATTGATGACTATATTCCAGGAAACAACATTCTGAACAGGAACCTGCTCAAACAATCCTTCCACTGCGAACATAGCTTTGCACCTGACATACGCACTGATAAGAGAATTAACTGCAGTAATTTCACAATCAAACCCACATTTGACCATTAAACCATGTATCTGTTCACCATATTCCAAATCCTCCTCAGAATCAACAAGTCCAGACAACACAGCAACAAAAGAACCTTCCGACAAAGACATCCCCGTCCTCACAAGATCATGAAACAAAATCTTACACTCTTCAACAAAACCATTACGCCCCAGCAAGGACATCATGGAGTTCCATGTCACCAAGCTCTTCTGGGACATATATTCAAATACCGAAAACACTTCATCCCAACATCCATGCCTCCCAAACAAGCCCAACAAAGCAGTACCCACGAAAGAATCAGCATCAAAGAGTCCATTCCTAATGCTCAAAGCCTGCAACTGAACACCCTGAGAAAGATTCAAGAACTCACACGACAACAGCCCTGTCAGGGTGTACTGGGTAGGCGCAAAACCACTCCCCCTCATGCTGGAGAGAAGGCGCCAAGCATCATTTACATCCCCACGTCGACAATAAGCAGTGATGAGAGTGTTGTAAGATACAACTGTTCTGCAGGGCAAAGCGTCGAACACCTTGCGCGCATGGAGCACTTCGCCAAGGGAAATGTAGGAGAAGATGATGTTGTTGTGAATGAAAATTGATTGCTTTGGAATGGGACCAATTGTGATGGATAGTGCATGGAGACATTTGATGGTGTCGAAGGACCGAATAGTGGAACACGCTTCGAGTAAATTGAGGAGGAGCTGGCCATGTCGGAAACCCTTCCCAGGGCAACTCATGCAGCTAAACTATGCTTAATGCGCGGGTTAGTAATTTATGTTCTTTATCATAACGTTGTTCATCTTCTTTGACCTTTATTTAAATTTGAATTGTTTCGTCACATCTGTTTTTGGGTTTAATATATTTTAAATTTTTAATAATTTTTTTTTTTATCATCCAAACATGAACACGAGTTTTCCCAATTCCTCTTCTATTCAACTAAGCAAACCTCATTTAATATGATTTCTTTTATATTAAATTCACTATAGATTTAGTTTGTATAAGTATATTTTTCTAAAATTTTACTCATATGTTAAACATATCTCTCACTTTTAATCATATCTCTAATTTCACTTATTTTGCAATTGTTTATTGGTGTAATAAAAGTAGCACATATTATGGTGCTAACATGTTAATAATGTTATTTATACAACACATTGTATAACAAATCTTATATATAATTTAAAAGAGAGAAAATATAAGAAACATGAGATATAATAAATGATGAAGTGAGTGAAGGAAATAAAACAAAAAAAATATTGTAGTATGAATTATCATTTAAATTGCTGCATACAAACTTTCTCAAAATCTTACAATGTAAAATATTTGAACTGTGTATATTCGTACCTCGCAGGCAAATTCTGTCATTGCAAATTGATGTGATAAATATAAATTGAAGCCAAATTTTATGATACAATACTATATCTATCTGAATCCCATCCTCAATGTCCTCCCAGGAAGAGCAGAAACCCTAATTTGTTGTTGGTGGACAATTGTGAAGGTAGTTGTAGCAGAATTGTTGAAGAGATTGGTGATGTCAGTAAGAGGCACCCTCTTAGGGTTTGGCTTGTTGTGCTTCTTGTTCTTGACCTTGTTGGTGTCAGATGCTGGAGGCACATTCTCTTTGTCGTTATGGTAATATGAAAGTGGCAGTGGCATGAACCTCCATTGGTGACAAATTCTGAGTGAAAAATAAAGTGGTTGTTGTGTTCGTATATATTCATTGTTCAATGAAACTTTTGAGAGTTGCAATATGGAGTTTGTAATGTTGATGGTGGTTCTTGTTAATTTGTGAATGGAGGGTAGAGCCAAAAGTGAAACTTTGGATGTATAATTCAAATTTTAGATTAAGCTCGTGATGCCAAAATCCCAAAACCAAAAATGCCAAATATTAATTGATTTTTGGTTCTTTATTCGATTGACGATGACATGGAGTTTCCTTTCAAGAAATTTAATAATTCATTGAATATAAGATATCAAATATTTTGGTACAGAAAAAGAAATATTTTGGTAATTTAATATTTTTGGCTTTAATTAAATATCAATAAAAATTTCAAGTCTTTTTACGCTTCGCTTGTGCAGCACATGCAGTTCAATCACTACAACAAAAGTTGTAAGAAATGAAAAACCTTTTTAGGGTTTTGTTGTAAGAACACTGCATAATGGAGTCTTAACTTAATTGCTATAAATCAAGTAAAACACTGCATAATTGTCCATTTCATGATGAATTGGTACATATTATGTTAGTTGAGTCTCGTTGTAAATTACCCTATATGGGTGGACCAAAACCAGCTTCTGAGTCTGACTACTCATTACAGTAGGAAGGCACAGTATATAGACACAACCAGAAACTTAACTGCTTAGCTTCAAAAGGGTTAATAAACAAAATAAATAAATAAAGAACAAATTTTGGGACAGTTTTTGGTTTGAGTTGTTACATTCTTATAACAACTAAAACATGGGTTTGTCTAAATCACATATTTCTCTCTCATACTCAGGACACATAGTGTTTATTGGGTTATATCATCTTCATCATCTTAAATTAATTACTGCTGATATGAGTGGTTGTATGATTTTTCTTTTCTTTTCATTATGAGTTATTTCTACTCTATAATGTGGACCTACGTCCTAAATTTGAAGTATTCCTTCTACCAAAAGGGACATACAACAGAGAGTGGCTCTTTATAAAGTTATCCTTTCTTCTCTGTCTTGCAAGTGCATTCAAGAGAAGCATTGGATTGGAATAGAGAGCTCAAAAGGGGTGGCTATGGCAGCGTTTGGGATTAGAATCATGCTACTGATGGCAGCTTGCTTGCTTCCACTATCTGCAGAAGCCATGGTTCGCCACTACAATTTCAATGTACGTGCATTACAATATATATTTGCGTATTATCTTGCATGTTATACTCATGCAAAGCTTAATATATTAAACATTTAGTAAGATATGAGAAAACAGAAATGAAACTTGTGCCTGACCAAAATGAGTTAAACTAACTCCATATTCCTGCTTGGTGTAACCCTGGTGTTCTGCATAGGTGGTCCTGAAGAATGTCACAAGATTGTGTTCAACTAAGCCCATAGTTACAATAGATGGAAAGTTCCCTGGTCCAACCATCTATGCCAGTGAAAATGATACTGTTCTGGTTAAGGTGGTCAACCATGTCAAGTACAACATCAGCATTCACTGGTGAGTATTCAAGAATTTCTTGTGATTCTAATCTTAATCTTTTGTTATAAAAGAAAACCAAATATGAACTATGTATGAAACTGTCATGGCACATGTTTCCTTCTTTATAACTGTTGAAAATCGATCACCAATATCCATCATGCAGACATTATTAAAGGAACAAAAATTGAACAGGCATGGTGTGAGACAATTGAGAACAGGTTGGGCTGATGGGCCAGCATACATAACTCAGTGTCCAATTCAACCGGGCCAGACCTATGTTTACAACTTTACCCTAACAGGCCAGAGAGGCACACTTTGGTGGCATGCACATATCCTATGGCTTAGGGCCACTCTCCATGGTGCCATTGTCATCTTGCCCAAGCTTGGAGTTCCTTACCCTTTTCCTAAACCAAACATGGAACAAGTTATCATATTGAGTAAGATCTGCATGCTGCTAAATATTTCTTTTTTTCTGCTTGTATAGTCATAATATAGAAGAAAAAAAAATTATGATGAATGTTTCCGAAATTTCATCCTTGATAAATAGTAAAATAAAAATCAGAATATTTAAATTTGGTTCAGGTGAATGGTGGAATTCAGATACTGAGGCTGTAATAAATGAAGCATTGAAATCAGGTTTGGCACCAAGTGTCTCTGATGCCCACACAATCAATGGCCACTCAGGACCTATCCAAGGTTGTGCTTCACAAGGTAAAATCCAAGAATCAGTCTCAATCTTACAGTGTAAGAATTAGAGAATATTTCATTTTACAATTTTTTTTGTACTGGCCAATCTAGTTAAATTCTGAACAAATACTTATAAGAAAATAAAATCATATAAAAGAAGTAAAATTAATAACATTTCTCTTATGACTTAAATTATGAAAAAATTAAACGAGGAGACTTCTAAAAATATTTGAATGCATAATTTAATATTAAAAAGAATTACTAAATCGCACCTTATTTTTACATCACTTATATATGTTTTTAATTATTTTTATTAAAATGTTTGAAAACAGAAAATAATTTCTCAAACCAAACAAAACCTTAATTTTCAGTTAAATTCTCCATACAAATTTTTTTTTAATTTTTTTTAATTGACAAGTGTTAATTATTAAAGTATTATTTTTTTAGTAAACTCAAACTCACTCATTTTTACTTTTAATATTAAGTCAATCTTTGAAATTGATGAAAACTCAACCTTCTCTTTTGTGCAGAAGGATTTAAGTTGAATGTTGAACCAAGACTCACTTACTTGCTACGAATAATCAATGCTGCACTAAATGAAGAGCTCTTCTTTAAAATTGCTGGCCATGAACTCACTGTTGTTGAGGTTGATGCAGTCTACACAAAACCTTTCAAAACTGACACCATTGTCATAGCACCTGGCCAGACCACAAATGTGCTTCTAACAACCAAACATGCAATTGGCAACTACTTGGTTGCAGTCTCTCCTTTCGTGGATGCTCCTATTACAGTTGACAACAAGACTGCCACTGCAACTTTACACTATTCAGGCACCCTTGGTTCCACCATTACCACACTCACTTCCATCCCTCCCAAAAATGCCACCCCTCTTGCCACCAGTTTCACCAATTCTCTCAGAAGCTTAAACTCTAAAGAGTATCCTGCAAAAGTCCCTTTGAAGATTGATCATAACTTGCTCTTCACAGTTAGCCTTGGTATCAACCCTTGTGCCACTTGTGTGAACAATAGTAGGCTGGTAGCAGATTTCAACAATGTTACATTTGTCACGCCTAAAATTTCTCTTCTTCAAGCACATTTCCTCAACATTAAGGGAGTTTTTACTGATGATTTTCCTGGAAATCCTCCTAGAGTCTACAACTTCACTGGGACGCAACCATCAAATTTGAGGACCATGAAAGGGACAAGGGTCTATAGACTTGCTTACAATTCAACGGTTGAATTAGTCTTGCAAGATACTGGAATGATAACACCTGAGAACCATCCCATTCATCTCCATGGCTTCAATGTTTTTGTGGTTGGTAAAGGGCGAGGAAATTTCAACCCCACAAAAGACCCCAAGAAGTTCAACCTTGTAGATCCTGTCGAGAGAAATACAGTTGGAGTCCCATCTGGGGGCTGGACTGCTATCAGATTCAGGGCTGATAATCCAGGTAAAGTTATCATATTTGTAATTCAACCAAAATATTTGAACAAATATAAAATAATTTCGGTTTTACATACTTTTGATGTTATGATATATAGTATTCTATTTTGTAGGTGTCTGGTTTATGCACTGCCATTTGGAAATTCATACAACATGGGGACTGAAGATGGTTTTTGTTGTAGACAACGGTAAAGGACGAAGTGAATCTTTATTAGCACCTCCAAATGACCTACCCAAGTGTTGACAAAATGGAGTAAAATTCTATGCACAATGTGGAAAATAAAACATAAAGATAAGTATATATGCCAAAGGAAGAAACAATAAAGGCTACACAAGCTTTTCATAGAGTAAAGAAAGCAGAAGATGTTGGGAGTGGAATAAGACTAAATGACCAGTTGCCATGTACTTTTTGTATTGTCTTGATTCTCGTCTATCTCCTTCTTGAACGTTATTTTTGGCTTTATTTAATTATGCACGTAAATGGAAATTTAAATTCTACCAATTTGAAGTTTCTTGGTTTGTGCAGAGGATATGAATTTGAATATAGTGCAAATTCTATAAAGATCAAAAAATAATTCTAGAACTAGAAACTTCGTACAAGTAATATATAAAATTATTAGTATAAATAGAAGATAAATAATTCTAAAATTATCTAGAATATTATAGATTATTTGGAGGTGATGGATCAAGCCTATAAATAAATAATATCATTTATATAATGAGTATGCAAAAATTGACATAAACTCTTTCATATTATATATGTAGCACTTCCAAAATCAATTATTATCTTTATCTATACAAATTTTCTTCTATTTGCCTACCTTTTTTCAATAATTATTTTCTACTCAAATTTCACTATTAAACAACAAATTATCTTTTCTATTTTTCCTAAAATACTAATAATGGTACCAAAACTACGTTCCATCATCTATTGAACTTAGATACAATCCAACTACAGTAAACAAGTCTTATTATATTTCATACTAATTCTAATGCAATTTTTTTATAAGCATAATGGATGTCACAAGTATCAAAGAGGCATGAAGCACATTACAAAAAGAGTTACAAGGAAGTATAAAAGACTCTATCGAAAATGTTTTTCAATCAAAGCTCAAAATACAGTCTCATGATTAAGAAATTAAAGGAAAGAAAATTGATGAAATTTCTAGAAACTAATCCAAGTTTAGTCAAGATAAATTTCCTCCTTGTGGCATATGCAAAAAGTTAATTCACCTGGAAAAATATTGTTGGCATCGTCAAAAATTTCAATGCCAACATTGCAAAAAGTTTGGACATGTGGAGAAAAATTGTCAAATAAAAAAAAGCATCAAGCAAATTTTGCTAAAAAACATAAACTTCAACAATATCTTTTCTATGCTACCTGAGACTCCAATAATGAAATAAGAAAAAGTCGATACTTAGATAGCGGATGTAATAATCACATGGACAAAGACGAAAACATCTTCAAGAACATTGATGACTTTGTCAAAGTGAAAGTACGATTGGAATATGACACACTAATAGAGACATTGTTGCGGTAGAGACTATGAAAAGTATGAGACTTATTAAGGATGTCTTGCTCGTTCCCAATCTTAAAGAAAAATCTCTTGAGCATTGGTAAATGATGGGTAAAGACTATGTTCTTCACTTCAAAGGAGATACATGCAAAATCTATAATAATAAAAGATGAGATATATGAGAAGTAAAAATGGAGAAAGAAATAGAAACTTTCATATAGGCTTCAATATATATTACTGATATTGTCATGAAAGTTCAAGTTCATGATTCATGGCTTTGGCATAGAAGGTTTGGACACTTCAACACCCAAGTTTTGAAGTTATTATTTCAAAAGAATATGATGAGAGTAAACCTTATTATCGGTCTGATTGGTCGGGTATGGGTTAAATTTTATAAATTCATATTAAACCGAAATTAAATTTTTAGAATCCATATTCGACCATTTTATTTATCGACTTAATTGGACACGAGTTATACGGATTACGAGTTAATTTGGATGGATTATTCATGTTAAATTTAAATTAAATCATTTTTTTAATATATAACTCACTACTAGAAAACTAGTTTTTTTCTGTCAATTTTCTTGCAAAAAATTGTTTAAATTTATAGAAAACTTATTTCTTGCAATTTTTATCAAAATTTTGCAAAAATATTCCCATGAAAAATAAGAATTTTTAGTAGTGACTTTTTATATTTTATTTAGTTTAATTTTATTTGTCTGAATGAATAAAATAAATAGATTAAATCCTTGTATAATTTCAATCATTATTTTTATAATACACTTTACTAAATTAAAAAAATAACTCATACCAAAAATAAAAGTGAAAAATAATACACAAACTAAATTTATATATAATTATAAATTTAGTAATTTAATATAATTCTCAATATTTATATATAAAAAGAAAAAAAATAATAGAGAATCAAGTGCTAGTTGCAAAAGAAAAATATAATATATGATTTTTTACATATCCTAAAAGTCTTCAAATCCAGAATAAAAGCAACTTTTATAAATGATCATACATGAAACATGGATAAATACAAATATTTTAGAGGAAGATCTTGTAAAACATAAATGTCCTTCCCAGTTAATGGTTCTTACTAAAGATATGCCAGATAAAACACAATGAGTTTATGTGGTATAAAAAATAGAAGTTCATAATTTGATTTTATAGAGAACAAATATTAATAAGATGATAAAATATTACAAATTATTCATAAAATAAGATAATTATTCAGATAAATTAAATGCCTACATAGAATATTTAAATATATATATATATAAAAAAAAAGTAAATAACCTTTATTCAAATAATTTGAATTAAAATGGAGTCACACAAATTGATAGTGACACGAATGATTGAAAAAATATATTATTTATATAGTTAAAAATTGTTTATTAGGAATATGAGAGGAGATATTCAATATAAGTAAACTTACATGTCGAAGATAAATTGGTTGATTAAAGAAAACTACATGTACAATCTAAAATATACAACAAGTAATAAAGAGGAAGCAGAAAAAAAAAAAAAAGTCCATGCATAAATTTACACAAGTTTTAGAGCTCTGTCACAGATAAGATAATATGAAAACTATTAATAATTTATTTTGAGATATGTTAATTAACAAATTAATGTCAGAAGAATCCAATCAAAAGAATAATAAGATAATTTTTTATCTCAAGGATATGCCTTCAATTATAAAGAAAAACCACTTATTTCAATATCAATCATTCTTGTAAATTTTGGAACTTAATTATAAAACCAATAACCATTTAATATGCACATTTTTAAGTTATTAATTGACTAAGTTTATAAGTAGTATTATCCAAAAATAACCAGCAACAAGTTATGACTTCAAAATTACTTAAAAAAATAACGAGTTAAGATCTCAACATTTATCTTTAACAAATGAGTTCAAAAAGCAAAAAAATAAATTTACATTTGTAAAAAAAATCAACTACAATCTATCAAAATGATAATGTATTAATTAAATATAATAACAATTAAAGTAAAATAACATATATAGATAGTTTAACATTGAGACGATGAACCAACTTCAATGATCGGATCCAACTCCTTATGATACTTCTTTAACTACTATTGAACAATCTTGCAATTTTAAAAATTATTAAATGCAAATATTAATATATGTATATATATATATATATAGTAAAATAATTACAAAAAAAAAGTTTAAATTCTTCATACTTATATGATTATCTTCTCAAAAAGTTCAAACTCTTCATTGATATTAGAACCAGTCAAACTGAGTTATTATAGTTTTTAACCAATTTTGAGTACAAATAAGTGTCCGAGTACTAAATGCCCCTCGAAGCCACTATAGATATAGGGGTGACCAACACATCTCTCACTATTGTTGATAGAATGGAAAATCGTGAAAAAATAATTTTTCACCCAAGTAAAATATCAAGTTTTCCATCATCATCTATAACATACTCATTTAAATACCTTTCTAATTCATTTTTTCTATCTATGGAATCTTTTCCTCTCATATGCTTCTTAAAGGCATTTGCCCTTGCCAAATATTCAAGAACTGAAATGTAAAGTATGTTACACTAACATGTGGTTGCTGAGATTTATTTTGTTGTTCATTATGAGCTAATTGGTACTAATCATACATTTTTTTCAAATTCTTTTACAAAATTAACTAATTCAAAAACTTTATCTAAATCATGTTTGTACATTTCTTGAAAATTTCAAATCATATACTCAAACGTATAACGAGGGTAAAAGATAACACAAAAATACAATAAATAATCTATGTTATGAACACTACCCCATTATTTATGATATTTCAATCTTATGTCTCAATCAATTGGAGCTAAGATAGTACTCATATTCATAATAGCCTTGTCAAGTGCAGAATGAATAGTAACCAATTGGTGAAATGCAATGTGTATACTTACATGTAATCATGTAGAAAAAACCTTAGTAGCATCATAGAAAATTTTTAAAAACTTAATAAATGCTAAAGCATGTTTCCAAGCATTAACAGTAAGGGGATCTTCAACAAAAAATAAACTCATATAATTAGAGTCCTCATTAACAAGCTTTTCAAATGCAGCTTGAAATTTTGTTGCTACATGTAACATCAAATATGTCAAATTTTACCTTGTGGCAATATCAAGACACTAGCTTTTTGTAATCAATTTTTGAAAACTCTATGCACTCCTTAAACTTAGTCATCTTTTGAGGTGAAGATCTTACAAATCTAACAGCATTCCTAATATTTATTATTACAGAGGGCAGCTCTTTCAAACCATCACTCACAACCAAGTTTAGTACATGGGCATAACACCTGCTATGGAAAAATTGTCCATTCATTACTAACTCACTCATGTTCTTTATTCACTTTTAAAATATGATACTGCCACATCATATATGATGCATTGTCAACTATGAGTGTAGATACATTTTTAAGTCTTCATTCTCTTAATATTCTTCCTTTTTTTTTTCTCTATTGTCTCCCCTTTATGGTTAGGAAAGACTGAAAAATTAATTATCTTTTTTTGATACCTCCAGTCATTGTCTATGAAATATGCACTGAAAGTAAATAGTTTAAGTTTCAAATTGCTATTCAACAATTAGTAGTAAGTACTACTCTAACACAATTTGACTTAAATAAGGTCTTTAACATACTTTTTTCATCCATATACAATTGAAAACAATCTCTTGCAATTGTGAACCTTGATAGGACAGTAAACAAAGGTTGCAGTTGTCTACACAAATTCTTAAAGCCCTCACCCTCAACCACCCTAAATGGTTGTTCATCTACAATAATAAAAACAACAACTACCTTTCGACAAGCTTGAAGGTTGTATTTTTGACTAGTTGCAACAAGACCAATATTGTCACCACCTTTAAAGGTGAGTGTTGTTTGGTTAGGATCATTAATGACAACATATAAATATTTAGAACATAGCTTTTTAAAGTGATTAAGTAGGTTAGATGTGTCATGCGTCTTTGGATCACTGGCTTATCACAGTGATTGCAGGTTGCAATTGGATCAATGGATTCAGGGTTTTTTGTGAAGTGATCCCAAACAATAGAAGTTTTTGTTTACCATTAATATTGGTTTTCTCATTTTTGTATTTTTGTTAATACAAACATTAGGTTAAACTTTTGCAGCTTCAATTGCAGTTGTAGGTTGGTTAGATGGTTGTGTACTGACATTTTCTGGCATTGGAATAACATTGGTGGGATTTTCATATTCAACAGAAATGTGTAATGTTGAAGGTGATCTCTGACTAGATGACTCCATTATAACTATAATGAATAAGTCATAATCAATAACTTCGAGTTATAATATTTGGATTGTTTTAGGAACTCTTATTTAAAAGTTTAATAAATATACTAAAAAAGAGTATGACTATTGATTTAATAGTTTTACTTCTACTAATCTTTAAGGGATATGTAAAAAACAAAGAACATAAGGAAAAAATTATAAAATGTTTGCTTAGCATAATGCAATTTATTGTTATTACACAAAATAACATTTTTATCATCTGTGTTTAAACAAAAGTTGATAGGTCTTTTATGACAAACAAAAATCATCCTAGGTTAGAAACCAAATTCTCATTTTTGATGAAAATTAGAAAAGCAAATTCTTATTAACATTCTTATAACGGACAAAGATTGAGCACAATATGAATGGAGAAAACAGAGCATTTAATTTTAAGTTCTTATAAAACACAGAGACTATGCTAATAATTTGGAATATAATTTCAATATAATCCCTACTTTATTTATTGATTCTAAACTCTCTTTTTTAATCATAATAGTCAAATTGTAATATCTACATATCGTACATCAAATTCCTAACATCCATCCACATGAAAATCAGGAACATGTAATACAACAGTTTAATAGAATAATAGAAACATATTAATACACATAAACCATTAGAGTACATATTGACAACAATTTTGCAATTAATTTATCAAAGACTAAACAATTTTTTTCTAAATATTTTACAAAAGTTTAAGATCATTCTGAATTGCTATAATGAAAAATTTAAAACTAGATATAAAAGATTGTACACCATAAACATTATCCTAAGTTTATAATTATTAAGAAGATGAAGGATTTTGAAAATGAAAGGAAAACCTATTTTGAGTCGTGATGAACCGCCTTAAGTATAAAGCGCAAAGCCAAGTTAAATCACCACTTATATATCTCACTACTACAAATAAAGCTTTCAACGTCGGTTCTGGAAGGCTTGGCTTTCAACGTCGGTTTAATAACCGACGTTGTATCAGGCGACGTTGAAAGTCGTAACTTTCAACGTCGGTTAAAATAAACCGACGTTAAAGTTTTTACTTTAGATAGCGGTTATAAGGGAACCGCTATCTAATATAGACTTTAGATAGCGGTTCCCTTATAATTTTTTAATACAGATTGAAAGTATGATTTTTTAAATTAATAATTTTTATTTATTTACAACCCCTTTACCCCCTTTTATTTATCTAGAAGTCTCCCTCTCTTCATATTATATTTTTATTAGGTCCTCCATATCTTTATATTATATTTTTTAGAAGTTTTTTAATTTTTAAGAGAATTGTCATTGGCAGAGATTCGAACCCAAGTACTTTAGAGTTGGAGGTTGATACTCCAACCACTAAACTACTTGAATTTTTTGATAATAACTTACAAATAAATTATATTTATATACAAATAAATATATATCCGTGTAATTATCACTACTAGAAAAATGTCAAATAGTAACTTCGAATCTCAACTGACCTCAGCCTCGAACCTCGAACCCGAACTCGACGGCATCGAACCCCAATGTCAAGCCAAACCCAATTGTCATGCTTCGTGAAACCCAACGCAAACCCAGCGGAGCTCGAACCCTAACGCATACCCTAGTGACGTCGAACTCTAACCTCGAGCCAACCCCCACTTTAATTCGGTCGCAATTAGCGATTGATTGATTGCTCAAGGATGTGTAAAAGATGATATATTCAATGTATGTTAAAAAAGTTCAAGCCAAACTGTTTTTATAGAAGATTTTCAAAACTGCTGGTTTAATTAATCTGTTAAAAGATTCTTTTAATCTGTTAAAAGTGCAGTTTTAATCTATTAAAACTTCTTTTAATCCATTAATACGTTCTTGATTCTTTAACAGATTTGTTTTAACTGATACGACAACGTTTATATCAATTAAAACAATTTACAAAAAATCTTCTAAGTTGATTTAATCGATTGTTTCGCGATTCAATCGATTGAAATACTGCAAAACTTTCACGTGACACTTTTTAAGTAATTTTAACTGATAAAAATAAGTTTTAATCGATTAAAACGCTGTGCAGAAAATTGTTTTAATCGATTGAAACGAGATTTAATCGATTAAAATAGTTCTGATCGGTCATAACTGCATACTGATCGATCATAATTGAAACAATATAATAGCGGTTCCAGGTTAACCGCTATCTAAAATGTATCTCGCTTGAGCGACACCCTTCTCGCTCGAGCGAAACGCCCCCTGCACAAAATTAGCATTCTCGGGTTGTATTTCGCTTGAGCGACACTACCCTCGCTCGAGCGAAATTAGACTCGATCGATCATAACTTGAAATGATCGATCATAATTGATAGATAGCGCCATATCAAAGTATATAGATAGCGGTTCCCTTATAACCGCTATCAATAAGTAAAAAATAAAATAAAAAAAGACTTTCAACGTCGGTTCATATGGGAACCGACGTAGAAAGTACTTTCTACGTCGTTTGACTAAGAACCGACGTAGAATGTGACCAACATTCAACTTTCAACGTCGTTTTTTAACCAACCGACGTTGAAAGTGTATTTAACGTCGGCTCAGCTTGAACCGACGTTAAATGGCGACGTTGAAAGCATATTTTGTAGTAGTGTCTGTATTGTTTCAAACATTTTAAAAATGAACAAAATTAATATTTTTTTGGCACTTTTATTTTCGTTAACAACAAGATATTGAAATCACAAAGTAAAAACTAATAATGAAAAAATAGTTTATCTTTCTCTCTAGGATCTTAACAACACAATAGAAAAAAACATATGCATAGACACTGGAAGAAGAATAAGAGGAAAATGTAAATAATACAATCGGGATCAAAAGAAAATGAAGAAGATCAAGAAAAGTTAACCTACAACACAAAAAATCAAGATGAAGCAAAACCAACATAGATCATAGAAAATCAAGATAAAAAAAATACTAACTTTGATGTGAGTACAAATTAGTTTCTTCAAGTAAAATGGAAGAAGTAGAAAAGAGAAATGTAAATATACAATCTGGGTCGAGAGAGAATGAGTAACATGAAGAAAAATTAACCTAAAACACAAAAAATCAAAGATAAAAAAGACTAACCTCGCTATGAATCATTGTAGAGTTGCTGAAAGTGAATGCTTGATAGAAAGGCCTCTGAAGGGTAAAAAATGATGTATTGTTGCTGAGAATGAACGCTAAGAGAAGGAGCTCTCTGGAAGGTACAAAAAGGTACATCGTCACTAAACAACAACAAATACTTTATCCTTTTCATCGGTGGCTTTTCTAGAATGATCTAGGTTTACTTCGTCAAAGAAAAATCAGAAGTCTTTTGAAATATTCAAGAAGTTTAAAACTCTCAATGAGAAACAAAGTGGAAGACATATAAAAGTTCTCATAAGTGATTGAGATAAAGAATATAACTCACATGAGTTTGATAAGTTCTATGAAGATGAAGGAATAGAAAGACAACTTACATTTGTATATATACCACAACAAAATAGTGTATTAGAAAGAAAGAATTGCAAAGTGATGGAGATGGCAAGATCAATGTTGAAGGATAAGGCTTGCCAAATACGTTTTGGGCAGAAGCAGTATACACTATCGTGTATATACTCAATAGATGTTCAACTAAGATAGTCCAAGATGAGACTCCAATTGAAGCTTGAAGCTTGAAGCTTGGAGTGGAAAAAAGTCATCAATTAAATAAGAGTTTTTGAATCTATCTGCTACATACATGTGCCAGATAAAAAAAAACACAAAATAAAAGACAAGACTATATGAGAAATCTTCTTGAAATATAGCATACGAACAAAATATTATAGAGTCTATAACTTGTAGGCAAAGAAGCTCACGATCATTCGAGATGTTGAAGTTGATGAAAATGCTTCTTGGAACTGGGAAAAGGGAAGAATAATGAGAAACAACATCTTTCTTCCAATACAACAATCTCAAGAAGTTCAAGAAGTGGCAGAAGATCCAAGTACGTTTCCTTTATCTGCATAACAACAAGATTTTTCACTAGAGTCTACTTCTAGGAGAGCAAGATCCTCGATGGATATATATGAAACATGCAACATGACAATATTTGAACCTAAATACTATGAAGAGGTTGCAAAGTAAGAAGTTTAGATCAAGGCAATGGAGGAAGAAATTAAAATGATCGAAAAGAATAATAGTTGGAAATTAGTAGATTGTCCACATGGAAATGATGTAATTAGAGTAAAAAGGGTTTACAAAACAAAGTTCAATTTTGACAACATCATACAATAGCATAAGGCTAGGGTGGTAGTAAAGATCTATTCACATCAATCTAGAATTGACTAGAACAAGACATATTTATCGAGACATTATCAAGCAACAAGTTCTTGAAGTTACCAGAATTTGCATCAAGGAGGAGTGTTAAAAGGTAATATAAATTCTAGAAAGATATAGAAAATAAAGTCATAAATACTACTAGAACTAGGAACTTTATACGAATAATATCTAGAATGCTTAGAATATTCTATAAATATTTGAAAGTAAAAAATAGATAATTTTAGAGTTAAAAAAATCTAGAATTATTTAGAATATTGTAAACTATTTAAGAGGTGGTGGGTGTGCCTATAAATAAACAATATCACTTTATAATGAATATGCAAAAACTAAGACAAATTTGTTCATATTATACAGTACTTTCAAGATCAATTAATATATTATCGGGTACAAATTTTCTCCTACTTACCTACCTTTTTTCCAAAAATTATTTTGTACTCAAACTTCACTCTTAAACAACAAATCATGTTTCTTATTCTTCTTAAAATATTAATAGAATCACTAGAGAAAAACACCGAAATTATTTTACATTTTGACAGCAATATAATTAATGTAACAAATTTATCCACTATGATATTATGACCACTGTATACAAAGTTAGGTAAGTATTTCTGTCAACTGAAGTAAATGCTGATAAAAATAGGTTTATTGTTATTAAAACTAAATACCTTTAGTACAATCTTAGTATATAGCTCAACCAGTCCCTATTGTGTAGGTCACTTGTCCATCTAAAAAGGAAAAAGGAAAAGGCCTTAGGTTCTACCAACATACTTGTGGGTTTGCCATTTTCATTACATATTGGTAATGAACAAACTTGTCATTTTGGAAAAAATGGGGGGAATCCATACTTTTTTTTTTATCCCATTTTTGTGAAGTTCACATGTGGAGGTATTTCAAAGGTTGGAGATTATAATCTTTTAACTTTAATATTTGGAAACTAATATATATTTTTCAATTTTAAACAAATATACTAATTTTATTAAAATTTAGAATATTAAAATCAGTATTATTCTTAAATTTTAGGAATAAAAATATAATTAACTGTTTCATAAATAACCACCTTTAGTCTCTAATACAGAAAACGTGTATTTCAATTAACTAAAAATTTACCCAAAACCAATTCATCTATCCCCACGTTAAAGCATATCCCCTTAAATTTCCCATTCAGTGTGCTGCTTTTAATTGCAAGCCATATAAAGTAAAGAATAATTATTTGCATATATCCCCAACTAATAATAAATTTTCCATGAGAAGTTTTGGGTAGCACTGATTCAACAGGGATGGAAATTGCAGATTGAAGAGCAGCAGCAGGAAATGAAAGTAGCACTGATCATAAGACACAAATTTAACTTGTAGAACAAAATTGTATACGAAAATCTTCATCTCTTTTCAAATTCACCATATGAAGAAGATATTGAACTGTGTATTTGTAAATCTTCACAAATTGCATATCATTGCAATTGACGTTGGCTTGTTGAGATTCTTGTTCTTGCCCATGTTGATGTTACCAGCTGCAGGCACATTCTCCTTGTTATTATTGTCAATTGTGACTGTCAAAGTGCCATTCACCTCCATTTTTAACAAATTTTGCAGACACAAAGAAAAAAAGAAAAGTGATTGTTGAGGGTTGAGAGATTGTGGTATATATTAATTGTTCAATGGGACTAGAAAGAGGGGGAACTTGAAGATCTTGAGAATTCTACTTTTCTATTCGAGTATGGAAGTTGAGGAATTCACATCCTCTTGTTATTGATGTGCATTATTGAAGAGATTGGTGATTTCAAAGAAAACATCCTCTTGGACATTTCCAATTTCTTGCAGTTATCGTTGTTGGCAATACATGTTAGAGGGACATTTTCCTTGTTAAGGTGGCCGGAAACAGGGTGTCAGCATGGGTTTTAACCCGAGCCAACCTAGGTGGTCATTACGGTTCGAACCGGTCAAGTTTTTTTTATATATATATATTATCGAGTATAAATTTAAATGAATTAGATTTACGGGTTAAGCATGTTTGAAACGGATTATCATGGGTTAATTCGTAATGTATAATATATTTTAAATTTTAAAAATAATTAATAATTTTATTTTATTTGTATTTCTACTATTATAAGTCAATAAAGTCGTCTGGTTTCTCACGTTTCTGATACCTGCACCACCACATTTATTGTATTGGAATGTAGTGAGTTAGTGAACTAATTCAACTATTTCATCAACCTGTAATAGGTTAAATTTGGTTGAAAAATTGTGAGTTGTGATAATAATAAATGTTCTTGATAATTGAGGGGATTATGACCCCTAAATTTTTGTCTTATTTTTTAATTTTTTTTATATTTATTTATTATTTAATAATATGTTGACTGATTCCAAAATATATTCATCGTAAATGCGACCGAAAAACTAAAGATGAATATTTTGAGAAAAGGGACGCTTTCTTCTTCTCCTTGAAAGACGTGGATATGATAAGTCCAAAATTTAGAATTCGGAATTCATGGGCCAAAAGCCCAAAACAAAAACTCACTGATATTGTTTTACTTCAATAAAATTGTGTTAACTTGTATAATAAAAAGAAAAAAGTAGATACTTTTCTTAATACAATAATAGAAACACGTGAATTTAAACACGCATTAACTTAGTTGAAGGGGGTTCTGAAGAAAAGAAAGTTTTGGGGGCATTGTCAGCCATGAAAGTGGGACACCATAATTGATTGTTATGTGAACCATGCGCAATCAATTTATTACCAGATACGTTGCAGCACTCTGATCTTCAACCCTTCATCACCTCCTCTATTTCAGCAAATATCTTACACAACACCATCAATTATTAATTTCTTTAACATTTTCCACTCACCTTCCTCAAATGGATCACATCTTACTCTGGTTAAGCTTCTGCTATGCACTTATACTCCCACAAAGTTTCAGGTCATTGCATAAATTTCTTCATCAATACTCGTGAAAGAGCAAAAGGAAATGAATAAATTGTTTTTTTACAAATCAAATTTTGAAAATAAAAGGTCTTCTGAAATACATACAAGTTCAGTTTTTAGTATTTCTAATTTTAAAATGCACCCTTTTGTTTTGTATGATTAAAATTAACAAGAATCAAAATTTGTTGTGAGTCCCATTTAAAAAATGTACGAGAGAAAGAAACGAATGGATGGTAATTTATGAGTGTGCAGTCCTAGTGTCTATATCAGAGTGTAAGAAACGCATGCAGAGGCTGTACTTAATGCAGAGTCATATATCTTGGATCACGAGCCTGTTTGGTGGCTTTCATGCTATTGCATAGAGTAAGGGAAAATAACATGCATATGGCCATGGCTGAGGCTCAGGTCAGGCTCAGCCAGCCACTGCCTCTCTCTCTTTCTCTGACATACTTTTTCTAGGAGTTCACTGGTTTTGTTTGCTACTTTTGTCTCTACTGCATGCATCCATCCATGCATGCATGCATGCATGCTCTTCTCAGCCTCAATCCCTATGTCCTGCTTTTCCATTCTTCTGTCAAGTTGTTTTCACAGCCCTCACCAGATAAAACGCCTTCCACCACAGTGCTCAGAGGCCAACTCAACCAACCAGTTCACCAAATTGCTCACTTTCCCGCGTCTCACACACAACTTGTTACAACTAAATTAGAGTTGTTGTTTCCATTTAACTTTCTCATTTTGTAACCAGGCATGAGCAGAGAAGAAGAGAACAGGAGAAAAATGGCGAAGAGTAAATACTGTTTGATGCACTTTGTGAGGGGAGACAAAGAAAATAGGAGAATAATATTAGTAATAGTTTTAAAAAAAATCTCTGCAGAACAGCAAAGATACTGCCTATTTATTTATTTACTTTATGTTATTAGTTTTCCATTGTCACACAAATTAATTAAATTAAACCCTAGTTAATTAGAAAGGTGTTATTTAATGACATGGTTTTAGAATCAAAACCTATAGCCGAGCTACATTTTCTGAATGTCAAAATGGCTTCTGTCAATATTAATGAACATTCATTACCAAATAATAAAAATTAATAATGATCAAGGTGTAGGTTAGAATTATGTAGAGTGAAAGAAAATACATGCCAATTTAGCTTAGCCATGTAACCAATCCATTTATTTTATATAATTCTAGTTTCAAAAACTTCTTTAATTTTTTTTTTATTTCTATGTATTTAGTTTAAATTCGTAGCATTGTGATACTTCAAAAAAAAAAAAAAAAAAAAAAAACACTAAGCATGCTAGCAAATAAAGAGAGAAAGCATAATTAAAGGAAAAAATAAAAGTAACCTTGTTGAAAAAGGGTAAGAAAATAAAGTGTTTGTGTGTTGCTTTGGCATGTTGTGTACTATATGCCTTATCCAACTTTTTATCATCATCTTCATCATTCTAGAATTGACTTAGTTCTAAAGGAACCTGCGTTACCTTTTTCTCATGTGATTTTCTAATCATTATGGTTGAAATTAAAGTCATCAATAATGAACCAAGGGTTAAAAGAAAAATTCAGAGGAAATAAAACCATGAAGAAAAGGAAGAGTCCTCATAACAAAAAGCTATCACTTTAATTAATCTCATAAAGAATAGCTTTTGGTATTCAAAATTTTAAGTCTTTTTCATTATATATATCATTGAATTATTTCTTTCTCCTCAGTCTAAAGGTTTATTATATTTTTGGATGTAAAAATATATTTTTTTTCTTTTATTATTACATAAAATAAAAAGAATGAGGAAGAATAAAGAATAAGAAAATTTCCCTATCATCTTACTATAAGTATAGAAAAAAATGATGCTAGTAGATACAATATATGAAAAAAAAATGTTGTTAGTATTACAAGAACCAAACTTTACTTGTTTATCAGAATATTTTTATTTTTTAAATAATATGAAAAAAAAATGTCAAAAACACATTTTCTTATTAACTTTTTTTTAATCTACTTTCTTCTATTGATGATTAAGATTTATTTGAAATTATAAAATTTATTGAATCTCACGTTCTATTATATGACTTTTTAGAATTTGTAATAAAACGAATAAACTAAAAAAAGTATATTAAACAATGTTGCTAGTATTATAAGTTCACGAAACAATGACTTACTATCTAATAGAACTTTTTCTTCACTTAATCATCACGCTACTCAAAAAAACTGTGTATACGTAAGGTATCATTACTAATATTAATTAATATATTAAATTTATGTATGGTCTATATAAAGACCACTCTACTAAATTTATGTGATTTGATTATTTCCTAATTTTAGCAAATCTAATTTTATGGATAAAAATCTATGAACTATAAGGTTCTGGATTTTGCTAGTGCAAAATACAATATTAGCGTAAATTTGTTAATGTCTATATATTAATATAGATTAAAACAAAAACAATTTCTTACGTTAATATATGTAATGTAGGTAATTAACTGGGAGAGAAAAAAATTGCATTGAATTGTGGTCAAGGAGAAAGTTTCCATAATTTGTTACAATTATTATTCTCTCTTTTCCTTTTCCTTTCTTTGTTTCTTTCCCTACTACCAAAAAAGGAACCATCAGGCTCGTTAAATGCATGCGGCCTATTTGAAAATGGGTTTGAATCTCCTATTGGAAGCAAAATTTTCCTCTCTTTTCAGGAAGCATGATTTGAATTGGTATAAGAATCGAAGAAGAACATCATCATAATGAGAGTGCATAATAGGGGAGAAGAGGGTGCATGCAGTTCTTTTTAGAGGAACCACTCATTTCTTGACAGAGAGGGAAGGAACCAACAAAATGTTACATGTCATTATCAAAGCCTTGGAAAGGCGTGGGTGGAAGCGATGGCCATTGATAGTTACATGTGTATCATTCATGAACTTGATAATCATAGCTCATCACTAGCAACGTGGGGTTATTACAGTTACCATAGAGGTTAAAGAGTACATGCATTAGAAGAGAAAGTTGAGGTATCATTGTCGTGTCGTATGATTGATAGATAACCGTGCCCTTTAACTATGTGTAGTATGGTTTGTGTGAATGAAATAACCATGTTTAGAAGTTTAGTTTGTATACATGAAACAACGCATGCATGTTGAAAGAGATTGGTTTCTTAAATGAATCTCGGTATTTTCAGAGATTAGTTTTTGACTCTCGATTGATAATACCCCGATTGACTGAAAAGAGAAAGTTGAGGGGTAAGCTAAGTTCCAAAGATATATATATATAAAACTGCAAGAGAGCATTGTGACATGGTCTCTTAACATTTGCGTTTGTGGGGCTACAAACTACCAAAAGATCTTTAATTTCTTATCAGACCTGACCCTGCCACGCTTTGCAGAAGCATCCACAAGCTTTTTCAATAGGCCAAGTTACCTTTTCCCCTCTCACTGTGTCCATCAATTCTTTGCTGGAAACCTTTTGAGCCATGTGATATACCCTCACCTCAATGTTGAATAAATCCATAGTTGAATGTTCTAGTAGTTTGTGCTTTTACCCTCCTAGTACAACAGGTTCAAGTTATTAAAAAAATCTGCAGCATGTT
This sequence comes from Sphenostylis stenocarpa, assembly GCA_963425845.1. Classification (NCBI taxonomy): domain Eukaryota; kingdom Viridiplantae; phylum Streptophyta; class Magnoliopsida; order Fabales; family Fabaceae; genus Sphenostylis; species Sphenostylis stenocarpa. Next base: position 32,941,296 of record OY731408.1, read on the forward strand.
AATTCTTCTTCAAAATTTGAGTACTCAAGTAGAAGATATCATCAGTTAACTTATCACCATATCACCAATCTACTGATTTACCCTGTCCTTTTACTCTCTGTATATGAAGAGAAGATAGATAAGATTATCATCGGTCACATAAAGTAACATGAGTAATTAAGCTTTTTGTTTGTATATATTCATTCATATGGCTTTGTGAGTGGGTGAAAGGAATCTGAAAGATTGCAATGGCAGGTGTGGCCTTTTGGGACCAGCAGCAGTGACAGAATTGTCACAATTAAAGCCTGTGGACAGCCGCAGCAGATGAAGGACTACGGGCGACTCTAGTTAAGAGCAACAGCAAGCAAAGCAAAGTGTGTCTGCTTAAAGAAAACCTATGAGAAAACAAACGCTTACAATAAAAAAAGAAGAGAGACACATATAGGAAGAGAAAAGGGAGAAATATTGGAAACAAAAAAAAAAACTGGATTACAGTGGGAATCAGCATCAACCACCTAGCCCTATACAAAGTCCACATGACTCGAAACAACAAAACTTGATCAGCACACACAGAGCTCATTATCAAGTATCCCAAAACCAACCTGGATATGCTGAAGGCACAACAAGTTCCCACCAAATAGAACCAACAACTTTAAACCAAGCCATAAAAGACACAAACCTTAGTAGAGGAGGAATATCCACAAGGGGCATGAGGAGCAGCGTAGGAGAAATTGTTCAAGTGGAAGGAGGGCACATTGTTAGGTCCACAGGTAGAAAAGATCGCCACAGCAAGGTCTATACTTCCAAAGGACCTCGTGATCGCCGTGTTAGACTCTCAGCACACACAGCCATTGAGTTCTACGATGTTCAAGACAGACTTGGCTATGACAGACCAAGCAAGGCTGTGGACTGGCTGATCAAGAAGGCGAAGTCTTCCATTGACAAACTTGCTGAGCTTCCTCCATGGCATCCACCTACTCATGAGGAAGGGCGGCATGATGCTGCAGGATCAAGTGGAATCATGGCAATTGAACAACAAGAAAAACATCAACAGCAACAGTCAGAGTCTTGTGGTTACAATTTTCAGCTCCAAAGGCAATTGGGGGCCTTTATTTCAACCCATGTTGACACTGACCCCATCAATTTTCAAACCAACAACTCCTCGGAAGATCTTGGTCTATCTCTCCATTGTTTCCAAGACCACCCAGGCCTCATTCATTGGCAATCACAGCAAGGTGCAAATCAAACACCTCCTTCAAATGAACACCAAATTCAAACCCTTTTTGCTGGCTCAACCCCAGTTGGGTTTGAGAACCATTATCAAAGAACTGTGACTTGGAACAATGAAGCAACAACCGGTGATCATATGAACAGATTGGGATTCTTTCTCAACTCACAGCCATTTTTAGGCCAAGGTTCTGGTTCTGGTCCAGCTTATGTTCAAAGTGAGACCCTTCAGTCCAGCTTTTCATTTCCACTGACTTCCTCTGAGCATCAGAGGCCCCAGCCAGTTCACCAAGCTTCCATCTTTGGTAGCAGGTTTGTGCCTGACGGATTAGTTGAGTTCTGCATTCAAGATAGAATTCAAGGTGCGGAAGAGAACCGTGGGGTTGCTTCCAATAGGCCCTCTTCTTCTACTAGTTCTATCCACTGACCCACAACAAGAACTGGACACTTCTGTAGTCTTCATATCAGGTATTCCACTCACAATAGAGTTATCTTCTTACAAACCTTTCTACTACTTCATAAAGAAAATATTAAATTAAAACACATTCAATACTTACTATACAAAGGAAGTAGAAGGATTAGTTGGAATATGTTGAGAGAAGATTTATAATTGTTCCTGATAATGTTAGCACAGTTGTCATATTCTGCCTTTTATGGAACAAATATTATAAACGAGGCAAAGCAATATCCCATGCAAAGCTTCAAATCAAGTAACAAAGTTATTTACCCCCCTCCCAATTAACTAGTCCTGGTTAAATTGCTCTCACGCATCTCTTTTTTTTCGAGTGCGAACATTTTCTTACAAGTTTTCTCTCATGCATGCAGGAGTGTTCTCTACCAGATCAGCGACCGAGTGGAGATTCAGTAGGCACATTGTTATGATCTACAAAGATTTCCTTTCAATTTGTCTTTCCTTTTTTGGTTTTAAATTTAAAGTGAGTTCCCTTAATTTTACCCTGCTATCTATATATATTTATCTGTAAAATTTACATTGATGAAATGTCCTTGAGCTGAATTTGGTGGTTTTAGTCCTTACTTTATTGTGAATGTTGAGAATATCATATTTCATCAGATATCTAGTGAAAATCAGAGGTTATATGTCCATTCTCGGCAAAAGCACATCCAAAGAAACAAAATGTCATGTGCTTTGGACTTATTCTCCCCTGTGATAGGAAGAGAATATGGCTTCCCTTTTCCTTGCCCCTCAAGTACGACCTTTAAAGGAACATTTTGGAAGTCAAACATTTCCTTAAACCATATGGTCAGTAACAGTGTATTTGTTTGTCAGCTTCATGTTCACTCAACAGTATTGTCATTGAAAACTATAAATTCCATAATGTATGCAGATTATTTGCTTTTTGTTTCTGACGTAAAGGGCTGACACCCCTTTGCATTATGTTAAGATTTGTGGAATAGTTTCAGCAGTTTCATGAAACTCATCTCTTTTCTTTTGCTATTTATTTGGTACATTCGTGCACGTGGTTGTTGAAACAGCAGAAATAATGGTCAACATCCCCATGATGAGTATCCCCTATATATACATAACTGTAGGCTTCATCAGTATTACAATCAAGCTATGTGACATCAAATTTAGAAGAAAAATTAAACAATAACAAATTGAAGACTCGGCGTTTCAGGCTATCATTAGTAGCTATCTATACATTGTTTATAGTTTGTTTAATGTCACTTTTTACACAGAAGTCAGAGTTGGCATGTATAGCGTACAAGGGATATGCATGCTCATCCTACCTATCTAGGACTTTCATTCTGCTGACTTGAACTCAAAACTTCAAAGGATAATGAATTTGTGGTAAAAGTACTTGGATTTATGGAGGATACTAGATCATCTATGACACAACTGAATCCTGGCTCATAAGTCTAATTTTCGTAGCATGTTTTGGATTGCCGTTCAGATCCTTCCAAAAGTACTTTTCAGACTAAAAAATACAAAGATATCCTTCTCTAAAAGGGTGTTTGACACTCAGAAGTACTTTTTGAAAGAATATCCAAACATAGTAGGCTAAGGTTGGAATATGGAAAATGTGATTCTGAAACTCTGGTATAACGTTTGATAATTCACAGACTTGCCTATTTCATTAGCAATAAAATGTCTTCTTTCCCTTAAATCTCTTCCTAACACAAGTTATAAATGTAGTTTATTCACAAAAGTGAAAATGCATGTTGCTGATTGCATTAATCCATAACTAATTGCTACCAGAGAGAGAAACAAAAGGTGCACTAATATTTTTACCATGTGGAGCTTGGGGTATTGACTAATCAAAATGATATTGAAAACATAAATTCTATCAAGTTGTTGCAGACATATTAATTAGTTTACTACTACTTATAAATCAGTTTAAGTTGTTTTGTACAGAATATGTTGCAAACCCTAACTTTTTTTGATTTGTTCTTTTAATTTGTTAGAGAAAATTAATAATACTTTGATTCCCTTGTAATACCTTTTGTTTTCAATTTCATCATGCAAAGTAATAATAAATAAATAATTGGAAAACCAAATTACGAAGGACTAATCAGAAAAACGAGGATAAAGAAAAATCATTAACTAGATATAAGCATATATTACTAATACAAAAGTTTAATAAATTTTAATTGATTTTTATTTATTATGTATATTTCACTAAATATTTGTTGATAATGATCATACCAACTAGAAATATTTGAAAAAAAAAACAATATCTATGACTTATAATATATTTTCTTTTCTTATAAATTTTTATAATTTACAACTCGAATTTAAAATAATTTATAAATATTTTTTATTTAATTAAAAATGAATAAAATTTTAAATATAATGATGAATTTTAATAATATTATCTTAGGAAAAAGAATAAAAGTTAACACATATTTGCTTACCTTATTCCAATCGTCTTACCTCAACCAACAATTTAAGTGGGCTTGGGCTAAGGAGGTTCGTTATTACTAATTACACGTCGCTCTTTGTTTTATATTTTTCTGCATATTCGTAACTTATGTGAAATGATCCGAATACTTTTTTACTAAAAATGAATTTCAAAACAATTAATTTAAAATATATTTCTGAAACACTCAATTAAAAATATATTACATATTAAATATTGCAAAACTCATTTCTAAATTAAGTGTTTCATAAATATATTTTAAAAACAGACAATTTAAAATATATTTAAAAAAAATAGAGATAAGAATAAATTGAGATTTATTTTAATTATGAGATGGAGAAAAATAAATTATGGAGATAAGAAATAACGTTGCATCTTCTTGATGAGTGTTGCATCAAAAGGGTGTTATAAGTTCTACGGTTCGGTTCCCAATTGTTTTGCCGATGAACGAATACGAAGAGTAAACGTCATTGGGCTTTTTTTTCTCTTTCACGGTCAAAGTTTTGAAAAAAATGGAAGTTTCTTTGACTTTTCATTTTTTACTTCCACGTGTTTCCAAAACAAAAAAACTCTTCTATTTGTTGGATAAAAAAAAATTCCCCATACGAGAAAAATGTTATAAGAGTATTCGCGTGTTGAATTAATTCAGGATTTAGATAAAATGAAATTCAAATTCATCGTACTTATATTTGATTGAAGTGATTTAATTGGAATTTTAAAAACAAAAAAAATATATAAGTTTGAACTTAACTAATCTTATGAAAATTAGAATTCTATTTGGTTTTATTTGAGTCATCCAATTATAAAGTAGAATTTTACCTTTTTAAAAGTTTACTTTTACTTTTATGTATTTATATAAATACTCGTAACGTAAAAGTTTTTATTATTATTATTATTATTATTATTATTATTATTAAGGATGGTACGTGAAATTTTTTTATCAAGATTTATTATTAGTAAAATTATATAAATAGTACAGTGGCTGAAGAATATAAAAAAGATTTTACGTTATCATTTAATTAAAAAACACGAGAACAATAATTTTATTATTTTTTACAAATATTACTTAAAAACCATACTTGGGAACTTCTAGTTGTAAGAACCATTTATACATTGAAGTCAACTATTCAACAAAAATTAAATAGAATAGTTTTATTTTTAATAATAATAAAAAAACAACAAAGTTACTTAATTAATTTCTCCCTGCGAACCCACCACAACACAAACAAGGAAATAAAAAAACAGGAACAAATTTTCTTCACCTATAAACGCATAAGAAACCAACTCATAGAAGAAACAAACATTCATTCTTAGTTCTTTTCTTCCACCACAGAGATACCCTCTCTCTCTCTCTTCCTCTTTCTCTTTGTCTCTCACACAAAACCATGGATATCTTCGACGATGATCACGACCACCACATCCCATATGTTCCAACCCGCGACGAATCAAACAACAGCAACGTCAAAATATTGTTCATATCCATGGTTTCCTTCATAGTTGTCTTGTTCCTCGTCTTCTCCCTCTATGTCTACGCACGCTGCCTCCTAAAGCGCCGATCTCGCCACCGCGCCGCCGTTCACCGACTCACCCTAGCAGCCCTTCATGTCTCTGACGTCGACTCTGCACGTAGCAGGGTCGAACCATCAAACACAGGACTCGATCCTGCAATAATAGCCTCGCTGCCAACCTTTCCCGTCAAAGCAAAGGTTCTGAAAGATAGTGGTGGCGGTAATGATAATCTTGATGCTTCATTGATAAGGGAGTGTGTTGTGTGCTTAAATGCCCTAGAAGGTGAAGAAAAAGTCAAGTTACTACCAAACTGTAAACACTTTTTTCATATAAGTTGTATCGACACATGGCTTGGTTCTCACTCCACGTGTCCTCTCTGTCGAGCAGAGGTTAAACCTCGACTCGAACCACATGATCGTGAAGGTCCTGCTTCTCTTGCTCTTGATGATGCACCTCTTATATTTGATGGTGCTGATAGTAACAGTAACAATAATGATAATGGTGAGTCTTTGAAAAATAGTGGTTCTAATTCACGGTTGAGTTCGTTTAAAAGGATGCTTAGTAGGGAAAGATCTTCCAGAAGAGTCCAACCACATGGCCACGATGATGCAGACGGTGGTGTTGATCATGATTTGGAGAGGCAATGAGTTTTATGGTATTTGTAATTTGGTGTTGTTAGTTTTGTCGTGACATAGAAGAAGAAATAGACAAATGCTTGTTGTGGTTTTGGTAAATTTTACATATAATCATGACTTTGTTTGTTGGGATGTTGAAATAAATGTTTTAGCAAAATATATAAATGTCTTCAACGACGACTATTAAGGTAGAATTTTCTCAAAACAAAATTAATGACATATTTTCAGGATTGAATGTCTTCACGAATACTATGTTACATTATGCATCACACATATGGTCAAACAAAACCGGCATCAACGTATATATTTGAAGATTTAATTTGTTGAAGTCAAGAGACGACCTCATGCATAGCAATATTCAAAAGAATATTATTACTCTTAGAGCATTTTTCTTCATGGCACTTCTCGTTTTCTCTGTCATTTCTTCTTCTCTTCTAATCTCTGCTGTAATTATATATGTTTTTATTCAATTTTCTTATACAGAAATAACACTTCTTTAATGGCTTCCAAAAGAAATATGTTTTATGACTAAAGAAGAGAAAAAAACACACGTACACAATCACTTTTAAAATAGGAATACTGAACTTTTGTTTTATCTCAACAAATCTTTAAACTTCTACAGTTTTGTAATAAAAAAATCCTAGTTTTTCAGTGTTAGTATATTAGTTAATATATATTTTTTAACAACACTTAGATTTTTTTTTCTTTGTTTTAGGTATTGTTTGGATTAACGAAAAGATGATAGAAAATGCAAAAGAAAAAAATTATAAATATTTTAATAATAATATTTTAATAATAAAATGAGGAGATTTGCCCCTTTCTTGAAAACTATTATTATAATTATTAGTATTAGAATTTAAAGAATTATAAATATTTGAATTATTTTTATTTAATTATTAGAATAAAAAAGTCATTATTAAAATTATTATAATAATTATTCTTATAATTAGAATTATTATTATTTATATATTTATTGTTATAATAATAATAATTATTATTATTATTAAGCTAAATTAAGAATAAATTATGTGTGATGAGTACATGTGTAACAATAAAAATTTAATTAAAATAAAAATTCAAAAAAAACAAAATAGGATAATTTTAACCAATATTGTACTACAATAATATTACAAGAAAAGAAAATAAAGTATGTCTATTTTCGTTAAAAACAAATAAATTGAAAGTCTTCAAATATCTGTACATTATTAATTACTCGGCGTACCATCTTAAAATCTTGATTGACAATCAAGTTAAAAATACTTAATTGAAATTGGATTTACTGAATACCACTTCAAATTTGTGAATCAGGGGGAACGACATCATGCTAGATCACATTACGATGTAGTAAGCCTCCTGATCCAATATCGATCGCATCGTTGTCAAATATTACAAGGTCTTCATTATAATTATTTTCATCCTCTTGGTTTACAATTCTATATTATCGTACGACTCTCACATTAACAAAACGTTCTTTTATCGAAGTAATGTGTCATTAATTTCCTCATGGGTGATGCTTAAATTTATAATTAAGTTGACGTCATAGTGAGATATGACGTGGCTTATCAAAATAACGTGTGAAAGATGGTTCTTGTTCCTATATTTCATCATGTATTGCATATATGATGTGACCAATTAATTAAAATACTATTTTTAAAGACCCATAACAAGAAAATGTTTTCACGAGACAATTTTGCATAATAGTGGTTTGAGGAGTCTGAACATGAGCAAGGACGTAATATAGGATTTTATCATTCATATTCAAACTCTATGCATTCCTAACATTGCGCATTTTTGGTATTAGCATGGAACTCAATGTCGTATCTTGATCATATTGCATGTATTCAAGGATAGTAGGATATGATAGTTTCTGACCTTGATACTTTAAATTAGCCAGAATCAATCAATCCGCATGTGTAATTTTTATCTTGGTCTTATTAACCTCTACAAGTTACCACATTGTGTGACTTTCATGTCGAATAAAATCCTCTAATGAAATATCCATAGAACAGGGCTTCTAACATCAAAAAGTGTTCGAAAAACTTGAAATTATAAATGATAGTGGAAATACATCCTTGTATGTGAAATATGAGAAAATTCACTACTTTTATGGGTCAAAAATTTCTTATATTGAAAGGTCATCCCATATTCTATCATTTTATCATGCATGTTGAAAAATCATGTTTTATTTAATACATCTTCAACACTTCGAGGAACTTCATCATTAGTTGCACGGGTTTTTCCTTTCCTTGTCCTGACACTTTAATATCTTTAAAATGTTGAAGACAAATACATAGGTACAAAACTGGAAACATTAGTTAAAATGAAAACATCAAACATATATTAAGGTTTAAATTGATACCAATTAATCACAAACATTAATTTGATTGTTCCGTTACTTGAATTCAAATATTACAAAGGAAAAAATTACACCAAAATTCATATATGGTTCCTAAAGACAATATAATCACCCTCTTTCGGACATAAAATTTAACAACTTTTTGAAACGACATTCTAGGGGCATCTTGAATAGTCATTTTACATGTGACGAATTAATACATAAAAAATCATAACATTGATTTATTATTTGGTCATCTCCAATGTGCATGTTAATTATAATTAACATGTCCCCAATGTCAATTTTTTAGTAATGTTAACGCCTTGTGCATGTCACTTACTTGCTCGGTCAGAAGTTCACTTCTTTCAATTGCAAAGTACTTGTCATTCAAATGCAATGACTTGTCTTTTGGCATATGTTGACAATAATTCTAATATATCATTTTCTTGACCAATGACATCCATAAATACATCAAGTTTGGTACTCAAGTTCTCAAACTAAGTGTCCATAATATCAATTATTGAGACTTTAACTTTTTAGCCTCAGAATGAGTACGAACCACCAAATGGAATAGATTGAATCAAAACTAAATTACAAGGATCCACATATAAGGGTAATCAAGAAACTTAATCAAGTATATCATCAAATGTGGGTTCCTCTAGTATGTACTCCATGTCATCATTCAAATCAATAGTGTAACTATGTCTTTAGATGTATTATCAGATTTGATGTGTTATACTTCCCCCATGCTCAGTGATAGATTAACACCCCAGATTTCCTCCATCAAATCAAAATGTCTAATGGGTTCACTTTCCATTTAACAGTAGAGGGTTTTGTTTGAAAATAAACAACCTATAACAAAATAAGACATTGTGTAATGTCTAAGATTGTTAATGATAAATAAACTTTTATAGAACATCTTTATTAAATCATCTCGTATCTCACTGTCAGTCTCGAACATTAATGTGGATTCACTCTAAGCAAACCCAATGAGGTCAAAAAAAAGGTCATGAATCTTGTATCATCTATCCTTAAGGCTCTTTTGTTTACTCTTAACATTTTTATTTCTTACACCGACCAATTCACACTATTGAAGAGACTCAACAATGTTAATGTAAGCTTGCATGATCCAGCTTTCATCAACTCAGCCCTCAAACGGGTCTCATCAACTATGACAGAAGTAGATCAAAGAGTTGATGAAAGAAGAGGTCCAAGCATCCATCTCTAAATATCGAGAGGATGATTATAGGCAAGGGTCACACCTTAGAAATGTTATAGCAAACAATATCTAGAGACACTATAAAAACAATCAAACTATTATGTTAATTATTTTTATACATATGAATGTTGTTATGGTTTTATTGACTTATTAAGTCATTTGTTGGTTAATCATGTTTAAATATGATTATGTTACAATTTTTATATCAGTTGTCTTTTCAATTCATATAACATCAATAGAGACAATAGTATTATCCCTATGTCATTTGTAAGAAATTGAGAGTTTACAAAATGAACATCAAACATGGACTTACGACTACTAACTATCATGGTTGATGAGACCTGTTTGGGGAACCAAGTTGATGAAAGTTGGACCTTGCAGGCTTACAATATCATTGTTAAATCTCTCTGACAGTATGGATTGATCGGTATAAGAAAGAATAATGTTAAAAATAGATAAAAGAGCCTTAAAGATAGATGACATGAGATATATGACCTATTTGTTAGATTTAGTGGATTTGTTTGGAATGAATTCACATTAATGTTTGAGGGCAAGAGTGGAATAAGAGATGTTCTATAAAACTTTATTTATTATTAACAATCTTAACCATTACATATAATGTCTTATTTTGTTATGTGAGTTATTTATCTTCATACAAAACCCTATGTTGTTAAATGGAGAGTGACCCCATCAGGCATTATGATTTGATGGAGGAACTCTAGGGTGCTGATCATGCCACTGGGATAATAAGTACAACATGTCAAATCTGACAATACATCCAAAGACAAACTTACACTGTTAATTTGAATGGAGTACATATCAGAGGAGCCCACATTTGATGATACACCTAAGCAAGATCCTCGAACACTCCATCCATTCTATTTGGTGGTATGTCCTCATCCCGAGATTTAAGAAAAATAGTCTCAATGATTGATATTGTGAACATCCAGTTTGAGAACTTGAGTACCAAGGTGGATGTATTTGTGGATGTCATTGGTCGAGAAAATAACATCTCAAAAAATTTGTCAACATATGTTGAAAGACAAGTCATCACATTTGAATGAGCAAGTGGATAAGTCATTTTAACAAGTTGTTAAATCTTATATCTAGAAGAGGGTGATGTTATTTCTTTAGGAACCAAATATGAACTTTGGTGTAGTTTTTTTCTTATGTAATATTTGAATTTAAGTAACAAAAAAAATTAAATTAATGTTTATGTGATGTTGTTCATTGTAAGTTTCATCCTATTTTATTTTATTTACTATTTATGATTAATTCGACATTAATTAATATCTTAATATATGTTTGATATTTTTATTTTAACTAATATTTCATATGTTTCTCATGGATTCGTCTTCCGCATTTAAAAGACATCGAAATGATAGGACAAGAAAAGGAAAAACTCATACTTGATGATGAAGTTCCTTAGGAGGTATTAAATAAAACACAATTCTTAAGCATATATGATCAAATAATAGAATATGGGATGACATTTCAATATCAGAAAATTTTGATCCCAAAAGTAATGAATTTACCATACTTTACAAATTCAAAGATGTACTTCCACCACCATTTACAATTTCAAGGTTTGGAACACTTTCGATCTATGAAGATTTCATTAGAGTATAACCTGAAAGCCACACTGATTGATAACCTATACATTGAGGTTAATAAGACCAAGAGAAAAAATCACACATGCGGATAAGTTGACTTTGTTTAATCTAAAGTATCAAGGTCAGAAGTAGTCATATCCTACTATCAATGATCAATGATAGATTCCACATCATTGTTCACATTTGACTCCTTAGACCACTAATAATGCAAAATTATCGCATGAAGACATTTTTATATTGTGGGCCTTGAAAAATAATATTTTGATTAATTGGTCACTTCACATTATACAACACATGATGAATTATAGAAACAACAACAACCATCTTCCATACGTCATTTTGATAATTCGCACCATGTCTCGATATGATGTTGACTTAATTATGAATTTGAACATCATCCTAGGTTGAACACATTACTTAAGTAAAAGAACGTTAAGTAAATTTAATATTGTCAATGTGACCTACATATGACAACATGTTGCTACGAGGATGAACATGATGACAATGAAGATTTTATAATACTTAACAATAATCTGATCAATATTGAACCAAGAGGCTAAGTACACCATTATGCAATCTAACTAGGGATGACAATTAAACTCGTACTCGTGGGGACCGACCCGTCCCCGCCCCGAGTTTAATGGGGAAAACCCGAGTTAACCGGGGGCGGGGGCGAGTTCGGGTTTTCCCCGCTTTAAAAAGTTGGGGCGGGGGCGGTGATGGATAATGCAATCCCCACTCGAACCCCGTTCCCGCCCCGACTTTATATTTAAATTTAAAATTTAAAATATTAATACTTTAAATGTATTTTCTTTTCTTTTTCTGTTACATATAAAGTTATTTTTTTTAATATTTCACCAATTTTTATTTTTCTTCTACCCACTTTTAAGTTGTTGTCTTTTTTAATCTTTTATATCAATTAATTTATTACATTATTCTCTCTTACCTTTCTCGTTTTTTACATTTCCTTAATTTCTCCTATCAATTTATTTATTTTTTTAATCTTTCAATCAATTTGATGAACACAAAGTAAATTTTTTTCTTCTTTATCTTTTTCTAAATATTTTACATAAATCCTAGTAGTAACTAATATTATTTTATTTATAATTTATATTTATTAGGTTTTATTATGTCATATTTTTTTATCTTATTATTCTTATTTATCATATATCAAATTTTATCTTAATAAAATAATTGTATTTTAAAGGATTAAAAGAAATTGATAATTTAAACTTTTATTACTTCGAACTAATTAAATAAGAATTAACTTATTAAATATTTTCTTATAAATTATATATTTCATATTTTTAAATGACAACTTAAAAATGAATTAACTTATATATATAATTAAATATTTGAATACAGTATTATAATAATAATGTTATAAGTATTCAAATATTTGAATAGTATAATAATAATAATAATAATAATGTTATAAATATTCTCTCTATATATATATAAATAAAAAATAATTAAATATTTTTTTACATACATATTTTAATATAAATATAATAAATTTAAATGTATATTTAATTAATAATTATTATAAATTATAAATATTTATTTATATATAAAAAATACATAATAAAATTAATTTATTATAAATGTAATTATTATTTTAAAAATAATATAGATCGGGGACTGGACGAGGGCGGGAACCCGAAACCCGATGGGGACGGGGATGGAGACTTAATTTCTAACCTCGACGGGGATCGGGGATGGTTAAAAAGTCGTGGGCGGATCTGGGAGGCAAAACCCGCCCGCCGCCCGCCCCGCCCCATTGTTATGCCTAGATCCAATAACCTGATGCAATCCCCGAATGATTCTCAAATGTTATTTGAGGCGGTATTCGACAAATACAACAGAGATTAAATACTCTCAACCTGACTATCAACCAAGAATTTTTAGTCAGTACACCAAAGAATTGATAAACATTATTCATTTTCTTTTTTATTATTGTAGTGCAACATTGGTTAATCATCTTAGTTTGTTTCAATTACATTTTTTTTAACTTATTTGTTCAACGTTACATGCATACTTCTCACAACTAATTTATTCTTAATTTAACTTAATAGTTATTATTATTATGGTCTTACAAACAAGATAAGATAGGATAGTCTATCTTTTCGGATAAAGTAAGATTCTTTCTTATCTCCTTTAATACGTTTTCAGTTTAAGCAATGGACACGTGTAAAGATAAAGAATTGTTGTTTTAATAACTTGTCAAGATTACAATCATTAACTAAAATTTTTACTTTCAATTAGATTTTGTAAAATTGGAACAATTTATTTATTATGCTTCACTCCTTACTACAGTGTAATGGATTCCAGTAAGGATACATCAATTTGTGAAGCATCATTTCTTCCATCAATTCTTCATTGTAAGTGTCTGTCAAATCTTTAACATTCTGGAACTCTTCTTCAGTTACACCATATTGCACAAAGTGTTAATTCACAAAGATCTCATCCAGGTTCACAGAATATTTCAAAAATTCCTCTAAAAGAAATATCAGGATAAAAAGTGGTTGTTGGAGAGGTTTTGTATTTCAAGGTTTCATGGAGAAAAAAAATAACGAGATTTTGTATACTGGATTTAATCCAGGAGGATAAACTCTTATATTCTTCAATATGTAAAAATATCTTCCCTCTAAGTTTTATCTTCTCTAAAAATCTAGAATATATAATTCATACTATCATAATAAATATATAAATAATTATTATTATTATATTAATAATAATAATTAATGTTATTCTAATAATAAAAAATAATAATGATTATAAGTATAAGAATACTTATAATACTTTAATTCTAATAATGATAAAATAATAATAATTTTTATTGAAGAATATAATTTGGTCATCTCAATTTTTTTTTCTATTAAAACAATTTTTTTAATCATTTATATCTCGTAATTTTTTACAAATTTCAATTTCATCTCCCAAAAATCATATTTTCCTTAATCTAAACAACCTAACTTTAATTCAAACACTACTAATTTATCTTTTATGTCACCTGATGACACATACTTTTTTTTAAAAGGTAAACACGCATTTATTTTCTTTTAATTTTTTTAATTATTAGTTATAAAAGCGAAGCTTTATAATATAGTTTACAATCTTAAATTTTCAATTTAATAATTATCTAATTAAAAAAAAAGACAGAAAACAAGAAAGATGAACCTAGTTTATCTATTCTTAGAAATACTTTAAAATCTAATGATTATTCATAATAATAAAAATTAAAAAAAAAATTGTGGGATCTTTGTCTTAACAATACCATATAAACCTATTAATTTTAAAAAATAAGATAAAATAAAACAACCTAGCATTGCCTTAATTTAAAAAGCATGGAGGCATGAGTAATAAATTAATAAAAACATGCATGTTCCAAAGAATATATGGTTTAAAGGTAGAGAAAAGTCCGCCAATTTTCTCTAGCTTCGTCTCTAATGTGGACTGATATGCTATATTTAGAAGGGATTATGTACTCTAATATGTCATATTTATAACGGATTATATATTCTAACTAGTTAATAAATTTTTTATATTTTAAAAAATATCTTTAATTATATAAATAAGTTTTAAATTTTTATTTATTAATTAATATTTTTATTAGATAAATTATAATATATATATATATATATATTATATTTATATATCAAAATAATTTAAATTTAATTAATTAATTTTATAGTTTAAATTATAATATTATAATATATTTATATATTACAATAATATAATATTTTTAATTATAATTTTTTTATGTTAATTTTAATATATAAATATTATTTTTAAGAGCATAGTAGCATATTGCACTCATATATGGTAAGATGGACATAAGGATGACAACCCCTACTCGTGGGGACCGTCTCCGCCCGAGTTTGACGGGAAAATCTGAGTTAATCAGGGGTGGGGGCGGGTTCGGATTTTCCCCGTTTTAAAAAGTCGGAGGCGGGGGCGAAGATGGGTAATGCAATCCCGACCCCAACTCCGACCCGTCCACGTCTCGACTTTATATTTAAATTTAAATTTAAATTTTAAAATATTAATATTTTAAAAGTATTTCTTTTTCTTTTTCTATTACATATAAGGTCATTTTTTTATATTTCACCAATTTTATTTTTCTTCTACCCACTTTTTAATTTTTTTTATCTTTTATAATCTTTTATATCAATTAATTTATTACATTATTCTCTCTTACCTTTCAATTTTTCATATTTCCTTATCTCTCCCATCAATTTATTTATTTTTTCAATCTTTTCAACCAATTTGATGAACAAAAAGTTAATTTTTTTTATTCTTTATCTTTTTCTAAATATTGTACATAAATCTTAATAATAAATAATATTATTTTATTTATAATTTATATTTATTAGGTTTTATTATGTCATATTTTTTTATTTTATTATTCTTATTTATCATATATCAAATTTTATCTTAATAAAATAATTATATTTTAAAGGATTAAAGAAATTGATAATTTAAACTTTTATTACTTCGAACTAATTAAATAAGAATTAACTTATTAAATATTTCCTTATAAACTATATATTTCATATTTTTAAATGACAACTTAAAAATAAATTAACTTATGTATATAATCAAATATTTGAATACAAGTATTATAATAATAATGTTACAAGTATCTAAATATTTCAATACAGTTGTTATAATAATAATAATATTATAAATAAAAAATGATTAAATATTTCTTTTACATATATATATATATATATATATATTTTAATATAAATATAATAAATTAAAATGTATATTTAATTAATAATAATTATAAATTATAAAATTATAAATATTTAGTTATATATAAAAAATAGATAGTAAAATTAATTTATTATAAATATAATTATCTTTTTAAAAATAATATAGATCGGAGACTGGACAAGGACTGAGAACCCGAAACCCAACGGGACGGGAATGGGGACTTAATTTCTAACCCAATCCTGTCGGGACCGGAGCGGGATGGTTAAAAAAATCGGGGACGGGAGCGGGGATGGTTAAAAAAATCGGAAACGAGGATCGAGAAGACAAAACCCGCCGTATCCCGCCCCATTTTCATGCCTAGATGCACAGAACAAGCCAAAAACAAACTAAAATCACCGTCTCCCCCGTCATATTTTAGGCCGGTTAGCGGGGCTATTTTGTTATTACTTAATACAGAATAGTGGCACAGCATGATAGTACAATATGAAAACGAAGTAAAAGTGCAAGCATGTGAAGATTCTGAATCATAAAGAGAGAAATCCAAACAATGAGTACAGTCACTAGACCATATTTACATTCTGCATCATGAGTAGTTCAAACTTATTGCAAATTACTTATGCAAAGAAAATTGGTTTTAGTTGCTCACACTCAGAAAACAATATATATTTGCACTAGAGCTCTCAAAAAATGGACAGTGGACAAGCTGAAAAAAATGGATCCACTTTTTCTTTTAATTTACATTACTTAAAAATAAATTAGCTCAAATACATTTAGACTAAAAACTTAGTTGAGAGGTGCATGATTTGTAGTGAATTTCCGTACATGCATTCAATTCTTAGAATTAGACTAGATTTATCAATTATTTTCTCTTCCTCAAAATTTAAACCCCATAATTTGATTATGACTCCAATGAAGCATGGACCAAAATTCAAACCAGGCACAAATCTCTTCAAAACAGATCCATTCATTCAGAACACAAAATTTGATATATATTCCTAAGAGGTCTAACCTGTGCAATTTGAACAAGCAAAACTTTTTCTCATACAGTTCCATCATCAAATCAAGGACTACTTTCAGTTTCACCTCCTATCATCCAAAAACATAAACTATAAACATCAAGGGCCATAACCACCACCCCCACGAAACTTTCCTGCATCCACTCAAATCTTCACTTGGTCCCAATCCAACAGAAGAAGAAGGTGTTGAACCAGAAAAGCTCCCATTGCTCCCCGTCATGCTGCGTCACCAAAAAACGTGTCTCAAACACCAATCCAACTCACTTTCAACAATACAGTAACAAACTTTGAAAATCATGCAAGTGTTGAAATATCAATGAGATAACCTGCATGCAGGGGATTTCCGCACTTATATACTTTGGCTAATGGGATCCATGATCAAACTTAAAATATGTGTATCAAATGCAAACCTTTCAAAACTTAATGTTTTGCTCATCAATGAGATCACTTAGTTTATTTGCCAAATTCCTCAATTCAAAACCCTCACAGTAAAAAGACAAAAATTCATAATCCAAAACAAAATCAAAATCTAAGCTTAATTTACCCGGAGGGGAACTTGCAGTTGCCATAACCTGAAAAAAAAAAATCCAAGAAAAAAAGAATGAGCCTTCTGCTTAAAAAACAAAACCGAACCACTTGACACTATTTTCACTGATCCACATTGAGAAAGGGGTTTTTCACTGACTAGGGTTCAGGGAGGTCACGGCAGCGTTGTTGTTGAAGTTGCAGCTATCATCGGTCATGCCATGTTTGAGAAAATAGTCGTTGAAGGCAAACGACGCCGTATTCTGCACGCTGTTGGGGTCGTAGCAGGCTCCACCGCGCTGGATTGGGTCGCAGTTGGCTCCGCCCGCCCCGCAGGCCCAGTCCAGCGCTCCCTGCAGCGACGCGTCCTCTGCGTTGTTCTTCGCCACGCACCACAGCTCCTGCGGCGGAGCCCCGCCGCCGCCGGCAACGCAGAGCGGCGAGAGGCCCAGAAGGAGGAGGAGCGCAAGAACGTGGCTTTTTGATGTGGGCATTGTGGGAGAGTGGTCGGAAAGTGAAGGAGATGAAGGAAGAGAAATGGGTAAGGTTTGGATTTGGGATGGTGGTGTGTGGGATTTAAAAGGGTATCTGAAGAATAAGATGATGATGGTTGAGTTGAGTTATTGAGGTGGTATATGACCGTTACTGGTGCTTGAAGAGGGAAATTGAAGAGACAGTGAAAGAGTGAATGAAAAGTGTCTGGCTGATACAACTGGAACTTTGTCTTCTTGCCTTCTCTTTTCTCGAGTTTTGTTACTGAAATTAGTACCAAGTTCACATGTTCTAATATTTTATTTAGACAAATATAATTTGTCCCTGATTTAATGTTTTTAATTTGTAGTCTTTTGCGAGAAAAAAATAGTTTTAATATGTGATTATCACTCGTAGAAAACTGTTTCGAAAATTTCATTAAATCTTATTTTTAAACTTGGTTGATTAAGTTTTAACCACTTTAGTATGACTGTGTTTCTAAAATATTTAAATAAGTTTTATAAATGAGAAATTTTTATTTGAGTACTCAGTAGATTACTTTTCTTTTCAAATAGGATATTTTATAAATCTGATTTTTTTTCTCAACTTATTGTTATAAAAAAATGGATATATTATTTTATCATATAATTACATATGTATTATTATAAATAATAAAACGAATTTAATATATATCATTTGTCATTATAGATATAAAATATGTTGATAGAAAATAAAATTGTTGGTATATAATAGAAAACATTTTAATTTAAATATTTAACTTATTAGAAAATTAATTTTAAAAAATTATTAAATATTCAAATAAAAAGATGAATAACAAAATAGTTTAATTTATTCTATTTTAATTATATTGTCTTTAACATACTAAAATAGTTATAAACCTCAGCCTATTTTATTAAAAAGGTTAACAAGTCTGGAACATATCATCAATGTTTTTATATAAATTTTTAAAAAAAATATACGAATAATTTTTAATTTATTAATTATTATAATCAATAATTTAAATTTAATTCATAAATTTTTTAATTTAAATTAAAATATTATAATATATTTATATATTTCAATAATTTAATAAAATAATATAATTTTTAATTATAATTATTTTTATTTTAATATATAAATATATTTTTAAAATTGACCGGCCAACATGTACTCACTCTTAATTCATCGGATTAATAGACTAAACATAAAGAACATACAAAAGCAAACTTATATAATAAAACTTCAAACCGTTTCGGTATTTTTTATACAAACTTGTAACTTACCTGTTTTTCATCTTAATAAAAATAATCATAAAACCTTAATGTTATTTTGAGAGATTTATCTTAGACTTCAAAAAAATATAAATAAAATTGATTGGTTTTACCATTAACATATTTTACGTTTAAAAAAAATAGATAAAATCAATATTTTTAAAACATAAAATACCATACTAAAACTTTTAAAGTTAATGTATAAAACACACAAAGGACTAAAATAAACCTTTCGTTTTTTTTATATTGGTATTTATAATATTTAAATATCTAATATTATAAATCAATGTTTCGTGAAGAATAATATTTATTATATGATATTAATTCATAACTTATATATCCACCAAGTAAGCATGTGACGTATGCTTTTTTATTTTAATATTATATTAATATTAATGTACAAGAAAACTTGACTTGTAAAATTTTTTTTATATATACATATTGAAGCGGGGAAAAAGAGAATCAAAATTTTCTTCTCATCCTTCTTCTTCTTTTGTTTAAATTTCAAGCAATGAGACTCTACTCGTGCAGGATCTCGTGAAACTGGAGAGAGTTTGAATTAAGTAGGAAAGCTTCGGTAGAAATACTACACCAGTGTAAGGGGAAATTTAATTCATTCAATATATGAAATTGAATTGTTGGGTACTCTGTGAATACCGTGAATAAGGAATAGGAGTAAAGATATGAATTATTTAAATGTCTGATTTTGAAGAATTTCTGATTTTGGATGCACGGTTCATGGTTTGAAAGTTTTTGAAATTCTTAAAATTAAGGATGAATTATATGGTAAATTTGTTGTTTTCAACTTAAATTAGATATAATTCATGTTTAATTTGAATTTGGGACTAGTTTGGTTGTCTAAAACTGAGTAATTTGAAATATGCCAAAATATACAAAATTTGTTACCGCGAGGAAGAAGAAAGGGACATGGAAGGAATTTTTGAAAATGTCCAAGGGTAAAATAGTCATTTTCAGGACATAGAAGGAATTTTTGAAAAAGATCAAGGGTAAAATAGTCATTTTACATCCTAGGGACATAAATGGAATTTTTGAAAATGTTCAAGGGTAAAATAGTCATTTTACATCCTAGGGACATAAATGGAATTTTCGAAAATGTCCAAGGGCAAAATAGTCATTTTTAGGACATGGAAGGAATTTTCAAAAATGTCCAAGGGTAAAATAGTCATTTAGGGACACACATGAAATTTTCAGAAAAGATTAAGGGCAAAATAGTAATTTTATGATTTCGAAAATGATTTCGAAAATGATTTTGGAAATGATTTAGGAAATGATTTCTGAAAATGATTTTGGAAATGATTTCAAAAAAAAAAAGAATATATATATATATATATATATATATATATATATTTAAAATATAGAATGAATGTAGCAGCTTTAAAGATTCTCGTAGTGTATTGTAACGTGTGTAAGTCGATCGAGTCTAAGGGCTGATACCCATAATCGATCATGAGATGTTATGTATTGGCTAGATCGAGCTGGAAGGTTAGTGCCCAGAATCAGTCAGGTACTATTATTTATTGACTTGAATGAGCCGTGAGGACAGGTGGTCCAGAATCTGGCAAATGTGAATAATTTTTGTTGTGTTTGAATGGTACCCGGGGTGGTACAGAGTATTTTAGTGTAATAACTATGTCGGAGGATTCTGAATGAGGTCCTAGACTTCACTGATTGGTCGGGTCAGGTAGACTACGAGATCAGGTGGTGAGAAGTCGATGGGGGATGACTGGTGGCGCGCTCGAAGGGGTACTCCAATATGAGTGATGAAGGGCGCCAGTAATCCTACTTTGTGTGGAGGGTGGTTAGAATGGTATTGCGGGTGCCGATCACAATGTGCCCACAGATAATAACCTCTGAGTTTGAGCATAGTTAGAGTAGACTTCCGGAAGGTGTCTTAGTGTGTTGATAATTTCGTAATTAATCATAATATATAATTATTACTTCTATATCTGTTTTATTATATCGAATGATTTAATACTTACCCCTATTTTTCCATGTGGATGAGACTCGCGATGATCACTTTTATGTGGGAGCAGATCAGGAGTTGAGAGATGGAGATGTGACTACTCGGACAATAAGGATAGTTCAGTGGGATAGCTTCTAGAGAGCTACTTTTACATGTATAATATATAAATAAATTATGTTACTATATTTTGAAGTTCCGTTAGTGAACCAGAATTTCAATCTATGTTACAATTACGGTAATACAATGTAAGATAGATATCATTATTTACTTGTTTACTATTTTGCAAAATCATCATTATAGTAACGATTTCTAGGATCGTTACACACCATGTGATATTTATAGATATTTATCGTATAACATCACGTCTTTATGAAAAAACTAAGATTATAAAGTAAATATTAATTATTTATCTTAAAATAAATGTTGTTTGCTGAAGGTGACTGTTTTAAATTTAAAAAAAATGAAAAAAAAATATAAATATTAGAAATGTAATTTCCTTATTTTGAAAAAGTATAAAAAAAGATTTCAAATTTCATAATGAAAACAGAAATTATAAACATTAAAAAAAACATAATAAGACTAAAATAATATTATTGTTTAAATTTTTATTAATTTCTTAATCATATAAATAATATATTTTTAAATATTCAAATAAAAAATTTATCCAATTAATTAAATTATGTGTATAAATAAATAAGTTAACATAACAATTATATAAAATATTATTTTAAAATATATTATCTAAATATAAATTTTAATATATTTTTATTAATAATGATAAAACGAATTAAGTATGATAGGTGGATTAATAAGTGATGGGAGTTAATAATTTTAACTATAGAGTTGTTAAGTTCTTCAAACCTAAAATAGATGGGTCGTTAATCCATTTTAAAAATATTAATATATTAAAAATAAAATAAAAATATTAATTAAAAATATTAATTAATTTATTATGTTATTAAAATATGTAGATATAATATTTGTTTAATAAAAATAATAATTAATAAATAAAAATTTAAATTTTTTATATAATTAAAAAAATTATATATATATATATATATATATATATATATATTTTTTTTGAAGGATAGACTCTTAATTTATCAAATATGTTGTTTATTGGGATGGATTGAAACACGTAATTAATCTTAAGCTATTGATCCATTCAATCCTATTTTTAACGGATTAAAAACGAGATAAAGAAGGTTACTCCATTATTAAATTCTATTTATAAATAAACTTAATGATAAGATTTATAAACATACACTTAATAATAAAAGATAATGGATCACAAATAGCTACAATTATAATTTAATAATTAACTTTTTTATATAATTATTTGACAATTATAAAAATTATATATATATATATATATATACATATATATATATATATATATATTTTGTATTTTTTTATTATAAAAAATGTTAAATGATTATATATATATAAAAATATATATTATCAAACATATTTTAAGAATTATGTGTATTAACATGTTTTATATATATATATATATATATATATATATATATATATATATATAAAAGATTATGAAGGAATATTTTTCGTATGTAATAGTAATACCAATCAAAATCATAAAGTTGCAAATAAACTCATTATTATTACTCTCCGATAAATCATACAGTAGAACTTCCTCCACCCGCCTCAAAAAATCTCGATGTTATTCTTTACTTCTTAATCGAAATAAACGAATCAAATAATTTATAACATAAAAAAATACAATAAATAAAAGAGAAAATCTACATCATATTATCAAGAAATATTAGTAACCTATTATTATATATATATATATATATATATATATATATTCAAAAATTAAGTTTTGTGAATTTATAGGATTTATGTATCTAACACGTAATTTAAATAATAATAATAATAATATTATTATTATTATTGTTATTATTATTATTATGAATATAAGTGAAGATTATATATAAATAAAATAGTAAAAATATAAAATTAATAAACAAGATTTTTAATACATTTTGCTTATAGACTACAATATTTTATCATTGATTTTCCTAAAAGAACATTTTAAAATCCGAATTGAATAATCATGAATAAGAAGAAGAAGGTATAAAAGACAAAATGAAATATCCCAAGGCCCAATTGGTCAAACTGTTCCTAATCGACGACTATAAAAGCGAGTATCCACTGTCCACTGGAAGTATGTAATTCGCTATATAAAACCTCTGCCTTTCTCCTCTGTCACTTCACTCTCACCCTTCTAAATATTTTTTTTTCAGTTTCTTCTTTTCCCTTTCTCAATGACCAACCCAATCGCCGAGAGTGAATTCCCCGACGAAACCCTAAACCCTAGCGTCACCGAACAATGCCAATCACAGGAACCACCACCGCTGCAAAAATCACCATCCACCGATCCGCAATCTCCCCAAACCGAAACCCTAACTCTACCCCATCCTGATCCTCAATCCCCCAACCCTAACCAAAATCATGATTCTATAATACCTGACCCGATCCTCATCGTCACCGTCGATGACACGGAGCCCGAAGATTCGAAGCCCAACGCCCTCGGCGCTGCCATAGGAGGAGGCGGCGGCGGCAACAGCCGACGCGCAACAAAGAAGAAGAAAATGGGTCCGAAGAGAACGGCACAGGAGAGAAAGTCTCGCGAGAAACTTCGTGTTATCGCCGAAACCCTAAAACCCATTCCCTTCACGCCTGGGAAAACCCTCGACTTCGAGAAACACCAGAGCCTATTGGAGCGTCTCGGGTTGTGGGATTTCGTCCATGTCGAGTTCGATTCGCCGCTCCGCGCTGATCTCCTAGCGCAGCTCATCGCGAGCTACGTCCCCAGCAATCGGTGCAGCTACGTCAACGGCGTTAGGATCAATGTCAACCGCGCCGATCTCGGCCGTGCCCTGAAGCTGCCGAAGAAGACCGTTGGCGCCGTTGCGGCCGCTGCTGCGGTCGCTGATTCGCTTGACTTTGCGGAGTCTATTGCGTTTGTTGAGGAGGTAGTGTATAATTGGATGCTTTTGCCTAATGATTCTTGTATGATATCTGGCGATGTTTTCTTGTGGTTGAATTTGATCAAGGAGGGAAATTTCGAGAAGGTTGATTGGGCGGGATTAATATGGTTTATGGTGGAGAAGGAATTGAGGGCGCCGCAGTTGGTGAGTTGTTATTACGCTTCGCATTTGCAGCATTTGATAAAGACGCAGCATGAGGAGTTGTTGGAGGAGGGGGTTGAGGTAGTGGTGGAGGAGAATGAGGTGAAGGAGGAAGGAGATGAGGAGGAAGAAGATGAGGAGGGGGTAAAGGAGGACGTGGATGGGAGTGGGGATGTTCAGATGGGTGAAGTTGATGAGGGGCAGGTTCGGGACTTAGGGGGGCAGGTTCAGGAATTGGAGGGGCAGGTTCAGGAATTGGAGGAGCACCACATCGAGTTGAGTCTTGGGCAAGACAATAATGTTGAGAAGGTTGAAGTGGAGAAGGAGCAGGAGCAGGGTGGAGAGGAGCAAATGATGGATTTTGAGCAGGTTAAGGACGTGGAAGAGCCTGGGATGTGGCTTTTGGATCAGAAGAACTGTATGGGAGATCCATTTCTGCGGCCTTGTCATGGTGGTGATGTGAAGGGTGTGAACTGTGAACAACTGATAGAGGACGAGGGAGAAGATGGGAACCAAGAAGAGGAAGGGGAGGAAGAGGAAGAGGAGGAGGATGCAGAAGAGGATGAGCATGATGGTGGATTCCATCTCTCGCCAAAATGTATTCCTATGGAGGGGATGACTTCTGGGAATGGTAGTCTCGCCCAAGTGATGGATGCCGGACAGTTGCCTTTTGGTTCTGGGATTGATCTTCGTGACACTCCAGTAGGGGATTTTCTGTCATCTAGGGACGAGCATCAGATGATTTCTGGTTCATCACTTTTTGGTAATGGTCACAAGAGAGACAACCTTGCCCTGGATAATCATAACTCTCATCATTCTTTGAATGGCAGTAATAAGAGGCTGAGAAGTGATAGCCCGTGGAATACTAAACCAATGGACTTCGAAACATGCATGGAACAGTTGGAACATTGGATGGGGAAAGCTAGAATGATGTATGCCACAAAAGATCAGGCTTGCGAAGAATCTTCAATGAATCAGCAACTCTTAATGAATGAGCTACAGAAGCGAGATAACTTGATTGAACATTTGCATAAAGCAAAGTTTGAAGAGACTCAGAAAAGACAGATGGAGGTATATAGGTTTGAGAAGGAGCTTTATATGATGCAAAGCCTTGTCGATGGATATAGAAAAGCCTTGAAAGAAACACGAAAGGCTTTTGCTGAATATAGAGCACGCTGTCCTCAAGGTAATGAACCACTTTACGCCGATGTTCCTGGGTCTGGGGGCCTTGTTTTGACTGTGATGGAGGTGGAAAAGGAACGTCTGAAGAAGGAAGCAGAAGAAAGGGCGAAGTTGAGAGATTTTATGTTAGAGTTTGAAAAGAAGTCTGCTGATTTTGAATCCACATGGTTTGGTAAATTTGAAGCTTATTTGAGTACAATTGAATCCCTACATAAGAAGTTGTTGGCTTTGGAGGACCAAATGAAACATTTGAATGAAGTGAATGCTAATCGCAAGGTTTCTGATCCAATTAAATGTGCTCCAACAACTGAAGGAGAAACTGCTTCGTAAGGTTTAGCTTTTTCAGTAGCACATGATTAAAATTAGTTATTGCCAAATTCAAAGCTGCTGATTGTTTATGTTTATAATTAGAATGTACAGAGCTTTATTTTGAAACCAAGACCTTTAACTAGGGTAATTGTTACCTTTTTATTGTCTTGAGATCAAATCACAAATTATGGAAACTTACTTTGTGTTTTTACCTTTTTTTGTTCTTATCTATTATTTGCTACCAATTTTAATTCTGTTTGATGCTCAGTTTCAGTTGATAACTGACCAAGTTATATCTTGTTGAAAAAATGTGATCAGATTGGTTATAGAAATACTAGAAACATTCATTTGGGTAATCTTTTGTCTGATTAACTGTTGATTTATTGGATAATTGAATTCTTTGGAGCTCTGTGCATTACCAGTTACTCTGAAGGATGTTAGAATTTCAGACTGCATGCTGTTAGGGATGTTAATATTAAATTTGATAAATCAACATAGAACTGTTGAAGATATCATGAATGTTTGTTGTAAGTCACGTTTCATGACCGATCTTTATAAACTATTCTTTTTAGTCAACTGTAAGAATAGAAACCTGATCCTGAACCTGATCCGGGTCTTGGGACTATCTGCAAATTTTGGTGTTTACTACAAACTAATTCCATTAGTGTACCAGTCTTATTTCCTTCAGGGCCAAATTATGGAAATTTGTTACCTTGAGGATTAGTACCATTTTATCATCCACTCTAAAAAATCCATAGCTTTACTATGAGCGTTTAATGGTATGCGACATCTAAGTAGTAGTGAATTCTGTTTTACTGTTGGAATCCCTGTTAGTGCCATGTCACGATATGCTTTGAATCACGACTGGACGACTGTTTACATGTGTCTTGCTAATTAGATGTATGTAAAAATCACGTTGCATGAGACTTGCTACTACTCACTCGCAGCTTTTATGAAGATTCAGATGCTGGTTATGGGCATTTGAGCATATATAGTGAAATGGTCCACGAGTTTATTTACATGAAATTGAATGGAACATATTGTTTAATTGAACAAAAACATTCCTTAGTAAAAGAGTGTTTCTAAATGACGCAAAATTCTTAGTGTTTGACAACACGGTCGGCAATTGATTAGAGTGCTAAACAGAATCTATGTTAAAATACTGAAATAAAGACCCACAATGATGGAATGTACTAACAGTTCTGAGGTGGTTACTTGTTACACGGTCTGAATTTGTATTCTATGTCTGTATTCATCTTAGTGAATTTAATGGGATCATTAATTAAAAAAAAAAAAATCTTGAAGAAGAGGATTGATGAGCAAACGAAATTATTGAAACCATTATCTTATAATCTCCACGCTAATTTGCTTCTCATTAAATATAATCATCCACTTCTCATTAGTTTTATTATCTAAATATATTGAATGTTTCTTTATCTTTATTAGTGATTCAATATCTGAGTTTAATATTTTTTTCATGACTGAAAATTTATAGTTTCAATCTTGAATATGAAAATTCATCCATAAGTGTTTTGATATTTTATTATAAATTAAATTAGAAGTTGAATGTAGAAATAAAATTTAGCTCATTACCCAAACAATTTATATTTAAAAACATAGTAGTTATTAAGGAGTTGATAGGCAATAATATTAGTCTATGCAGTAATATATATTATAGTTGACTTTTAAATCTAAAATGTAAATTATCACAAAGCATAGACAATTTTTTAACATGAATAAATATAACATAATTATGAACAACACACTATCATACAAATTCCTGTAGATATGACATACCCTTTCTAAGTAACTTTCACGTCAAAGGGGGTTTCATTTCAATGCAAAGGTGGTATGTTTTACATACATTTTTTTAATCAGCCAAATAAATAATATTTTAAGATAAAAAAGTACAAAAGTAACTCAGGGAAGAAAATAATAATAAATTAACATACTAATTCCCTAAAAATATTTAATAATAATAAATTAACATACTAATTCCCTAAAAATATTTCAAATACCAAGTAATAATAGTAAATTACATACTTTTTAACATACATATTGTCTACCTACAATCCACTTTAATTATATTCCATACAAGCTTTAAGTTCTAAGTATGATTTTAGTAATGTATTTTAAATTTTTGGGTTAAATATGATTTTAGTCATGTATTTTAATGTGAAATTGAAAATAGTCATTTTGTCATAATTCACATCAAAATGATCTTTATACTTTATAAATGATTGAAATAGATCATTATTTTAAACTGTATTAAGTATATGATGACTTGTCTAATATAAATGGTATGATTCATTCATTATTTGACACGTGTAATTATTTAAAAAAATAAAATTAAAAGGTGTCAAGTTTTAAAAGTAATTTAAATCCGTATTTATAACATTTAAAAGTTATTTAAAAAGAAATTTAAATTTCTCTCGCCATTTATAAGTCATTTAAAATAATGTACGAAAAAAACCCTAAATCATTTTAACAAACTCCCCAAATACATGCATTAAAACACAAAATAAACATTTAGTTTTATAAATGAAAAAACATACCTTAATTTTCGAAATGAAAACCCTAGCTATAGTATACCACCGTCGCACACTCGTCGTAGTGCAGCACCGTCGCACATTGTTGTTGTGCACCACCGTCATACTATCAGTCAAATTACAACGAACCGATGGAATCCTCGAACTTCAAAGTCACTTTGACTTCATACAACCTTTAAAGAGAAAGGGGAAAAAAGAAAAAACATTTGATGTGTGACGAGAAAAGAAGAAAGAACAAAAAGTAGTTGTGACGAGAAAAGAAGAAAGAACGAAAAGTAGTTGTGACGAGAAAAGAAGAAAGAACGAAAAGTGGTTGTGACTAGAACTTCTACTTTTTTTTTTTAAATAATAATCTCTGTTAAATAATTTCTATTTTTTTAAAGAAGAGTTTTGATTTTTTTTGTAAATAATTACACGTGTCAAAATAATGAATGGTCATACTATCTCGATTAGACAGATCACCATATATTTGACGCTGTTTAAAATAGAAATTTATTCCAATCATTTCAAAAATATAGGGATCATTTTTATGTAAATTTTGACAAATAAGTTATTTCCAATTTCACATGAAATTACAGAGATTAAAAATATACTTAACCTTAAATTTTTCTTTATTAAACTTCTTTCCCTTCTTTCGTCAATAATATTTATAACTCCATTTACATTTAATTTACTTTAATAACTTCTCCATGCTTTTAATTTCTCATTTCATTTCATTCCATTCCATTTCAAAATCTTTCCTTTTTCTATAAATTTATTTAATCATCATTTCATAAAATTTCAAAGAACATTTTTTATTCCACACTTTACTTTCAATTCACCTCTACTGTCTTCTCGACACTTTTCCCATACCTATTGACACCTCTTTTCTTGTAAAAAAATATTTTTATTTTTATCAAACAAATGTGTGTCCTAATTATGTTCAGGTTTAGCAATGCATTACACATTTATTTACACAATATAATACCTATTTTTGAATAAAAATTTAGAATTTTTAGATTCTAAGACATCTTTAACAATAATAACTCACATTTATTATTATTTTTATATAAAAAATTATAAATTTACGATATTACATTATTTTTAAATAATTTATCATTAATTTTATTTTATTAGAATTTTTTGAAATTTTAAATAACTAGCTTTCTCTTTTAATTTATCGTTATTTATTTTATTTTATTTATTTTTATAAATAGCTTCATAAATTAATTATAAAAAAAATTAGTCACTTAATTATTTCTTCTTTGCTTTTAAATCATAACTAATAAGAAAGAAGTGTGATCATTATAAAATCACCTAATTATTTATTAATTGGTTCTAATGTTAATCTCGAATAATTACTGAAGAATTACTTCATGTTAAGTCTTTAATAGGTAATTTAAAACAAAAAGTCTAAATATTCTTCACCGTACATATATATATATATATATATATATATATATATATATATATATATATATATATATATATATAATTTTTTTTTCTGTTTTCTTTTCTATCAAATGAAATTTAAATAGCTTTTTTACTAAATAGGGTAAAAAAAATCTTATTTTACGGAAGGGGGTCAAAAATAATTTTTTTTACCAAAGTCTTGGAATAACGATTCTCGCATGGAGAAATCATGTTTGAAAGTATGAGTTTCACTATGAACACTAAAATCGTGATATATAGTATAATTTTAGTTGATTTTTTTTTCAACGTAGTAGGTAACATGAATTCTATATTTTTTTATTTATTGAACTCATGTTTCGAGTTTTTTTTTCTTCGAAAAATAGGATTATTATTTTTTAAAATATATTATTTATTAAATAATTAATTTTTGATTTAATTATTAATTTGATAGGAAATAAAAAACATTCAGAGAAACATAGATAAATTTAATTGAGTATATTTATATTAAAATATTATATTATTTAAAAAATAATATAAATTTATTATCAAAATAGACAATTTGTATGATTATGTTTTTCATTTCGACAAAAAGAAATATTTTTTTGGTTTATTTCCAACTTCTACACCCATCTTATTTCAAATTTGATTAGTTGTAGGTCTTTTTGATATTTCTCGACACATATTACGATTATGACAAAAATTTGGATTTGTATAAGTAAATCAATAATCTTCATTTTGAATTATATGGAATTGAAATTCATATGTCTTATAAATACTTTGTAACTTATAAACTGGTAGTCAATTATAAATGGCTAGAGGAACAAATAACAACAACAAGATAAGAAGGGAGTTAAAGAGCTTGAAATTTCTCATAATCACACCACCATTAATTTAATTGAACTCTGTAGCTTATCAATCTTCTATGACGGTAGAGAATGGATTTATACGTCAAACTCAGAATTATTTCGATTATACATTTGAACATGACACATTGTTCGTTTTTTATTATCTCAGAATTATCTCAGAGTTAAAGAGCACGTTGTTCGTTTTTTATTAAACAGTGTAGTAATATGTTCTAGATACTCGTATCCACCTCGTAACAAATATTCTGCTTTCATGTCTCTTTCCACAAACCAAGATTTAGTTCTTTCAAAAGTTATTTTTACTAAGATAGATATAGGTAAAATTTGTTCTTCTTTGATAACAGAATTCATAGACTCAGTAAAATTTGTTGTTATGTGTCCATATCGTTTCCCTCCATTATAAGATTCCATTTCTCCAATAAAATCTTATCTAACTAGAATATTTGTTGTTCAAAGTCAGACAATAAAGTAAATAGTTTTGTTAAAAGTGGGAGTTGTTTGATCTCATATCTTGTACAAAAAAATATAACTTCAGACATATATATGTTATTTAGAAAAAAAAAATTGTGTATATTAGAAGATGTTACCTAGATTAACAACTTTCTTTTCAAATCAACATTTTTAAACTTTTTGTTGAAATTTAAGGTAATATGACGAATACAGTACACTGAGGTAAAATTATTCCAATCAAGATTTTATGATTATAAAACCGACAATATGTTTTTGTCTCTGTTTGTTATCATGCATAAATTATTTTGAAGCGTAACATAATATGTTTTCCACATCTTCTATGACACCACCATTAACATACAATCAAACATCTTTCATGATTATTATGCCTAGTAATTCTCTTATGCAGTATACAAATGAAGAAGATGGAAATGATGATGATTATAAACAAGTAAACATTCAACTTCAACTATCATATGGTCGTAGGCGTGCTACAGAAGCACAACAAAGACCTACTCAAAATCAATCATGTAAACTCGGACAAACATATCAGAACACCATATTGTAGAACAAAGTCTCACCATTAATTTTTTTTTCTACTTTGATTTCTATAACAATATATATATATATATATATATATATATATATATATATATTTAATGTTTTAATATAGATGTACACAATTAAATTTACCATACTTATCTAAATATTTTTATTTTCTATAAAATTGATAATTAAATCAAAATTATTTTTTTATAAATAATATATTTAAAAATATAAAATAATTTTATTTTCCAAGAAAAAGAATTCAAGAAACTCGTGCTAAGCAGGTTCAATACAACAAAATTAATATTGAAATTGTGCTATCTATCACTTAAAAAAAAAAAAATTAAAATGGTACTACTGAACTATTGAATGCTTCCAGATACGATTTCTTTATTTAAGAAGAGTCACGTGAATCACTATTTAATTTATTTTGATAAATTTTTAAATTCTCAACACCCTTACAAAAAATCAGATTTTGATTTTAACCTCTTTAGTAAAAAAACCCAATTTAAAGCTATTTTTCACTTTGTTTATTGGAGAGTATGATCAACATTATCTACATGAAATTCTAGCAACAGTTAAAACTTCACCATATACTACAACAAAAATTGAGGCAAGTCAAACAAGTATTTACACTTAGTTTTTTGTTGTCCTCTCGAAGATACTCATCAATTAAAGACAATCACATCCAACTTTCACTGACAATGACATACCTTCCTTTCATCCATCCCAAGACACATCCACTAATCTTTGTTTTCCAACTTGAACTGAGAAACCCCACACAAGAAATAAACAAAAATTGAAAAGAAAAGAAAAAGAATCCAGATTCAAGATAAGAAACATAACAAATAATAATAATAATAAAAAAATGATAACTGAAAGAATCTCCCACGGGTACCTCCCTCTCCCATCTAGTTAAAGCAGACACAACTGTTTTTTTCTTCCACCCTCTTTTTGATGTCATTGGCGACATGTGTTTCCCTCAATTCCAATCATGCAACTTGAGTGGTCCCCTTCTTTAAAGCAAACATATCACGTGAGTGCCTCAGTTTGATGGCAAAAGCCTACCACAATTGTGGCCTCACCACCCCATTATGTGACCCTTCTCACTTTGCAATATTTTCTTCATCAATTGGCTAATAAAATCTCTCACCCTCTCTCTACCCAACAGTACTATATGTCATTCATTACATTACAACTACAACCAATCACACAAGAATATTTCTCTTTTCAAACTTTAGATACACTTTTATAAGTATTTTTAGTGTTATTCTTCTATCAGAATTCATAATCTGCATTGATATTCAATGAAATCTTCTATTAAATTAGATAAAATTTAATTCTGATTGAAGAACAGTAGAAAAAAACTTATAAAACTGTATTAGAATTTGCTCTAACTTATTTTTCTTTTCTTTCATTTTCAAAACTCTGCAATTTCTTTTGTAAAATTGAAAAGAATCACAGCCATCTAAATTAGCTTACACTAGGTGGTTGATGTGATGTGTTTGATCGAAGTCTACAAAAGATGAATAAGTGTTCAAAGGAGGGTTCAAACTTCAAACATTGATAAGCTGTTCCTTCTCAGTGTGTGTATCACATAGTGGTTTTGGAGATGGTAATGGGGATTGGGATGGTGATCCTGCAGCATTGTCCATATTCTTTATGTTTTGCTGGTGATACACTTGCCTCAGTCTCTCTATCTCCCTCTTCAGTGCTTCTTGATGTGCTGCATATATATGTAAGTGATTGCATTATTTGATGTTTTGTTAGCCATCTCATACACATAACTGTGTGCTCTATGACAGGGCACATGCATGATTAGCACACAGTTCTAAATATGCTTTGCATGCAACCCTTTCCACTAAAATCAACATGACTCTGTCTGTACACCTTAATAATTGGCCTGTTTCTTCTTCCTTTTAAAGCAAAGAAATTATATATATAGTATGCTTAATAACTTGTACCAGAAAAAGGCAAACAGTACAATGTATTAATTTAATTTCTTATAATCCAGAATACTTGACCAACTTGGAGGAGTAGCATGCTTAATGTTATTGAATTTCAAACTAGATTAGATACATTAAATTGTGTGTTATTTATTATATTTTTTTGTCTTGAACTTAACTCTAAAAACTTAAAACTACATATTAACTCTTTATCATGCATAGGTGCAGTCCATGATTGACAATAATTAAGATAAGAAAGATTTCATAGATATATTAACTTAAAAAAATCAGTTTTAATAACTTTGTCTACAAATTTGATATGAAGAAAATAACCCGGTATCATATTTTATACCTTTTCTACTTGTAAAAAATTATTTGATACTAATAATTTAATGTACAATATACAAAAGAGATTCTTAGCCTTAATCTGAAGGTTTGAAACATTTAGCTTAATTGCTACTTACTCCACTGATTCAACATTAACACAATCAATAAGTAACCAAGTCAACAATTAACTTCCTATATAAGAAAATTTCTGCAGATGATATTGTTTAATAAGTACCATCTTTGAAGATCTTGTCTTGGGCCAGCGCGGCGATTCTTTGCTTCAAAGTACTGTTGTCCACATTTAACAGCAAACGTTGATGATCCAAAAATGCAACCCGCGGAGACAGTACTGAAACTTCTGCCTTCATTGATCAACATAATAGATTAGTAGAAAGGAAGTTAAGAAAAAAAAAAACATCAAATTTTCTTTTTTTATTACTCATCCAATCATATTACAAGCCTTGTATAAAACTTTTTTAGAGTCACCTAAATGCACCTGTAATGAAGTCACACTTCGTTCAAGCTCAGATATGTATTGCAGCTTCCTCACTCTTGATCTTTGTGCAGATTGTCTATTTGCCAAGATTCTGATTACGCAAAACTGAGTATCAGATTATTTATTATTATGAAGAACATAAGGTTTTAATATTATTGAGAAAAAAAAACCATGAAATATTTGTTTGTTTCAATGGTCTCTAACTAACACATTATCCATTTGTTTTGAAAGAAGCTGTTATTGAAATTGAATGTCATATGGGTCAATGCAGTGCAAGTTTACGAGCAATTGAAGGCATGAGTTGGACATGAATGTTTAACTAATTACCTTTTGACCCTCTTGGGGTCTGTGATTTTCTCACTGGAACAAGTTGTCGCATTTGCATTACTATTATTACAATCATCTGGAGTTTCTGTGATTTCTTGCTTGCATTGGCTTTCATCTTCATCTGATTCACTCTTCACTTGGTTCTTCTCCTCTTCCTCCTCCTTTTCCTTGTTCATTTTCTGCTCATCGTTGATGCTGTTGTGGTCAGAGGGTGTAGAAGGGTTGGAGTAGGACAATGTGGGTGCCGTCGTGTTGTTATTATTATTTCCTGAAGCCTCATCACTAAACATGGACATGAATTGTTCATCATCAAACCTTTCAAACTCGTTGTCATCGTCACCACTTGCACGGCATTTACAATGATGATCCAGTGCTGGTGTCTCAAGAAAGGCAATAGAGTCACTGACAGCCCGTCGGTGAGCACCACGCCTTGCCGCAGAGAAGTCTACAAACTCATCCACCCACGAAGGGTTTTGGTTTGACATGTTTGGTGTCATTGTTTTGAGGAAAGACATCTTTTGGTGAGTAGTAAACTCTGACCAAGTGGGTGTCATGTTTGGAACTTTTGGTGGCAATTGAGCCATTTTGTGTCACACCACTCCCTCGAGAAGATGACGACGAAGAAGAATGAGAGAGAAAGAAATAGAGGACTATATATATATATTTCTCAAACCAAACCAAACACAATGCTTTATGACTATATATCTATAAGCATATATATTAATGTGTGGTATGGACATAAGATAATAATCCACAAACGAGAGAGGAAATTAATGACAAGTTGAATCAAAGAGTCTCTAATGCATCCAACTCTCTTTGTAAATATGTTTAGAGAAGTTAGAGGGAAAGGAGAAGAAGATAAATATCAGTCTAATATAAAGATGTCAACTTAATATTTTGTAAGAAATAAGAAGAAGAAAAATAGTTGAAGGGGGGGTTTAAAATCCCAATAAATCTGTGGGGTATCTGCATGTATGTGTGTTGTGCAGTAGGGTCACATGGATGAGAGAGATTAGACAGCTATGAACAGCTGGGAGGAGAAAGGGGTTGGGTCTCCTCAACTCAACGGCATTACTGGAAAGTCGCCACTGGTTTAATTATAAATAACTAGTGGGAATCAGCCACCACGTGCCCTTGTGACCCTCCCTTTAGTAGGGTGCCCTTATAATAATAGTCTCATCATTTTTACACTTTACCCTTCATCTCTTCTTCTTGTCACCTTCATCTATCATCATCTTTATCATACCAATAATCTATTTAAACAAGCTTGAAGTGAAAAAAAAAATGAAAACAAAACTAGGTAATTGGTTTGAAAGAAAATTTAAAGAGTTAATAATTTCTATATAAAGGACAATTGTTTGAGTTAGTGATAGGTGAAATCATGAGTTGGGGATTTTTATCCATCAACAAAGACCACGTCCTTAAGTCACATGGCTAGGTAAGTGAGCATGTAGATCCTTATCAATTAGTTTCCAATTTAAATATTAATTATGCAATTATATTATTTATTATAAATTTTGTGTTTAATTATATTTTTTAATGGTGGAGTGGTGGGAACTTAGCAGTGAAGAGGAAAAAGTGTTTATAAGGGCATGTGAAATGTTTGGACGCACTATGCTTTCTTTTCATTGCTTTGTCCCTAAACCATTCCCACATGTAGGGTATGTGTTTCTACCTTCCTTCATTTATCATCTTATCTCATGTGCAACTCATGTTTTGTTTTTTTTTTTTTTTTTGCTTTCTTTCTTTTGGTTCAAGAAAAAAAGAAAAATTGGAAGCTTTAAGACATTAAGAAGGTGGTATGTGATATGAAATTGTCTTCTCTTACCTAAAATAATGTTTAGTTTGAATAGTTACCTCACTATTAGATCAAACTCTATCCATATATAAAAATATACAACATTTTCATTTCATATACAAAATAAGACCTATGTTTAGTATATTTTTAACATGAAATGCATAAATTAACTGATTATTTTTTCATGTGATTTTTTTTTCATTTTAATCTTTGAATGATATATATTATACATTATTTCATAAAATAAACTCCAATTTTAACATATTTATTTAAGACACTATCAATAAATAATTTAAAATTTAAAAAATAAGGATGATCTTTATAAATATTTGTTTATAAAGTAACATTTGCTTTAATTGTGGTTTCACGACTAAAGTCAATTTAACTATCCGTTAGGCCTAAAATAAACTTTAGGAGATTAATTAGTGGAATCTTAGCTATCCAAAATTAAGTTTATATATTAAATAATTAAATAAAGTATAAATAAGTTTTTCAGAAGTTAAAAAAATACATTTTTATTTTGAAGTTATTTTTTCATTTTTTTAATAAATAAATATTCATATATAAAATGTATTTTAAATAATAGTTTAGTGAATGAATTGGTAGGAATGATTTATTTTCTAAGTATTAAAAAAGTGTCCTAATTATTTCATTGTTAAATTTCTTATGAATATTTATTTAGTCATTAAAATAAAATTTTAAATACCAATATGACACCGAATTAGGGACCGTTATATAATTAAGTTATAATATTTAGGGGGCTAATTTAGACTTTTTACATATGTATGAATAGAATTAATTTTTTGTTTTTTTAAATAACTAAATTAACCGTACCTCATAAATTCAATAATTAAATTAATCATTTATCTTTAAAGCATAGATAAAGATTATTAGTGTTGCTTAACTATTTATTATGAACTTTTTTAACTTATGAACATATATAATATAATTTTTGTATGTTAATTTGAAATTATACTTAATTTTTTTTATTATTCACGTACTATATAATTAAAATGAAGTGTATGAATACATTCATAAATTTTAATTACATATTTTATTCTTAAAACTTAAATTTGAATTAAAGTTTCTATCATTCATGTCTTAAAATATATATATATATATATATATATATATATATATATATATATATATAATGATTTATATTCTATTATATATACAAAATAATATAATATATAATTTTAAAAATGTATTCAAATTTAAATTATTTCATTATAATTATATTTCTAGTATTTTTTTTCTATAATTATAAAATGTAGATGTCTTTTTCTTGAATCATTCTATTGTATGTGGTTCTTTTGAGAGATTGATAGAACAAAATAACACTAATGAAAACCAATTGTTGGAGAAAAACAAATGCAATATAAGATGAAAATAAATAATTAATAATACAGAAAATTTACGTGGTTTAGTTAATATTTCACAATGAATTTTTCTCGAAATACTCAATATTATATTATTAAGATTTTTATATAGATATTAAATAAATAATATAAAGAAAATTAAATGTTTGTTAAATAATATATGGAAAAAATCCCACATTATTATAATTTATTGATTAAAATAATTTAATCAGAGTTCTATTCAAAAAATATTATTATGAAAAAAATACTCTCACTCTTTTATTCTTCTTCATTTATATTATATTATTATTTACTTTATGATAAAAAAAAATTGCAGGTGAATTTTTTTTTCTCGGAACTAATAATTGGAATTTATTTCTAAACATTGTCATCAACTCAATCGATACATATATTAAAACTTTCACATCGTAAAATGTTGAATTTCAGAACCCTAAATGCTATTAATTTAATTTCTAATAATGAAACACAATTTTTCTTCTTGGCAGGTTTTGGAAACTCACTTGAAACTGAAGCCTGATGAGCTTCACTGTCTTTTTCTCACATGATGACGGTAACTTAAAGAGGCACAGCCAGAGTGGCAAATTAGTTTGCAGAGGCTTTTGCATAGTTTTTTTGGAAGTTCATGTCATGAAAATAATATTACGTAAAGGAATGAGGGAAGGTTTGTTTCACTGTCTGACAAGAACTCGCATGGAAACCAAATGGAGGCCAAAGAGCACAGCATTTGCTTTCATAAAAAAACATGGTGGGCTAACCACTGCAAAAGACTACCCTTGTGAAGGCAAAGATGGCACATGCAACAAGGAAGAGTCTAAGAGATAGACCAAAAGAAGAAAAAATAATTGGTCCAAAGATTATACTGAGTTGAGTTAATGCATTATAAATTATAGTCTCAGAATAATATAATGTTAAAACATGAATAGTTATTATCTATTGATTGACATCTCTAGAACTATACAAGTGTATTCTCTTTAAGAAAATCACACCATGAATGACAATAGTTTGGTTATGACCATAAGTGGGTATGGAAAAGTTCATCCTAATAATGAGGCTATGCTTAAAAGCTGCAACTGCTAATCAGCCTGTCTGTGCGATGCTCGAGGCTATGAGTTTCAGCTTTATTCATAACCTCTTTTCTCTCGCATTAATTGTGGAAAGCAATTCAATCACAGTGTACGGATCTACTACTTTGATTTTAGTTGGAAAAAATTCTTCAACTTAGCCATATATTGCCAGTTTTTATCAGTTTCTGGTGGAGAAAGATAACATCCCTGCAAAGATTTTGCATTATCTAGTTCTAATTTTTACTCATTATTATGTATTATTCAATGCGTCAAAACATCATTTATAAATGTGTCTCCCTCGTATGTTCGATCATGTCTTATTAGGAAAATCTTTTTCTTATCAAAATTTATAGTTGCACTTATAAAACTTTAAAGGTTCATCTCATCAAACTCGTCCAAAAATATCATAGAATCTGATAACAACTCAAACTCCTTGCATGATTGAACCAATGCCCACCTAACTTCGTTAGGTGTCCTTCAATGGCTCCCACTCCTTTTATTTTTTATTGCCTTAAACACTTTGGTTCTGACCCTTTAACCTTAATTTTCCATCATTACAACACCCCCATTTATCTTATTTGCAAAAGTTTTGAAGCTTGGAATTTATTGTAATATATTCAATGTTCAAGCATAACATATGGATTGTATATATTATATAACCTTATTATGTCATTGTAATTTTTCGTGATTATGTTTGAAAGATCTTTGAAATGTTAGATTGCAAGTAAATTATAATTATATTATAATCAAAATTGTATTCGTTACTTTTTCATTGGAAATTAAAAAATTGACTATGGTACAAGTTCTTGAATACCCGAGATGTAAGGGTACAAATATTAGAAGTCTTATTATTCACATCAGTATGAACGAACCAGAGAAGAAATTTATTTTTGAATCTGTATAAAAAAAAGGTAATATAATACCCTGTTCAGTATTCAGATCTATTCATGATCATCCTCCTGTAGTATAATCACCATTGAGAAAAATAATCACGATATCAAAATTTAAATGCCACTGAGTATTTGCAATGCGTGTCAACTACTTCAGCATTAAAAACTATGTCCACCGATACTAGACAAACTATCTTCAGGTTTGATTAATTCAATTAGTTTTTCAAACTGTTTCAATGTGGCCATGTAGGAGTGTATGAAATAGTGCATGACAGTTTTTGTACCCGAAAAAAAAATTAATAAACTCAACAGGTTTCTATATTTCTAATTTTGATCATAGTGCTACCAACAATTTTACCAGTAATCTCCTGGAGTGGATCCATATTTCATAATTTACATCAAAAAATTCAGTGCCTTGGAAACAACTGCATTTGCAAACTGCACCAACAACAATGTTGTAACTCAAAATCCATGCCCTTCAGGACTTTAATGACATGATAGTAGAGTCAAGGTGACATCCAATTGATTGCACCTGAGATTATACACAAAATGTCTGAGACAGGCATTGCTGCTTCAATCTCCCAACCAAGCAGAGGAGGAGAACATGGATTTAAAGGACCTGAATGCAACCAGAACGCTGAGTCCCTTGTCAGATAGCAAGAGCAAGACATGGGAAGAGGGGACCTTTGGAGGGTGTAAGGTGGGCTTGCTAGGATTTAGAGAGAGAGGTCTGAGAATTATCAATCACTGCAGCATTTCATCAACAGTTTAAAAAATGGATCGAAAGAAAAATGATCTGAAATTTGGCAAAATTCCGAGGAAATGAAAAAGTGGGGAGTTGTTCTCATAGTTCTCCGCTCTAGTTTTTGTAAAGTCACCATGGACTAATTGAAGGACATTGTTTCATAAAAGTGCATATAAATGAAGAAGAAATTTCTATGGTGAATTGTTGATCTAATCAAAGCTGTTGATAAATTAATTTAGTATTGGAGCATTATCTGGTACCGTAACAAAAATGAAACCTTGGGAGTTTTGTCAAGAGATACTTAAATTGATCCATATGGAATTTAATGAGACAGTGAAGATATGGTGAATGAAAGAAGTTAAAAGATAAGGCCATTGATTGATAAAATGTAATGGAAGCCAGCAGTTTTAACAGAGAAAAACAACAGCAGTATAAGAGAGATTAAAACAATACTCAATGCCCCCTATACTCATTCTTTCCGTGGCTTATATTCTCATTCCCTCACTAACAAGCATATTCCTGAAAAGTTGTTTAGGCTTTCTGATTCTGTTACTCCTACGTCTAGCAAAACTGACACCCTCTATTCCCATTTCAACTCAGCAATGCCACGACTAACTCATCCATGTCATCCAACCAATCATTCATCACATGAAATATCACATGGAACCTCTATACATTGCCAGTGGTGAAAAAATACCACATATAATTAAAGTATAACTGGAGAAAGTTGTACAACTTATTCCATGATGCTTTCTTCTTGTTCTCACTCCTTCTGCTTTTTGTCACATAATATGGAAAGTTCTTATGAAATGAGCACTTACATCAACTAATTCAAAACTACAAAATCATGATCAGGAATACCAAAGAACGGGAGCATGAAGAAAAATATTTCAAAAATATTACCAGCATAATGCCAGATAAACAGGAAGGTCTCCTTCAATTCAATGGTAAAGTCTCCTTCTAGATCTGGTGCAGCATCGGAATCTCCAGAGAAATACCAGAAAAATAACCACAACCACTTGTAGAACAAACAGCAACTTCAAACCTAAACCAGGAATGTTTCAATTTATTTTTACCTATGAGTTTCTAAAGACATGAAAATATTCTTGGGAAACAAGTTACCAGTAAGGTTATGAACTGATTCCTCCCACTTCACTCCTTTTTTACTTGCTTTTGGCTTGCAATGGCTAATTGTGGACTCTGCATTCCCACCCATGACACACGTGTTGGGGCAACAAATGATTCCATCATGTTCATCACTCCCATCACAACAATCTCCAGCAATATTGAACGAATATTAGAACTCAAATCAAGGCAGAAGAAGCCTTTTTATATATTGATCCTGGGAAAATTAACTCTATCGCCAATTTATGTTATAGCAGATTGCCAATGTGAAATGTAAAACCAGATCAGTTGTGACATAATTTCAGATGATAATGAATTTAAATCTATAAATAATTTAATCTCAAATAGGTAATGAGTATGAAGAGAACAAGACAGGTAACAGACAAAGAACCACAAAAAAAAAATCAAAATTTGATTTATTTATAAAGGTTAGTCAAATCCATTTGCAGTGGAAATGAAAATGTGGAGTTTAAGAAATGTGTCAAGCAATTCACTGTCCAGACAACTTCAAAGCATTCACTATCCATCTTTTTCAGAACACAAAGCCTTTAAGCTTTAGGTAGTAAATACGAAGCTCTCTAGTCCATTCCTTTGCCTTGGCAAAATTCTAAAAGACTTGCAAAGTTCTATAACAATCAGGCCTTAACAAAACCTCACACAAAGGCAGATGGGAAAAAGGAATACAAGATATAAAAACACAGGATAAAATGCTTACCACAAAAATGATCATTAACATGAGAAGAAACTATAAACAGTGGCTTGCTACCAAGGTTTCTGCAATAAAACTTTGCGGCAGGGCAAGCTGAAGTCCCTGTAGTTAAAACCAACATCAACATCCTAACAAGTTGCAAATGGTATGAAATTCACCTCATGATATTGCCGAAAAGATGTCATGAAAAAGTAAGAAAAATTATGACATTAAAGAAACAACCAAATTATCAACATTTTTCATAAATACAAGCCAACGATATTAAAAACTAAGGCTCAAGGTAAGGATTTTTTTTTTTTTGGTAAAATTCTCAATTTGGACAAAACTTAAAAGCATTTCTTTATGTGATTTTGATGTTCTTCTCCCTTCAGAATTGGAATTTCACCTCCATAACCTATGTTGACTTTTAGCGGAGCCCTTCATTATGAAAACTACCAAAGTGAAACTCGAATTATAGACCGAAAA
This sequence comes from Sphenostylis stenocarpa, assembly GCA_963425845.1. Taxonomy (NCBI): domain Eukaryota; kingdom Viridiplantae; phylum Streptophyta; class Magnoliopsida; order Fabales; family Fabaceae; genus Sphenostylis; species Sphenostylis stenocarpa. Next base: position 32,984,401 of record OY731408.1, read on the forward strand.
CAACACTAAAAATACTGATGAAATGAAACTACCTCCTTTTCAATTTTCCCTGAATCATAAAATCATGCAGAAGTAGGAAATCACAGAACAATAAAACTCATTATCTGGCATAAAAACATACCAGGCTCATCTGTGCCATCAGGGCAGTCACAGAAATTGTCATTGAGACGGTCTCTGGAGAATGATTTTGATCCATCCTTGCACTTGATCACCTCAGAGCTGTAATATTCCTCATCTGCACCGGAACCCCAATTCAAGCAATCAAAATACACAAATAAGATCAAAATGGTTTTTGGGTACTGCAACGTTCGACTCGGGTTGCACACCCACTTGAGAAAAGAGCAAAGCTTTGGTGTTTTGAAGCAAAAGGGGTACATGGGGACCCACCTAGGGGGTGTACGCCAATGAGAGAAGAGTGTGAAAAACAACATGCGGCGGAAGCCAAGAGAAGAAAACATGATAAATGGAAACGTAAGAAGTAACAGGAGTTCATGTATCCGTGGATGAATGAATGAACGAAGTGCGTTTGTGTTCTCTTTCTCGATAGAAGTCAGTTTCAGTTTCTATTTTCGAGGCTCGGATTTAGTTGACTTGACATGACCTCAGTTCGTGGGTGGAATTTATGTGCATGTTTGGTAAACTCACCCTAATTTTGTTTTTCTAAGAAACAAACACTCTCTTTTCAAGACCCAATTAATTAATATTAAATATTTTAGTTGAGGTTAAGAGTATACGTATTAAATTTATCAAGAACTTGATACACTTCTTAATGTCTCAGATTTAATATTTTAAATATTAAAAAAAAATCTTCTTGGTCTTAAAAACGCATGTCTAATTAATAAAATCTATTATTTGGGAATATGTAAAAACGGACAAAACTTAGACAACCCCATTGTTATATTATATTTAAACTAAAAACATCACCACTTTAGAGAATATTTGCATTTGATCTTAAAAATATTCGTTCCACCTCAACATTGTGTAGCTATTTTTATTTTTATTTTCTGTAATTTTTGGTTAAAATATGAAATTCATGTTAGCCTTTTATTTGACTTATGCATTTTTTTTTGGGTTTAGAATGACAAAAATGGTTTCATTAATTAAAATCTAACATAAGATACACTTGTGTGCATTTATGTAAGAGAAGATTGTATTGAAAAAAAAAGTCCATTATTGAAACTTTTTTTTTTCAAAATTGATTTAGAATACAATGAGAATGTAAACTAATTTACATTATTTAATTATAAGTCATAATATACAACAAAAATTATGCATAAGTTTTTGTGATAATTACTTTTAAAGAATAGTTTTTAATTGACTCCCAGTTGAAGGTGCACAAAAAATAAATAGTACATCTCTCAATTTTGAAATATGAATGGTAAATGTATCCTTGTGAGTGTCCACCCTGCATATCTATGGCGTCTTCCCTGTTCCGCCATTCATTGTTTGAATTGATCACCTAAAATATCGGAACAATGCAAACATTGTTAGATTCAGAAGTGAATTATTATGCCTAACAATATAATATAATAATAATTTAATTTCTTTTCAAATTATATCATTACAATTTATAAATATATATATATATATATATATATATATATATATATAAATTCCAATTTCAATTGATCATGATTCCAAAAAAATCTCAATTTTTCATGAACAAGATAATTATTTTTGTTACTTAAAAAAATCAGAAAGATGTTTACTTCCTAAGAACATGCTAATCCATTCAATTAGGGTTTTCTTTTTCAAAGGCAATCCTCGTTGGAATATGGATGCTTATTTTTTTCAAATCTGAAATATTTTATTTTAATGATAAAAAATGGACTATATGATTTGGATTTCTTATGTGATTTTTATTTTATTTCAATTTAGTCTCTTAAGTTTAAAAGATTGAATTTTGGCTTCTTAAAAGGCTCTATCATATAAAGTACATTCTTTCCTTAGTTAATTATATAAACTTTTCTTTTATTTTGGTGACATGTGACGGACTGTGAACCAAGTCACGATGTACAAATAATAATCACGTCACTAAAAATTAACATATTTAGTGCAAATTAGGGTTCATGACCTCATAAAGGAAAGGGCATTAATTAAATTCATGAATTGAGTGTAACAAAAATGAAAGATGAATACCTGTAATGTAGTAAGGTTGAGATTGCTGCTGAAAGGGTATGATAACTTCTGGCCTCAGATTCTGAAACTCTTGCAAATAATTGGAACAATAAGTATTATAAATATCAGAATCAAGAATACCATTCTTTTTCCTATGAAGATAATCCAATGCGTTATCAACTTCTACTTTGTCTTCCCCTTTGCAGGGAATCAAATCTTGCACAGACTTTAACCCTAGAGAGGGAAACTGCAACATTTGGTGTTGGCTTCTGAATCTCTTGAGTTCATCCAACACTTTCTTGTACTCGTTGTAAACTTTTGTGTACTCTCCATAAGGGCCATGTATAGGGTCCCTTTGTCTGCAGCATGCTTCCCATGTCAATGAATCCACAACTCTTCTTCTATCTTCCTCTCTAGCATTCTTTACCAACTTTGTTATGTTGCTAACACCAAAAACCTTGTGCACAGCATGGAACTCACGGCTTCTGCTTGATGGAAAGTAAGGTGCCAATACACAATTTTCACTGCATTTCTTCCTTTGATGCTTACATGCTGCACAGGCTGGATGCATTCCATTGTTATTTCTTTGCATCCTGTGAAGATATTCAAGTAATCATGATATATAAAAGTTTAGTTTCTGTGAAAAATAAGTTTTATGGTAGGTATGAGTTTGAGAATAATTATTATAGAACAGTTACAAATTTATAATACATACATGATGACAATTGAAATGATATCTTGTATAAATTTCTTTTAAACTGTCAACATAGACAGAACTTTTAAGTTCATAGGATTCTATATACAAAATATTCATTTACAAGAGAAAGTTTGGTAGAAAAAGATTGATTATAGTTGATAACATGAGAACCTGTTTTTCATCCAATGATTTGTTATGATCAGTTGTTGATTGTTGTGTTATGTGCTAATGATTTAAAACTCAAAACAAAAAGAAGAATGAGAAGAAGAGTATGATAATGCTAGCATGCAGCACAAGCTGGATTGTATTCAAGAGAATCCATGTATTAATGCTCATGTTTTGTATCTCTTCTGTTCTTAGAACAAAACATGAGACAAAGCAGAAAATCTAGTAAACTCTAAGATACAAACCTCGACCAGGCAATTGTAAATGTCTTGAATTAAGGGAATGAAAAATCAATATCTGTATCGATAAGATATATATACCTAGTTGAAATAAAAAAGTTTTGTTTAGGAAGAACATGAAAAGATGGTTAAGGTTCATGTCTCTTGAAGGGAAAATTATTTATAGAGGAAGAAGTCTAAGTAAACTCTAGATGAAGGGATACACTCTAATGTTTAGGAGATATTCACACTTTTGTCTTATTTGAAAAAAAACTATCAACTAATATGAATTCATTATTTAATAATAATAATAATAATAATAATAATAATAATTATTATTATTATTATTATTATTATTATTTTGTCACCTACCTTATTGTTTGTTTAATGTATAACAAAAACCAGTAAAGTTATTTATTAGTTTAAGACTATTTCAAAAATTATTTTTTTAATGAATTTGATTACCATTTTTTTTAAGAATTAATTAAAATGTACTGATAGTGCAAAAATAATAATTATTATCATTCAGTCATATATCCTTATATATGATAAGTTTGATGCTTTTAGTAGTAGTTATTTTAAAAAATAATTAACTCAAGCTTTAAACCGTCATTAATAATGTTTTATTTAAAAAAATCAATATTTAATGTGTTTTAAGACTTGATGATTCTCATTATCTATATTTTATGTTGTTCACATTTTAAGCTTTTAGGGTTTGCTCATGCAACTTTTGCTATGTGAGTCATGTAAATAATCATTACGCATGTTCATGTTCTTGATGTGAATCAAATTGGTAAGTTGAACATCTTATTCATTATATCTATAATATATATTATGATTTTTGAGTAGAGATCTAAATTAGACATATCATACTTACATAATATAATCTTTATAATTTTTTTAATTAAGTTAAATATTGAATTAACTATTTTGTTTAAAATATTTTAAAAATATACTTAACACTTTATTGATTATAACTCTATGTTTACCGTGAATTTGTTGATTTAAAAGTAACAATATCAGTTATTCTACATAAGTTCATTACTTAACCTAAGACTATATTATTCACACATCATATTAAACTGTTAATTAAAATATAAATATTTTATCTTTTAAAACAGTATATAAAGTTATACTTTGATGTTACAACTATGAATTTCCTCTAAATAACCTTTTCACACAAAAATAAAAAATAAACATACACATTTAATAGATTATAATAAATTTAACCTGATATTAAAAATAATTAGAAAGTTTATTGTTAAAATAATAAAAATTTATTTAAATATAAAATAAACATGTATCAAATAATAATATTAGAAGTTAAATAAAATTAATTTTTAGAAAATATTTTATCTTTTAAAATACATAAATAATATATAAATATATTCTGTCCTTATAAATAAGGATAAAATATATATGTTTGATAAAATGATAACTGCAGTGCTTGTAGCTCAGTGGATAGAGCGTCTGTTTCCTAAGCAGAAGGTCGTAGGTTCGACCCCTACCTGGCGCGATTATATTTATATTTTAATAATAGTGTGATAAGTAAAAGATAAAATGTTAAATAATTAAATAATTTTTATTTGAGATAAAATGTTAAATTACTTTTATTTGAAAGAGTAACACGCCAGGAACGAGTCGAACCTACGACCATTTGCTTAGGAAACAGACGCTCTATCCACTGAGCTACAAGCGCCATGAAATTTAAAAGTATTATTATAATTTAATAAGAAAAATGAACGTGCGGGTAGAACCTACGACTATCTGCTTAGGAAACAGACGCTCTATCCACTGAGCTACAAGCGCCATGAAATTTAAATTTTGGATAAAATATATTTATTTTAAAAATCTTGAATAACGAAACCAAATTATACTAATTATTACATTAAGTAAATCAAAATAATAATGATAGAAAAATAAATTGTGACATTATTAAATCCGAATTCAAATTTCAAAAAAATTCTATTTTGCTGTTGTATTTAATCACATGCCATTAGATTAGGTAGGCATTTATTACATTAGGAGCTCATCGTTGTAATAGGAGTGGATTCATTAAAAACCGAAGAACTCGATGCAACTTGGATTTGTGTTGATCTATATTATATGATTGATAATCTAAGTATAACACAAGCAAAGTTGTGATTAATTATAACTTTCGTGAGTTGCGTCTTACAAATAAAATATATTACACAAGTTTTCAAGGTTATTTTATGAAATTAAAGGCCTGGGAAAAAGATCTGAATGTTATAGGATGAGAGTTTAACTTGAACACTATCACTGCAACTGCAATTCAACCACTTCAATCAGACAAAAACACAAGGCGTGTTCTTCTTGCCTTTTTTGTTGGACTTAGGTGGCTGCAAAACAAACTTGATTGCAGCATCAAACATGGCCTTCACATTCTGAAATATTAAGACCATGGTTACGTTTCTAATTTACTGTAAATTTCATGACAAAAGTACAAGTTGTGTTTTATTTTACGTGCCTTTTTCTATAATATCGATTTTTAAATAGTGGCAGAACTTTTGTTGAAAATACACACTAATGTCTAGTTTAACTCATGAAATCAAAAAAATTATTGAGAGAAAATAAAATTGTAATAACACATAATTTATAATTAAATCGGTAAGGTAATAAAGTTTAATGCTCTTGATTACAAGTTCATGTTTCTATTTTAAATATGTACTTAGTTCGAAACTATAGCATAATTTTAAGCTCCTCAATTTCATTGGTAATTTGCTCATATTTTTCGATGACAATTTCTTTAGCATCCAAACATTAGAATTTACTGCAAGTTTGGCTACATGCATCTTAACAAGAAAAAAATTGAACCTGCTGAGTCTTCGAGCTGCATTCTATGTACACAGCAGCACCAATTGCCTTCTTCAGTTCTTCTCCCTGCACAGCATTTTATGGTATTTAGGTGTATCCTAAAAGGAACCAAAAATTTCTTATCTCTATGGCTCCAACAAGAAAATATCTCAGTTAAAAATTACTTGCCTGGGCAGTAGTTATAGCTGTGGCACCAGGATGATCAATCAAATACTGTTTGTCTTCCCTCAAATCTGTAGTCAACCAATATGAAATGACAATGCAGGTAAATGACTAGCTTTAAGTTATTGATGCAAAATCATTAAGTAATGAAGTAGTTTAAGATGATATACCAAGTTTGGTTCCCACAAGTACAATTGGCACAGTTGGAGCATAGTGTCTCAGTTCAGGAATCCACTGTATAAAATTGGCTTAATGTCAGTTTCCGTGGGCTGAAATTTGTACCAAACAACATATTCTTTGTGCCTTAAAAATTTGGTGATTAGAAGAACCTTTTTGGATATATTCTCATAGCTGGCTTTGCTGATGAGAGAAAAGGCCAGCAAGAACACATCTGCTCCTCTGTAACTCAATGGCCTAAGCCTGTTGTAATCTTCCTGTCCTGAATTCATGAAGCAAAAATACATGAGCGAAGTATTACATATTGATATTCTACATGAAAGAAGAACCAACGAGTATGATTTTCCAAATGCACATTTTAGTGGCAGAAAGTCTAATAATTGCGTGAATATACTGTATGCAGCAACCACAAGTTTTATCATTTATCATATGTAATACTTACCAGCAGTGTCCCACAATCCCAGGTTAACTGTACTGCCATCAACCACAACATTTGCACTGAAATTGTCGAAAACTGTAGGCACATAATCCTTGTTTATTTAACAAGAAGAAGAGGTTAATGTCTTGTTAAAGCCAAAACACAAACAACATGTGAATGTTCAAAACACCAAAACATTGTGAAAATGCCTTGTCATACCGTGGGGAAAGTATTGCTGGTGTAAGAGATAAGCATGCAAGTCTTTCCCACGGCTCCATCACCAACTGTGACACACTTAATGAACCTTGCTGTGCTCATCTTTTCAGTAATGCTTCATCTACACTTCCCCCATTCCATTACTGCAAGCTCTTGTTTCTTCTTTCTTTCACTTGAAAATTTGGAACCAAAACAAAAGGGGAGTCAGGGTGAGTAGGGACAATTTGAATTTTGAATAGAAATGGAGGGGAGAGGGTAGCATTTAATAAGAGAACCCTCTTGGCACCAACTTTAGTGTGTCCTTTTTATCTTTACCATTATTGCCTTTGGCTTTCTGTTTCTTTAAGGGGAAGGCCAAAAGCATTAATTAGATCATTGATCAAAGGATGGTGAGTTTGGTGATGGAACTGTGCTACTTAAGTATAGCACAAGGGAGATCAGGGTGAATAGTGAGTATTTAGTGAACTTGGCTCAATGCGCAACCTAAGAACTGATGCCATAAATCATAACCAAGAGGATCAGAACCGTTAATTACGCAAGGCCAACCAGAAAAGCAGATGAGACAAAGTGAGCACTTTAACTCTCTTTAGAATGTAAAGCAAGTAACTTGGAAAATCATGGGATAACTTTGAATCATTTATTTAGTGATTTGATTTTGTGTTTATGTTGTAGGAAAATTCTATTAGAAAATGCCACTTTAAACCAAATTCATCTTGATGGATTAGGTGTTTTTCTTTTTCTTTAATCCCATCAAAATATACCCCTTAACACTTTTTAATAAGAAATAATCAATTTCTTAGTCATCCTGTAAATGGATTTTCTATTTATCCCATTTTTTGATGGGTGGTTCGTATCATTGAAGACCTATTAACGTTGTTCTTGATCATTTTCAATGATGATTGATATATGATAGTTTTGTATATGCGTTTATATATATATGAGACATTTTTATAATGTATAGAACTCAGTGATTAAAGAATTGGTTTTTATTTCATATAACGTGATTTATCATGTTTTCAATTCTGTTTCCAACTCTTTATGCCTATTAATATAGAAGTGTCAATTGATTTTTCGGATAAAATCTAATTCACAAATCCTAAAAATAAAATATATATTTCTAAAAATATAATTACTAAATGAATTCAACAAAAACTATACGTATAATTGTTTTTTCTATATATTTAAAACTAGGAAACTATAATAAATAAAGTTATAATAGTTGAAGGTTTAAAAAATTATATTTAAATGTGTGTTATCTCGACAATATTTTTTTATAAATTAAAATGTTAACAAATATATTTAAATGTGTGTTATCTTTTTAATATATTTTTTCCGAACTAGAAGGTTAACCTTTTGTTACAATTTCTATTGTACATTTTCCATAAATACAAGTATTCAAGAACCAAGAAGAATATTTTATATTATGATTGAACATAATTTAAAATGTAAAAAAATCTAATTATATATATATATATATATATATATATATATATAAAGAATCATATTATAATATAAAATATTAACATTCACAAAATCTACCTTAACCTGAAAGAGAAATTAAATTAAAATTAAGTTATATCAATATTATGTAAATTTAGCTTTTATTAATTCATAAAATTATTATATTTTATAATGATTACATATATTTTTAGAAATAATCGTATTACAATATAAATATCAAAATTTATGTAAAATGCAATAAAAAAGTAAAAAAAATATTTGAATTAAAATATATAATAATTGATATATATTAATTAACATAGAAAGTTATCGTGTTTAACCTATATTATAGTACAGATACATTTAGAAATTTAGATATTAATGTACAATAATTTAAAATATTAGCGTTGACGAAATCTACCACAAACTTAAATGAAAATAAATTTGAATTAATTATATTAATAGTATATTTATTTAAAAAATTATTATGTTTCAGTATATATTTTAAAAAATAATTTATACAATTATACTATATTACCTTACTTGAAAAATAACAAAATATTTACTTTTAGAATGATAACGAAGTACAAATTACTAAAATCTATAATTTTTTTTTAAGTTTGAAGATATATCTCACATTCAACTATCCTTCTATATTTTTATTCTTATTTATTCATATCAAAATAAATTTTAAAAAAATATGTCAATAAAATCTATGATTAAGAAAAAAATTACATAATGAAAAAGGTTACACCATGTACATGCGTTATTAATTATAATAAAAATAAATAAAATCTTAATAATATACATATGTAATATAATTTAATTATTACCTTTAATTCTTAATAAATAAAATAAAATTATATTATTGTTAATTTAAAATTATTGTATATTAACATTAACATGTATAAATCATAAAACAATTCATCGATTATTTTCATCTGAGGACAGTGATGGATCTTGATAATTGATTTTGGGGGCCAAATAATATATTATTAATAAATAAATATAATAAATATAAAAAAAAGATGAAAGGATAAAATTGTAAATATATACTTAAATATATTAAATGATCATTAAGTTTAAATGAGACAAAATTATAAATTATATGAGAGTTACAAAATTGAGGAGGAGTTGAGAGATAAAATTATAAATATACAAGTAATTATATTAAATGTTCATTAAGTTTAGAGGCTCAAAATCATAAATTATATAGGAGTTACAAAACTTTGGGAACCAAAACTCTTAAACTTCGAAGAAGATGACAACCATCTGAATATAATATATATCTTAGAAGATTCAATATATATCCACCTCAAAAAAAAAAAAAAAGTTAACCATATAAATACTTTGTAAAGGTAAAATAACTAGTCTATAAAAATCCTGTGTTTACATTATATTATCACTAACTAGAGAGCTTAGTTTACATTATATTGAGAGCGTGACTTGAACCTTGAAGTATTTTTTAATGTACCTCTGGCACGCCTTCTAGAACCAGAAAAGAAGAACAGAGAATAAACTGGAATGATTACTGGGACTTTATTTCTGGTGGAATTTCGATCGATTTCGATTCTAAAGGTGATTTGGTCCTAATCAAAATCCTCCCACGTAAGTTCTTTTTACTTAGGCTAGCAGTCTGACTTTCAATCGAAAACGTGTATGAGAATCGAAAACGCTATTTTTATATTTGAAATACCAAACACAGTAAAAATATCGAATCGAGAAATAGACTATTAAATTGCAAGGAAATGTGAAGTGCGAAAACCCCAAATTTGCATTAATTGTAAATGACAGGAAATCGAAAACAGCGCAAATATAAATGATAAGAAATCGAGATTGCAAGAAAAGTAAATGACAGGAAATCGTAAATACAGAAACTTAAACTTTCATTAAATTGAAATGACAAGGAATCGAAAAGACAGAAACTTAAACTTGCTGAATTTGAGTTGCATCAAAGTAAATTACCAAGGAAAATACAGAAAGCGGTAAATGTACTCAGTGAGCAAGGAAATCCAGATTGCCAGCTTCATGGTGTTCGTCGTTTCTCCGGTAGACTTTTCACTACTGATTCTGTTCTCTGCCAATTTCTGCTCCCCCTGTTCCGTCCTTCTTTGCTCTATTTATAGGGCATCGTTCAAGCTTTCCAGGAGCAGTTAACCAGACTGCTACCACGTTCTACGTGCATATGGCAGTTTATCTTCTACGGTTTCCCACGTTCTCACGATCTTCGACTTCCTCCAAGATTTCGAAACTGCTCTCTATACGTGTGTTTGACTTATTCTTCTCTTCACGGTTTGGCCAGGGTTTCAATATCCACGTATATTAGCTTTCCCCTTGATTTCGATTTTATCGAGAACTTTACATTACTTTTGGTTCATTTTAACTTTGGCATCATATGACTTAGTTTTTTATTCGACAACAGGTATTTAGTTATCATTCACTCAATTCTCGAATGTGCTTCTCGATGTTATATGCTACGTACTTCTAATTAGACATCGAATGAATTTTTGTTTATCTTATCGAGTCACTTTTCTTTCCTTCATTTTCGATCATTTTTCTCGATTTGCCACTAACAAAATGCCCCCTTGGAAGAATATGAATAGTTTGTTTATATTCTTTCAATATTCCCGCCTTAGTGTTTGGAGGCCCACAGAACTTAGGGTTTAGGGTTTCTGGGGTTCTAGGGTTTAAGGGGTTTTGGGTTTCTTTTTTGCTTTATGTCGTTGTCCTGTCAGTCTGCTGCCTTACGGTACAAGCCACATTAATTACCTTTCACCTCTGTCGTTTCCAGCTCCCTAAGTGATTTTCCTTTTAATCTCTTCATTGGGTTTTTACTTGGGTTTTTTACGCGAACCTTTACCCTTTGCAACTTCATCTTCTTCCTTGAGCTCGTCTTCATCCCTGCGCTTTCGTCTTTTGCCTTACTCTTCTTCATCCTACCAGTTACTGAGATGGCTACTTCCTCCAAATCTTCTGATTTTTCGGCTCCACCTCTTCCTTCGTTGACGGCTCCTCTTCTGGAGATTAATAACCAGAAGTTTGCTCCGATTCCTTTGATGGAGGAGGCTTCTCGGAAAATTGCCGAGACACAGGTACTTATTCCTTACAATATTGAGGGTATTAATTTTGCTTTTGGGGGTCCTCTTCGTCCTATTGATGGAACCTTTTCTCCCCTTAACCTCGCGCCTAGCCCGGCTCTTATACACCAACCTGAAGTTAGGGTTGATTTTTTGAATGTGGTCTTGAGGGTATACCGAACGGGTCCTCCTTCCAAAAAATCTTCATTTACTAGATGGTTTGATAGGGTAAAAGCCAAGTTTGGAAACCACTGGAGAGATGTAGGGATTTATGACTTTTTGCACCTATCTCGATGCGATTTGTCATTTTTGGATATGGCAATGTTTTTGTCTGCGGTGCACTTGTGGAACAAGGATTTACATGCCTTGGAGTTGCCCTGTGGTCCCCTTTCACCTACTCTCTTTGAGGTTGCTGCTATAACTGGACTGAAACCTGTAGGAGAAAGATACTTTCAGGGTGCATGTCCTTCGGATAATTCTCTAAAGTCTAAAATCGATTGGGAATCGAAGGCCTATGGGCATTTCCTCGAGAAGCATTTTGTCGATGACGACTCGATAACTGTTACCGATGAAGAGCACGTAGCCTTTTTGGTGTACTGGTTGTGTACCCATGTTTTCTGCCCCCGATCGATCCAAATTTCTTCTCATTTGTTTAACCTTGCATATCTTCTTCACCTGGGCCAACCTAGAATATGTTTAGCCAAATTTTTGTTAGCACATGTATATACTGCTTTTGACGAGGCTGTCGAAATTCTGAATACTCCTAAAGCCTCGGGAAATTTTTCTGGGCCTATTTGGTTTATACAGTTATGGCTAACTTCGATTTTTGAGAACATTCTTCCCCCAACTTCTACCATCCCCTCAAGTATAAATATAGAAGGCGCTCGATTGTCTTCTCGTCATCCTCACCATAAGCCTGATGAAGCGGCCTATTGTAGATATCTTAATTTTTTGTTGACGCGTTTCACTTTCGATTCGACTTTGGCTCCCTTTACCACACATCTCGGACAACTAAGTGACCAACTTAGGGGACCAATTTGGTTTAAGTCAAAGTTCCCTGCCTCGACTCCTGGGTTGCAATCGGAGCTGATCGATATATGGAGTAATTATTTGACCCATGATGTATTAATATCGGGTTTTCAGTCAAAAGACTTTAAGTTTATAACCTATTATCCTCAGCTTTTCTCGAGGCAGTTTGGTTTGAGCCAGTCTTTACCTTTCTTCCCCCTCGATACCTCCCCAAGGTCCAAGTTAACTGAATCTACGATTAGTCGGGAGCTCGTCAAGCTTTTACCAAAGACCCCGATGCATTTTTACCCCTATGCTTTCGAGTCAAATTATTTGTCTACTGTGGGTTTTTCTCAATGGTGGGCCGGTTGGTTCTCGAGTAGTCATGCTGCTTTTGATGAAGTTCGACAGAAACTGACTGCTCATCCTTCTCTTGTGTTGCAGGACAAATCGAAAACGAAGAAAGGTACACACTTCCACTGTCTTCAAATATCTCGATTCGAGAACTTTTATCAAATATGTTACACCCCACTGAAATTAGAATCGACCTATTATGATGTTGTTATCTCCTTATCCAATAAAACGGACGCTAATCGATCGAACCACAAAATAATCAATCCTCTAGGTAGAACCCCTTTTGAAATGTATTGTCCAAATCGCCTTCCCACTTTTCCCACAGCTCCTTTTGGACTTGCCAAACCATTAACTCATCCCAAATGGGTTCGAGAATTGAGATCCCTAAGGGAAACACTTCGCCCAAAACCCAAAAACAAAGATATTTCTGTTTCGAAATTATCTTACTTTCCTTACCTTAACCTCCCCGAAGACCTCTTGCCTCCTTGGCTAGTACATATCGATCGAGTCAAAATTTTGACTCCATCACCTTTTGGTGAGGCTTTACTGTCTTTTCATATTTTTTAATTTTGTATGTTAGAAACTAATTATCTTCATTTCTTGACAGTTTCAAAATCTACTAAGATAGTCGCTTTCGAAAAGGCGCAAGAGAAGGAAAAAGAAAAGGACTGGGAGTCCTCCGATGAATCGGACCCTTCGGCTTTAGTCCGAAAGCGCAAACAATCGGCCACCATCTCTACATCTTCGAAGAAATCGAAGGTTCTTTTCGATCTTTTACTATTTCTCATTCGTTTGTTTTTTGGTTGACACACCTAGAATTCTTATACCTATTTCTTCTCGATTTTTTGATCTACAGAAACGAAAGTCAAGGAGTCCTCGATCCGTCCAACCACCTCTTGATCCATTGTCGACGGACTCCAACACGATCCCTTCCACGGGCAAAACCACACCCACTACTCATTCGAGTCATGTAAGTCGTCTTTTCTGTTAAAAAAAATTTTATATATTGATTTTGATGAAATTTATAACATGATCTTGAAATTCGACATTTCCAGGATCGTTCATCGGCGACCTTATCGACCAACGTCGAATTTGTACCTCCCTCCCCAACACCCGTTCTCGAGGTATTTTATATACTATTGTATGATTGCTTTAACTTTTTGTGCATTTCTTGTTCTGATAATGATTTTTGATTTACAGCAACCTGAGGCTGTACAGATTCTTCCTCCTTCCTCAGCACTCCTCGCTCTACCTCCCCCTGGTATTTATACTTTTCATCCATTGTCACTTTTTCATTTCATTCTATTATGAACTTTTCGATTTACATTCTCGATTTCTTTCTCTTCAGTAAATATTCCCGTGGTCCAAGTCCAGGACTCTCCATCACCTACTACTTCCGAGCAAATGGGTTCTCCACCCTTCTGCGATGCATAGTGATCGAGTTACTCTCGCGCTACATTACCAGCGATCCATGGGTCTACTCCAAGTAACGTGCTAGAATATCGAGCCGCAATCGAGGAAGACCCTTTCTCGATCCTCGATATTCTAGTATCGAGGGATGCCACTCCGTCGAGCCACTCCACTCAACCACCCATGATTTCAGCCGAAGGAGCGTATCCAGCTCAAGCAACGCTTCAGAGCATTCTTCTATTCCTCACCTTTGGAGGTTTTGGTAGAGTCATGTCGACAAGAAACGACTCTTCAGAGAAATCCTTACGTCTCTCGAGACCTGTCCCTGAAGAGGCTCTTCCAAGGGGCTTTGATGCGGAGGTCACGCGGTGCACTGAACTTGTTCAACAAGGCCTATGCTGCGAGGAAGAAGAGGCAATCGATAGCGACCAAGCTAGCTGAAGTATTGCTTCCTTCCAGGTTGAGAAGTCTAATTTGTTGAAGACTCGAAAGTTCAAGTCGAGGGGAAGTATTGACTACGTTGTCTTCGATTGATGTTGAAATCGAAGAGTTGGAGAAAAGACTCGCTACAACTGAAATTGCAGAGAGGATTCCGTTACATCAGAGATAGATAAGATCAACTCTTCTGCGAAAGAAGTGGCATTATCTCTTGGCCAAAGCATGGAGCGCGAACACACGATCTGACCATCGAAGAGAACTCGATTTCTTCTATCTTGGACTCAATTATTAATGGATTTTGAGAATTTGAAAACTCGATATCTATCCTTGTAAACATTACTCACATTTCATTAATATTGAATGTTTGTTTCTATTATTCGAGGCTTATATTTCTTTAAGTACTTTCCATTTATCGACAACACTTTATCTTTGTTATACCAATCGATAATTGAATAGGCATTACTCGATAACACTTTAATAACTTCGAAAGGTCCTTCCCAATTCGGTGACCATTTCCCATAATTTTTACATCTCTTGTCCATCGGTAAAATCGTTTTCCACACCAAGTCACCTTCGTTAAACGTTTTCTTTCGAATCTTCTTATTGTAAACTCGAGCAATTTGATTCTTTTGTAAAATCATGCTATTCAACGCTTGTAACCTTGTTTCATCGAGTTCATTTAATTCATCATACATCATGTTCCAATAATCATAACTGGGTAAATCATTCTGCCTCTGTATTCGATTTGACTCAATATTTATCTCGATGGGCATAACTGCATCGTGTCCATACACCAGTTTGTATGGAGTATTTTGTAAAGAGTCCTTAGGTGAATTCCGATAAGCCCATAAAATTTGCAACAACGTTTCGTGCCATGTTTTGGGTTTATGACCAACATGTTTTTTGATTAACCCAATAATTATCTTGTTAATTGCTTCGACCTGCCCATTAGCCTGAGCGTAATATGGGGTTGATGTTAGTAATTAAATGTTTCTCGATTCAGCATATCTAATTATCTTTCTACCAGTAAACACTGTCCCTCTATCTGTAGTGATAGACTATGGGATCCCAAATCGATAAACGATGTATTCTTCAATAAAATCAATTACATCCTGCTGATCAACGTCCTTTAATGGTATTGCTTCTACCCATTTTGAAAAATAATCGACAGCGACGATTATATACCTATGTCCTTTCGATGATTGAGGAAAAATTTGTCCGATTAAATCTATAGCCCAACCTCTAAAAGGCCAAGGTTTGATAATCGAGTGTAGTTCGCTCACGGGTACCTGTTGTATAGGACCAAACTTTTGACATTCTTCACAGGACTTAGCATACTCGATACAATCCTTTAAAATCGAAGGCCAGTAATAACCTTATCGAGTTAATGTCCATTTCATCTTCTGGCCTATCATATGGGCCCCACATATTCCATTATGTACTTCAGCCATTGCTAAGTAAGCATCATCATTTCCTAAGCATCTAAGCAACACTCCGTCGATTCCTCTTTTATATAACTCATCATTTAACAGAACATATTTTACTGCTCGATATTTAATCTTCTTATCAGTTTTCCCATTGGGATTCTGCAAATAATCTATAATCGATTTTCTCCAATCTTGATCATCCAAATCACTCATGTACAAAATCTCACTTTCTTGAGGCAATTTTTCTTTGATTTGAATTATTTCTTGTAACTTTTCCGGGGATATCTTATATTTCGAAGCAATTTGCGCTAAGTCATTGGCTTCTTGATTGAATTCTCGAGGAATGTACTCGAATGTTATGTCATCGAACATTCTCTTTAAAGTTATCACTTTTTCCAAGTATCTGATCAAGTTGGTATTAGTGCATTTATACTCTTTTCGCACTTGTTTGATCACTAATTGCGAATCACCTCTAATAATTACATGTCGAGCTTTTAACTTAATTAAAGTCTCGAGACCTGTTATCAAAGCTTCATACTCGGCTTCATTATTCGAACAAATGGGTTTAATCTCCAATGATACCTTAGTTGGGATATTGTTTGGAGAAATAATAAGAATTCCTACTCAGATTTGTTCGATGTCCTTGATCCATCGAAATACATTATCCATTTACTTATTTCAATGAATAAGTTATCGGTAGAAACAAGCTGTATGTTCAGCCATGAAATCGGCGATTACTTGACCTTTTATCGATTTTAAATATTCAAAGGATAATGAGAACTCTGTCAAAGCTAACACCCATTTTCCTATTCTATTATGCATAATCGGTTTCGACAAAAGAAACTTCAAAATATTATTTCTGGAATAAACCATTACATCGTGAGGCTTCATTACATACTTGAGTTTTGTACAAGAGAAATACAAGCATAATCCTAATTTTTCGATATCACTATATCGAGTTTCAGCATCATTCAAAATTCTACTTAGATAATACACAGCACATTCTACACCATTCTCATCTTCTTGTGCTAATAAACTGGCTATTGTTCGATCCGATGCTGATACATATAGCTTCAATGACTTGTTTCTCTTTACTGGGATCATAATCGGAGGATTGGTCAGCATCTTTTTTATTTGCTCGAAGGCTTCTTGATGTTCCTCCTTCCACTTAAACTCTGCTTCTTTTTTCAACTTTAACAAAGACGAAAAAACATAAGTTTTGCCAGCTAGGTTAGAAATAAATCGTCTCAAATAATTTATTTTTCCCAAAAATGACTGCAATTGCCTCTTAGTTTTTGGAGCAAAAGTATCGATTATAGCTTTTGCTTTATTTTTATCGATCTCAATACCTTTTCCATGTACTATAAAACCTAAAAATTCACCAGCTGATACACCAAAGGCACATTTTAAAGGATTCATTTTTAATCCATATTTTCTCATTCTCTCGAAAGATTTCCTCAAATTGCTTAAGTGTTGATGTTTCTCTTTCGATACAACCACAATATCATCTATGTAAACTTGCATAAAATCATTGATCAAATCATGAAATATTAAATTCATTGCTCTCTGATACGTTGCACCGGCATTTTTTAATCCAAATGACATAACTATCCATTCATACGTACCTAATGCCCCCGGGCATCGAAAAGCTGTTTTGGCTATATCATTCTCAGACACAAAAATTTGATTATATCCTGAATAACCATCTAAAAGACTTAACATTTCATTACCAGCTACTGCATCTATTAACATATCAGCTATTGGCATAGGGTATTCATCTTTAGGAGTAGCTAAATTCAAATCTCGATAATCGATACACACTCTCATTTTACCATTCTTTTTAATAACATGTACAATATTAGAAATCCAATCGACATACCTGACAGTTCTGATGAATTTTGCTTTCAAGAGTCTTTCGACCTCTTCCTTGATTTTACCCATCACCTCAGGTGCAAATCTTCTCGGTGCTTGCTTTACTGGTTTTCTAGCTTCTATGATAGGTAGTCTATGTTCGACCAGACTTCGATCCAATCCAGGCATTTCTTCATATTCCCAGGCAAAGCAGTCCTTATATTCTTTTAAAAGAGAAATCATGTCTTCTTTTATTTCTTTCTCGAGATATTTACTGATATACGTAGGCTTCTGGTCCTCTACACTCCCCAAGTTAATTTCTTCTAGTGGATCCTGGGCCTCGACTTTCTTGTGACTTGATGTAATGGATTTTTCAAAACCTAAAGGAGAATAATCATAAATACAATCAAGTATAACTTGATCGCTATTATTTGCAACTATGGTCGAGTGAATCGACTTATTTATCCCTATTTTACTACTATTACTACTTTCTTGGCTCTTCTTTCCATCTTCATATTTTCCCAATCGAGCCAAGAACTCCTCGTATTCTCTATTCATCTTCACTGGCCACTTTGAGGTTGGCCCGCTCTTTGATCATAACAAATCCTTTCTTCTCATTCATCTCCAAGAATCGCTCCTCATATAACTTTGAATTGAAATCTTCGACAGTTTCGAAAGTGAATGGTTGAGCAAGCGCTAGATTATGTAGTGCCCGACCAGCCTGAGATACAAATGTTACAAATTCATGCTGGTCTCTTGGGATTACCTCGAGATGTCCGTCTCGATTCCACATAAATAATTTCTGATGAGCTGTCGAAGGCACGACTCCGACTCCATGGATCCATTCCCTGCCCAGTAACGCATTGAAATTGGCATGCGACTGGACTACAACAAACACAGTAGGCCTCGAGTAAGTGCCTACTTTTACGTCTAAGGCAATCATACCTTCTGAACTTGATGTTTTTCCGCTAAAATCGGAAATCATAATATTGTGCTTAACTAAGTCTTTTAGCTCAATGCCAAATTTCTTTAGCATAGTAATTGGTAGTATGTTCACTGCTGCTCCACCATCGACAAGGACTCTATTCACCATTTGTCCTTGAATCTCGATATTCAGTAATAATGGTTTCAAGTGGAACCTCATTTCCTCAGACGGAGGGTCAATAAAAGCAGCATCTCTATGAGGTACTTCACATGAGGTTTGTGTAACCCATGTTACCTTTGGCTTTATGTTTTCTGAGTAGAAGTCATCTTCTCGATCAGCATCACTCTGTTCTTGGTACTTTTGATATTCACTAACATATTCTGCTGGTAGTATTGATATCACTCCGATTTAATGCTCATCCCAAGTACCCTCATTTTTATCATCGAAGAATTCTCTTGCATATTGACTCTCCATCGGTACAATATTCTCTTCAAAGTTTCTATAATTATTCCAATAAGGGATTCTTCCTCCTCTTCTCCAGGGCCTTCCTCGGAATCTCCTTTGGAATGTTGGAAATCCAGTATTCGATCCTTCATCGTATGACAATCTCTCAAAGACATCATTGCTCTGAAGTCTGCCTCTTCCTCCTCGAGAAGGATACATCTCTCTTCTAACCCATTGCCTTTGATTTTCGCTAACACCAGAACCAACAAATTTCTGCTGACTTTCTTCGATTGTTGGTCGGACTGTTTGATCTATTTTGTCATTTTTCCTTTTATTTTGGTTCTCGATCTTCTTCATCTGTTCTGTTCTGAAAGCTTTAGCAGCCGATTTATCGAACACCGCACTGCATCGTGGGCATAACGACACATCTTCGTCTTTCTCTTTTTTTCTATTCAAAAACTCAATTAGGGAATCCCCTGATCGAGGGTAGATTTCCTTTTCGAACTCCTTCTCGAATTCACTCAGATCGAATTCCATATCTTCTTCAGACACGTCCATTCTAACATGTTTAGGATCAATGTCTTCAGTAACATCGACCATGCCTACAAAGGCAGTATTCATCACTCGGACATCTTCAGTCATGCCTGTTTGGGATTCGATATACCCCACTTGTACTTCGAATGGACTTGTGTCCACTTTCATTGACATCTCTTCAAATTTCAGTCTTCCTTGGTCAATTGCATCTTGGATCGTATTCCTGAAATGTATGCAATTGTTAGTCCAATGTCCAAAAATATTATGAAATTTACAATATTTTCGACCATTCCTTTGCTCTGCCGAAGACAGTTTATGATCTTCACTCAACTTAATTTGTTTGTCTTTTAATAAAACATCGAAGATTTTATCAGCTTTTGTCACATCGAAAGTATATGTTCGATTTGCCATCTTATCTTTCACTTCATTCTTTTGTAGCAGTTTACAGATATATGGAGCTCCTACTTTGAGTTCTGCTATATTTACTTTCTCATCGACAGTCTCTTCCACCTCATTCTCTGTCGTGGGGTCTGTTTCATACACATCATTTACATATGCTACTCTTTCTTTTTTCAAGGGTTTCTCAAATTTCTTATATCTTTGTTTTTCATACTCAATTTGTTCTACTCTTCTCACTTTATCAACCAACTGAGCCTTGTCATTTAATGCACTACTAGAAAAATGTCAAATAGTAACCGAAATCAGTGACCGAAAAATTTAGTTACTATCGATGACCGAATCGAGTAACCAAATTATTATTTTTTAGTCTAGTAATCAGAAATAGTAACCAAATTTTCGGTCACATAAAATCGGTTACTATTTCAGTCACTTTATTATTTAATTTATTTTTTTAATTAATCTATATTTAATTTATGTAATTATTTTTGTTCACTACTACAAAAATGGTTAATAGTGATTGAAATTAGTGATTGATTTTTTTTATATTTAGTAACTGATTTAGTGACTAAAATTTCGAGTCACTAAAAAAATAATTTTTAAACTGATAACTATTTTTCATTTATATAAATATTTTATTTAAAATATTTTAAATATAAATTTACTTAATAATTTAAAATAATTGATAACATTTTTAATAACATTATAAATATTTTAAAAAAATTTTTACTAACTTATTAAATAATTTAGTAATATAATTATTTGATTTTATTTTTTAATTTAGCATATGAATAAAAAAATTAAAATTGATTATTAAATTAGTCACCGAATCGGTCACTGATTCGGTCACTAATTCGATCGTTGATTCGGTCACTGATTCAGTCACTAATTCGGTCATCGAATCGAGTCATTGAATCAATAATTAAATTAATTATTAATTTAGTCTCTTTATATATATATATATATATATATATATATATATATATATATATATTACTTGTATGTTAATAAAAATGTATTTCAATGTATTTATAAAAAATTAAAATTATTTTAATTACTGAATTGATATTTTAAATTTATATTAATATCTTGAATAATTTAATAGTTGGATATATATATATATATATATATATATATATATATATATATATATATATATCACTTTAATTTTTTTAATTAAAATTAATTTCATAAAAAAATTAATATTTGAAAATTAAAATGCAAAAAAAAAATATATATATATATATATATATATATATATAAATTTATTTATTTTTTAAAGATGATATATTCAATGTATGTTAAAAAAGTTCAAGCCAAACTGTTTTTATAGAAGATTTTCAAAACTGCTGGTTTAATTAATCTGTTAAAAGATTCTTTTAATTTGTTAAAAGTGCAGTTTTAATCTGTTAAAACTTCTTTTAATTCATTAATACGTTATTGATTCTTTACATGATTTGTTTTAACTGATACGACAACGTTTATATCAATTAAAACACTTTACAAAAAATCTTCTAAGTTGATTTAATCGATTGTTTCACGATTCAATTGATTGAAATACTGCAAAACTTTCTCCTAAAACTTTTCAAGTTATTTTAACTGATAAAAATAAGTTTTAATCGATTAAAACGCTATGTGCAGAACTGTTTTAATCGATTGAAACGAGATTTAATCGATTAAAATAGTTATGATCGGTCATAATTGCATTCTGACCGATCATAATTGAAACCATATAATAGTGGTTCAAGGGTTAACCGCTATCTAAGTGAGATTTTAAGAGCGGTTCTTGTGTAACCCCTATCTAAAATGTATCTCGCTTGAGCGACAACCTTCTCGCTCGAGCGAAACGCCCACGCACAAAATTAGTACTCTCGGGTTGTATTTCGCTTGAGCGAGTCTAGTCTCGCTCGAGCGATATTTGATTCTGATCGATTAGATTTTCGAAATGATCGATCATATTTGATAATTTTTTCAAATAATTAATTATAATCGATTAGTTTTCTAAATTATTGATTAGAATTGATTAGTTTTTCAAATAATAGATTAGAATTGATTAATTTCTGAAATATATACTAAAAAATTATAATTAAAACTATAAATTAGTTAAGAATATTGACTATTGTAAAGATAAAGTAGAACATGGGAGGAGATGATGATGATAATATAATGATAGAGCTTACAAAAATGTAGAATTGAGAAGTTTGAAACAAATAAAATTAAGAAAATAGATATTTAATTACACTTTTAATAAATTTAACATAATACTAGTTTTTATTTTTATTTTTAAATATTTATTTTAATTATTTCAAACAGAGAAACTATAATTTTAGTTTCTAGCTACTGAATTTAAAGAATTAAATTTATTATTATTTAATCTTTTAATTTTAGTATTAAATTTTTAAATTATATTTTATTAAATTAAAATAATTACAATATATTTTTCTACTTTGAGAATGAACAATATAATTAAACTCAAAATTGACAATATTATAATACATTTTTGAACTCTTTTGGATTAATTTTTTTTTCCTAATTTTTTATAAAGTTAATTTTAATATTTAAAAGTATTTAACATTTTAAATTCTGAAAGGTTTTCTCTAATAGAAAATTTAAAAACATAATATAAAAAAAATAATTAATGTAAGTGTTGAATATAGAAGAAATAGAGTTTGGGATTAATCTCCCTCGTGTATAAATCACACATAGGGTAGTCTATTTATAGTAGAGAGATACAACTAAAAGAGTAACTGAAAGTAACAGAATAACAGAAGATATTGTTTGATATTATGGTTAATATCTAACAATATCTTAACAATATTAAATAATATCTAAACAATATCTAACACTCCCCCTCAAGTTCGGAGCATACAAATCGTATGTGCCAAGCTTGTTACAAATATAATCAATTCTAGGACCCCGTAAAGATTTAGTAAAAATATCTGCTAACTGATCACTTGAGTTAACAAACTCAGTCTTGATGTCTCCAGACATAATCTTTTCTCGAATGAAATGACAGTCAATCTCAATGTGTTTGGTCCTCTCATGAAAGACAGGATTAGAACTAATATGAAGAGCAGCCTGATTGTCACACACAAGTGACATTTGAGTGACATCTCCAAATTGTAACTCTCTAAGCAATTGCTTGAGCCAAACAAGTTCACAAGCAGCTGAGGCCATAGCTCTATATTCTGCTTCTGCACTAGATCTTGCCACAACACTTTGTTTCTTACTTTTCCATGAGACCAAGTTACCGCCAATGGAGACACAATATCCAGATGTAGATCTTCTATCAGAAGGAGATCCTGCCCAATCAGCATCTGAGTAGCAAACAACTCTTGTATGGTTATTAGAATCATATAACAATCCTTTTCCAGGAGATCTTTTAATATACTTTAAGATACGAATGACTGCATTCCAATGATCTTCACATGGGGAATTAAGAAATTGGCTTACCACACTGACTGCAAAGGAAATGTCAGGACGAGTAACTGTAAGATAATTCAATTTTCCAACCAATCTTCTATACTGTTCAGGATCAGGTAAAAGCTCCCCCTGATTTGGTAAAAGTTTAGTATTGGGATCCATGGGCGTATCAACAGACTTTGAATTCATCAACCCAGTTTCCTCTAAAATATCCATGGCATACTTCCTCTGAGATATAACAATACCATCATTGGACTGTGCCACCTCAATACCCAAGAAATATCTAAGTTTGCCAAGATCTTTGGTCTGAAAATGGTGACGAGAGATGTTGTTTCAACCGAGAGATGTCATGGTTGTCACTACTTGTAAGAACGATGTCATCAACATATACTATCAAGTAAACACATCCAGCACTTAGAGTGTCGATAAAAGATAGAGTGATCTCGCTTCATACCGAGTCATACCAAATTGTTGAACAACCTTGCTAAACTTTCCAAACCAGGCCCTAGGAGACTCGTTTTAGGCCATATAGGGATTTGCGAAGACGACATACCATCCCGAGAAGACTCCCCTGAGCAACAAACCCAGGAGGTTGCTCCATATAGATTTCTTCTTGCAAATCACCATTGAGGAAAGCATTTTTAACATCTAGTTGATAAAGAGGCCATTGTTGAAGAGCTGCCATGGCGATAAATAAACGAGCGAAGTCATCTTTGCCACAGGGAAAAGGTATCTCCATAATCCAAACCAAAAATTTGAGTATAACCTTTGGCCACAAGACGTGCTTTGAGGCGATCAATAGTACCATCAGGTCCAACTTTGATAGCAAACACCCACCTGCAACCAACAACAGATTTCCCAGAGCGGTAACGAGACCAAATCCCAAGTTCCACTATTATGAAGAGCACTTAGTTCATCTAACATGGCCTGACGCCAACCAGGATGGGCTAAAGCTTCACTGGACGCTTTTGGAATGGTCACGAAGAAAGAGAGGAAAGACATGTATAAAAAGGTAATGACGATTCGATGATAACTCAAACCAATATAATGAGGAGAGGGATTACGTGTAGAACGGATACCTTTTCGGAGGGCAATGGGAAGGTCAGACTCAGGTGTCACATTCGGAGGAGACAGAGTAGTTGGCACTTGAGTAGAGTCACATGGTGGTGGTTGTGATTGGTTTCGGCAACTATAAACCTGAAGAGGTAGTGAAGAAGAAGTTGACTGCGGAGTAGAATCTAATGGTGAAGAAGACACAATTAGAGGGTCACAAACAACAGGAACATTAAATGTACTAGGAGTGTTGACAATATTGGATGGAGACAGAGGTGAAGATTGAATTTTAAAATAAAAAGAGAACTCATCAAAGGTGACATCTGCAGACACAAAATAACGGTTAAGAGAAGGAGAAAAACATTTGTATCCTTTTTGTGATCTTGTAAACCCTAAGAAAACACATTTATGTGATCTAGGAGAAAGCTTGTCAAGACTAGAACTAAAATTATGAACAAAACATGTAGACCCGAAAACTTTTAGAGGTAAGGGATGAAGTGGTTCATGAGGGAATAAAATGGAATGAGGTATTTTATTATCTAGAACCGAAGATGGCATGCGATTAACAAGATAACATGCAGTAAGAAGAGCATCACCCCAAAAATGCTGAGGAACCTCTCCATGAATTAAAAGAGTGCGAGTTGTTTCAATAAGATGTCTATTTTTACGTTCAGCTACACCATTTTGTTGAGGTGTATAAGCACAAGAAGTTTGATGCAAAATACCATGAGAAGCCATGAATTGTTTAAAAGAATGAGAAAGATATTCACGACCATTATCACTGCGCAAAACTCTAATAGAAACACCGAGCGAGTTTGAATTTCATTGAAAAAAGTTTGAAAGATATGAAATAATTCAGAACGATTTTTCATCAAAAATAACCAAGTAGATCCGGAATAATCATCAATGAAAGTAACAAAGTATTGAAAACCTAAAGTAGACTTAACGCGGCTAGGTCCCCAAATGTCGAGTGAACCACGGCAAAAGGGGACGAAGCACCACGTGTGACACTACGAGGAAAGGAAGTACGAATATGCTTGCCTAATTGACACGACTCACATGCCAAACTAGACAATTTAGATAAGGCAGGGACAAGTTGTTGTAACTTGGCAAGACTTGGATGACCTAGCCTGAGCATGGAGAAGAGAGGGAGACTCTATAACTGCACCAACATGTGTAAAGGGACGAAGATGATAAAGACCATGAGACTCACATCCTGTGCCAATCACACTGTTTCGAACTCCGATCTGTAAACACACGGAATTGTTGGTAAAAGAAACAACACAATCAAGAGAACGAGTTAGACGACTGATGGATAACGAGGTTAAAAGGAGACCCGAGGGACATAAAGAACATTATCAATGGTTAAAGAAGGGAAAAGTTTAACAGTTCCAACACCATGAGATGATACTCTAGAGCCATCAGCTAGTGTAACAAAAGGTAAAGGATTAGGAGAGGATAAAGAGGAGAACAAAGATTTGTTACCAGTAATATGATCAGTGGCTCCTGAATCAAAAACCCAAGGACCAGAAGAAGATTGGGTCAGACCAGCAAAAGATGTACCTGTGTGTGCGACAGACACAGTGGAACTAGAAGACTGTTGATCCTTATACCATTTGAGAAATTTGTTGAACATAGCAGGTGTGTCTGATGAAATAGAAGAAGGAGGATCCTTAGCAGATAAAGGTGGGAAAAAATCAGTCTGAGCAACTGCAGTAGATCGAGTAGGACGACCATGTAATGCATAACACTTGTCAATCTTGTGACCTAGTTTGCCACAATGTTCACACTCATGTAATGCATAACACTGGTCAATCTTGTGACCTAGCTTGCCACAATGTTCACACTTAGGACGTCCTTTTCCCTGTTTGCGAGGGCGAGTTCGATCATCACGGTGAGATACCAATGCAGAAGAATCATTAACAGAAGCAGGTGTGTCAGGGTTGAGTTTTGCTGGTATACGCAAAAGAGTGGAGCAGGTCGATGTCAAGGTGGGGACAACCGGAGAACCCAAAATCTGATCACGAATATGTGAATATTGATCAGCAAGTCCGTGTAATGCCCCTAGCATGAAGAACTTTGATCGTTGTCCTATCTCGGTGGCAGGGTCGGGGGAAGGAGGCAATAACTCATTGAACTCATG
Organism: Sphenostylis stenocarpa; assembly: GCA_963425845.1. Taxonomy (NCBI): domain Eukaryota; kingdom Viridiplantae; phylum Streptophyta; class Magnoliopsida; order Fabales; family Fabaceae; genus Sphenostylis; species Sphenostylis stenocarpa. Next base: position 33,011,330 of record OY731408.1, read on the forward strand.
AAAAAGAGCATGAATTTTGCCCATATAATCAGTCATAGAATCTTGATGTTTAGAGGAAATAACATCTACAAATTTAGAACAGACATCATAGAGACGTTGAGTATCATTGGTGTATAATAACTTGGCATGTTCCCAGATTTTTGCACATGTTTCGTAGGAACGAAAAATTTGTTTTAACGAAGGATCAAGGGTACCCTTGAGAACCACGCATAATTGAGCATCAATGGTGTCCCAACGGTCTTCCTCACCAGGAGTGAGAGTAGGTGCTTTCGGGGCAAGATGATCAAGATACTTCTGACTCTTAAGCCATAATCTGACGTCTGATGACCATGTGGCATAATTAGGGCCAGTTAACTTGTCAATGGATAAGTGCACATTAACATAGTTAGTGTAGATGGAAGGATCAGATGCAGTACTGACAGAATTGGAAGTACTAAAAGGAGCGGAAGAACTCATAAAGGGCGAAGGCGATAGTGACAGCGGCGTGAACCAGTACACCAGGTAAGTTCCCAGGAAAGAGAGGTGGGTCACTAATGGACACGCTTAAATACCAAGTCTTTCCTTGTCAGAACTTTCCTAGACATGCACTTTCACACTACCAAATAACCGACAACGATAGCGGCGGTGGTGGCGACTTCAATAGTGGTCTAAGGCGGAAAAAAAATTCAAAATAACCTTAAGCTCTAGATACCATGTTGAATATAGAAGAAATAGAGTTTGGGATTAATCTCCCTTGTGTATAAATCACACATAGGGTAGTCTATTTATAGTAGAGAGATACAACTAAAAGAGTAACTGAAAGTAACAGAATAAACAGAAGATATTGTTTGATATTATGGTTAATATCTAACAATATCTTAACAATATTAAATAATATCTAAACAATATCTAACAGTAAGTTTTAATTATGATCGGTCATAACTGCATTCTGAACGATCATAATTGAAACCATATAATAGCGATTTCAGTTTAACCGCTATCTAAGTGAGCTTTTAAGAGCGGTTCCCCTTCTAACCGCTATCTAAAATGTATTTAGCTTGAGCGAAAATCTTCTCGCTCGAGCGAAATGCCCCCTGCACAAAAGTGGCATTCTCGGGTTGTATTTCGCTTGAGCGACTCTAATCTCGCTCGAGCGATGGTGCAACCGCTATTAGTAAAGATATGTAAAGATATGTAAAAATATAAACATATAAATATATATAAAAATATGTAAAGATATAAACATATATCTTTAATATTTTGTAAATGTAAATATAATTTATATATATTTTTAAATCTTTTTCTAATATTTATTTTTAAAAATATAATATTATTTTTAAAATTTAATATTTTTTTTTCAAATATATAAATATATAAAGATATAAATGTATAAGGATATAAATAAATATATAAATATATCAAAATATAAATATATCAAAATATAAATATATAAAAATATAAATATATAAATATATCAATATATAAATATATTAATATATAAATATATCAATATATAAATATATCAATATATATAATATATATATATATATATATATATATATATATATATATATATATATATATATATACACAAATATATCAATATATCAATATTATCCCCTCATATATTAATATACATTATTAGCATAATTTTAATTTAATTAAAAATTAGAATACAAATATACTATACTATACTAATATACCATTATATTATTTTCATTGTATATAAATTACAAAATTAATAATTTGTATACTATACTATACTAATATATTATTTGTATACTATACTAATAGTATAATATACTATATTATAATATTATTTGTATAGAAAACTAATATCTTTATATATAAATATGAAGATATAAATATATAAAAATATAAATATATGTAAAAATATATAAAGATATAAATATATCAATATATAAATATATCAATATTTAAATATATATTAAAATATATAAATATATTTTTATTTATAGATTTTATATTTATATATTTGTACGGATATACATTTATTTGTATATAAATATAATTTATTTGTAAGTTATTATTAAAAGATCCTAGTAGCTCGGTGGTTGGAGTTTCGACCTCCAACTCTAAGGTACCGGGTTCGAATCCTGACAATGACAATAAACCACCTCATAATAAGTTAAACTTCTAAAAAATATAATTAAGAGATAGGGAAAATAAATAATAGATATAATAAAAAATCAGTGACCAAGGAAATAGTGACCGATTCCAGTTGGTCACTATTTCGGTCACTATTTTAATTAGTAACCGATTTTGTACATTTAGTGACCGAATTTTCGGTCACTATTTGATGTTTTTCTTGTAGTGATGGTAAATTGACTAACTTTTTCCTAATCGAAAATTCTAAGCTTGCAGAGGCTATTCTGACTAATTCATATTCGGGAATTTGAGTAAAGCATCTCGATTTCATTTGTCTAAATCGATTAAAATAATCATCTATGCTTTCATGATTGTATCTTTTTATATTCATCAAGTCAATGAGACTTACTTGAGTTTCTCCTCTAAAGAATTGCTCATGGAAATTTCTTTCCAGTTGCAGCCAATTATATATCGAATTGGGTGGCAACGAAGTAAACCAAGTAAAAGCATTTTTAGTCAAAGAACTAGGGAAATATTTCATTTTTAATTCTTCACTCGTCGCGAGATCTCCACATTCGATCTGATATCGAGCTACATGCTCGATAGTTGATTCACCAACTTCTCCTGCAAATTTAGTGAATTTGGGTACTTTATATCCTCGAGGCAATTCTGTCTCGAGAATTGCATTCGGAAAAGGAGATACAAAATATGTCTGATTGGGTGGTCTAAATTTCATCCCTTGTAAATTCATCCTTTGTCCTAACATGTTATTCTGATTGTGTATATTTTGAAATCCTTCGTTCAAATTCCCATAAATGTCATTCCTCACGTGTTGGTACTCATTTCCCATATGCTGATGTTGATCATTGTTTCTATTTCTCCTCAATAGATACGGGGGATTGATGTTAGTATTCTGATTGGCATGATTTTCTACTCTCGTTTGTCGAGGTACAGCCAATGCATCCCCAATTCGTGACATTTGGTCTGCTAATATCTCAAAACTAGCGGTAGTGTTTTGAACTAATGGATTTAGAACTGTAGTCAACTGTTGTGATAACATATTTACCATATCAAAATTACTTTCATCCATTTGTTGTCTAAGTATTCCTAAGGAGTTACTAGATATTCCAGTACCAGTATTTTCGATAGTATCAAAATTAGATCGATGATAATCCCTATCGAACGCATATCTCCCATGATCTACGTTTCCTCTATGATCTAGATTTGGAGGTATTTGCTGCGTTCCTACATTCTGCACATTCCCTGAGTTCTGGGGAATTACTAAATTTTGAGATGTTCCTAGGTTTGGGGATACTCCAAAATTCTGTGGCATACCTAGGGTTTGGAATGTTCCTAAGTTATATCTCGAATTTCGTTGCATCGAAGAAGTACCAACTCCATTCATGTTAAGTGAAAATCCAGGTGGTCTTATACTCATATACGGCCCAACATTTGTTGTTATAGGGTTTCCCATAGTTGACATACTGTTTAGTGCCACCGTGCTAGATCCTACTTGGGTATTTGCTAAAGTGCCTGAATTTGGTTCATTACTCACGGGTATCGACATACTTACAGTTGTCGATACTACAGGTGTATTCCCATTATGACTTTGCCCCCCAGTATTTGGTGGATGTGACCCATTTAATCCCTCAGTGTTACTCTGGTTACTTGATGAACTCTGACTCATAACTCTCCCACTCCTTAATCTCATACACTCTCGAACTAACCAATTTTGTGTTTCTCAACACAGAAAGCGTCCCCTACCTGGCGCGCCAATTTGTTTCTGGTGGAATTTCGATCGATTTCGATTCTAAAGGTGATTTGGTCCTAATCAAAATCCTCCCACGTAAGTTCTTTTTACTTAGGCTAGCAGTCTGACTTTCAATCGAAAACGTGTATGAGAATTGAAAACGCTATTTTTATATTTGAAATACCAAACACAGTAAAAATATCGAATCGAGAAACAGACTATTAAATTGCAAGGAAATGTAAAGTGCGAAAACCCCAAATTTGCATTAATTGTAAATGACAGGAAATCGAAAACAGCGCAAATATAAATGACAAGAAATCGAGATTGCAAGAAAAGTAAATGACAGGAAATCGTAAATACAGAAACTTAAACTTTCATTAAATTGAAATGACAAGGAATCGAAAAGACAGAAACTTAAACTTGCTGAATTTGAGTTGCATCAAAGTAAATTACCAAGGAAAATACAGAAAGCGGTAAATGTACTCAGTGAGCAAGGAAATCCAGATTGCCAGCTTCATGGTGTTCGTCGTTTCTCCGGTAGACTTTTCACTACTGATTCTGTTCTCTGCCAATTTTTGCTCCCCCTGTTCCGTCCTTCTTTGCTCTATTTATAGGGCATCGCTCAAGCTTTCCAGTAGCAGTTAACCAGACTGCTACCACGTTCTACGTGCATATGGCAGTTTATCTTCTACGGTTTCCCACGTTCTCACGATCTTCGACTTCCTCCAAGATTTCGAAACTGCTCTCTATACGTGTGTTTGACTTATTCTTCTCTTCACGGTTTGGCCAGGGTTTCAATATCCACGTATATTAGCTTTCCCCTTGATTTCGATTTTATCGAGAACTTTACATTACTTTTGGTTCATTTTAACTTTGGCATCATATGACTTAGTTTTTTATTCGACAACAGGTATTTAGTTATCATTCACTCAATTCTCGATTGTGCTTCTCGATGCTATATGCTACGTACTTCTAATTAGACATCGAATGAATTTTTGTTTATCTTATCGAGTCACTTTTCTTTCCTTCATTTTTGATCATTTTTCTCGATTTGCCACTAACAGACTTATATCAACCAATCAAAACAACTAATCAAGTAGAAGGAGCTATTTGTGTTCAACCTGTAAAAACAATGGAAGATGAAACAGCGAACAAGATTGGATTGAAGAGTTGTTAGAAATCCTATAAGCATATCTATGCATCCAAAACATCGACTCAAGAAACACCATAACAAATGATGGCATCTAGACTTAAATTTTACAGAAATGGTTCAACTAGCTACTGGACAACAATGACAACAACCTCAACTTCTTCCGAAGAAGATGAGGTATCACCAATCAAACACACTTACGAAAAGTTTCTTGTGAGACGACACTCACGTTCTGATGAGTCCATCAAAGAAGAACACATGGCTTACAAGAGAAAAGGGCAGTAGCTCAATACTTATACTATTATATGCTACACTACGATTTTATATCGAGTTTATGAACTATCTTTTCGTGATTTTGATAGAACACCTGGGAAGGAAATTACTCTCAAAAGGTTGCAAAAGACTATTTTTGTCAGAACGCATGCAGCATGAAGATAATCAAATGAATAATAATATAATGAGCCAAGGAGAAAAGAGGCTACATTTCAATTGCCCCATTATTCTTCAATATGGACTTTTAAATCGTTAATTGACAGATTTTTTTTTTTAGTTCATTCACATTTTTTTTACATGTTTCAAAATTACATTTATTATTTCACATATTCAGAAACATGAATTAATCCCAAAAATTATTGACATGAAAATTATATTTATTGATATTATGACACTAAAAAAAATTGTTATTGACAAATTTCGTGATAATTTTTAAAATACGTCGGAAACTATGAATTTTCCACAATCAAAATTTGTTGCTAAAAGGTTCATAGGAAACTGTTTTTCACAAGATATTTTAAAAATTCTTTAAGATATTTTTTTAGAAAATATTCATTGGAAAAAATTTTCATAGATTTATTTATGAAAAACTTCCACGGATTTATTCATGGAAACTTTTGTACGGACTTATATCCATGGGAAAATTCACATTAACAAGTTCATGGAAAATTTCTCAAAGATATTTTTCACAAAAATTTCGGTGGAAAATGATTATTATTATTTTTATTATTATTTCATTATAATTTAATATTGTAACCTGTTTTTAATATATTTTTATTTAGTTTCTATAATTGAAATAATGAAACATGCTAAATATTAATATTTTTTAGAGTTTTTATAATTTAAATAATGAAACCTATTAAACATTAAAAAAATTAAAACAACACATACATTAATAATGTGTTAACACTTTTAACATAATGTTCAACTAGTTCAATACCCAACAAAATAAGATAATGTTATAAAGTGCATAAATTGAACTACTTCATAATTATTGTATTTAACAAAATTTCCATCTTGTTATTCTTATTGTTGATTATGTGGTTTATTTAGCTCTTGATTATTATAAACATGTTGAAAAAAGAGGTTTGAGTTGTTTTGTTGTCCAGAAGGAAGATATGGAATGAAAACATTAATAAATGTGTCAAATTTGGAATGTAAAAGATGAACTAATGACTCACATACTAAAAGTTGTTCTCTTAATTTGTTAATCTCTTGAGCAACAAAAAACTTATTACAAGATGATTGTGTATGCTTAAGGATACATTACTACAAAATATGCTTTTAACGTCGCCATTTAACGTCGGTTAAAGCTGAGCCGACGTTAAATACACTTTCAACGTCGGGTGGTTAAAAAACGACGTTGAAAGTTGAATGTTGGACACATTTTACGTCGGTTTTTAGTCAACCGACGTAGAAAGCACTTTCCACATCGGTTCTAGATGAACCGACGTTGAATGTGTTTTTACCCAAAATTCTCTTAAGTTAAAAAAATGTCACTGACGTAATTCGAACCCAGTATTTTACAGTTGAAAACTAATACTCCAACCACTAAACTACTGTAATTTTCTGATAATAACTTACAAATTAATTATATTTATATACAAATAAATATATATCCGTGTAAATATATATTTATTTATATATATTTTCTGGAAAGTGTTTTTATTTTTTTCAACCAAAAATTTACTTAACTTAGAGAATTGCCATCGACAGGATTTGAACCCAATATCTTAGAGTTGAAAGTTGATACTTCAACCACTAAACTACTGTAATTTTCTAATAATAACTTATAAATAAATTATATTTATATACAAATAAATATATATCCGTGTAAATATATATTTATTTATATTTATTTTCGGAAAGTGTTTTTATTTTTTTCAGTAAAAAATTCACTTAAGTTAGAGAATTGTCACCGACAGGATTCGAATCCAGTATTTTAGAGTTTAAAATTGATACTCCAACCACTAAACTACTATAATTTTTTATAATAATTTACAAATATAAATTATATTTATATACAAATAAATATATATCTCGTGTAAATGTATAAATATAGAATATATAAATACAAATATATTTATATATTTTGATAGATTTATATATATTTATATAGTTATATATTTATATATTTATATGTTGGATGTGAGGACGCGTTTGAGGGTGAAAGTGAGATTGACTCTCGCTTGAGTGAAAATACGTTAAAGTTCACGGAAATTCACTCGCTCAAGCCTCGTTTGAGCAAAAATTAGTATTTTTCGCTAGAGCGAATGATGCGTTTCCCAAATTTATTTTATATCATTATATAAATAAATTATAAATATTATATTTTGTCATTAAATTACAAACTCATATAAAGAGATCTGCTCACAAATTTGACATCAAATTTTGAAAACTTACTCGACACACACTTTCACCTTCGAGCGTACCCTCACATCCAACATATAAATATATAATTATATAAATATATCAAAATATATAAATATATAAAAATATATAAATATATTTGTATTTATATATTTACACGGATATATATTTATTTGTACATAAATATAATTTATTTGTAAGTTACTATAAAAAAATTTGAGTAGTTTAGTGGTTGGAGTATCGGCCTCCAACACTAAGGTGACTTGAGTTCGAATCTCTGTACGTTGACAAAAAAATATAATATAAAAGAGAGGGGGAATTTCTAGATAAATAGAGGGTTGAAAATAAATAAAAAAATTTGATTTGAAAGTTAGGACTTTCAACGACTTTGGAAGTTCAAATCAGACTTTCCACGTCGGTTCTGGAACCGCCGTTAAAGGCCTTCCAGAACCGACGTGGAAAGTCTTTTTTGTAGTAGTGATATTGTCATCTCCACCAGTATGGTTAGATGCAACACGAAGAAAATGTCTATCATTTTTACAAAAGTGTACTATTATTATTTGCATATTGGCTTATGACTCACCTGCTGATAGTGTGAATGAATATATTCGCATTGGTGAAAGCACTACAGTAGAATGCTTACAACGATTTGTATCAAGCATTTGTACAGTATTTGGAAACGAGTATTTAAGAAGGTCTAACAATGAAGACATTGATTGACTACTATAAATGGGAGTCACATGTAGCTTTCCAGGTATGTTAGGATCAATTGATAACATACATTGGGAATGGAAAAATTGTCCAGTTGCATGGAAAGATCAATTTTGTCGAGGTGATCATGCTAACCCGACAATCATTCTCAAAGCAGTAGCATCACAAAATTTGTGGATTTGACATGCAGTTTTTGGTACTGCAAGGTCAAATAATGATATTACTGTGTTAAATGCATCTAACGTATTTAATGAAGTTATGTCAGGTTTTGCACCTGTGGTACACTACACTGTGAATGAAACCCAACATAATATGAAATATTACTTAACCGATGATATTTATCCAAAATTTGACATTTGTGAAAACTATTTCAATGTCACAAGGATATAAGAGAATATTATTTGCTAAACGATAATAGTCAGCAAGAAAGGATGTTGTGTTGGCAAATTTTGGGTCATGTATATATATGATACATAATTTAAATGTGTTAGGACCATTATTTATTAAGCCAAATAATAAAGTGATCTGACTAAATTAAAAAGTTTGGCTAAAGGCATATGTCATGAAAATAAAATTGTGTAGAGACCATAGAGCAATTTCTAATTTGATGAGGGACCAAATTAGAAATACTAAAACTTAAGTAATTAACCTAATTCTGGTTATTTTAAGGGGTCATGGTCCTCTTCTGGAAGCACGTAGACAAAACTTAAGTTTCATTCCTGTTCCTTTCTTTCTATCCCCATCAAGAGAGAAAATCAAGAGGGAAATACAGGTGCTCTTCAGGTGGAAGACCATAAGATCAATATAGTGCTCTACAAAGACATCATCATTATGGCTAATTCAGGTACACTTTCGCATTCAGTTTACAACATGTTTATCAGTATGAGATTACGTTTATGTTTGATCGTTAGAATCAAAATCAAGATTATTATTATTATTATTATTAATTTTCCGACAATTGGTATCAGAGCTACCCATACTTGATTTATGTCTGTTTAATTTATAGAACCCTAATTATGAAAATTAGGATTAATTTTGTTTTAAACAATTCAAATTACCCATTTTTTATGAACCCTAGGTGGAGAATAATCTCCAATTTTTGTTAACCCTAAAATTTAAATTTGGGGGTAACATCCCCAATCTGATTCGTTTGTTGATGGAACCGTGGAGGAAACTATGGATTCTTCTTCTTCTTCATTTTTCCCTTTTGTTTCGAGTTTAAGTTTCAAGGTTTACTGAGAAATAAATAGTGTTTTAAATTTCAATCTTTCTTGTATTGAGTTCTCTGTTCTTTTTTGAATCTTTTATTTTTATTTAATTTTATGAGTTTGGAATTGGGGGTGGTGTTTGTGGAGTTCCCAACACAGAGAATCTTAGGTAAATGGTGAATGTTTCCACCAGTGTGACTGTTCTTATTTTTAGGAAAATTTGATGTTAAATTCCTTGTTTAGAGTTTGAGTGATTACTCTTTAATCCCTTTTAGGGTTTAGAGCAGTGTGTTAAAGAGACTCAGAACTATCTCTGTTTCATCCCTAGTGTGATTTTAGGGAGATGTTTATCCTTTATGTATTGGTGGAAAATGAGGTCTTTTCATCCTTTGATTTGTTCAAAGGAGGTTGTTCATCCCTAATGGGATTCTAGGGAGGTGTTCATCCTTAGTGGAATTCTAATGAGGTGATTATCTTTTGAATTAGTTTGCAAATATTAAATATTTGGTTTTGTTATATAAATAAAGTATTCAATTTTTGGTAGTTTAATATTTTTTTTTAGCAAATTGAGTCAAGAAGTCACCAAAGTAACTTCTCTTCAATTGAGCAATTCATGAAAAATATTGAATGTTAGTGTTTGTGTATATTCATGCGAGTATTAGTCGACCTAAAGGAAGATTAATATTTGGCCGAATTGCATACACACTTGTAATGATAAATATGTGATAATGATAAGGATTTGATTTGTCAATGATAAATCAATCCAAAGATTGGTTTGTTGTTGGACGTACTTTATTGTTAATGTTTGATTATTACAACAAGATACCTCTAGCGAGTTAATATTACTTGTCCAAAGACTTGATATTGATGGTGCATTGTGTATCTTGAGATGGGTTAAACCATTATTTGAATATATATTTATAATTATTTATTTTTTATATAATGTGAGCATAATTAGTTTATTTCTCGTGTTCTAAATCCAGCTACAATTGCTTCTGTATCTACCAATTTAAATTCTGTTCCAATCCTCAAAAGTATGTTTCCTACTTTGGTCTGTTCTGAAGTCAATTTAGCGTCAGTACCTAGTAACACTTGGTGGTTAGACTCAGGTGCAACTACTAACATCAGTGTTTCTATGAAAGGTTGCATAAGCTACCGAAAGCCAATTGATTCTGAAAGATGGATATATGTTGGAGATGGAAAATCGGTAGAGGTGGAAGCTATAGGGCATTTTAAATTGTTATTGAGTACTGATTTTTATTTGGATTTGAAAGACACTTTTGTTGTGCCGTCATTTAGACGGAATTTGGTTTCAGTTTCTTATTTGGACAAATTAGGTTATTTGTGTTCATTTGGAAACAATAAGTTCAGTTTGTCTTTTAATTCAGATACTATTGGAACTGGTTCACTTTTGCCTTATGATAATCTGTATTTACTTGATACTGTGACCACCTATAATGAAACCCTTAATATAAAATCATGTGGTACTAAACGTAAAATTGAAAATACTCACTCAGGTGCATTATGGCATAAGTGCTTAGGTCACAATCGAATCGTGACGTTTGAGCTTGTGTTACACTCTTAAAGATATGATAAAGAGTATGATTTGTCATTCCACCTTACCGGAATCACTTTGGGGAGAGACACTAAATACGACAACTTATATTCTAAACAGAGTACCAATTAAAGCAGCTACCAAAATACCTTATGAGCTTTGGACTGGGCGACAACCTAGTCTGAAGCATTTCCATGTGTGGGGTTGTTCAGCTAAGGCAAGACCTTATAAGCCAAATGAAAAGAAATTGGACTCCCGAACAGTAAGTAGTTATTTTATTGGTTATGCTGAAAGTTCCAGGGGATATAAATTTTATGATCTCACATTAAAGACAATTTTTGAGACGGGAACTGCTACATTCTTTGAGGATATTGAGTTTGGAGGGAAGAATAAAATTTAGAAATTTATCTTGGAGGAAGAATCGGTAACAATTTCAGAACCGATTCAAATAGTTACTTTTGATAAAGTAAGTTCGGAACCACCACAAGGCATTGTTGATAAACCCCTTACTCAAGATGATTTGGTTGTTTATGAAGAACAAAATCAAGATTCTCAAGAACCTGTACATCATGAGTCAATAACTTTGCGGAAATCCACTAGAGAAAGAAGAAGTGCTATTTCGGATGATTACATGGTATTTCTTCAGGAATATGAGGAAAACAATGATATAATGAAAGATGACCCAATTAACTTCCGTCAAGATATGCAAGGTTCAAACTCTCAAAAGTGGATTGAAGCAATGAATGAGGAGTATAAGTACATGCAAGACAATAAGGTTTGGGAACTTGTCCCATTACTAGAAGGTATGAAACACATTGGTTGCAAGTGGATGTTTAAGAGCAAACAGGATTCTAAAGGTAATGTGGAAAGGTATAAGGTTCGTCTGGTAGCTAAGGGCTATACCCAAAAGGAAGGAATTGACTTTAAAGAGACTTTCTCTCTAGTTTCATCGAAAGACTCTTTTAAGACAATCATGGCTCTTGTAGCACATTATGATTTGGAGCTTCATCAAATGGATGTCAAGACGACGTTTCTCAATGACAACATTGATGAGACGATTTGTATGGTACAACTAGAAAATTTTGTGCAGAGAGATTCAAAGAATATGGTTTGCAAACTGACAAAATTCAGTTATGGACTAAAACAAGTATCTCATCAACGGTACTACAAATTTCATCAAGTAATTATCTCATTTGGCTTCAAGATGAATATTGTTGATGATTGTGTATATCACAAGTTTAAGGGGAGTAAGTATATTTTCCTGATCTTGTATGTTGATGACATTCTACTTGCCACTAATGATATAGGCATATTGCACGAAACCAAGAAAATTTTATCAAAGAATTTCGAAATGAAAGATCTTGGTTATGCGTCTTTTGTATTAGGAATTCACATACACCGAGATCGATGTCTGGGTATTTTAGGATTATCACAAAGGAGCTATATCAAAAAATTCTTAAAAGGTTTGACATGCTTGAATGTAAATCCGGGGATACTCCAGTTGTTAAGGGAGACAAGTTTAGTCTCAATTAGTGCCCAAAGGGGAATTTAGAAATTGAGGAAATGCAAAAGATTTCCTATGCATCAACTGTAGGGAGTTTGATATATGCCCAAGTATGTACGCGTCCAAACATAGCATACATAATTGAGGTTCTAGGCAGATATTTAAGCAATCCAAGAATGGACCATTGGAAAGCAGCAAAAAAAAAAGGGTCATAAGATATTTAAAGAGAACAAAAGATTATATGCTCACATACAAGAGGTCAGACCACTTGGAGATCGTTGAGTTTTCTGACTCTGATTTTGCAGGATGTCAAGAATTTGTAGCATGCTATGAGGCATCAAATCATGGAATATGGCTGAGAAATTTTGTCACAGGGCTGCAAATTGTGAAAGACATTAAAAGACCATTTAAGTTATATTGTAACAATAAATCAACTGTATTGTTAAGGAAAGAGTACAAAGTGGACAGATTTCCATAGAACACTTAAGGGCAAACTCCATGATAGTATATCCTCTAACTAAAGAACTTCCGCCCAAAGGTCTTTCATGAGCATGTTGCTCACATGAGTGTTTTACAGTTTGAGGAATTTGTGGTTTAGTGGGAGTTAGTCACTTTCATATATTTTATGTTCTATGTGTAATTTCATATATGTATACATTGATTTTTGGACATATTTGATTATCTATAGATATGTGGTTTTTTTGTTCATTCATTACACTTTGTACATTAAGGATATTATATCGATCTCGATAAGTTAAAGTTTGGACCAGTTGAAAATAGACGTGTACAGATCACCTTCACGTAATTTTTCATGCTACATATTTCATGATGAATCCATGTCATTTGGTTATGTTAGGATGAGTAATCATTGTTGGTTTTAGTTGCGATGATGCAATGAAATGTTGGTTTTGTTCTATATCCTGATATGATTAATGGACAAGACTTTTGGAGTATGCTAAAGGAATATAATGACAATTTTGAGCTCATAAAGTCTAACACATTTGTAAGGTTGTAAGGACATATATATTTGTGACCAGTGGGAGATTGTTGACAAATTTTGGGTCATGTATATATATGATACATAATTTAAATGTGTTAGGGCCATTATTTATTAAGCCAAATAATAAAGTGATCTGACTAAATTAAAAAGTTTGGTTAAAGGCATATGTCATGAAAATAAAATTGTGTAGAGACCATATAACAATTTCTAATTTGATGAGGGGCCAAATTAGAAATACTAAAACTTAAGTAATTAACCTAATTCTGGTTATTTTAAGGGGTCATGGTCTCCTTCTAGGAGCACATTGACAAAACGTAAGTTTCATTCCTGTTCCTTTCTTTCTATCCCCATCAAGAGAGAAAATCAAGAGGAAAATACAGGTGCTCTTCAGGTGGAAGACCATAAGATCAATATAGTGCTCTACAAAGACATAATCATTATGGCTAATTCAGGTACGCTTTCGCATTCAATTTACAACATGTTTATCAGTATGAGACTACGTTTATATTTGATCGTTAGAATCAAAATTAGGATTATTATTATTATTAATTTTTCGACATGTTGAACGTGCATTTCGAGTCTTTCAATCTCGATTTTCAAGTATACGTGATCCGACATATTTTTTGGATGCTCATACATTAAATAACATAATTTATATATATATATATATATATATATATATATATATATATATATATATCATATTATATAATATGATTGTTTGAGGATAAACAACACATTTATCTAGATCATATTGATTATAATATTTAAAAAAATGAGATGTCAATTATTAATATATCTTCAAGTCTTCATCCTAATTTTATATCTAGATATTTTTAAAGAAGAACAACATTTCAAAATAGAAATACTCACTACCAACTTTAAAGAGATTTGATAGAACATATTTAATAAAAGCTTGGAAGAAAAAATAATAAAATTTAATTTTATGTATTATATTTTTTAATATTTATTATATTTATTTAAATATTATGTATTTTATATTATTTTTACATTAAAATGAGGTAATGTATCATTAATTAAAATAATTAATTATTTAATGCATATATTTATTTTTATTAAAATATTAAAATAATATATAAAAAATATATAAAATAATAAATTGTTAAGAAATATTTAAAATTCTTATCATTAAAATAAAATTAAATGAAAATTACTTAATATGAAACATCTCTTAAAATTTTTGCAAACCTGAAGGTGGGAAAGAGACTGTGAGAGATGACAGTAAGCATGACTCAGATAGAGTGGAACCTGAAGAAGAACACCAATGCACATGAGATTTATAAACTTGAGGGTAAAAAGGAAGACGAGGGTTAAGTTTTTATTTTATTTTTTATATATATATAAAATACATCATAACTTGTGTAATTCAATTTCATTTTTTATTTTTTCCTCAAATTAAAAAAGTTTGCATACCATGTTTTTAAATAAGTTCTTTTATATTTTTTTGGTCGTGACACGTGGTCAAACATTCTCTTTTTAAGCTCCATTTATATACAGTATTTATTGTTATGTTTATGATTATATTATTAAATCAATAAAAAATAATTTTCATTGCTGTTAACCCTCGTAGTGGTTGTTCCTGTGTTGGAAGTGGGAAGAAGCTAAAACCCTTCCATGGTGTTTGCTGCATCTTCGTAGCTGAGACCTAAACCATGGTGGGTCCCATTCTTCGTTCTCTCTGGTCCTCTACCAGAAAATCCTTCTCCTCTTCTTCTCCTCCTTTAACCCACTCCCTCTTCTTCTCACGCGCCTTCGCCGCCGCTCCAGCCGCCGCCCCCGCCGTCGCTACTACAGCCTCCTCCCTCGACCCCACCCGCCTCCGCAACGTGGCCGTGATTGCCCATGTAGACCACGGCAAGACCACGCTCATGGACCGCCTCCTCCGCCAGTGCGGCGCCGACATCCCCCACGAGCGCGCTATGGACTCCATATCGCTCGAGCGCGAGCGTGGCATCACCATCGCCTCTAAGGTTCGCGCCCTTCAATTATCCAACGCGTCCACCTCGTTTTCAATCGAATCAGCTAGATCGTTGCGAATGCGAGAACGCTAACAACGTGTGGTTGGTTTTTCAGGTTACGTCTGTTTCGTGGAAGGAGAATGAGCTGAACATGGTTGATACTCCTGGACACGCTGATTTTGGTGGTGAGGTGAGGTTTTCAACGGAATATTGTCCCAAATATTTTGGAACTACATATAGTTAATAAGGGCATGTTTTCTTCTTCTTATAATTTTGTTTTTTCTTTTAGAAGTTATTCTCAAAAAGCTTGTCCAAACATACGTTTGTTCCAAGTTAAAATTAGCTTATATATAAGCTAATTCGTGTTCTCTTGTATCTGCTTCTCTTTAAAAATAAAACATGCCTAAGTTAGTTTTGTCTTATTGAATATTTATAGAGAAATTTATCCAAACAGATTCTTAGTCTTCCATGTTTGACTGCAAAATGGAAACTGCTTATCTGATTTGAAAAATATTACCAAGGTGGTGACTTGTACAAAGCTTGTCATTGTCACTTAAGATGCCTTTTGTATCTAGTTTTGTGAATATGAATTTGGAAGTGATTTTGCAGTTAATCAGTGGAAACTATATACTGTTTGTTGTGCAATCTGGTTGCTTTTCTTATTTTTATGTTTGGTTGGTGAGTAGGTTGAGCGTGTTGTTGGTATGGTGGAGGGAGCAATTTTGGTTGTTGATGCTGGTGAAGGTCCACTTGCACAAACAAAGTTTGTTCTTGCAAAGGCCCTGAAGTATGGATTGCGGCCTATTCTTCTTCTAAACAAAGTAGACCGTCCTTCAGGTAGTCATCGCATGATTCTCTGCTATTAAATGAAATAGAATTGTTTTAATTGCACAATTCGACCCTCACTATCATCATTTCTTGAATTTAGTCCTCCATTTTTTTTGCGCATATTTGATCTCCTACTATTTGAATTGTTTTATTTGGTCCTTCTATCAACTTGACATCTGATATTTAATTTTGGCATGGAAGTAGAGTGCTGACATAGATGCGTGGTAGAGTGTTACATTATCATTTATGTTAAGTATTGGATGTTATTTAAACAAGGGGATCAAATACAGTAAAAAAAAAACAGGGTGTAATATCACGAAGTATAGATGATACTTAAATGCAATTAATCCAATAATTTTTTTTTTTAATGGTTAGAAAAATCTGATTTGTATCTATTGTGTACTTCTGTAATTATCAATTGTGATGGAGTCCTTGGAATTTATTTTATATAGTTACTGAGGAGACATGTGATGAAGTTGAGAGCCTGGTGTTTGATCTATTTGCCAACCTGGGTGCTACAGGTACAAACATGGAAATATCTTATAATTATATTTATTTTACTTGAAGGTTATGTAGTCTAAAGTCTGTTCTCTGGGATTTTATTATTATTTTAATTGTGTCTAGAGGAGCAACTAGACTTTCCTGTTCTTTATGCTTCTGCTAAAGAAGGATGGGCATCCACCACGTTTACCAAGGATCCTCCTGCTGAGGCCAAAAATATGGCACAGTTGCTTGATGCAGTTGTAACAAATGTCCCACCACCAAATGCAAACATTGATGCGCCTTTCCAAATGCTGGTTGGTATTTAGAATTTGCCAAACTTGCTTGTCTGAGAAGTTGCCCTTTGGGGAAGTTGTCTTATTGATGCAATGTTTTTTTTCTTTTGTTCCCAACACACTTTTCTTTTATCAAATGCAATTTTTACTGATGATTCAGATGACTTAATTCTAATTAATATTGTGGACATTATAAATGGTCCTTGTTCATTACTCAGAAAATCTACTTTATCTAATTCATACAAGTCACAGTTAATTTTAGCCTTTTAGGAGCCCAAAAGTTAAAACATAATAGCTTTAGCAAGCTTTGGATTCATTTTCTTTCTCTTGTACCCTATTTGAGTTATTGGTTCTTCCATGAACTTTTCTGTATGTATACTTGGGATCAGTGAAATACCATGCTTAATAGTGCTTTTCAGGTTTCAATGATGGAACGAGATTTCTATCTTGGGCGAATTTTGACTGGACGCATATTCTCTGGGGTTGTTCGGGTTGGTGACCGGGTTCATGGGTTACGAAATAAAGATTCTGGTGCTGAAAAGATTGAAGATGGAAAGGTTTGTTGGTATATTAGCTTGGAATTGCTATTATAGATGGATACTACGGTTGGTAATGTTTCAGCTAACGTGAAATTTTTATCAAGTTACCCTGTAATTACTCTTATTTTTCCAATTCATTGGTGTATTCTGTTGAACTTGGTGGTGGTATTATTATGGAATACATTTTAAAAGTTTGTCTGCGTTATCCCTAATAAGAATATCAAGAATTGCAACAATATTTAGTGTGAGGTAAGCATGTTTTCCTTTATTTTAGTATGGCGTCTTTTATTGCCAAATATATCATACATACTTCCTTTTAGGTTTAGAATAAAGTGCATAATAAGCAAGTAACCTTTCTATATGTCTAATCTTTCCATCCGAACATAATGTTGACATTGAATTTTACCAAACTACTTGGAAATGAACAGTAAAACTGTCATCAACATTAACAATTACAGTTCGTGTCTCTGAGAAGGCCAATAATATTCATATCTAGATATCTATCATTTCCTTAATCAACTCTTTATGGAACATAATCAGTGAGTTTTAAACATGTAGAGTAGATTATGTTTTTTGTTCTGCAAGTTTATTCTATGCTCTTGGCAATGCTTAAGCTTAAAACATATACCTGAACCCGAGTATTCAATTAAAAGTCATTTAGTTATATTCAAAATACAGTGGAAATCATAATAACTAAGAAGTTGCTGAAAGTACTAAGTATTTACAAATGCCTATATGAACGAAATGTTGAAGTGCTTAGTGTAGTCTTTTTTTTTTTTTTTGTTAAAAAATAATAGCATTTATGAAATTAAGATATCTTGACTTTCTACTGGCAGCTCTATTTTAATACATTTTTTACTTTTTAGGTGGTGAAACTGATGAAAAAGAAGGGTACAAACATGGTTCTAACTGATTGTGCTGGAGCTGGTGATATAATATCAGTTGCTGGCCTGTCAAGTCCATCAATAGGCCATACAGTGGCAACTGTGGAGGTATTTATTTTTCAGTATATACATATGGTTTGGCTCCTTATTTTTTGCCATTTAAGTTAATGAAAGTGGCGATCAGTCATTTGATAATGTCTATACTATTTTTTTAACTACTTGTAAGCTAATGAATATTTAAACTTTAAATATTGATTTACTTTGACATGTAACTGGGCATTTACTGTTTGTTCAAGTTGTATTTTTTTTTTTCAATAATTTTCCTGAGGATAGCCATTTGTTCACTGGTTGAGATGAATGCTAAACTCTTGATATTTTTTTAAATATATTTTCAATTGAATATAAAGTTAATGTTCTATATTTTGTGAACCTTTTGAGCATGTTAGTAACTTGAGTAAACGTTTTTATGTCCCAGATTATGTCTGCTTTGCCCACAATTGAATTGGACCCTCCGACAATTTCCATGACTTTTGGTGTGAATGACTCCCCATTGGCTGGTCGTGATGGCACTCATGTAAGTGGTGTTTGTCTTACCTTTACATTCTTTTGCTGCCTTTTGTTGCTTGTGCAAAAAGCCTTGAGTGTGCTTCTCAAATCCCAAGTTCCCAACTCACCCATATCCTTTTGTTGGCTTTGAATATAATCAGTATTCTCTAGCTTTAGCTTTTGCATAAACAGTTCTTATGTTTGTACTTATTGGACACAATATTGAGTATAGATTAATGGTGAACGTTTTTGTAGTTGACTGGGGGGAGAATTGGTGACCGACTGATGGCTGAAGCTGAAACCAACCTTGCCATAAATGTGCTTCCAGGCTTATCAGAATCATTTGAAGTTCAGGGAAGAGGAGAGCTACAGCTAGGTTTGTTCCTGTTTTGTTGAAATTGCTTGATTCTCACTGTTACATTTATACAAAATCTCCATGATTACACAGCTGCTTATGGCATCTTCGTTAACAGGTATTTTAATTGAGAATATGAGACGAGAAGGATTTGAGTTATCTGTCTCTCCACCTAAAGTCATGTGAGTTTCCAAGGACTTAATAAGCTCCAAATTATTTGTCTTGTTATCAGCTTTGACACAATGTGGTTTTGCTTGCCTAGCACTACATTTGGGTGTTGCATGCTATTTAAATATTGTGTCAATGCTGGAAACTTTGTATTTACTGTATAGTGAACTTAGTTTACATGGAAAAAATAGAGATTACAAGAATGAAATACGTAAGTGCTTTGTCATAGGAAAAGATAGAAGAGGGTAATAGGTATATGGTAGTAATGTGATAATATGATCAGATAGAGAAAAACCAATACTCCCTGTTTACACTGCTATTCTAGGTCATGCACAAGTCCCTGCCACATAAAATGCTAATGAGACTCCTGAAACAGCAAGATTCTGATTTCTATTAATAAATAATGATGTTCAAGAATAACATCCAATAAGATCAGAGCTTGCTTGTGTCTCTTAGAATAGTTTTGATGGCTGGTCTTCTATTTTTGCTTTCCTTTATGGATTTTTTAATAGATCTTGAAAAAGGTCTACCCATCTAAAATATTTAACCTAGCCAAATTTTTTTGTACTTTTTGGTGGTTTAATGGTTCTGACTATGAAGTCATATTATACATTTCTGAGCTCATGTATCTTTTTCATTTTTTTGTACACTGGTTTCATGAACTTTTCTATGGGTTTATCAGGTATAAAACTGAAAACAGTCAGAAGCTTGAGCCAGTAGAAGAAGTTACAATTGAGGTAATAATTCAATTTGTCATTCATAGTATGCTTGTCCAAGAGTTTGGACTTCTATATTCTAACAAAATAGTGGATCTATTCCAGGTGAATGACGAGCATGTTGGCTTGGTAATGGAGGCCTTATCTCATAGACGAGCTGAGGTTACCGACATGGGTCCTGTTCCAGGAACTGTTGGTCGAACTAGATTGTCTTTGACTTGTCCATCAAGGTTAGCTGAGTTATCTTTCTCGAATTTGTCTTTTTAATCTGTTTTTCTGCCAGCACTTAAATGGTATTAATTTTCGTATTGTATTACCATTGGTAAAATATATATCTATTTAATGAAAATACTATACAAGCATGGTTTTGAAGAAATCACATTCTCAGGTCTCTTGTTTCTTTCTTATTGTCCTTTCCTTTGCCCTTTTTGGGGTGATGATAACCTCTTGTAATCCTAGTCGCTTTCTAAATTAACGTTGCTTCTAGATTACCTGGAAAGAGAAGAAAGGGAATTAATCTTGAACTAAGCGTGCTTTGAATTATTGGACATCAGTTAAACATTCAAGTATAATTTTCTTTAGTTTTTATCTCTCTTAAAAATAGTTTCTGGAATCATGGTTAGTCCTCATTTCTGGTTGCTTCCCTACTGTGGTTGGGTCCCACATAGCTACTTGAGTATTTCTGGAATACTGTTCATGGATGTTCGTTAATATATTGTATCATCATCAATGGAGATATTACATTTTTGGTATTATGATTCTAGTGAAATCAGACCTTATGAAGCATGCAAGAACTCTAATAACTTCTTGAATTTGTTTGATCAGGGGCCTGGTTGGGTACAGGAGTGTGTTCAGCAGTGACACACGTGGAACTGGATTCATGCATCGTGCTTTCCATGGTATCCATTTTATCCATAAAATTAATATATTTTTCTTTGAACTGGCATGTAATGATTTGTTTGCTTTATGATTTGCAAGTTATATTGTTTAGTTGCTCCCATGAGGTTTTGCTTATTTTATGCCAACAGAGCTTATGCTTACCCCCTCCCTCTTGCAATGCAGCTTTGATAATTTTTAATTATTTTATTTTTTAAATATGGATTTTATTGTAATGTTGCAGCATATGAACAATTTCGCGGCCCTCTTGGCAATGTCAGAAAAGGAGTACTGGTATGTTTTTCTGCCGCTGTCCTTACTTAAAGAGCTTAACAATAATTAAACTACACTTGGTTACTACTTACACAATACACTTCATGTTTCAAATCATTTAGCTTGTTTTAACTGTGTGGTTTTATTTCCTGTGGTTATCCATTGTTGTTTACTTATTTGAACAGGTGTCAATGGGTTTTGGTACTATCACAGCTCATGCATTGATGAGCTTAGAAGCTCGAGGGACTCTTTTTGTAACTCCTGGAATGGAGGTTAGAATTTTGCTTTTTTTCATGCATTATATTTTATATGTAACATGACTTCTGTGTCATTGTGTGTTTAATTTGAAGTTCTTATCTTTGTATGCTGCTAATGTCTCTATTGCAATTTTCATTTTTTAATCATCATGCTTGTTCTCTTCAAAATAATAAATTAGTCTGTTACCTCTCGCATACTGTTTTGCCTACTATGGGTTGATGATGAGTTCATTGTACTCATTCAAATTGATTTTTTATTTAATTCTGATCCAAGATGACTTTCTGATAGCAAGCTTTGTGTCCACATGTTTTTCTTGCTTATACTTAGTTACCATTTATCTCAATATTCACTACGTCGCATTAATTGCTCGAGTCCATGTAGTTTGAAATCTCTTTCTGCTTTGCTTTTTTTTTTTTTTAATCTAGGGAGTTTGGGACTGCTAAAGATAAATTTAGAAGAGGATTTTCAAGTAAAATATTTTTAGCTATCAATCTAGCTATGATTTTTCTTCCCAAAAACTGTAGGTATTTGATGACAAATTGTGATTAAACACTTCGACCTTGCATTGAAGCTTTTAAGTTTAACAACATAACAATGTGCATAGCTTTTTTGGTTTTATTGTATATATAAGCTATGCTTGCTATAGTACTTACTGATTTTTGGTTTCCAGACGTATGATGGAATGATTGTTGGAGAACATTCACGGGATACAGATCTTGATGTAAGAAGTGTACTTGGCTTGAATGCTAGTTCTATATCAAAGTTGGTGACTTGCTGACAAAGACTGATATTTCAGGTGAATCCAGTGAGGGCCAAAGAACTTACAAATGTGCGTGCTGCTTCCAAAGATGAGAATGTGAGGCTGACTCCCCCTCGCCTGGTATGTATTTTGTCTGACTAAATTATGCTGTTGCAGCTTGCTTATTTTAGACAATAAGAATTCTAATAACTACATAACCAAGAAGAGTTCGTGATTTCTATGCATTCATGAGCAATTAGTTTTAGGATTCATCATTTGATTAGGTCTATTTGGTGTCACATGCCCTGATATTCTTAAATATCTTACAATTACATTTGCTTTTTTGGAAGTTCAAAGTTCAATAACCTCGACTGAACAATGATATTTTTTGAAGCTGCTGTTTGTTGATTGTCAGAATAGTTGCTTTAGATAAACATTCATAAGCGCAAAATATTTTCTTAACTTTTTGTTATGAAGAGTGGAATAATTTTGAAGTCTGATATCAAATGGTAAAATAGGAAACTATAAATATTCTATAATGGTTCCACCTTGCATTTTGAAGTCTGATATCAAATGGTGATTATCAATATTCAATAAATTTTGTCCTTTGGCTTCTTGGATTCCACCGTGCATTTATCTTTTAGACTTGGCCTCACTCTTAGGCTGTGTTGAGTACGTAACTGAACAGACATTGGGAAAAATAACTATTTTGTGATGTTTCTGGCTTAACATGCAACATGTTTCCTTATATGTGATGGTGGTGTGGTTGCAGATGACACTTGAAGAAGCTATAGGCTATGTAGCTTCCGATGAGCTTATTGAGGTAAGTTTCTGCAAGCAATTTATATAGTCCTTCAAAATTGTGTTTACTTTTTAATTCTTTAAAGTGTTTACGTGGATGGGTGATAATCATTTGACAAGAATAATTTTTATTGATCAGTCTCACTGTTAAATTTCTTCTACGTTTTATTTGTTTCCGTGAAGGTTACACCAAAAGCCATTCGATTACGCAAGAAATACCTTGATGTTAACAAGCGGAAAACCATGAGTAAAAGGCCAAAGGAATGAAGAGAGGAGAAAAAGCCACGAGTAAAAGGACAGAAGAGCAGAAGAACGAGGAGTTTATCCTCTATTAAATTTTGTAGAATTAATTCAATCGGTGTATGATATAGTTATTACAAGTATTTTTTTTTTTTGTGGCAGGTTTTGTCATAATTAAAGTATTACAGGCTCCACATAAAAAATATTCTTTGGCAGTGATAAGAAAGTTAACTCAATTTTGTATTTTCTAATTAGAGGTTAATAATTGGCCATGAAACAAGTTGCTCATTGTAATGATGTACTTCAGAAGATTAAACTGGGATTCCTCTGGAAGGATATTTTATTAACTGTGTATCAGAAAGCCACCCGTCTGCGGTGTCCACCCGGAGTAAAAATTTTATCGATCTTGTGGTTGGCTTGATGCCATGGGTTTGATATCTGACTAAATTTTTTTTTCTTCTAAGGACAGGTTTGACTGTTAGAAGAAAAAATAATTATGATTCTTTATAAGCTAAAACTAGTTTATTTATAAATTAATTTATAAAGGTGTTTTTCATATTTTTTATATAAATTAATTTAATTTATGATTTTATTTTTGTCTTTGTTCTTACACATAAGTAGATATTTAAAAATTGAATGAAGACATGGGAGTAATTTTATTAGTTTTTCTTGTTTTGTTGTTTATATTATTCTTATGTAACTTATTTTTTAATAAATTTTGAAAAATTCATTCTTTTTTATTTATTTATTTTTTAAAATAATTTAATAAAATAATTATAAAAAATAATTACAGTAACTTATATAGATTTTTCTAATAGAAAAAATGCCTAATATTTTATTGAAGTATCTCATCAAACAATTTTTATTGAAAATATTTTTAAAATTGAATTATAGGTTCAATTAATTTAAATTTGATTATTTAAATTATTTTTAAATAATTAAGTTTTTAAATGGATATAAAATTAGAAAATTTATAAAATTGATTTAGTTTCTTTGGATCAAATCAATTTTAATAGAAGTTATTTTTAAATATAATTTTTAATTTTTAAATATAATTTGTTTATAAAAGATATAATATTTTAAAAAATTTAATTTATATTAATCTTATTAATTTTAAAAATATTTATTTTGTTACATTTTTATTTTATTTATTATATTTTATGTTTATAATATTTTTATATATTTGATTTTTATTTTAAATTATTAATATTAATAAATTTATTATACTGTTATAAAAATATTAATTTATTAGATTTGATGCTATTCATTTCTTCCCTTTTCCTTCTATTTTAAAATAATTGCAAATAAGTTGGTGTAAATTTAAGATGTTCTTGTTATGTTGTAAAACGAAGGTGTCTTTATTGACTGTCTTGCGTAACCGACATTTGCTTCATGCATTGTCTTATGTTCATTGATCACGTGATTCAGAAACTCCAATGTTAAATATAGCAGCCTGGTTAAAAATTCAAAGTCACGTGCAGGCCTGACTCTTGAACAAAATCGAGACACGTTAATTTCCGTGGTTGTAAAAAAACACTAAATTGTAAACATCATCATTAATTTTAAATTAACTTATTTTATACTTTGATTAATTTTTATAAATAAACTTATGTTGATAGGATTGGAGAAGTTATCTGTGAGACCAAATTCAAGTTTTCTCTTAAATACATGTTCGAGTAAGGAATTTACTCTAAAAATTACTATAAACTTATTTCTGAAACCAAATTTAAATTACAATAATTTTTGCAAAACAAAAGTGACAAGGATTCACAAGTTGTGTGGTGGTTCACATCAATGAACTGTTGATTCTTTATGATGAAGGAGCATCGAAGAATAGAATTTAAATTCCAAGCTAACAAGCTTATTTTATTTATGTCACAAGGGTACCATGATTTTCTAGTTCCACGAAATATTCGCCTATTTTTGCTTGTAGTAACTATATTTGGTATGCAAACCTTAAATGTTACAATGTTTCACAATTACACTTCCAACCTTATAATTTCATCAATTATTAAATGTTTTTTTAATTTTAAATTGACTATATATAAAATAGATACATTTTTTTGAGAAATGATGAAGATGGATTAGAAACCATCTCATTAATTATAAATTTAATTTTACTTGCTATAATGTTACTCTTTTACTTATATTATATTGCTTCGAATAGAAAAAAACGTGAAATTTTTAAATAAATTTTCAATTTCTTTGAACGAAAGGAAAATTATTTTCTACTAATTACATAGTGAAAAAGTAAGAAATAAATAATTAACCTTTTAACAACCGGTTGTGAATGAATATGTAATGATAACAATAACAATAATCATGTCAATCTTAAAAAAATTATAAGTTTACTTAAATTTATTTATAAGTAAAATAATAATACGTGTATTAACATTATAATTTTTATACAGTAACCCAATAAAAAATTATAAATAATAAGTTTATTAAATTTTAAAACGAGTTTTTAGAACTCATTTCAGTAATATCACTATATATATATATATATATATATATATATATATATATATATATATATATATATATTTTTTTGAATTGTCAATGAGTTAAAAAGCTCTTACACTTAAATCACATATTATTTAATTATAAATGAATATTTAGACTCCTAAGTATTAAATTAAAATTCCAATTAGTTGAATTCACACCCAAAAAAAAAAGTTTAAATTTGAAGGTTTTTCCTTCATTTTCTCAATCCAAAAAAAAAAAAAAAACAGATAATAAGATGTATGGATGAGGGTGAAAATGGTAAAATGAAGCAAACCCATTCTGATTGTTATGTATGTTTTGATATCATTCATTTCATTCTAGCTTTGAATGCTTCTCCCTCCATGCCCTTCTGCCATTACAACAACACCAACAACATCAACAACACCCTCTTTCTCTCAATTCTTCATCTCCAATGCTGAAAGTTGCAGGGTTCATGCACACTGACCCGATCGAATTCCCGCAAAATAATTGAAGAAAGAACCGGAAAGTTAGGATCTTTTGAAGGCACGATCGCGTGAGAAGGAAGAGGGAAAATGGGTGCGTATAGAGCGGACGATGATTACGATTATTTGTTCAAGGTGGTGTTGATCGGGGACTCTGGCGTTGGGAAATCAAACCTCCTGTCTCGATTCACGAAGAACGAATTCAGCTTGGAGTCTAAATCCACCATTGGAGTTGAATTCGCCACCCGCAGCATCCACGTCGATGACAAGATCGTAAAGGCGCAAATTTGGGACACCGCAGGCCAAGAAAGGTCGCTGTTTTTTCTTTTCTTCGTTCTATTTGTCCTTTCAAACGGCTGGAAGGGTTAGTTTCTTACGATAAACGTAACCAAGCATTGCTTTTTTTATGAAAAAACGCATTTATGTTTAATGGGTAATTATGCCTCGAATATGTTTTTTAAATGATTTTGGGACGAAACTATTTCATTTCATTCTGATTTCTATTTTGATTTCTTTTTATTTTTTGGATTTTTTTTACGGATTTGAACGAGAAGAATGAAAATAAAGAAGCAAAAAGGAAGTAAAAGACTGAAAAGGATAATTTTTCTTTTGGTTAGAAGCCTAAAGGGTGAAGAAATTTTGAATTTTTAGTATTAGTTTTTAGTTTTCCTTCAAATTAAATTTCTAATTCTCCCTTTTGTTGTTTCCCAACCCTGGCAAACATAGGGGTATGGTTGGTTGTTTGATGATGGGGGATGCATTATGTGGACCATAGTTTTGTGGGGTTTGATTGAAGTTTAACGTGTTTTGTTATTTTTTTCTTTTAAAATAATGGTGTTGGATTTGATTTGGCAATGATGAATAATGCAGCCAACTTGAGATTTTGTTTTTTTTTTGGTGGTTGTGGGGTTCTTGCTTTTGATCAGGGGTTCTTTTTTATCTTTTTATTTTTTGGAATGGAAGCATGGGATTATGCATTGGGCTTTTTGTTATAGGATGGAGAATGCTGATGTTTTATGCTATTTATTGCATTATGAATGCGTGTTCTGCAATTGATGAAAATAATGAAATTGATGAATCTGCAAAGTAATGACATGGGTTGAAGATTGTTTTGTTTTCCCTGTGATGTGGTTTCTAGGGAGCTGGGGGAGGGATATGATTGTTCTGTGGATGAATTATTGACGAGTGGGCCAAAGTTTAGAGTATAAATGTATGTGTGAAATAATGGATGAGTGTGACAAATGTCTTTGCTTCCAGATCCATTAATTTTTACAAAATCTGCATTTCTTTCTTGGATCTGACTCCTCTAAAGTGAGTAACTCATTTAGAAGATAAATTAACATTAATTGTTTAACAAGAAAATTGTATGATGATATTACATATGCATGCATAACAAATCATGTAGATGATACGATATCAACATTGAAATGACTTACTTTACCATTTCGCCCTTTAGGAAAGTCAATTTTTTTTAATGGTGTGTCATTTGAGAAATATGCCGTGATGATGACAGGGCAACCTGACTTCTCAAGTTTAGGGTTGCTTTATTTGGCTCATATGTCAGGCACTTTTTTGAAATGAAATGAAGCTGAGATTTTAGTCAGTGACTAGTAAAATTTAAGATATGACTGTTTCAAATTTCTGATAAACATTTAATGAGGTGGAATATGGTATCTGTGTGAAGTGTACTGTAGGACAGGGATTGTTGTTTCTATTTGGGAGTGTGATTTAATGTGATACTTTGGTTAGGTTTTATTTGCCAATGAGAATGGTATACTATACACTTTCACAAAAATGATGCAACACAGTAATAGTGGAAAGGAGCCAGTTTTGGCTGTATCAAATATAGCAACAAGCACCAACCAAACTTTATCTCACAAGATGTATAGTAAACCAACCCATTTTAGTACCCTAAAGCTAGAGGTAACATCACCTTGGTCCTTCAAAGAAAATTAATACCTTGTTCTTCAATCACAAAAAGTTACGTATGGTCCCAACATTTGACATTTAATTTAGTCCCTTAATTGTAGAAATTAATATCAACTTAGTCCCTTAATCCTACATATTTGACTTCAATTTAGTCCATTTACCATAGAAAATGACATCAATCTAGCCCTGCAATCTCAGTCTGTACACAGAAGGACGATTTTGATATCAGTTTTTTTTTATTGAGAAGGGACTAACTTGATGTCAATTTTTTTTTTAAAGACTGAACGATGACTAATGTATCTTTTGAAGGACTAAAACTTAAAAGAAATAGAAAGATTCAATGTTTTTTTTTTAAGACACTTCTTCAAAGATCTTTTTTGTAACTTAGCTTTACTTTGAAGTCTACACTAGCAATGATTTTTCTGTGCCATGGTCATCACTCATTTCTCACTAATCATAACTAGATACATTATATATATTCCATCGTAATGCTGCATATATCAGGTCTCATTCTTGCTATTTCCTACAGATATCGTGCAATCACTAGTGCATATTATCGAGGTGCTGTTGGAGCATTGCTTGTGTATGATGTTACCAGACATGTGACTTTTGAAAACGTGGAGAGATGGTTAAAGGAGCTTCGTGATCACACAGATGCCAACATTGTGATCATGCTTGTAGGGAACAAGGCTGATCTCCGTCACCTACGAGCCGTGGCCACCGACGATGCCAAGGCGTTCGCCGAGCGAGAAAACACATTTTTCATGGAAACATCTGCTCTTGAGTCCTTGAATGTTGACAATGCCTTCACAGAAGTGCTCACTCAGATATACCGTGTCGTTAGTAGGAAGACTCTTGAGATTGGAGATGACCCTGCAGCCTTGCCAAAGGGCCAGACCATCAATGTTGGTGGTAGGGATGATGTCTCAGCTGTCAAAAAGGCTGGATGCTGCTCTGCATAGTTTCACAGGCCTTTGGCAGCAGAATAGTATATCTATATGTGCATGATTCAACCAATCAATTCTCAACATTTTGGGATCCAAGTGAAAGCTTTTAATATCTACACTTCTCTTTTTATGTAATTTCTCCCACATATCTTGCCAAGTACATTTTTTTTTCTCTTTTCTTTTCTTGTAAGCATTGTTTGGTCATAGGATTGATGTCATGTTGCCCTTAGATATTACACAGAATTTTCGGTTTGTATTGAGTGAAAGCTCTGTCTGGTTGTTAGATTGATTAAGTTGTTACAATGTCATCATTCTTTCTCAAAATTTGATCAAGGAGTTTCCATTCCACAGGAACAAGAAAAAATCTTTAATAGATAGGAAGTATTATTCAATCCTGAAAGTATTATTGGCTTGTTGGTAGGAAAACATCTAATAGCAATTGGAATACTGCATAGGTATTGTGCTCAGCACAAAGGAACAAGGATTGCAAGAAATTTCACAAATTGAAGCACTGCTTTATTTTTAGCTACAACATTAGTCTCTTTACCTGTTGCCCTCTTCATTTTGTTAATTTATTAATATCTAAAATAGCACAAAGTAAAGGAAAAAAAAAACAAAAAACAATTTACATCAAAATACAAGCTATTATTTAACCACTCAATCAGAAAATAGCATGACCAAGCTTAGGTGATCGGCAATATTTGTTTCATTCTCTAACGAAATGGATAACCAGAGCAGTCCCATCACTCTGCAGAAGTTGAATATGCCTTTCTTTTTATATATTTTGTTTTGTTTTTGCACAATAAAAATTACATATTTCCCTCTCACCCACTTTCCTCTTACCTCTCATTTTTGTGATCTGCCTCATGCCATATCTGGGTGTACATTTTTTGTTTCGCTTGTAGAACGGCCGAAACTAGGTTTTTTGCAAAATAGCTTTTGCATATAGAAATCAAAAACATATTTTGAAGAAGTTATTCTTGTCAACAAATAAAAATAAATGGGGTGCACAAATAAAAAAGATGGTGTTAATAGAATTAATGTTCTAAACTAGGATAAGCCCAAATGGCAAAGTCAATCTTATCAGATTGACAGCAACCAAGAATCCAGTTCCACAAGGAAAGTCTTCTATCAACTTATGGACTAAGAAATAAACTTTTTATATAATATATTTTCATTTTTTACTCTTTTTGTTTATTAACCGATGTTTGTTTGGAAACATATAGCTTGGTTGGTACTTGCCTTCTAACCTTTTGCTTCATCTTACCAAATGGAAATGCAAAATTTTAAATATATTGAAAGATTTTTATTATAGTTTCTATTATTCAACAAACATAAAAAATACGAAATTTATGCATTACTTTATAAAAAATTGATCCAGTTGTTCTACCAGCAACAAGACAACATCCATCATCGTAGCAGAATTCTAAACATTTGGCGCAATGCAGCACTGAGAGGTCACATGGCATGTTATCAGGCACAACACAACCATTGCAATCACATGACCAAGTAAACGCTTCCCTAACTTTTTCTTTTTATAGAAACCCTTAAAATCATTTTCATAATTTTAACCAGATAGCTTCAATTTTCTGCATAACTACTGAAGATAAATTGAAATAAGCTCATATATGCTCTTTCTAACACCCCCTAAAGGTTATCTTTGTGAAAGACAAGTGAAACAAATGGGAATTCTTGAAAACATGCATTTGGGGTTGCAGGAGCGTTTTACCTTTGCATGAAATCTATAAAAAGAGCTCGCACATGCCAAAAGATTTGTGGGAAAGACTGAAGGTGCCAAGAACTATGAGAAGGCACTTGAAGTCATAAACAAATATGTAGTATTTGGCATATGTTTTACTGGTTTGTGATACTGAAGATTTCAGCGTTGACATATATGATTTATTATTTGTTATTTAAATTGTTTTAGTATGTTTTAATTTTTTTAAATAATATTTAAAATAAAAAAAATTATATTATTATTTTTATTTATATTATTAAGATTAAAATATTATTAATATTTGATATTTTATTATATTTTTAATATATATATATATATATATATATATATATATATATATATATATATATATATATATATATATCCTAAAACTCTTAAAAAAGTGTTTTCAACTTTATTCTTATACATGTAGAATGTAGAATGAATGAAGAATTAAATTTTTTACAAGACATTATTTAACTTCTTTGTAAGGAACGATTTATGAGTTATAGAGGTAATAAGTTATGTAATTTTTTTATTTAATTTTATCGAAAAATAAATAATCATTCATATAATAAGCATTGATAAATGTTATCTAATATTGTAAATATGATCAATCTGGACATATAAAAATGATATGTATATCAGAAGAAATAGTTAAGGTTATAAAAGATGAAGTTCTCGTGTAATAATTTGTTTTACAACTAATAAATCTATTGATAGACTTATAGATAATGATTCTACAAAGTTAATGAACAATAAATGAATGTAAAAAGTAGGAGAATAATTACAGTTAAAAATAAATTATAAAATATATTTTGAATACAAATTTATTAAGTATTGCATCATTGTTAGAAAAAAAAGTAATAAAGTGTCTTTTGAACACAAATTTTATGTGATTAAAAATATAAATTTTGAAATGTACATCAAAGAAAAACAAGTTTTACTTAAAATTTGATTTTACCTGTGAATGAAAATATAAAAAAAAATAATAAAAAAATATAAACCATATTTCTTAAGAAACTTAATATTAAAGAAAAGAATAAAGATATAAATGAAGAATCACCTTCCATCTTTATCAAATATTCAATGTTACATAAAGATCATAAGAAATAAATAAATAAATAAAAAACTAAAATTAAGTAAAGATGCATCTCATACAAAAAGAGAATATGAAAAAAAAGAAAAAATTAAGTAAAATAAAAAAATATCAAATTCAAATAAATAAATATTGAGATAAAGAAGAATGTTGATAATATATATTTAATTATTATTTTTATTTATATTAGATATTAATTTTGTTATTATATTTTAATTTATAAAGTATTATTTAGAATAAAAAATTATATTATTATTATTATTATTATTTTAATTTAAATAATTAAAAATAAAAATATTATTAATATTTAATATTTTATAATATTTTTATTATTATATATATAATATAAATAAAATATAATACTTTTTTTACCGTATTATATATCTCATTAAAAATTAACATAGAGAAAACCCTAAAAATCTCTAACACTTGCTTTAAAGACGAGGTTTGAAATTTGCAGATTGATTTATCATGTTAACTGCACCTAATTTTTACTTGAATATGTTATGCTTCAAATGCTCTTATTTTTGTATCATTTGAATAACCAGTCTTATAAATGCATTTTTGCATCTGTGTGAATGAATAAGATTGTAACATAGAGTAAGAGCTAACACCATGCCATTTTCATTTTATATTCAATGAATGATTTGTTGATTGAATAGATTTTGGGCTAAATTTGGCTTTTTTTTTCCTTGAAATAATGGAAGTCAATGTGCCAAAACGGTACAATTTGCTTTTTAAATTGTAATACTCAAGTTTGAATTTAAATATCACCTCAGTTAAATAAACTGCTTCACTTTTTTTCATGTTTTAAGTTTTTATATATTTATTATAATTATAATAATAATTATTTTGTTATTATTATATTATGGGACTGTGAGTATAGACTTGTTTCATTAGTATCTTTAGATATCTTTTAAAAATAAATTAAACGAAAATTTTAAAATAAATCATATATTATAGAAGTTGACTTTAACATATTATCGTAATTGAT
This sequence comes from Sphenostylis stenocarpa, assembly GCA_963425845.1. Taxonomy (NCBI): domain Eukaryota; kingdom Viridiplantae; phylum Streptophyta; class Magnoliopsida; order Fabales; family Fabaceae; genus Sphenostylis; species Sphenostylis stenocarpa. Next base: position 33,044,551 of record OY731408.1, read on the forward strand.
CTAAATTCATGTTATTTTCGTTTTTTTTAAAAAGAATGGTATCAATACATTTTATTAAAATTTAACTGTAGTTATAAATTAATTTTATTTAATATTTTAATTAATATCTGTAAAACATTTAGTTATCATTTAAACCTCTATTTTTATATGGTTGAAAAAAATATTAACACCCTCTCATTCTTAAGGCACCTTTTATAATTAACTAAAATTTATAAAATAATACAATGTGGATAAGTTTGTTTAGTTGTTTTTTTTATAAATGGTACAATTTCTTTTTTTAAATTTATTGGTAGATAAATTTTTAAAAACTTATAAATTTAGATACGTCATATGAAAAATAATTTAAAATAACAAATTATGTTTTATAACATTATTTTAAATTTTATATTATTATTATTAAAATTAATAATAAAATAATAAGAATAATATTATTATCTTATTATTAATTATACTAATAAATATAAATATTTATTTATTTATTTTATTATTAGTTATAATTAAAATAATAGGAATAAAATAAATTAGTATTGTGATGCTCCTCTTGACCTGAGTTTTTAAAAATAGATTTGGATTCCCAGAAATTCAATTTATTCCAAAAATTTATAATATGGGTTTTGCTTTGGTCTATGTATTTTGTATGTTTTTTATGTATTTATATAGAAAAACATGATATTTGGCATGTGAATGGAATATCACTTACGTTAAATTGTCATATATAATTTTTATTAAAAAAATAATATATAAATAATTATATAATAATTATTAAAATATAATAATTAAATTAGTGAATTTTTATTATTTTATTATTATAAATGATAATAATAATTATTTTATTATATAATTTAAATATTATAATTAATAATAAAATAAATCATAATAAAACCATTTATATTATTAATATAATAATATTAGTCATTATAATTATATTATTTTATTAATAATATTACTATTTTTAATAATAATAATAATAATATAAATTTTTCATTAATAATATAATTATAATATTATAATAGAAGTTGGATAATACGACTTTTATATAAAATATATATAAAATCGTATTATCACCTTTTTTTTTTAAATGCTATGAAATACAATTTTTTCGGATGGTGTTTATTAGTACTGTCCAGATCTATAATCTTTTTAAAAATTTACCTGTATCTGTAAATTTTTAAAAAATTATCCATTTGTGTAAGAAAAAAAAAAACGTTTCTTTTAAATGTTTCTAAATTTGGATTGAATTTATTCCTCATGGTGTGAAAATGGTATGAGGTCAGAATTTGTGTCCATACAAAAATAACAGAAAACCCTATAAAGGGTCAGGAGTAGGTGCAGACAGGAGGGTTGGAGAGAGATATTGAAGAAGAAGAAAGTGTCAGATATAAAAAATATAGTTTTTTATTTCATAACTTTTTTATTATATAATATAACGTCATTCAATTAAATATTTTAATAGTATGTAATATAAAATAAATTATTATTTTTATACAATAAATAATATTATATTTTTTATTGTAAATATTAATAAATAAAATTAATATGTTTTAAAATAAAATGATATGAAAAAAACTTGAAATACACACGCAACAACACAAATGTGTTTTCATTAATATAAAATTAATAAAAAAAATATTATTTTTATTTTTCAATTGTTTCTAATGAAACAATTTTATTTATCTTTCTCATTTTTTCTTTCCTTTCTAACTAACTATCTCACCTCTCATTCTTAGACTATTATTTCTTTCTCACTAAGATCTTAAAACACTTTCAGAGTTGTGACTCATCCAACCATCTTTTCATCATTTCCCACTCTTCCCTGCCATGGACGACCGCGTCTCCCGTCGAACCGAGATCCTCACCAACCACCTCCTCCGCCGCGCACAACCACTGTCGCCTCCCTTCGTTCTCCACCCCCACCGCTGCCTGAGCTACTGCCCCCCGGAGCTCTGCAACGAATTCGCGTTCGACGCACGGGAGATGAGAAGGCTGATGGACGGGCACAATCTGGAGGACCGCGACTGGCTCTTCTCCATCATCGTGCAGAGCGCCCTCTTCAACCGCCGCGAGCGCGCCGGAAGAATCTTTGTCTGCCCCGACTACAACCAGTCCATGGAGCAGCAGCGCGAAGCCACTATGAAGCGCATCGGGTATCTTGTCGAGAGAGGGGTTTTCCGAGGGTGGCTTACCGGCGAAGGCCCGGAAGAGGAGCTGAGGAAGCTAGCCCTCCATGAGGTTATTGGGATGTACGATCACTCGCTTGCTGTTAAGCTTGGTGTTCACTACTTCCTCTGGTGGGTTATGTTTTCTCTTTTCTTTTTCTATTAGTTTTCTCTTGAGAGTTGTGCGAATTTGAGTAAGACTAATTGTGCGGTTAGTTTTATATTGACAGCTCATCATAAGCCATAGATGGAGCACTTTTGGGAGTAAAAGTCAAAGAAAATATATGGTTTCTCAATAACTAATATTAACTCATGCATAATTCATTTGCAGAAATAATCCTTTTCAGCTATTCTAAAAGATTATTTTTAACTTATGCATGAGTTAATTATATCAACTTTATTTCATTTTTTTAAAGAAGTGTTTATGCTGAAGTTTATTGGAACATGCTTGAGAAGAATTAATCTCCTCCAAATAGAGTCTGCATAGATACAATGTTAAAAGGGTCTTGGAGAATTTCTCTACTTGAAAAAGCTCTATATTTTTAGAAGAGATAATACTAACGTGATAACTTTTGTTGGGTAATACTCTCTTGTATGTCATTTTTTTTTCTTCATGTCTCCTCGTTTTTTTCTTGGGTAAAGAACTTTTGCTGTCCTCAAAGTTTTCAGCAGTGTGGCAGAGGTTGTCGTTTTGCCTTTAATATACATGCTGTTCAACATTTTGTTCGTTTGGATTTGATTGTTTCTTAGATATATAATTCAAGTTAGGTTTATCTTTCAAGTTAGGTTTATCATTGAATGAATTGTTTCGTTCATATGGATCCAGAGTTAAAAAAAAAAAAAAAATGTACTGGGTGCCACTAGTCGGTGAACAGCCAACCATATCCTAAAAAGATTTACTAAATTTAGTGAGTTGTTCCACTCTCAGCTCTCTGTACGATACTCGTTTGGCTGGGGGCTCCAAAATCCATGTAGTGAAATCGTTGAGTTGTTCAAAATACATTGTAAGCTAGACCTGTGCTGACAAGAAACCAACCTGGAATGATAGGGAGGGTTTAGTGATGCTGTGAATAATTCGGTAGTGAATACCGGTAATGGTTGGACTGATGTGATTAACGGATTACAATTCCAGTTCCTAACACTTTCAATGAGGACAAAGGTGATTTATCCTTTTTCCTTTTTGAATTGGTAAAAATTAGAATAATCTATCGAGTTGGTCCCTAAAGTACCTTTTTTCAAGCTAAGTTTTATTTAAAATGATTGAAGTGGCAATGATCGAATTTTTATGACTTGATTTAGTACACTGGTTCTATGTTTCTAACTAACTATGAAGGGTTATGATTGTATCTAACAAAGCTCACACTGCTTGTTTCTATACTTTTCCTATTAGAGGGTTGTATTCAATCACAGAGTTCTAAGATTAAATCCAACTATGTACTTGACGAAGAATACTTGATGGTCTTGCAGTAGTCAGACCAAGCCTTGTTTTTGTATGTATTATCCGGCCAAGAGAGGGTCTTGAAGGGTGAATTCAAGTGTTCAAATTCTGCGTGTAAAGGAAGGTTGTGATTTTAAACACATATCTGGACTTGCTACGGAGCACATTCTTTGCTTGACAAACTTCCAGAACCTATAATTTAATGAGATTTTGTGCACTTTAATGCAAGCAAGCTCTTGGAAGAATTGAAAGATAAATAAATTAACCAGTTTAACTTCTATTGTCTTTTTCTTATTTTTTTTTGGTGAGGCATTTTAGAAAACAAGAAATTAATGATGGATATTTTCCTGATGCCACCTTGCAGTAACTCACGGTTTTTATCTCTGACGTATGATGGATTTCAGGGGTGGGGCTGTAAAGTTTCTGGGAACCAAGCGCCACCATGACAAGTGGTTGAGTGCTACTGAAAACTATGACATGAAGGGTTGTTTTGCCATGTCCGAGTTGGGCCATGGAAGTAATGTATGTGAAGGTTGCTCAATTAGTTGGAGTCATTAGGTCCACATGTAATTTGTTATGCTTTTGCCTTGTCACTTTTAATAATTCTTTCCAGAATAATTTGTACAGGTGCGAGGAATTGAAACTGTCACTACTTATGATTCAAACACAGGAGAATTTGTCATCAATACTCCATGTGAATCGGGTCAGAAGTATTGGATTGGTGGTGCAGCAAATGTAATTATTCTTTCTGTATACATAATAATTATTTAAAAGCCTACGCATGACAAGGTTGAGTGCTTACATTTTTCTCATGCTCCAACTTTGTCTATACTAATTAACCCTATATTATTCACTTTTTCTTTTGTTCAGCATGCAACGCACACTATAGTCTTTTCACAGCTCACTATAAATGGAAGCAATCAAGGGGTGCATGCATTCATCGCCCAAATCAGGGATTCAGATGGAAACATATGTCGAAACATCCGAATAGCTGATTGTGGTCACAAAACTGGTTTAAATGGAGTTGATAATGGCCGTATTTGGTAATATATGCATTTTCAAAGTTGCACCTGAAAAATGAATTTTATATAAATGAGTGAACTGAGAAACATGGACATCGGTCTTCAGGTTTGATAATGTGAGGATACCCCGGGAGAATTTGTTGAATTCCGTGGCTGATGTTTCAGCAAGTGGTGAATATTTGAGTGCAATAAAAAATGTTGATCAGGTGATTTACTTTTTCAGAGAGATGATGTTCTCTTTGGTCTCCTTGTGGTCTTCTTTATTCCTTTCGGAAAGCTTGTTCACATATCTTTTGTTGTATGTCATTCATGCTCCAGAGGTTTGCTGCTTTCTTAGCTCCTTTGACCTCTGGCCGTGTTACTATTGCTGTTAGTGCTGTTTACATGTCCAAGGTAGTGAGATCATCTATACTTGTGGATTTCACGTTTGTCTGCGTTGTTTATTTTCTGTGCATTTAACACACTCATTCCAAATTTGATATCTTAACTTATCGTGTCATTTATTTGTTTTTAGATTAGCTTGGCCATTGCTATAAGATATGCACTGACAAGGCGGGCATTCTCCATTACACCAAACGGGCCTGAAGTTTTACTGCTTGATTACCCTAGTCATCAACGGCGTCTGTTACCTTTACTTGCAAAGGTGTAAGTCCTCTAATTACAAGCATTTTCATATCTGTTTGATAAGGCCTAAAAAAACAATTCAATTCTTTATGGGGGGAAGCTGAAGCTTAGGTATATTCCTCAATGTAACATGCCTGGTGTTTTTCTAATAAAAAATGTTAAGAGTCAAGAATCTTTAAAACTATGCTCATTATTACAGGAATAGTTAATTTTTTTAATAAAAGTTCAGAGGTTATTTTCCCATGTGGATATCCTAGTTTATAACTATTTAGTGGATATAAATGGGACCTAGATAATACGCTTTTATGTTCATTTCTTTACCCTTTTTTACAGATATGCGATGAGTTTTGCCGCTAATGATCTCAAAATGATGTATGTCAAAAGAACACCCAGTTCAAACAAAGCAATTCATATAATTTCTAGTGCTTACAAGGCTACTTTTACTTGGAATAATATGCGTACTCTCCAGGTAAGTTTTTCCCTGTGGTTTGATAGATAATATTATATGTTTGCCCTATCTAATGTTCTGTTAATGCTTGAAATAGGAATGTCGTGAAGCCTGCGGAGGCCAAGGAGTTAAATCTGAAAATCGTGTTGGTCATTTCATGGGTGAATTTGATGTGCAATCAACATTTGAGGGGGACAACAATGTTCTGATGCAGCAGGTAAAATGAGTATTCTGTTAAATATGAAACTTGAATGATAATTAAGCACAACATCTTTAAATTCAAACCTAAGAGATATGATGAGCTGGTTGCAATGCGCAAAACATTAATTGGATCCTGACAAGTTTGTTAGTTTATGTACATTTGACTTTTAAGCGGTAGTAATAATAACTATTAAGAAATAGTTATACGGAATCCAACTTAGGACACTAGCTGGGCCTTCATCAATAGACTTTTGGGTTGATTGATTTCTGAAAATAGTATTTAGGCCTTTTTGTTCAGGTGTTAGAATTTTGATTTTTGTCACCTTTAATTTTTATTAATTGAGATTTTTGCAAAAATAGTATTGGTTACTGTATCCTTTGTCAGACTTGACCCCTAAAGAAATTTCATATGAATGATTGTGTTAGAGACAAAGAGGGTGTAATGGTAACGTTACCTTTTGACCTTCAGGTCAGGAGTTCAAATACTAGCGGTAGAAACAGCCCTGCTTGCGGGGGTTAGACTGCTATTCTATCCTCCGCAGACCCTGCATAGAGGGAGCCTCATGTGCCCGTGCCCTTCTATTGTGTCAGAGACAAAACCTGTTTTTATGATATTTGATGACATGTAACAGTAATTTTAAAGAACACTTTTGTTTTAATTGTATAGTTACCTTGGGCCTCTATAACAGACCATTTTCCTTTTCTTATATAGGATAACTTTTTTAGAATAGACTTTCTGACTACTGATTTTTTGCTTGCTCACTTGAAGACTTGGAAGTAGCATGAAAATTCATGTCAAATTTAGGCATTCGTTCTCTCCATTTTATTGAATATAAATGGTTTGTTCACGGGTTGTTCATTTCACTTCAGATATGCAAGGCACTCTTTGCAGAATACGTAGCTTGTCAGAAGAAAAACAAACCGTTCAGTGGTTTGGGATTAGAGCACATGAACAAACCTTTGCCTGTTATCCCATCTCAGCTAACAAGTTCAACCGTTAGGAGTAGTGAATTTCAGGTAATCATTTTATTATACCTGTTGACATTTGGAGAAGCCATATAGAAGCACCTATCTGTTTCTTACCTTACGTCTCACTCAGATTGACCTGTTCCACCTAAGAGAGAGAGACCTATTGAGGCGTTTTTCTGAAGAGGTCTCAGAACATCAATCTCGTGGAGAAAGCAAAGAGTCTGCCTTCATTCTAGTGAGGAGTCTTCTTTGTTTTGTTAATTTCTCCTTCCATCTTTTCATTGTCTTACAGTTTGGAACACTTTTTATTCCAGAGCTATCAGCTAGCAGAAGACTTGGGCAGAGCTTTTTCAGAACGAGCAATACTGAAAACGTTCATGGATGCCGAGTCAACTTTACCAGCTGGTTCATTGAAGGTAAATCATATTATTACTTGCTGCATATTCTTGCTATAGACGAGTACTAGTAAAGCTCTCTTTGTAACACATTTTACCAATATTTTTAAAAACGGATCATACGTTAAACTGGTCGAACTAGACATGAAGCAATATATATAAAATTAAAAATACAAAAAATAATATTAAAAAATATAATTCCACAATCTTATGGTGCTAAAAAAGAAAATAAAACATAAATTTATGGGTTATTAGCATTTAAAATAATATAAAAGTTTAAATAAAATGTGTATCATACTTAAATTGAAATTTCAATAATGTGCATCAATATCTATTAATGGTAACAAGTAGAAAAAAAAGACTAATATTTTAGGTTGATCTGTATTTAAAAAAAACAAAAAAGTTAAAAATTGTAATTTAACGGTTTTCACCGTTTTATATTAGTTTCACCATTTTGCTACCGGTCTTTGTGCATCAGTTGTTTTGCATCGCAACGGAACAAGATAAGGGGTCTGCTCTTAAGTCAAATTGGTCCAGCTTTTGAGAACCTTGCTTTTTACTATTTGTTGACCTTTATTAGAAATTTCAAAATCATAAGTTGGCCTTATTAATTAAGAAGTGGAATCCACACAATTTTGTGAGGTTGAATAAGACCTTGTTTGGATAAGTTTTTCTATAAGAATTTATTGGAAAAAAGTAAGGAAAAAATAATCTTTTCCAGAAGTTAAAATTATTTTATTTAAAAGTTAAATAAGTTTTTTGGAAACATTAAGTGATTGTAATTTTTAGTTTATGGGATAAATTTATTTGTAATTTTCTTTTCTGATAAATTTTGTTAGGAAGACTTTTCCAAATAGGATTCAAATTTTAGTCTTCAATAAAGAGTATATTCAAAAGAGTATGTTGTAGAGAGTATGTTGTTAGCATTTTTGTCCTGCTATACAGTGTCTTGTCTTTCGTGTTCAATTATTTGTAGGGTAAGTGTCTAACAGATCCATTTATTGATTTATTTACTTTTATTTACCTTTGTAGAATGTGTTGAGTCAATTGAGATCGTTGTATGCTGTGATAAGTGTGGATGAAGATGCTACCTTTCTTCGATACGGATACCTGTCAACAGAGAATGCTTCAGCAGTAAGGAAAGAAGTGCCAAAACTCTGCGCTGAACTTCGACCACATGCACTTGCCTTGGTCAGTTCCTTTGGTATTCCTGATGCTTTTTTGAGCCCTATAGCATATAATTGGGTTGATTCAAATTCTTGGTCCTCTCAACTTTAGCAAGCTTATGCAAAATTCTGCATAATATTTATGTTACTCTATGTATTGCTAAACAGTAACGACAAAAAAACGTGGTTACATAAGATTCGTTGAATAATAAGTTAAAGAACAAAATAAAAGTTGGGATCTGACGGAAATCAATGTCAGATCATTCGGATTGAGTTTCATCAATAATTTCTGTACCATTTAGTAAATAACTGTTAGACATTGGAATCTGATCAATGTACCTCAATTACGCTTTTATATTTTACAGAATCATAAAATGCAATGCCTTCAATATTTCTTATTAAAATACCTTTTAAGTGCTTGAACTTTTGTCATACGTTGAGTAAAAGTTAGTTTATTTCACTGTTGAGGAGGTCTTTGTGACCTCACACTCAATAGACAGTACAACAGTAATGTGAAAGGCTAATTATAGCAACTGGTATAGGGTTTTTATCCCATTTTTACAGACCCGAATACTCTAATTATAATCTTATCGTGGATAAACATTTTAGAAACCATTCATTTATACTGTTGTTAAAAGACAAAATAAGTCTTGTGAAAAAGGTACACAATACTCACTACCAAATGACTTTTGGTATACTCAACGGGAAACATTTTACTTATAATGAAGAAATATTATTTTTAGATATTCAATTTTAACTTATTATCATGCTTTTAATGATTCACTTGGCACATTGTTATTCTTAAAAATAAAGAGAGATTGACTGTAAACTTTGTCAAACTTGGACAAAATGATCAATATGAAAACACTTAATACATAAATTATTTCAAAGGTATAGACTATATTCCAGAAATATCAGACATATTTTCACTTGTTCAACTATTATTACTATGGATAAACCTCTATAAGAGACTTGAAACCTAGAACTGGAGTTATCTTGTAGTTATTGAACCCTGCAGAAAAAAACAATTTAGCCCAGTCTCTCTCATTTCTCTCTTTTCCACTAACCATCACCATCATCTCCATATCGTAGTAGAGTTTTGGTTGATCTAGTTTATTGTCTCCTTTCACATTTCCCATCACCACATCTATGATAATCACTTTTCCTTTATCTTTGTTTGCGATTGCCTCCTTACATCTCTTCAGGATTTTCAAGCATTCCTCATCGTTCCAGTCATGCATTATAGTCTACATGACAATTCAAATTACAGTGACATTAATATTAATTTTCTATTTAGTAAAAACAACATGATCAACAAGTCACAAACACAAGTTGTTTATCCAATAAGAAGTCTTCTAATTACAAATAAGAATTATTATCAATCAACTTAGACCCTAGGCAGTAAGAACATGATGATGTGCTAAAGGTGTAGTAAGAAGATAGTTAATATAAGTAGATACTATTTACCTTCAACATGATGGAATCAGCAGAAGGGATTGCTTCAAACATGTCCCCTGCAACATATTCTATGTTCTCCGTTCCTTGCAAGCCCTGAACAACATGTGGGAGATCAAAAACTGTGCACTTCAAGTGTGGAAATGACTTGACGATGGCCTTAGCCATAGTTCCTGTTCCTCCCCCAACATCAACCAAAGACTCTAATCCTTCCAACACTTCCTTGCACTTCTCAATCACCACACTGGAAATCAATCGAGTGTCATTAGTCATGGCATCATTGAAAAGGTGATTGAGTTTGGGCTCCCGGCTAGCATAATCCCAGAAAGTCATCCCATATTGTGTGTGAAATGGTGTAGGGTCATCATTTGTGAACCAAGTGGAGAATTGAAACCATGGATTGACCAAAATTGGATCAAGTATGGCTTGTGGCAGAGATGTCATACAAAAGGGATGGTCCTTAAGGAGTAGTCTAGATGCATCAGTTAGCACATAACTCACTTCTTGCTCATTATCAGTGACATTGTGTTGAGAGAAAAAACCAGAATGGATCAAAATTTGCATCAAGCGGGAAATGAAGCAAGTCTTGGAAGGGTGAATTGGAAGTGAAGCAACGAGTTGTGAGAGTGGCATAGGTTGGCCATACTTGTGTATGACATCAGGTATGCACAAATCAATTGCACATTTAAGGGACATAGAGTTTATGAAACTAAAAGCTTGGTTAAATATGTGGGTCTGAGCTCGAAGTAGTTTGGAAGAATGATCTTCATTATCAAAATCCATATTTTGCTATCTCAATGCTAGATTTGTGATTAGCAACCTCACTATTGGTGGATTTATAATCCCGGCATGTGCACTATGGCTGTACTAAAATAACAATATAATATACCATGCCTTAGATTGCTGCAGATTCTGCAGACATCTTCATATCTTACTGATATTGCCCAAAACTATATAATATTAATCCTCATTTTTCTTATTTCTAACAATCTGCACGTTTTTTCTAGTTAGAAATTTCATAAATTTATTTATTTATTTTATTTTGTTGCTTTATGATAAGCTTGCCAAAATCTTATTGTAAAACATATTTAAAGCTTTTCGTTAATAATAATAAAGTAAAATTAAGATAAGAACAAACTAGGTGATCATTCACTCAAATTTCTTTATTCAACCAAATCCAGAAGTATCTTCGTGGTCCATTGCCACTATGATATGTCTAAACCTGCTCTGCCATATTCCTTTTATTATTTCCCCATCATGAACTTTCATCAACCCAAATTATTTGGTTCTATTTATCCCAAATATACTGTCGGTGTTTTTTTTTTTTTTTCAAAACCTTTTTTAATATCTAACTAAGTTTTTGAAGAAAATATCACAGAGAATAAGTAAATTTAAGTATTATCACATGACGAAAAATATATCAATAGCTATTCATATAGTGTTCTAACATTTGTTTTTATTTGTAGAGAATAAGTAAATTAAGAGAAAAAAAAAGAGAGAAAGAAATGAGTAGAAGTAAAAATTGATTGGTTAACAAGAAATGAAAAAAAAAAATATAAAAATAAATAAAGTAAAGGGTTCTTATTATTTATTATTAATTTTAATAAAAACATTAACTTTTACTAATTATAATAAAAATATGAAATCCTGCACACAAAAAGAAAAAGAAGTGATAATTCCACTCATTTTTTTCAAGCATTTCCACTCGTATTAAAAGAAGAAATTAACAGTATCTTAGTTTCAGAGCATCTTCCCTTTTATTCCACTCTTTTATCTGCAACCCGATTATTCTTCTCACTTCTTCATACTTTTGAACCGTGCATGTTCTTATCCTGAGACAAAATTTTCTTCGTATTATCTCTTCTGCTCTTACATTTTATAATAACTCATCACTTTAGAATTAGAAAAAAAAAAACTAGAATACATTTTTATCATATATGTATGTATATCCTAGGTTTATGTTTTGTCTGTTCTTTTCAAATTTACGACGGAGATGAATATGGTTATATTTTGATGGAAAGTGAGCCACACATCGATGTGGTTCTAAGGAACGTCAAAAGTCAAGATCGGAGTTAAGAGCTTTTAGTGAAGAAAAATACATTTTAATTTTAGGTTTCCAGACATGTTTATTTTTTGTTATATATATTTTGATTTTTTTTTTCCTAAACTTAATTATTTTGTTAATTTTTGAATGAATGTGTAAGTATATGTGTATGTTGCAAAACATTTAAATCTTTTGGAAGATATTCATACAAAACACCATTTTGGTAAAAAAAAAATTATTTTTTATCCATTAGGGACCATGGAGTATCATATTATCATGAACTAGTTTGAAACATTTAATGGTGCAATCCAACACACGTGATGCTTTTTCTCTATCAAACCATACTAATATTTTTTTTATATATAATTTGTTATAAAAAAATCCAAGCAAGTATTAATTATTAATCTAAAATAATTGAGTTGAAGAAGCTTAAGAAAATACCTCAATGGCGAAATCTTCGCGAAGATTCTGGACTACGATATTAAGTACTTGTAATTTTTTCCTTTTACTTTTGTGGAACCTTGGTTCTGGAGGAGAACATGTTCTTGTCAAACAAGAAAGATGCGCTGATGAAATACGTTCGTCGATCACACGCACCCAACAGAGGTACCAAATTCGCTTCACTGTTATCAACTTCGTCGTTCACTTTCTAATCTCGAGAGATGGTGGTGCTTCCCGTGGTGAAGCTAGCAACACTCGCTCTCAAAACCGCGTGCAAACCAATCGCCAACAGGCTCAAGAAGGAGGCCGGCTACCACCCCAAGTTTCGCAGCGTCATCATCGCCATTGCCCAGGTCCTACTTTCCTTTCACCGACTCGCAAGTGTCTTATTTGCGTTTTTCACACTCACCCGTGTGTTTTTCTTTGCTGTGTGTGACCCTGGTTCTTCTGTGCCTCAGGCCAATCACAGATTGACGACGAGAGTACAGAGGAGAATTTACGGTCATGCCACTGATGTTGCAATCCGTCCTTTGAACGAGGAGAAGGCTGTGCAAGCTGCTGCTGATTTGCTTGGCGAAATCTTTGTGTTCTCGGTAATGACAACTCGACATTCTCCTATTTGTTATTGTGCTTCATACCAGTATTATCATGTTCATTATGTTTGTCATGAATTGCCTTCAACCTGTTTGTGTGTTTTACTGTTTTGATCACTGAATGCTGGTAGAAAGAAATCCCACTTTGACATTGATATAGCTAAAATAGCGTGTATATGTGGGGGACAAAGCATGGGATATTCTTGGATAAGCTTTTTCATAAATGAGAAACAATAAAAAGAACAAAAATGAGATAAATTTATCCATACACTGAAATTAACTTATACATAAGTTAAGAAAATAAACAGGAGAAACTAGTACGAGAGATTTTTAAAAACTAATTTATATATGTTAATTTTACTTTTTGGAGTACCAAGTTTTGTTTTTCTTTCTTATATTGTTCTTCTATAAGTTTTCATGAGAAATATATAGAAACATACTCTTAGATCATGAATTAGCTTTTTAATTGAGTTATGTTTAAGTCAAAATTATAAGATAGTGCCAAAGCTTATCTTTGTGGTTGTTGTTGGGCCTATCGGGCTATTATCAAACCACTTGCATATGTGTAATTTTTCAATTTCATGTTTGCAATATATAGTCTATATATATATATATATATTGGTTTTTAGTTTCTTCCTTGAACTAATTTGGTTTTACCAAAGATCGAACTCGGTAGTGTCAGAACGATTTAGGTTTAGCACATTAAACACTTATTCTCAACTCTTTGGTTTTGGTATAGTATTTATGAGTGAGGGACAACCCTTACCCCATTAGGTAAATTTTTTGGGTTTGAGTCTTGTTGAAGTGGTGTGACCTTACCTATGATATTGATAGTGAGTTAAATACTTCTTTGGTTCCATCAAAATCATAATGATATCTCGTGATTATTTTAGAAGTGTGTGCCCGTCTTTCTTTTAGATGACAATGTCATCCCTGTGCTCAGTAGAATAAATATTTTGCCCTGAACATGAGTAAATGACACCTATGTCTCAGTAACTTGAAGAGGTGTCACGATCATGTTTGACTCTCTATTCACTTTCTAGGCACCATCTGTCACTTGGATGCGGCCATTTTTTTCTAAGGACTCTTGGTCGTGTTTTAAATAATTTATTGTATTGTTAGATATAAAAGAAGAATCATTCACATGCCTTCTTGTAATAATTTAAGCTTTGGGATGCGTAGTTTGCAAGATGGTTTTGGACTCTTTATGATCATATTGTTTAGAGCCCAATCCTTGTTGTCATGATGTTCTTCTAAGTGATAATTAAATTTTAGCAGAAGTAACGCTGGCCTGAGCATTGTTCAGGCTTCAAGTTCAAAAGGCTTTTACGTGTGAGGTTATGTTAGATAGAAAGCTATTTATGGGCCTTCACCCACCCAACAGCTTAAGATTATAGAATAGTTGGTTAATGACAACTATAATTGTATTACTTGTTGTCTTCCAACTAATTAAGTGGAGGCTGAAAATGGCTTGATATCTCTAACTTGTGAAATACCGTGAATTCTTATATTTTATTTGAATAAAAGTAAGCTGGATCAATATTGAAGAACGTGTACAAATGACACTTTTGTTCATTAAACTGACTGACCCTTTAGATATTGTTTGAAATTTTTTCCTTTAAAATGACCGAAGGAATATCTTGTTTAATAGCAGAGTTGGTTCATCTATTGTGTAGGTTAGGTTCTTATGGACTTCCCTTGTCCAACAGAAGAGAAGAAACAGATTTAGCCAGAACATAAGACTCCAATTATATTATTTTAGGGTGTAAAAAGTTCTCTATATTTAAAGTTGTGGTGATTTAAAAAAAAATATTATAGGCTTTGTATTTATCAACCATGAAATATTTGTACGGATTATAAAAATTCAGGATTAACGTAGACCATATGAACATTATGTCTTGCTAACCATGTGAACATGGATGACTTTAAATCCCATTTTATTTGTGTTTTTAATTTGAATATTGCAAAAATATATGTTACGAAGTTCTTTCCATAAATTTTCACTTGCTTACAGGATTAATAAGGTGCTGAGAATTATCCATCTGTGTCATCTATCAATATTTTTTACGCCAGATTGTCTTCCTTCTATTTAGGTTGCAGGAGCTGCTGTCATCTTTGAGGTGCAAAGAAGTTCAAGATCAGAAGCAAGAAAGGAAGAATTACGTAGACAGGAAATACAGGTTGTCTTTCTGCCTTCTCTGTTATGGATTATCTGTTGTGAGGGTGAAAATGAGGGATTTCATTGAAAAAAGTTGGTCTTCATGGAATCATTTATTTTCTCTGAATGCTATGAAGGATGAAACTTTTAAATTTGGATTTATTTCCCTCTCATCTAGGCTATACTTTCACCTACCTTTTTATTTAGTCTTGTTTTCTTCCATTGGAATTGGAGGAAGAAGTTATGGGGGACCAAAAATGATCTAAATCTCAACTATGTACTCAATTCTTTTTGTTACTTTTTACACTTTTTGCAGGCAATAAAGATGATGAATGAAGAGTTGGCTAGAGAAATTGAACTTCTTGCACACAAGCTTGAAGAGCTGGAACAACTTTCTAGAGGACGAGGACTACTTGGCACTCTTAACTTCAGACACACTCATGCCTCTGAAAATAGAAAATCCAATTGATTGTTGCAATTATTAAGCATTGCACACAGATTTTGTTACACAAATCATAGCTCTTCGTTTGGAAAGAAACATAACTGATAAAATGCGCAGAGTTAACTAACCTCACAAGAGAAATATAATAAAATGGTAGAACACATTTAATGCTTGTGGTCTTTTTGAAAATTTCAAAATTTCTAACTAACCTCACAAGAGAAATATAATAAAATGGTAGAACACATTTAATGCTTGTGGTCTTTTTGAAAATTTCAAAATTTCTTTTCCTTGGACGAATGCTACTTACTAACTACAATTTTCAAGGCTTTGGATAATCTACATTTGTTTCCCCCATAATTTTGTTTTTTGTTAATCATTTGTTACTGCTCTGGTGCCTCCTGGTCACTCAAATTGTGTTGTAATTTGGAACAATTTTCTGATATAAAACAAATACAAATCAGATGCAAGTTTAGTTTCCTTGGATTTAAAATACTACATATGGAATATAATAAATATCCTTAAATGAGTTACACTTCATGAAACAATTTATATTAACACTCTGCAATATCTAAGCCACCCAATTAACTTGAAAAAAAAAAAGTGATGTAATTATCATTTAACTAACGAATACATATAAGTTTTTATTGTTTTTTACTTCGTTTTTATATCTATGTTTTTATTTTATTGATGAAGCTACATTTAACCATTTCATAAATTTAAAGTATCTTTCTTATGTATTAAATATATTTTGTAAATGTAAATATTATTTCTAGAATTTGAGATGAGTGTAGAAATAAGAAAGATTTCATTTTCCCAGTATTTGGTGTTAGGTTAATTTGACTCTTCTATTTTAATTGGTGGGTAAGTCAAAACTTATGGATATGGGATGTTAATATCAGGCCATTGTCGCTAACACGATATTGCTATAGTTGTTTAATTTGTTTGGTTAATGAAAATGAATTTGTTTTGAGACGAGGAAAAAAAAACTTTTAAATTCTTCAAAAATAGAGCAAGATGATGATAAAAAACCTACTTAATATTTTTTATTTTTTTAAATAAATGAGAGAGAAAAACCCAAACCCTATTTAACTGAATGTTGATATTCAATTTCTATTAAGGTTTAGATATAAATGATTAAGCTTGTGTAAAGTGAAAAATAGAATAATTTAGATTAAAAAAATCATAAATTAATAATTTAGAAAAATACTTTTAATATAAATTTAATAAAAATAGATGTAAATATAAAATTGAGATATAATTTATTATAAAATAATTATTTTATAAAATTTTAAATAATATAAAAAAATATTTCAAAAAATAATTAAATATAGATAATTTTTTTTCACAATCCAATTATATATCTATATATAAATTCTAAATAAAAAATAAAAATTACATATCAAATTAAGAAATATAGAAAATAAATAAAAATTTATTAGTTCAATAATGGGCATTTATATGACCATAGAGGACAACAATATCATTTTGTGTATTAGGGTTAACTTTCAAACATTTTTGTTCTCTCATTTAAAGGTAATAAAATAATTTTATTGTGTATCTCACATATACATAAATGCAAAACTTTTCAAGTCCATGTATCCAAACTAACACTTTCCATCATTTTCATCTACTAATTTCTCTGTCAATAGTGCAATAATGAAAACAAACAAGAGTTAATAGAGTAGAGAAACACATTTGATTCTTAATGAAAAATAATTAAAATATGATAAATGATGTAGACGCTTCTTGGCAAATGTATTATCCTTTAAGAAATAAGAGGAGGATTTTTTTTTGTCAAAAAAATCCATAATAAAAGGGCAAAAGGCTATACTATTTTATTTATCTATAAATTTTTTTTTACTAATTTTAATAAATTTTTATAGTTTTGCCGAAATTGGATTCTTTCTATTTTTTATAAATAAATTTGCTTAAAAAGTTTTCCTAACTTATTATTTTTTATCAACCTTGTACACTTGCTCGCAAGAAATAAATATAATAATAATAATAATAATATAATACAATACTTATATTTTATATTAATTTATAAAAATAATATACAACATTATATATAATATTTAATATATAATATATAAGGAGACGTTATTTTGTTGTTTCTTAACCTAATCTTAATTGATGATAAAAAAAATATTAGACTAATAGAATACAATAGACGATCAAATAATATTTACAGAACATACAAATTATTTTATTTATTGTTTTTTAACCAAATTTTAATATAAAAATTTGAAAATGAAAAATAGAATAAAATAATCATATTATATTAAGAGACTAGTAAACTAAGTAACCGATTATAAGAAAATGTAAGTAATTATTTTGTCTTATTCTATTGTCATCTACCCTAAACATTAGTAATTGTGATTGGGAAAATCATTGTCACGCACGTTAGAAGGAAAAGAGAGAAAAGGCACAGAGCAAAAATTCTTGCTTCTGATTGAAGTTTCCAACGTGCACAAAATCACGCCATTATTAATAATTATTAATTATAGTAATAATGATAATAATTATCAGCACAAAAAAAAATCCTGCAAAATTCAGAGTAGAAAAGTAAGGGCTTCTTCCATTTCAAGAATTGGCTTCTCTGAGTCTCTCTTTGTGAGCTGATCCCAGTGGAGCCGTCACCTACCGCCACGCTTACCTTTTCTACGTGATCGTTTGCAACCCATTACCCCCTTCTCTCCAATTCAAGGCCAAAGGTAAAATACCCATCAAGCTAATTTCGGTTTAAGTTCAACTTAGATGTGTAAAGCCCCAAACTTGGCCAATTGGGGTGCTGCTTTTCATTTGGTTGCACCACAATTTTGAATTTTTTGTGTCACTGCTTTTTTTATTTTGTTGAAGAGTTTTATTGTGGACTGTGGTTGATCAGTGTTATGCATGAAACAAGATTCTGTTATATATGTATATGTTTGTGAAAGAAGTCTGTGTAGGTTAGCCCAATGCTTACGAACTGGATCAACCTAGGTTGGCCTTTTGCATTTATAAGATTTTTCTGATATGTTGTTATTTAATTGTGCGAATTAGTGCCCTACATTGGTTATTTTGTATTACTTGTTCTGGGAAGGTATGATGAGAGAAAGTTCCAAGGGAAAGTGTGGATCCTCTTCTCTTCAGTCCATGAAGGAGAAGGAAAAACACCTGGTGGATAAAATTCAAGGGATTTTCAACAATCTTCAGTGTGCAAGAAAAGACGGCAGGGGTAATGACATTGTGATCTTTGAGGAGCAGATGCATCAGTTGCTCCGCGAGTGGAAGGCAGAACTGGAGTCTCCAGCCACCTCCTTAGCTGTATGTATTTAGATTTTTGGTTATGGCTGTTTATAATGTCTGTTCTTTCTTTGTTCATCTCAAAAAAGAGTTGATGTTTGTTGTAAAATATGCTGGCAATGACATTCTGAAGGATGGAAGCTTTGATTCGTTTACCAGCGAACTAGCCCAACTGTTGCAAGTGATTGAGGAGAAAGATGATGCAACTAGTCCATTAACTAAACCTGGGCCATTGAAGACTGAGCTCCAAACAAGCAACATTAGTGACAACAATTTTCAGTTTTTTCAAGACGTAAGTTTCTTTCACTAGTGCCGGAGAGTCATTTTTATATTTGTGGTTTGGTTTGGTGCCTTACCCTATTCACTACCTGCACTACTTTTTTTATTGTACATGCTGGCTGTATGCTTTTGATATAATTTCTTACGGTTAAAGATTAAAAATATGAGATATGGAATGTGTATTGTTAATCTATAAAAGTCTCTGCTGAATGACCTAACCATATGGAAAAATTTCCAAGGTCAGGTGAAGCTTGTGTTTTCTGAGTTTGAAATTTGAATAAGGAAAAAGATTATATGTTTAACTCTGGCGGATTTGGTCATATAATACCGATACATGACATGTTCATGGCCTTAATTAATTGGAAGTGTTGACTTCAAATAGTTCAAGTGCTTTTCTTGGTGTTAGATAGTAAACAAAAAACATCTATGAGAAATCTTGAAGTTATAAAACTCATTGGTTAAGATATTATTCCAAATTTTGTTTGTGTGGAAATTGAACAAGAGTCCAATACCATAACGCTACCCATATGGTATCGCTTGAGCCCAAGTGTTAGGAACACCAAGTCATCTAGTTACTTGATGTAAGTCAAACATGCAGCCTCGTTTAAATTTATATTTCCAGGTTGATTCCAACGTGTTAAACTTCATTGGTTGAGGGAGAATTACAAAAAGTGAGCCCTTACAAAATATGTTTACAACAAATTGGTCAATACTTGAGTGGGTTGTTTTTCCTAAATGGAAATATGTTTACAACAAATTCTTCTTTTTTAATTTTCTCACAAAAAAAAAAAAAAAAAACAACTGATGCACATGTATGAAGAGATAGAATATGCATGAACTAAATGATCTTTTCTGTTTAATAATATTTTTGTGCTTTACTGATTAGTCTTCAATTTTCTCGTTTTTCTTGAAGTGATAATAATTGGCACTTGGTATCTTGCAGAAGCATTTTGATGATAACCAACCTCTAGGTCATAATTTTGAAGGCTCTGCTTCAACTCTGTACAACAATGCTTTTAATAACTCAGATATGGCACAGTTGGATTTTCATCCATTCAGTTTAAATCAAGATATGAATCACAACCCAGTAGGTCACAACTCTGATTTGATTGGTCAGTTGGATGTATATCAGGACCTCAGGCACAACACAGAAATAAAAAACTCAGAATCAACTCAATTTAGTTTAGAAGGTTTTGATTGTAGCCAATTCTTTGGAGCTGAGGACACTGTGCAGCATGGAGAAAACATTATACCAAACATTCTTCCAAATATTTGCCCTCCACCTTCTGCCTTCTTAGCCCCAAAATGTGCCCTGTGGGACTGTTTCAGACCTGCTCAAGGGGTAGAATGGTGTCAGAATTACTGTAGCAGTTGCCATGAGCTATTGGCAAATAATGAGGGTCTGCCTGGCATGACTCCAATTTTGCGACCTGGGGGCATTGGTGTAAAAGATGGTCCTTTGTTTGCTGCTGTTCTTGCTAAGACACAGGGCAAGGAAGTGGGCATCCCTAGTTGTGAAGGCGCTGCATCAACTAAATCCCCCTGGAATGCTCCAGGTGAGTACATAAGGAGTTTATTACCTCTCTGTTGCATCTGACTACTTAATTTAGGATAAAGCATACATACATTGATAGTGTAAAAGTTTTCTTACGTTGTTATCCAATCAGAGACTGTGATGTGTGGTAAGTTTGTTGAATTTATAATAACTATCTTAGAATTATGTTAAGAATAATTTGGTTGATAATGTATAAGTTTTTACATTGACTGTGTACGAATTAAACTCTTAATTTTGTTGAATTTTTCAATAAATCTTTGCAAATTCTATCAATTGGCTTGTGTAATGAATGTGTTATAGAAGAATTGTTACTGTCCATGGTTTTTGCTTTTTGTCTATATTGTTTAGTTTTGAATTGTTACCTTTTCTCTGGTGCAGAGTTCTTTGATCTTTCTTTTCTTGAGGGTGAAACTGTTAGGGAGTGGCTCTTCTTCGACAAGCCTAGAAGGGCATTTGAAAGTGGTAATAGAAAACAAAGATCACTTCCAGATTACAGCGGTCGCGGTTGGCATGAATCGAGGAAGCAGGTGATGAAAGAACATGGGGGACAAAAGAGGTCCTATTACATGGACCCTCAGCCCCTTTCTTATCTCGAGTGGCATTTGTACGAGTATGAGATCAACAACCATGATGGTTGTGCATTATACAGACTAGAATTAAAGCTTGTGGATAAAAAGAAAAGTCCTAAAGGAAAAGTTACCAAGGAATCTCTTAATGATTTACAGAACAAGATGGGGCAGCTTACTGCTGCTGTTCTATCATGTGATGATGGAGTACCCATCAAGGGAAAAACAAATGCCAAGTCTGAGAATGATGGATCTCCTGAAAAGTAAAATACTCAGTTGGGAGACTTTACCATATGACTGACCAACAATGGAAACTTGTACATATTGGAGGATAAATCACAACATGTGAAAGTTTCATACTTTCCTTGAACAAGGTAAAAGGCAAATGGAATTTTCTTGTGGTAGAAGGTGCTCATAGTTTTGTGCTGAATTTGTCGTTAATTATACTTTTGATATTGGCATTTTTGGAAGTCTACTCATAAGAAACTCGTTATGTGCTTCATAGATTATAAATTAGATCTATGTTATTAGGAAGATTCTGCATACTTTCTGATGGTTCAGTGGGAGTTTCCTTTGTTGGCTACTTGGCTATCACCCAAATTTCTGACATATTCTTAAAACTTAGTAGCATTTTTGTGGTTGTAAATGTTCTCTAATGGTGGGATTATTTTTAACGTATATAACTAGTACAATGCTGCAATTCCATGAGGAATGCAAAATCGAATTTGTGTATAGATATAACATGCATGTCTTTTGCCTTCTGTTGAATCAGACATCACTGCTCAGTTTTTAATGCATGTTTGGTTTTAAGTTTGGAACATCCCAAAACAGCTTTAGGCAAAAGTTGGTCTCTTGTGCATTTAACCTGCAAACTCCTGGGAATTACTATTTTGAAGGAAAACGTGTTATTAAGAGAACAATCTTTCACATTTTCTTCTCTCCATCTTTTTTTTTTTTTTTTTCACCTTGTTTTCTCTCTACTGTTGACCTTTGCCAAAATTCTCCTATTTTCAATCATTTTTCTATGTATCAACCCAAAAAAATAATTTGGTTTGGTGATAAAATAGTTCAGATCAGTTCATTGTTGAATAGTAGGTTCAAATTTGATAACAAACTGTTTTTCAATTTGGTTTGAAAAAACTATGTCCAGTTTGGGCAAATTATTTTTCAAATAACTCAAATTATTCTCTGCCACAATACAATTGGCAATTTCTACATAGCTGCCATGTTTAGGCATTCAAAGAAAAATTCTCCATTGGTCGCATCTCCAAAAATTTTCAATGCCACAACATAATCTTCTACATGGCGAAACCAAGTCCAAAGCTCAATAACATCATATTTCATATTTCAAGCTCTAATCAAATAGATCTTTCTTTAACAAGTAATTACTTGTTAAGTGTGTGACCTCCCTTTTTTATATTTTAATATATATTCTAATTAATAATTTAATTATATTTTGAGAGTAAATTATTTTTTATTAATTTTTGACAAAAGTAAAATATTAGATAAATATTTATATATATATATAATTTATAATTTTATAGTATTTTCATGTAAAAAAAATGTTAAAGTTCCTTTAAAAATATTAAATTATCAATAATATTTATGTATCTTATAAAAACTTACTTGTTAAATAATCATAATTATAAAATAGATAAATAGAATAAGATTATGAATATCTTACTAAACAATTATAATTATGAATAAAATAAATAAGATGATAGATGTTTCAAATTTTTTTACTTTAATAATTACTAAAAAAAATATATACTAAATTAAATTAGAAGTCATTCTACAATTTTTTATTATTTTCTTTCTCTTTTCCTTCTTTTATTCTTCTCTTTCTACTTTTCCTTTGTCTGCTTCTCTTTTTCCTTTTTTTTTTCACCCATATAAGTCTTCATTATACTAAATTGATTTTACTTATTTTTTTAACCATTAATTATATGCTGATCTCTTCCTAGAATAGATAAACCTCTTGTCTTCTTGTATTTTTAAAATAATTTTTATAAATAAGTAAATAAATATTTTATTATAAAAATATTTAAATTTATTTAAAAATATTATAATTTAATATATTATACTTGAAAAATATATTATATGCTAAATTTTGAAGTGTGAAAAAAATAAACTTATTAATTAAACAATTATTATTTACATGTCCTAGTTTCACACACACACATATATATATATATATATATATATATATATATATATATATATTTTTTTTTAAATACTGTTCAGATTTTATTTTTTCTTATCATCACTCTTCGTCTTAATTTTTTTTTCATCACTTTATTTTTCTTTGTAGCTATTAATTAACATTTGGTGTCAACCCAATTTATTTTCTTGACCATTTACTTGTTGAATGCTATATCTCTTAATTTTTCTTTTGCTTAAAAATATCAACTTATCTCAGAGGACCTGCTTAGGTGAGGCATTGCAAATTTTGTAATCTATATAAGTCATTTATGATTTGATCTCAAAACCTTAAATAATTATAAAATATATTTATAATTTATATTAGTCATTTATGATCTGATCTCAAAAACTTAAATGATTATGAAATATATCTAATTTCTTACCCTTTTATACTTTTTTATATTTATTTATTATTATATAATATATATATATTATTGGATCTCTTCCTATAATAATCCATTGTTATTTTCTGTTTATTTTTATCTTTTTCAGTTTTTTAATCATTACTAAAATTTAGTCATTAACTTTAAGCTTTATACATTAATTATTGAATGTAACATGTTTAACGTGACATCAATTTGTAAAGATTAGGGCAATAAAGATCAAAGTTTACATGTTGAATTCTACTACTCGTACGAGTTTGAGATTACCATATATGCTTCCACATAGAAGCTTTTAACACATGACAACTCCACACACATGAAAACTTATTTGGCTCGTAACACATCAAAAGAAAGAAAATTCCACACATAAGAAAATTTTGATTTGACCTTAACTTTAGGTTCCATCATGTAAATTAGTTACCATGATCAAATGCAACCATCATTACTCTACAAGTCAAACTCCTTTATCAACAATCTCTTGGAGCCTCATGCAGAAGTTGTCAACATAAGAGGACTCCAAATCTTTGTCAAGCAGTGTCTCTCTGAGCCTAGCATGATTATCCCTCACCTTTTTGCTAGTTTCATTCTCCTGATCCATTACAATGCTCACAGCTGTGCACACACTCTCCTTTGTGTACTTTCCATCCTCACCTTTCTCCACTTCCACACCAACCTCCAAGTTGTTCGCCATCATCCTTGCATTCAGGATCTGGTCACCAACGTTAGGCAGTAGCACCAACTGACACTTGTTCACCAGTGCCTCAGACAAAGATCCTGACCCACAATGTGTGATGAAGCAACCTACAGAAGGGTGTGCCAGAATCAACTGCTGCAGAACCCACCCTCCATACACAAACCCTCTACCTTGAATCTTCTCTTCAAACCCTTCAGGCATTGCTGATTCCACTGTCTCAAACCCTACCGGAGGCTTCACTGCTGCCAAGAATGGCATGCCAGTGAGCTCAAGGCCAAGCATCAACTCTTGGAACTGATCTGGCCTCAAAGTGCATTCACTCCCAAAACAACAATAAACCACAGAGCCTGGTTCAAACCCTCCAAGCCATGTGGAGAATTTCTCCTCCAATTCAGTGGTTGGTGGCTCTAGAATAACTGGACCACTTGCAAGCACAGGCTTGTTAAACTGGTTTCCAATGAATTCAAGATACGGCCCTTCAATTTCTCTGCATGTTCTGTATGCCAAGGCATCAGCTTCATTCAGTGCAATGAATTGGCGATCGTAGAAGAGAACACCGCTCCCATATTGCTCCTTTCTTTTCGCAGCAAATGCACGAGCCTCGTGAGCATGAAGCTTGATGGATGAGTCAGGGTACCTATCTTGCATTGATGCATTATGCGTGTTAGATAATTGAAAAACAATGTTTTCATAGTTTTTATATTGTAGATATTTGAAAAATATGTTTCAATTAAACTTAACATGGTGATTTTGAGCCTCAATCTTTAAAAATATTTGGATTTAATTTTTACATAACTTCAAAAAGTACGATGAATTCTTAGAGAAAAAAGATATTGAATCTACATAATTTTTAAATTCTAAAGAACAATTTAATATATGTGAAATTAAAGAGAAGATTTTTTTTTCCTACATATTTCTATGTCTCATGCAGTAGTTGTACAAGATTTTCATAAAAAAGATAAACGTTTTTTGATAGAGTGTTGATGATGAGTAGGGTACCCTTCAGGGGGTTCCATGAGGTCACTTTCTGATAGGTCAGTCCCTTGGTGATATCTGGCTGGTGTGAGAGTGTAACCAACCATCACAGAGCTAGCAGTGCAATAGTGCACAGCCTTGATGCCTAACTTCTTTGTCAAGCTTGGCATCCAATGTGTGAAGTCATAGAAGACAAGGTCAGGTTTGAGGTCAGTAAGAAGGGTTTCAATGTCATGTTTGGTGAGATCCATGGCTGTCATGATGCTTGGTTGCAAAGGGTAAGGGACATCTGCAGTGGTTTGCGCATCAGCGGGAAGCCCTTCAACGTGAGGAACTTTGATGGTAATAAATATGATGAACTCAGGGTGCAAGTTGAATGATTCCAACTTGGCTTGTGCTTTTGGGGGAGTAATGAAAGAGATTCTGTGACCCCTTACGGCTAACTTGTTACATAGGTGGAGGAATGCGGTTTGGTGACCCATGGCTAACCATGGATACATTGCTATGTGCAAAGGACGTGGCTCCATGACTCTGCAAACAGAAAATTGAGAAAGTTAACACCAAAAGAAACTGCAGAGGAGATAAAAGTGGAAAGAGAGTAAGGTTATTGCTAACAATGTGGAGAACAACCGATAGTAGCGGAGATCCTTGTGTTCTTGTTTATAAAATCATGTGTTGAAAACCACTTGTATATATACAACTGGTTGAGAAGGTATGCGTATCCTTATTTTTAATTAGGAAATTGAAATCCCATTTTATTATATTATTATTATTATTATTATTATTATTATGACTAACAGGTGGAAAAAGGTATACATTTTTTTATAATTAATTTTTTAAAAAGTATTTTAAATTTTATTTTTCTTTTAATTTTTAATTTGTTTCTGTTTTTTATATTTTACTTTTTTAAAATATATAAATTATAATAATAATTTTTTCTTTAAATTATAATATTTTTTTATTTTTCTCTCTCATACTAAAAACGATTGTAAAAATCATATATAATTATAGATAGATGGCTACCTTTGAATTAACTATTGAAACATTAGGCGGTGGGTGGTGTTGAACGTACAGTAGGCGTGGGTGGTGTGCCAACCACCGTGTTGTGTTGATGGATATATTTGCATTCATGATATCCCCTCACATGTCACCCATCTACATCTTACTTTGATATGTTTTATTTAATGTTATATATATTTTACAAAATACAAACATACCATGAAATTATATTGTCATGTAGTGAATAAAACTGTAATTAGTTATCAATAGAGTAAACAAGCTTCTCATCTATAATTATATTATCAATTAATATATTCATACTCACTTAACATTTCACCGCATATATTATATGCTCATGCTTCATTTTTTTTATAAAGAATATAAAAGGACTAAAATTTTAAATTAAAATAATATAAATTAAATTAGCAAAGTTGAAATAAAGGCTTAAAAATAGTATTTAATGTCAAAAAATTGGTTTAGGATGTGTTTTTTAAATATCATATTTTGCTATAAGGATATCTTGTTGTTTAAGAAAATTGTATAGTAAAGATATCACTTTGCTGTATTTTTCTCAAGTAAAAGATTTTCAATGAAATAAGACTTTTTTTTTTTTTGATATATTTTGGTTTAAATGAAATAATTTTTGCTCAAAAGCCAAAATTTTGAAAGTTTTTTTTCCAAATTTTTAATTGAACTCTAAATTTAATATTTTATATATACAAATTAAAATCCTTAAAATAAAAAATTAAAAAAATAAAAATTTTAAAAATCTATAAAAAAATAAACAAGATCAAATTATAAAATTTTATTTTTATTATAACATAAGAAAATTTATAAAATAAGAATTAGAAAAATCTATAAAAAATAAACAAGATCAAATTCCAAAAATTTATTTTTATTATAATATGAAAAATCACACATATATATAACTTAGAATATTAAAATGTATATTATAAATTTAAAAATAAAATGTTATTATATGTATAAAAAAATATAGTGTTGTGAGGAATATCATATAATATTATTATACGTCAGTTATATATATATATATATATATATATATATATATATATATATATATATATATATATATATGAATGATGTATATATATATATGAATGATGTATTAAAAAATTAATATAATGATTTTTAATATAAAATACTTAATATATTAAATTTGGGATTTTGAAGAAGATATGATAATTAATAAGATTCACGTAGAAAAAAATATCAAATGTTAAAAATTAAATGAGATTTTATGATTTAATTTGTAATGTAAAAAATAAAATAAAATTATATCTAATAAGTCTTAAAATTATATTTAATAAGTTTATATGAGAAAACGTATTCTAAATATGTACTTATGTTAGGAAGATTTATTTAAAAAAATTAGTGTGATAAATTAAATGTTTGAGTCTAAATTCAATTTATGTAAATATTCGAAAAATAGAAGTAGGTGTGTAATTTTGAGTGTTAATATATAGTGAAATAAGATGTAGCTATGAGAAATTAAACACTTAGTTTATTATACGTAACTTTATCCCCTTGACTTTCTGGTCTATTTATCTGAATTACAAAATATTATTACACTGAACAAATAAAGACCTTATGTAATATTATATTACTTCTTTTGAAATATTAGACAAGTACCATAAATAGTTAAATATATATGCTTAAATATTTTAATGTTGTTATCATGAGAATAAAATTTTATAATTATAATTTTTTAATAAATTTTAGTATAATAAAAATTATATTGAAAAATTCTTTTAAAATTAATTTGTACCAAACATAACCAAAATTTCTGTTTTATTATGATTAGAAAACATATATATATATATATATATATATATATATATATATATATATACCATTTAAGTTGTTTTTTTTTAATGAATGCATATGTATATTTTTTATATAGAAAAATACAAAAGTGAGAGGTGTGGCGGCGCTGTATGATTCCCAAATTTTATTGTATGGATTGTGTGGACCCCAATTTTAATGCTACCGACAGTTGTGTTAATCTTCTACCTCTCCCCAATTTTTCTAATTCTTTTTTATTTACCAACTATAAAAAAATACTACTTAGATATTAAATATTTGATTTCGTAATTACAAAAAGTATCTTTGAAGTTTTAGAAGTTAAAAAACTTAGCTTTGTATTTGAATTATTTTTTTGAGTTCGAATTGCAATTTTGACCTGATAGCAGAAGCTTCTATGTGTTTTGATTGAAAAATTATTATCCTTTGTTGAATTATTTACAATTTTTAATTATATAAAAATCTTTTCGTAGACCTTGTTTCTCTCTACGCATTATGTGACTATTTACTAGTTATGCAAATAAATACCTTTAATTTATTATTTGATTGGTATAAAAATGTTCTTACTGCATCAATTTCAATTGAATAGACAATCGATATTACCACAAGTTTTGTAACTTTTTTAAGTAAAATGACTTTTTGTGTAGATTATTCTTTTTTTTTCAGTGAAAATGAATAGTCATATAAGAGATTGTTTATGTTAACAATTTATAATATGTTAATCTTTTCTTACTTTTGATAAATCCATTTATCATAAATCAATATTATTATGTAATTTTTATATAATTTTTTTTAATAATAACCGATGTTGTATTATTTTTTTATTATTTTGTGATTTTTTTTTAAATTTCACACTTTTTTTTTCGATTTTTCGTTTTGCACGAGTAAGAGTGGAGATTTTATTCATAGAATAAAATGATTTAATAGAATGAAATTTGAATTTTTATCATGTAAAAAAAGTTATAAATAATTATTATTATAAAATAAATTCGTATTTTATCATCTGTTATTACTCTAAATCTTAAATCTTAAACCTCGTCCCAATCTTGTAATCATAAAAATTATAGACGTTTTTAATTGAATTTGGTTTAATAATTTCATTTATAAGATAGATAATGTCTGACGAAGATTTTGGTAAAATGATAAAAATATATAAAAGATAAAGTTGTCACTAATATTTATTTAAAATTTATTAAAAAAATTAAAAAAATAAAATAGATGATTTACGAAATCAAATTTAAATTTGAGAGTTGATTATATATTATAATTAAATTTAAATTTGATAGTTGATTATTGTAAGTAAAAAGTGTTGACAAATTTTGGGTCATGTATATATATATATGATACATATTTAAATGTGTTAGAGTAATTATTTATTAAGCCAAATAATGAAGTGATCTGAATAAATTAAAGTTTTGGTTAAAGGCCTATGTCATGAAAATATAATTGTGTAGAGACCATAGAGTAATTTCTAATTTGATGAGGGACCAAATTGAAAATACTAAAACTTAAGTAATTAACCTAATTTTGGTTATTTAAAGGGTCATGGTCCCCTTCTGGGATCACACAGACAGAACGTTCTTTCTATCCCCATCAAGAGAGAAAATCAAGAGGGAAAATACAGGTGCTCTTCAGGTGGAAGACCTTAAGATCAAATCAAAAGTGCTCTACAAAGAATATCGTCATTATGACCAATTTAGGTACGCTTTCGCATTTAGTTTATATTATGTTTACAGTATGAGATTATAGATATATGTTTGATCATTAGAATGAATATCATATTCAATTATAGTTTAACCTAACAATTGGTATCAGAGCAACCCATACTTAATTCATGTTTGTATTTGGAAATTACATTTAACAAAATTCAGATTGTGGCTAATTAAGAACCATAATTGGAGAATAATCTCCCATTTTTGTAACCCCTAAATTTAAATTTGGGGGTAAATTCTCAAATTTTAAACCTAGTTTCGAATTTGGGGTAAATTCCCAAATTCCCAAATCAGACGAGATAGGCGTCCTCACTCGCAAGGTACACACATTATCGTAGTTCCTAAGCAGATCCTCTACCATGGCTTTAGTCTTAGAGTAAAAGGAACCGGTGAAATTGGGAGTGTCCAGTTCTTTGAAGCCGATTCAAGATCCGAGAGGATGATCGGAATCGTACTCGAATATGCAACCGGTGGCGTAGTTGAGGAAAATGGAGGCAGCTCTTGGAAACTCAAAAGATTATTCGCTGAAACAATATCTAAAATTCGTAGATAAGTTGCAGATGAAAGCGAAGGAACTAAGTTCAGAAGTGGACTCATTTACCCCATCTGATGTAGAAAGGGTCTTGCGGAGGATGCGCTTGTTCACCTTCAGGTTGCGCTTCAGGGCCGGCATCACGGGCGCGATATCAGTGAGGACCAAGTCCGTTAGGCTCAATAGGAACAGGCCCATGCCCGCCACGCCGCAGCCCGTGCCCAGTTCCACGACTCGTTTGCCTCCGAAGTCCAGGACGCGGGCGTAGGGGTTGTTGTCCGTTGGTGGGGCCCATCGCTCCGCGAATTTGACGAGGACGAGGGAGCAGGGCCACACGGAGGTTCCCACGTTATATCTATTTGCGTTGGTTACTTAAGTGAACTTCAGGATAAAGCAAGCATAAAACATATCTGTTTTGGAAGTGGGCCACCGGCGCAATGATGGTCATAATTAAAAATAATAAATAAAGAGCATATGTTTAAACAAAATTACGAGTGCCTCAATTAGACTCTTATAAATTTTCCATCTTTAAAATTATAAATATTTGGTTCTATTATATAAATAAAATATTAATTTATTTGATAGTTTAATATTTTTGTGAACAAATTGAGTCAAGAAGTTACTAAAGTAACCTCTCTTGAATTGGGTAGTTCATAAAAAATATTGAATGTTTGTGTTTGTGTATATTCATGCGAGTATTAGTTGGCCCAAAGGAAGATTAATCTTTGGCCGAATTACATACACACCTGTAATGATAAACATGTGATCATTATAAGGATTTGCTTTGTCGATGATAAATCAATTCAAAGACTGGTTTGTTGTTGGACGTGCTTTATTGTCAATGTTTGATTATTACAACAAGATACCTCTAGCAGTTAATATTACTGTCCAAAGACTTGATATTGATGGTGCATTGGGTGTCTTTAGATGAGTTAAACCATTATTTGAATATATATTTTATTTATAATTATTTATTTTTACAATGTGAGCATAATAAATTTATTTCTCTTGTTTTTAATTTAGCAACAATTGTTTTTGTATCTACCAATTTAAATTATGTTCCGATCCTCAAAAGTATGTTTCCTATTTTGGTCTGTTCTGAAGTCAATTTAGCGTCAGTACCTAGTAACACTTGGTGGTTAGACTCAGGTGCAACTACTAACATCAGTGTTTCTATGAAGGGTTGCCTAAGCTACCGGAAGCCAATTGATTCTGAAAGATGGATATATGTTGGAGATGACAAATCGGTAGAGGTGGAAGCTATAGGGCATTTTAAATTGTTATTAAGTACTGGTTTTTATTTGGATTTGAAAGACACTTTTGTTGTGCCGTCATTTAGACGAAATTTGGTTTCAGTTTCTTATCTGGACAAATTAAGTTATTTGTGTTCATTTGGAAACAATAAGTTCAGTTTGTCTTTTAATTCAGATATTGTTGGAACTGGTTCACTTTTGCCTTATGATAATCTGTATTTACTTGATACTGTGACCACCTATAATGAAACCCTTAATACCGAATCACGGGGTACTAAACGTAAAATTGATGATACTCACTCAGGAGCATTATGGCACAGGCGATTAGGTCACATATCTAAAAATAGAATTGAACGACTTGTGTCAACTGGAATTTTAGAGTCCATTGACTTCTCAAAATTTGATGTTTGTGTTGAATGCATTAAGGGCAAACAGACCAAAGCGAAGAGATTAGGTGCATATAAAGCTACAGACGTCTTAGAGTTGATACATACGGACATTTGTGGGCCATTTCCTACACCTTCGTGGAATGGTCAACAATACTTTATATCATTCATAGACGATTACTCACGATATGCATACTTATTCCTTATACATGAAAAGTCACAATCTCTAGACGTGTTCAAAACATTTAAAGCTGAAATTGAAAATCAACTCAATAAAAGAATTAAGTCTGTCAGATCTGATCGTGGTGGTGAGTACTATGGCAGATTTGACGGGTCAGGTGAACAACGTCCAGGACCTTTTGCCAGGTACCTAGAGGAGTGTGGAATTGTCCCACAGTATACCATGCCGGGATCACCTAGCATGAATGGTGTAGCTGAAAGACGAAACCGGACTCTTAAAGATAAGGTCAGGAGTATGATTTGTCATTCCACCTTACCAGAGTCACTCTGGGGAGAGGCACTAAAGACGACAGCTTATATTCTGAACAGAGTACCAACTAAAGCAGTGCCCAAAACACCTTATGAGCTTTGGACTGGGCGAAAACCTAGTTTGAAGCATTTCCATGTGTGGGGTTGTCCAGCTGAGGCAAGGCCTTATAAGCCAAATGAAAAGAAATTGGACTCCCGAACAGTAAGTAGTTATTTTATTGGTTATGCTGAAAGATCCAGGGGATATAAATTTTATGATCCCACATTAAAGACAATTTTTGAGACGGGAACTGCTACGTTCTTTGAGGATATTGAGTTTGGGGGGAAGAATAAAATCAGGAACTTTGTCTTGGAGGAAGAATCGGTAACAATTCCAAAACCGATTCAAACAGTTACTTTTGATAAAGTAAGTTCGGAACCTCCACAATGCATTGTTAATGAACCCCTTACTCAAGATGATTTGGTTGTTCATGAAGAACAAACTCAAGATCCTCAAGAACCTGTGCATCATGAGCCAATAACTTTGCGGAGATCCACTAGAGAAAGAAGAAGTGTTATTTCGGATGATTACATGGTATTTCTTCAGGAACATGAGGAAAACAATGGTATGATGGAAGATGACCCAGTTAACTTCCGTCAAGCCATGCAAGGTTCTAACTCTGAAAAGTGGATTGAAGCAATGAAGGAGGAGTATAAGTCCATGCAAGACAACAAGGTTTGAGAACTTGTCCCATTACCAGAAGGTATGAGACCCATTGGTTGCAAGTGGATATTTAAGACCAAACGGGATTCTAAAGGTAATGTGGAAAGGTATAAGGCTCGTCTGGTAGCTAAGGGCTATACCCAAAAGGAAGGGATTGACTTTAAAGAGACTTTCTCTCCAGTTTCATCGAAAGACTCTTTTAGGACAATCATGGCTCTTGTAGCACATTATGATTTGGAGCTTCATCAAATGGATGTCAAGACGGCGTTTCTTAATGGCAACATTGATGAGACGATTTATATGGTGCAACCAGAAAATTTTGTGCAGGGAGATTCAAAGAGTATGGTTTGCAAACTGACAAAATCTATTTATGGACTAAAACAAGCATCTCGTCAATGGTACTATAAATTTCATCAAGTAATTCTCTCATTTGGCTTTGAGATGAATATTATTGATGATTGTGTATATCACAAGTTTAAGGGGAGTAAGTATATTTTCCTGATCTTGTATGTTGATGACATTCTACTTGCCACTAATGATATAGACATATTGTACGAAACCAAGAAATTTTTATCAAAGAATTTTGAAATGAAAGATCTTGGTGATGCGTCTTTTGTATTAGGAATTCAGATACACCGAGATCGATGTCGGGGTATTTTAGGATTATCACAAAGGAACTATATCGAAAAAATTCTTAAAAGGTTTAGCATGCATGAATGTAAATCCGGAGATACTCCAATTGCTAAGGGAGACAAGTTTAGTCTCAATCAGTGTTCAAAGGGAAATTTGGAAATTGAGGAAATGCAAAAGATTCCCTATGCATCAGCTGTAGGGAGTTTGATGTATGACCAAGTATGTACGCGTCCAGACATAGCATACATAGTTGGGGTTCTAGGCAGATATTTAAGCAATCCAGGAATGGACCATTGGAAAGCAGCAAAAAGGGTCATGAGATATTTAAAGAGAACAAAAGATTACATGCTCACATACAGGAGGTCAGACCAGTTGGAGATCGCTGGGTTTTCTGATTCGGACTTTGCAGGATGTCAAGATAGTTTGAAATCCACTTCATGTTACATTTTCATGTTAGCAGGTGGTGCGGTTTCTTGGCGCAGTGTCAAGCAAACCCTTACAGCTTCATCCACTATGGCAGCAGAATTTGTAGCATGCTATGAGGCATCGAATCACGGAATATGGCTGAGAAATTTTGTCACAGGGCTACAAATTGTGAAAGGCATTGAAAGACCACTTAAGTTATATTGTGACAACAAATCAGCCGTATTGTATTCCAACAACAACAGAAGTTCGACTAAGTCAAAACACATCGACATTAAGTTCCTAGTTGTTAAGGAAAGAGTACAGAGTGGACAGATTTCCATAGAACATTTAGGGACAAACTCCATGATAGTAGATCCTCTAACTAAAGGACTTCCGCCCAAGGTCTTTCATGAGCATGTTGCTCACATGGGTGTTTTACAGTTTGAGGAATTTGTGGTTTAGTGGGAGTTAGTCATTTTCATATATTTTATGTTCTATGTTTAATTTTATATATGTATACATTGTTTTTGGACATATTTGGTTATCTATAGATATGCGGTTTTTTTTGTTCATTCATTACACTTTGTACATTAAGGTTACTATATCGATCTCGATAAGTTAAAGTTTGGACCAGTTGAAAATAGACGTGTACAGATCACATTCACGTAATGTTTCATGCTACACATTTCATGATGAATCCATGTCATTTTGTTATGTCAGGATGAATAATCATTGTTGGTTTTAGTTGCGATGATGCAATGAAAAACTGGTTTGGTTCTATATCCTGATATGATTAATGGACAGGACTTTTAGAATATGCTAAAGGAATATAATGACAATTTTGAGCTCATAAAGTCTAACACATTTATAAGGTTGTAAAAACATATATATTTGTGACCAATGGGAGATTGTTGGCAAATTTTGGGTCATGTATATATATGATACATATTTTAATGTGTTAGGGTCATTATTTATTAAGCCAAATAATAAAGTGATCTGAATAAATTAAAGTTTTGGCTAAAGGCATATGTCATGAAAATATGATTGTGTAGAGACCATAGAGTAATTTCTAATTTGATGAGGGACCAAATTGAAAATACTAAAACTTAAGTAATTAACCTAATTTTGGTTATTTAAAGGGTCATGGTCCCCTTCTGGGAGCACACAGACAGAACGTAGTTACAGTCCCGTTCTTTTCTTTCTATCCCCATCAAGAGAGAAAATCAAGAGGGAAAATACAGGTGCTCTTCAGGTGGAAGACCTTAAGATCAAATCAAAAGTGCTCTACAAAGAATATCGTCATTATGGCCAATTCAGGTACGCTTTCGCATTTAGTTTATATCATGTTTACAATATGGGATTATAGATATATGTTTGATCATTAAAATGAATATCATATTCAATTACAGTTTAACCTAAGTAAAAAGAAGTATTAATATTATATCTGTTTCTTTTATTAAATATGAAAAAGTTAAATACTTAAATTTATTTATTTTACATTAGTTAAGATAATATTTTAGTATATATATATATATATATATTTAATATATAATTTTTTAAAATTAAATATTGTTTTTATTAAAAAAAAAACATAATTTTTTTCTATATGGAAATTATCTTTATTCCCAAGTATTATCATGTACACTAAAAAAAAATCAAAGTTATGTAATTTTTTAGTAGATAATATTTGTGAGTATTATATTTTTATTAAATTAAAATTATGATAAAATTAGTTTTAAAATTTAATAGTTGTATAATAATCAAATTAAAAGTATATTTAGAATGGTTATAATTATTTTTTTATAGTTTTAGTAATAATTAAGCTAAAAGTGAATTCAAAGTAATTACTACTAAAAATATATTTTAAAATTATTTATCACTTTCATTTTGAACATTTAAATATTTAAAAATAAGTATTTTATCATAACCAAATAAAAAATATGCCTAAAATAATCATTGTAGTTTTATGATAATCAGCTGAATAATTTTCTAGAAAGATAATAAAATAAAATATTTGTTACAATTTCAATTAATAATAAAAAATATTATATATTTATTTTAACTTTTAAAAAATAATGATTACATTCTTTATATATTATCTCTATATCTATAAAATAATATTTTAATATTCATTTTATTATTTATTGTATTTTTAAGGAATTTATTAATTCTAAAAACATAAAATAAAGTTGCATCATATTTTCTATTTTACGTTTAGAATTTAATAATCAATTCCAAACACACAAATTAAAAAACACTGCTTGAATCCCTCTTTTATATTGAACTTCAAACCCAAAACTCTCAAAATCCAAATTTTACAAATTCCAAACGTACAAAATGAACTCTTTTTTTAACAATAAAAAAGTTGGATCACTGAAGCCCAAAACTTTTAATGATCAATTCCAAACACAACAATAAAGAAAACACACATTGAATACTCGGTTCTTTCTTTTTGCACCCCATTACTTTTTTTTGCTGTACCGCTATATTTATCTATAGGAACATTATCGCTCCAAATGTAAATATGTTCTTTAAAGTTTATTTTGAAAATTGTTTGGATTGATATTTTTGGAAGCTTCCCAGTTCCAGGATTAACTTTTCACAAATTAACTTATCTAAAACTTATTTCCAAATTGTTTATTATAAATATATTCCAATTCAACTATGCGAAATATCACATATATATATCTTTTACAAAAATTTTGACATATTATATCATTCAAAACATAAATCACCAACTTATACGCGGAGGTACAATAAATACATGGACAAGCATTGGTATAAAGGTGTGATACCAAAGAAAAAAAAAAACTGGTCTAAAATTTCTTTTTATTTTACATATTATTCCATTTTTGTTCTCTCCTTGTTTGTATTCTATGAAATAAATATATTTTATTCCATATGAAATAAATCCAGACTGCAAGATTATGATCACATGTGAAATCTGCTAAAAAAGATTCTCATGCACTCATACCAAGAAGAGGGAAAGGTACAAGACACATTGTTAGCTCTTTCATAGCATCCGTGAGTTAGCCACAAAATTGAACTTTCTGATAGAAAAAAATAATTTGTACATAATATAATATGTAGGTCACTTCAAGTTTATCATTATGCATGGATACAAATTTCAGCGGTATATAACAACAACCGTAAGAACTAATCTTAAAATGTTCAAAATTTAAATGTAAGTTAAAATTTAATATTAAGTAAAAATGAAAAAAATTAAATATCTTATAAAAAATATTCATAATTAAAATTTTGAGTTAAAGATAATATTAAATCCTCCATAAAAATAAGTAACAAAAATTCACTTTAATTTAATCAGTGCAGCATACAAAGTCTTATAATTATATTTTCTTACAATATGCCCATCTTCTTTTACGTCATTCTTCTCTGTCAATTCTCTAAAACAATCAGGCCTTGAAAAAGACACAAGAGGTTCTCTCAAATCATGTAGTTTTTGTTTTCGGGGTTAAATGATTTATCTTGGCCACAAAAAAGTGCGCCATTTATCTTTGGCACAAAATTACAATAATTAGTAGGATTACAACAATCATGAAATACCTAATTTAATTTAATTTGTCAATAAAATGATAATTGTATTTATATTTAATATAGAATTTTTTAAAGTATCCTTTCATACTAAACAAATATTGTTTTCATCACCCCTCATATTAAGAATAAATTATTCAATATTAATAGATAATTTATTTCTTAACCATTAACTGATAATAACTCCGTATGACTAAGAGTTATCTCTAAATATATAGACCACCCTCACAAACTTAATAAATAAAAATTGTAATTCCTTGTGTAATTATCATCGCTCCGTAGTCTACCTGCGATTTATTCCCGTGAAATCTATGCAAAGTACAATAATTGTATACAACTGCCCTTTCTGATCATCCTCACGATTGTCGAGTTTCTTCCGTGGCAAAGTTATGGAAGAAAATGCATGAAGATATTTACCTGGTATTATAAATAGACATAAGTAATATGAGATTGATACAACACAAACCTACCAAATTATATATGGAATCCCACGGTGAAGAGCATGCTGCAAAACTGCTTCGTGCTCAAATCCACGTTTGGAATCATATTTTCAAATTCATAAACTCCATGTCCCTTAAGTGTGCAGTTGACTTGAACATACCAGATATCATACACGAGTATGGCAAACCTATGCCACTCTCAAAACTCATTGCTTCCCTGAAAATCAACCCTTCCAAGACTTGTTTCATTTACCGCTTGATGAGAATTTTGACTCTTTCTGATTTTTTCTGTGAGCACGATGTCACCGAAAATGAGCTTGAAGTGAGGTATGGTCTAACTGATGTATCTAAACTACTCCTTAAGGACCATCCCTTTAGTTTGAGATGTTTTCCCCAATTCGTACATCCTCCAGTGGTTATCAATTCATGGTTTCAATTCTCTACTTGGTTGACAAATGAAGATCCTACCGCATTTCATACTGCAAATGGTATGGGATTTTGGGATTTTGCTGCGCGTGAGCCTAAATTCAATCACCTCTTCAGTGAGGCCATGGCTAGTGACAGTCGATTGGTTTCCAGTATGGTGATTGAGAAGTGTAAGAGAGTGTTTGAGGGATTAGAATCATTGGTTGATGTTGGAGGAGGAACAGGGACTATGGTTAAGGTCATTGCTGAGTCATTCCCACAACTAAAGTGCATTGTATTTGATCTGCCACATGTTGTTGGTGACTTGCAAGGAACTGAGAACATAAAATATGTTGGAGGGGATATGTTTCAAGCAATTCCACCTGCTGATGCCATTGTGTTGAAGGTAGGTAAATATATACTATCTAAGTTTCAATTATGTTAATTAATGGATGTTCGTCATGCGTCTAACTATTACGTCTGCAACCACTTTAATTGTTGCAGTGGTGACCGTAAAGATAGTTTTAAAATATTCATTTTGTTGAGAAGATTCTTATCATTGTTACTTTGACAAATAAGCAGTGGATATTGCATGACTGGAACGACGAAGAATGTGTGAAAATACTGAGTAATTGCAAGAAGGCAATAAGTAGCAAGGGCAAGGTTATCATCATTGAGATGGTGATGGGGAATAAGAAGGAAGACCGTGAATTAACTGAGACGGAGATTTTCTTTGATATGCAGATGATGGTAGTCTTTAATGGAAAAGAGAGAAATGATAAAGAGTGGGCCAGCCTCGTTTCCTCTGCTGGTTTCAGTAACTACAAGATTACTCCAGCTCTAGGTTTGGTTTCTATGATCGAGGTTTATCCATAGTTTTACCCACTCGACGAGTACAAGAGAAGAACCATGCTATGTATGTTTAACATAAATTTCCATATATGTTTTACTGTTTTCATTTAATTATCTGTTCCTGTTTATCATTTCTATAATTTGGCATCAAGGAAACAACGAATTTTCAACATAAATGGTAAGCACTAAGTAATGACTTCTCTGAAGTATCTATCAGTTCAAGACTCAGCCTGAGACAAACGGTCCACTGAACCAATTGCGCAGTTCTTCATCCATCAATCATTACAAAAAATAATACGTTCACAACCAACTTGTTAAAAAAAAACACACATAGGATTTGAACATTGGTTTTGAGCAATTAGTTATTGGGCATGGGGTTAGGTTTTCACCGATGGGACTAATTCAACACGCACTCATAAAGGACGAGAAAATGGCACGTCGCAGTCAAGCCATTCATTACTCGACTTCTTTTGGATCCAGGAAATATCAAATACGTGTACATCATTATTATTAACAACCAAAACTATTACCAAGTTCATGATATTTCTGTAACAGTGGAACAATTGAAAAGGAAGTTCTAAAATGATTTTTAATTCAAAAAAATTTTACACCATTAAAAATCTAAAACTTTGAAAACTTCTTAGCTTCGTTTAGACGTCAGTATTGTATTCTCGACTCAAAAACTTATTCACAACATATATAGATATACGGCGGTATATATGAATATATATATATATATATATATATATATATATATATATATATATATTAATTATAATATGAAATTTGATGATTATTTTATATTTGTGATTTGGTATTTTATAGTTGTGATTTGATGATATTAAATATTGTGTTGTATTAAAATTATGCTTTTGAATAATTGTTATATAATAATGACATATTTAGATAATTATATAATGTGTTGGAATATATGTTAAATAAAATATAAATATAATTTGGATATATAATTAAGATGAATATAATTAAGATAAAATTTAGTTCAGTTTTAATGTTTAACTCGAATCATTTAAGATGGAGCTAAATTAACTATTTAATTGTTTTAGATGAGTTATAGATGCTCTAGTTATTACTTTTTACCTATAGATTTGATGAGTCATGACAACTTGATCCTTTTACTCTAGATCACACTATATAAGAATATTAACTTACTGTCATAACTACATTCAATAATGATGGGTTACGATAATTAAGTTTAGTGATGACATGTTAATATAACTATATATCTAATATATTGTGATAACTAGTTCTTTCACTATAATCTTCTACTAGGTAAGTAATGATTTATTTAAAGTGTTACAGGAGCTACGTTCTTTCGATGTAGTCTCCGACGGGTGAATAAAGATTTGTTTAACGTGTTGCGAGAGCTACGTTATTTCACTTTAGTCTCTACGAGGCAAGTAAGATTTGTTTAATGTGCTACGGGAGCTATGTTCTTTTGCTTTAATTTCTACTGAGTGAGTAAATATTTGTTTGACATGCTACGAGAGCTACATTCTTTTGCTCTACTCTTTATTAGGCAAGTAATTCGATGTTTATCTTTAAGATTTCCATTAGCTTGTAGCAAAGTACAATAATAAATGTTTTGGTGAACTACAATGGGAGGATTTTTTGATAATGTATGGATTTACTTTGTTGGTGTGGTTACTGACATACTTCTATGTTAGATAATCATTTTCTTAATTAGTTCTTCTATCTTGTATGTCCCGTAAGAAATTAATTATATCGACCCTCCTAATTTGAGAAGAACTTTCATTTTCTTGTAATTAGTGAGTTTCTCTTACTTTTATGTACAATGTCAAATATTTCATATCATATCAAAGAAATATTAAATAAATATTTATACATCTTTGATCATATAAGATAATATTAAAATTATATTAATTATAAGTTTTAATCTATTATGATTTTTTTTAAATCACAATGTCATTTAATTTTAGTGATAAATAATATATAAAACTATAAATATATTTGAATTTGTAATATTAATGAATATTTTTTCTTAATAAATATATTCATTCATATGAAATGAAATTAATGATATTTATGAATTTAACATAATTTGTATGCCTAATAATAATAATAAAAAGAATCAAGAACATGTATCTCGAGGAAAATAGATAATTATATATTCCTCCATTTCACATTGTCATTTTTAAATTTAAATTGAAATAATAATAATATTAAAGAATCAAGACATATATCTCGAGGAATATATATATATATATATATATATATATATATATATATATATATTAATGCATCTTACATTATTATTTCTAAATTTAAATTTATATTTTGTGTTAGTATAATAATGGAGATGAGAAATACTTCCTAGAGAAAATTGAAAATATCTTATATTTATGCAAGGCATAATAATTTAGTATCTTGAAAATTTTATCTCGAGTAAAATATTAATATTGTGATTTATTATAAAAAAATATATTGATGATATAATATTTTATATAACACGATAACACAACACAATGATATGAGTTGTAAGATAATATTTCTTATTTTTAAATCACAAAATTTGTACGAGTAGTTGAATAAAAAAAGGAAAAAATGTTTTCTTTAACATTGAATAATTTACGAAAATATCTTTGAAGCCTTTTATTTAAAATTAATAAAAATAAAAATTTATAACTTTTTACTAGTTCACAAACATCACAATAAAATACAAGAAATATCATATATTCTAAATAGTTAAATTTTAACTTAAAACTAATTGATATTATGCGAAGTGACTAATAAACCATACTTGGAGAATTAAGATAGGTGATGCATGACTTTTCCTTATATCCCCTATCTACTAAGGATAATTAAGACATCTTGTGACCTTGACTAAAAATTTGTTTATTATAATAGGTGAGACAAATGAGACTCTGATGTACCATAACAAAAATTTGGATTATAGTAAAATAATAATGAAAGGAACATCTCAAAATATTGTATTTTGAAATATATCAGGATTACAACTGTGTAATCCTATTTATAATAATTCAAAATATTTTAGACGGTAAACATTATGTTTAAGAAAATTAGTTTTTTTCAATTAGGCCAATATATGCATCAATGTACAAGTATTATATAAATAAATGAAGGAACATATATTTTTTTTTAGGAATCAAATGAGACATAATCGAAATATTGATGTGGGAGTCAACTTTCATATTGTTTATTCTTCTCATCCTTTTTAGGGTTTAGGGTTTAGGGTTTAGGGTTTAGGGTTTAGGGTTTAGGGTTTAGGGTTTAGGGTTTAGTACTATAATTGTGAAAAATATGGACACTATTCTTATGAGTGTTGGCAGGAGGACACGACAAAGATGGGTAAAAAAGGAGAAGAGAAAGAGGAAAAGGTGGTAGGAGACCATATGATAAAAGAAGAATTCAGTACTATAATTGTGAAAAATATGGACACTATTCTTATGAGTGTTGGCAGGAGGACACGACAAAGATGGGTAAAAAAGGAGAAGAAGCAAATATGGCACAGGAAGAAGGAAATGGGTATGATTTAGACCAAGTACTATTGATGGCAACAACAAGCAGTGAGGAGGATAAAATGTCTTGGTACTTGGATACGGGGTGCTCCAATCATATGACTGGAAACAAGAATTAGTTGATTGACTTATCCATGTGTGATAAACAATGTTAAATTTGCAGATAATAGTTCTATTGTGGCAGAAGGAATTGGAAAGGTGATGATTACAAGGAAGGATGGTAAGGTGGCCTACATGAATGATGTTCTATACGTTCCAAGCATGAAGAATAACTTACTCAGCCTGGGACAACTTTTAGAGAAGGGCTACACCATGAACATGCAACAGAAGTTGATTGAGATTTATGACTCACAACAGAGACTCGTAATTAAGGCACCACTGTCCAAGAATAGGACATTTAAAGTAAATCTAGACACTACTGAAATATAGTGTCTAGCAGCTGACGTGGAGGATGAAAGTTGGTTGTGGCACTACAGATATGGACACCTGAATTTTAAAAGTTTGAATCAACTCAGTAGCAAGCAGATGGTAAAAGGGCTACCACAGATTTAGTTACCAGACAACATCTGTGAAGGATGTGTGATTGGAAAATAGTCCAAGAAGGCATTTACAGACTCTGCACCAAAGAGAGCTAAACAAGTGCTGGAAGTAGTGCATTCTGATGTGTGTGGTCCTCTAGACACACCATCACTAGGAGGAAATAAATATTTCCTCACATTTGTTGATGAGCTTTCAAGGAAAATTTGGGTGTACTTGATAAAGGAGAAAGGAGAGGTGTTTTCTGTTTTTGAAAAATTTTGTGCTCGTGTTGAAAGACAGGTTGACAGCAGGTTAAAAATCTTGAGGACTGATGGAGGTGGTAAATACAAGTCTAGAGAGTTCAACAAGTTTTGTGAAGAAAAGGGAATAATGCATGAGGTGACTGCTCCCTATACACCACAACACAACGGGCTGGCTGAGAGGAGAAACAAGATGTTGGTTGATATGACAAGATGCATGTTGAAAGGAAAAGGTCTACCACATGACTATTGGGGAGAGGTAGTAACTACTGCTGCCTATATTCTTAACAGGTGCCCAACCAAAAGATTGAAGTTTGAGACACCAGAAGAGGTCTGGTCTAGTGTCAAGCCACACATGCAACACTTGAAGATTTTTGGGTCAATATGTCATAGACATATTCCAGATGAGAAGAGGAGGAAACTAAATGACAAGAGTGAGCCCCTGATCTTGATTGGGTACCATCCAACGGGTGCATACAAGTTGTATGACCTAGAAAAACAGACAGTGGTGATTAGTAGGGATGTGATAGTAGACGAGGAAGCCAGCTGAAACTGGGAAGAAAAGGAGGAGGTTGTAACACAGATCTCGTGTGTTTTAGAAGATAAAATTGAGCCGTTAGCTGTTGTTTCAAACAACAGATGGACTCAGAGGATGAGGTTCCCTTCCACTAGACTTGCTGGACATGAAGTTTATGGAGATGGTGTAATTACAGGAGCTGGTGATCTAGTTCATCAAGCTTTGATGGCTGACACAGAACCCATAACCTGG
Source organism: Sphenostylis stenocarpa (assembly GCA_963425845.1). NCBI lineage: Eukaryota > Viridiplantae > Streptophyta > Magnoliopsida > Fabales > Fabaceae > Sphenostylis > Sphenostylis stenocarpa. The sequence continues at coordinate 33,089,290 of OY731408.1, forward strand.
AAGGAAGCCTTAAAGGTGAGAGAATGGAAGGATGCTATGAAAGAGGAGTTGGAGGCGATTGAGAAAAATAGAACATGAAAATTAGTCAAACTGCCACAAGGTAAACTGTCTATTGATGTGAAGTGGATTTTCAAGCTAAAATTGAAACCTGATAGAAGTGTGGTCAAACATATGGCCAGATTGGTAGCAAAGGGCTTCTTACAGCAGGAAGGAATTGACTACACAAAGGTATTTGCTCTTGTAGCTAGGATGGAGACCGTGAGACTAGTTACAACAACAATAGCAAGTTCTAAAGGCTGGAAGATGGTTCAAATGGATGTGAAGTCAACCTTCCTTAATGGCCCACTAGAAGAGGAGATGTACATTGTACAACCACCTGGTTTTGAGAAAGTAGGGAGAAAGCACCTTGTGTACAGATTAAGAAAGGCCTTGTATGGGCTCAAGCAAGCCCCTAGAGCTTGGAACAAGTTGATTGATGCAGTTCTAGCCAAACTGGGATTTGTGAAATGCACAGTTGAATTTGGTGTGTATGTGAAAAGTACAAATCATACAAACACACTCATTGTGTGCTTGTATGTTGACGACTTAATCATTACAGGAAATGAAGATGCAGAGATTGAAGAATTTAAAGAAAAGATCAAGGCTGAGTTTGAGATGACAGATTTAGGAACACTGAGTTATTTCCTTGGGCTGGAGTTTGTACACACTCACAGTGGAGTGTTTCTACACCAGAAGAAATATACACAGGAGATTTTGAAGAGATTCAAGATGGAAGAGTGCAATGAGGTTGTAATTCCAGTACTGCTTGGAGTAAAACTAAATGAAGAATATGAAGCTGAAGTGGTAGATGGAACTTTATATAAGCAGATAGTAGGGTCACTCAGGTTTTTGTGTAATAGCAGACCATATTTGAGCTATGGAGTAGGCTTAATCAGCAGATTCATGCATGACCCCAGAACACCCCATCTGACAGTTGCTAAACACATCCTGAGATATCTAAAAGGCACTACATATTGGGGAATTTTCTTCCCAAAAGCTGATGAGCAGAATGGAGCACTGCTGGAGGCATTTTCTGATTCAGATTGGTGTGTAGATAGAGTTGAGAGAAGAAGTACCTATGGTTACTTATTCAGATATTTGAACGCACCAATTTCTTGGTACTCAAAGAAGTAAAATGTTGCGGCCCTATCATCATGTGAAGCAGAGTACATAGCTGCCTCAGAAGCAGCTTGTGAGAGTGTATGACTGGAAGAAGTTTTGAAGGAGCTGAAGCTGAAATACACGAAACCAGTTCAACTCAATGTAGACAACAAATATGCAATCAACCTGTCGAAGAATCCTACACTACATGGAAGGAGCAAACACATTGACACGAAGTTTCATTTTTTTCGTGATCAAGTGAGTAAAGGGAAGCTGACACTGACTTATTGTCACACAGAAGAACAAACAACAGATATTTTCACTAAGCCACTGAAGCAAATAAGATTCGACAAGCTCAGGAAGAAGATTGGGATGACTAATCTAGGGTTTTTGGACTAAGGAGGGGTGTTGACTTTGTAACCAAAAAAAAAAAACTGTAATGGAAAATGTTTTTCTTTAGACTAACAGTTTTCTAAATTCTATACTAGAAACATAATTAGGTAGTTTAAATACTACTTAAATACATGCAAAATTGTGCGAATGTATAAAAAAAGGTTTTTTCAATATATTTATCTATTTCTTCTTGATAAAACGTGTTCCTTTGTTCTTGTTGTTGTATGTTGACACGAACATCTGCAAAATAAAGAAAATTACGGTTAGTGAAACAGAAAGAGAAAATTAATCGGTGAACGTGAAAGCAGAAATGTGTTTTATTGATGTGGTAGCATAAAGGAGTGATCAGTGAATTGAAGAAGAGGTGAAGCAAATAGGAGAAGAGAAGGGCTCCAGTATTCTAGAGAGAAAAATATAAAATTGTAGAAGAGAGAGAACTGAAAATAAGAAATGACGCGTGATAAGTGTGGCAGCGCAAAAGAGATATTTTTCTTTTCATTAATTTGAGCTAAAACTACTGTAGAAGGCCCAACAATTGGTACATGATCCAGTGGTTATCAATTCATGGATTCAATTCTCTACTTGGTTCACAAATTAAGACCCTACTCCATTTCATACTGCAAATGGTATGGGATTTTGGGATTTTGCTGGGCGTGAGCCTAAATTCAATCACCTTTTCAATGACACCATGGCTATTGACAGTCAATCGGTTTCCAGTATGGTAATTGAGAAGTGTAAGAGAGTGTTTGAGGGATTAGAATCACTGATTGATGTTGGAGGAGGAACAGGGACTATGGTTAAGGTCATTTTTAAGTCATTCCCACAACTAAAGTGCATTGTATTTGATCTGCCACATGTTGTTGGTGATTTGCAAGGAACTGAGAACATAAAATACTTTGGAGGGGATATGTTTGAAGCCATTCCTCCTGCTGATTCTATTATGTTGAAGGTAAATATATACTATCTAATTATCAATTATATTATCACAAAATGTTTTTTATTGTAGATAATAGATATTCGTCATACATCTAACTATTATGTCGGCAACCCCTTTAATTGTTGCAGTTGTGACCCTAAATATAATTTAAAAATATTATTTTGTTGTGAAGATTCTTATCATTGTTGCTTTGACATATAAAAGCAGTGGATATTGCATGACTGGAACGACAAAGAATGTTTGAAAATACTGAGTAATTGCAAGGAGGCGATAAGTAGCAAGGGCAAGGTTATCATCATTGAGATGGTTATGGAAAATAAGAAGGAAGACCGTGAATTAACTGAGACGGAGATTTTCTTTGATATGCAGATGATGATACTCGTCAATGGAAAAGAAAGAAACGAGAAAGAGTGGGCCAGCCTTGTTTTCTCTGCTGGTTTCAGTAACTACAAGATTACTGCTACTCTAGGTTTACTTTCTGTCATTGAAGTTTATCCAGAGTGTTACTCATGGACAAGCTATGTATGATTAACATAAATTTCCATATTAGTTTTTTTTTTTTTTCTGTTTTCATTTAATTTTCTGTTACTGTTTATCTTGTATTAATCAAACAACGTAGTTTGGAGAAAATAAAATTGATCATTTGGTCAAGCTATTGCATGAATTGCACCCTAATATTTCATTAATTATATATATAAACAAATAAAAACGTTGCACAATCACTACAAGAAAAAACCATTTTAGTGACCGAAAAAATCGGTCGCTAATGTCAAAAAATCAGTCACCAATCAGTTAGCGACCGAAATTAGCGATCGAAAGGCGTCATCGCAAAAAGCCAAGTCGCTAATGTGTTAGCGACCGATTTTCAATTCGGTCGCAAAATAGCGACCGAAATTAATATATCAAATTGGTCGCTAAATCAGTGATAAAGTTAAAAAAATAGCGACCAATTTAAATCATCGCTAAATCAATAACAAAGTTTAAAAAATAACGACCGATTTAAATCAATCGTTAAATCAATAACAAAGTTTAAAAAATAGCGATCGATTTAAATCGAGTCGCTAAATCAATAACAAAGTTTAAAAAATAGCGACCGATTTAAATCGGTCGCTAAATCAATCACAAAGTTTAAAAAAGTAGCGACCGATTTAAATCGATCGCTAAATCAATAATAGTTTAAAAAAATAGCAACCGATTTAAATCGATCGCTACATCAATAACAAAATTAATTATTTTTATTTATTTACATTTTTAATTATATTTATTATTTACTTCCCAATATATTATATTTTTTGAAGTTTAACTTATTAAAAGATTTATTGTCATTATCAGTGATTCGAACCTCAGTACAGTAGAGTTGGAGGCTGAAACTCCAACCACTCGAGCTACTAGGATATTTTAATAATAACTTACAAATAAATTATATTTATATACAAATAAATTTATATCCAGTATAAATATATAAATATATAAATATAAAATCTATAAATAAAAATATATTTATATATTTTAATATATATTTAAATATATATTTATATATTGATATATTTATATCTTTATATTTTTACATATATTTATATTTTTATATATTTATATTTTTACATATATTTATATCTTTCCATATTTATATATTTATATATAAAGATATTAGTTCTGTATACAAATAATATTATAATATAGTATATTATACTATTAGTATAGTATACAAATTATATATTAGTATAGTATAGTATACACATTATTAATTTTGTAATTTATATACAATGAAAATAATATAATGGTATATTAGTATAGTATAGTATATTTGTATTCTAATTTTTAATTAAATTAAAATTATACTAATAATGTATAATAATATATGAGGGGATAATATTGATATATTGATATATTTATATATATATATATATATATATTTATATATTTATATTTTGATATATTTATATATTTATATATTTATTTATATCCTTATACATTTATATCTTTATATATTTATATATTTGAAAAAAAAAATTAAATATTAAATTTTAAAAATAATATTATATTTTAAAAATAATATTATATTATTAAAAATAAATATTAGAAAAAGATTTAAAAATATATATAAATTATATTTACATGTAGAAAATATTAAAGATATATATTTATATCTTTACATATTTATATATTTATATCTTTATATCTTTACATATATTTATATCTTTGTATCTTTACATATATTTATATCTTTATATATATATATATATATATATATATATATATATATATATATATATATATATATTTATATCTTTATATATTTATATCTTTATATTTTTACATATATTTATATCTTTATATTTTTACATATATTTATATCTTTCCATATTTATATATTTATATATAAAGATATAAAGATATTAGTTTTGTTTACAAATAATATTATAATATAGTATATTATACTATTAGTATAGTATACAAATAATATATTAGTATAGTATACAAATATTAGAAAAGGATTTCAAAATATATATAAATTATATTTACATGTACAAAATATTAAAGATATATATTTATATCTTTACATATTTATATATTTATATTAAAGATATCCACATTTAAAACAATATTAAAAAAATATTAAAAGTTATACTTTAAATTAATGAAAATATTTTTAAAAAGTTATATTTATTAAAGTATTAAAAAATATTTTGTAATATATAAGTTAAAAAAAAGTATCATTTAAATTTTTTAAAATTATTATTTTTGTAATTTATATACAATGAAAATAATATAATGGTATATTAGTATAGTATATTTGTATTCTAATTTTTAATTAAATTAAAATTACGCTAATAATGTATAATAATATATGAGGGGATAATAAATTTAATCCAATTACATTTATACATATCCTTTTTTAACTTTTTTTTTCTTTTTAAACTTCTTACATTCTACATTATTTTTAAACTCTATCATTTTTACTATATTATCATCCTCATTTCCTCCCATATTCTATTTTATCTTTATAATAATTAGTCTTATTTTATAGAATACTTTATTTTCTATTTTTATTATTTATTTTCTTATAATTTAAAATAATTAATATTATTTTAACATTTATTTTTATGATTTTTACTATAATAAATCAAATTAAATGATTCGATAATATCAATTAATTAAAATCATCACATAAAAAATTTAGATAACTTCATTAAAATTATTAATTTTAAAAATACAAAATATATTTAAAAAAAAACTCAAATTATAGATTGGAAATAAAATAGAATAAACAAATACTCTTTACTTTATATTATATTTAAGTGTGTGCACAAATGTTGACCTTCTTAACTATAAAAAATAGTAGAAAAAGATAAAGATAGTATTTGAAGAAGTGAATTTTGAAGATAAAGACTATTTTTATATAAATTTATTCTAGTATATCAATTAACAATAATAATACATAAAACTTAAAAACTAAACTAAAAAAAGTAAGTTTAAATTTATAAAAAAAATACATTACTAAAAGTATCATATTATATTAATTAATGTTTTCATTATTTTCGTTAATTATAAATTAAAATGTGTTTCATAAATAAAATTATAAATTTAAATGTATTTCCACTTTTGATCCATCATAAATAAAAATAAATAATCTCTTATAAATGTTGTTCTATTTTAATCCATCATTAAATTTGTTTTATATACGAATTTGATGACTTATCATATTATTAAAAATTTGGATGAAATAATTATGTATAATACTTTTTTAGTATATTATGTTTTTAAATTTTTTAATAGAGAAAAAGTTTCAGAATTCAAAATATTAAATACTTTTAAATATTAAAATTGACTTTATAAAAAATTAGGAAAAAATAATTAATCCAAAAATATAATAATAATAAAAATATTATAAAAAAGAGTTCAAAAATGTATTATAATATTTTCGGTTTTAGTTTAATTATATTTTTAATTCTCAAAGTAGAAAATATATTGTAATTATATTAATTTAATAAAATATAATTTAGATTTTTAATACTAAAATTAAAATATTAAATAATAATAAATTTAATTCTTTAAATTTAGTATTTAGAAACAAAAATTATAGTTAGACTCTTTTAAAAAATTAAAATAAATATTTAAAAATAAAAATAAAAACTAGTATTATCTTAAATTTATTAAAAGTATAATTAAATCTCTATTTTCTTATGCAATTTTAGAAAAATTTTAATGAAAATTCAATATATAAAAAAGTTAAAATTTTAAAAAGGCACAACATATTATTCTAAAATATAATATATATATATATATATATATATTAGAAATTTATATTAATGAAAATCCAATATATATATATATATATATATATATATATATGATAGCGGTTCCACTGGAACCGCTCTTAAAAGTTAGCCTATAATAGCGGTTCCACGTTAATCGCTATCTAAAATATATTTTAGATAGCGGTTAACTTGAACCGCTATTATATATTTTCAAATATAATAGATTATTTGAAAATTTAATCGATCATAATGAAATATGTAGTGAGTTATGATAGCGGTTCCACGTGGAACCGCTATTATATGTTATATTATAGAAATGAAAATAATTTATACTTTGGAGAATATATATATATATATATATATATATATATATATATGTATATATTAAAATATAATTTATTTTTAAGTTGATAATTTTTATTTTTATTTATGTATATTTTATATATAAAATTAATTTAGAGTTCATAAATTATATATATATATATTAAAATATAATTTATTTTTAAGTTGATAATTTTTATTTTTATTTATGTATATTTTATATATAAAATTAATTTAGAGTTCATAAATGTAATTTTAATTTATGTAATATATATATATATATATATATATATATATAATTTATATAGTATATATAATTTATTTAACATTAAAAATAGTTATATTTTTATTAATTTTATAATTATAATTTTTTTTAAGGTTATAATTTTAAATATAATTTTTTTAACTTTATATTTATAATTTATATAATATATATAATTTAAAAATAATTATTTTTTAAATTTTAAGTTGATATATTTTTTTATTTATAATTATTTAATATATATTTGAAAAACTAATTGATTATTTAAAAATTAATCAATTATTTAAAAAAATAACTGATTCTCATCAAGTATGAAAAAATGAAGTATGAAAAAACTAATAGATTAATTTTTGAAATAATCGATTAGTTTTTTAAATAGTTAAATATATATATATATATATATATTTTATATATTATAGAAATGAAAATAATTTATACTTTGGAGAATATATATATATATATATTAAAATATAATTTATTTTTAAGGTGATAATTTTTATTTTTATTTATGTAAATTTGATATATAAAATTAATTTAGAGTTCATATATGTAATTTTAATTTATGTAATATATATATATATATATATATATATATATATATATATATATATATATAATTTATTTAACATTAATTTTATAGTTATAATTTTTTTAAAGTTATAATTATAAATATGATTTTTTAATTATATAATTATAATTTTTATAATATATAATTGATAAATAATTTTTTTTAATTTTAATTTAATATATATTTTTATTTATAATTTTTTAATATATATTTGAGAAATTAATCAATTATAATCTATTATTTGAAAAACTAATCAATTCTAATCAATTATTTAAAAAACTAATCGATTATAATTTATTATTTGAAAAAATTATCGAATATAATCGATTATTTCACAATAATCGATTATAATCAATTATTTGAAAATATAATCGATTATTTGGACATTTATATATGATAGCGGTTCCACTTGAACCAGCTCTTAAAAGTGAACATATAATAGCGGTTCCACGTTAACCGCTATTATATATTTTCAAATATAATCGATTATTTGAAATTTTAATCGATCATATTGAAATATGTGGTGAACTATGATAGCGGTTCCACCGAAACGCGCTTAAAAGTTAACATATAATAGCGGTTCCACGTGGAACCGCTATTATATGTTATATTATAGAAATAAAATTAAGTTATACTTTGGAGAATATATATATATATATATATATATATATATATATATATTAAAATATAATTTATTTTTAAGTTGATAATTTTTATTTTTATTTATGTAAATTTTATATATAAAATTAATTTAGAGTTCATAAATGTAATTTTAATTTATGTAATATATATATATAATTTATATAATATATATAATTTATTTAACATTAAAAATAGTTATATGTTTATTAATTTTTTAATTATAATTTTTTTTAATTTTAAGTTGATATATTTTTTTATTTATAATTATTTAATATATATTTGAAAAACCAATTGATTATTTAAAAATTAATGAATTATTTAAAAAAATAACTGATTCTCATCAAGTATGAAACAATGAAGTATGAAAAAACTAATAGATTACTTTTTGAAATAATCGATTAGTTTTTTAAATAGTTAAATATATATATATATATATATATATATATTATATTATAGAAATGAAAATAATTTATACTTTGGAGAATATATGTATATATATATATATATATATATATATATATATATATATTAATATATAATTTATTTTTAAGTTGATAATTTTTATTTTTATTTATGTAAATTTTATATATAAAATTAATTTAGAGTTCACATATGTATTTTTAATTAATGTAATATATATATATATATATAATTGATTTAATATATATAATTTATTTAATATATATAATTTATTTAACATTAATTTTATAGTTATAATTTTTTTAAGTTATAATTATAAATATGATTTTTTAATTATATAATTATAATTTTTATAATATATAATTGATAAATAAAATTTTTTAATTTTAATTTAATATATATTTTTATTTATAATTTTTTAATATATATTTGAGAAATTAATCAATTATAATCTATTATTTGAAAAACTAATCAATTATTTAAAAAATTAATCGATTATAATTTATTATTTGAAAACATTATCGAATATAATCGATTATTTGACAATAATCGATTATAATCAATTATTTGAAAATATAATCGATTATTTGGATATTTATATATGATAGCGGTTCCACTTGAACCGCTCTTAAAAGTGAGCATATAATAGCGGTTCCACGTTAACCGCTATCTAAAATATATTTTAGATAGCGGTTAACTTGGAACCGCTATTATATATTTTCAAATATAATCGATTATTTGAAAATTTAATCGATCATAATGAAATATGTGGTTAGTTATGATAGCGGTTCCACTTGAACCGCTCTTAAAAGTTAACATATAATTACGGTTCCACGTGGAACCACTATTATATGTTATATTATAGAAATGAAAAAACTAGTATATATAAATATATATATATATATATATATATATATATATATAATATTATAATATTTTATTTAAAATTTAAAATTTTAAAAATATTTTTATATTTTTAAAATTAATAATATATTTAGATTTATGGTTGAACGTAGTAAAATAATATTTTTAAAATATATTATTAAATATTATATTTATATTATTTGTATGGTTAATTTTTAATTTATTTATTTATTTGATATTGTAATATATTTTTAAGAAATTAATAATAAATTAGGAGGATAATAAAATTCTTTAAAATTATATGTATATAAGATGAAATAATATTTTGATATAAAATTATATTTTTGAAATGAATTTTTTTCTTATGTTTTTGTAATATTTTGAATGATATAATATTAAAATTGACTTTATAAAAAATCAGGAAAAAAACAATTAATTCAAAAATATAATAATGATAAAAATATTATAAAAAAGAGTTCAAAAATATATTATAATATTTTCAGTTTTAGTTTAATTATATTTTTAATTCTCAAAGTAGAAAAATATATTGTAATTATTTTAATTTAATAAAATATAATTTATATTTTTAATACTAAAATTAAGAGATTAAATAAAATAAATTTAATTCTTTAAATTTAGTATTTAGAAACTAAAATTATAGTTTCTTTGTTTTAAAAAAGTAAAATAAATATTTTAAAATAAAAATAAAAACTAGTATTATCTTAAATTTATTAAAAGTATAATTAAATCTCCATTTTCTTATCCCATTTTATATTTTTTTTAATAAAAATTCAATATATAAAAAAGTTGAAATTTTAAAAAGGCACAATCTTAACTTACATTAATTATTTTTTTGAATATTATATTTTTAAATTTGCTAATAGAGAAAACGTTTCAGAATTCAAAATGTTAAATACTTTTAAATATTAAAATTGACTTTATAAAAAATTAGGAAAAAAAAATATTCCAAAAGAGTTCAAAAATGTATTATAATATTTTCAGTTTTAGTTTAATTATATTTTTAATTCTCAAAGTAGAAAAATATATTGTAATTATTTTAATTTAATAAAATATAATTTAAAATTTTAATACTAAAATTAAAAGATTAAATAATAATAAATTTAATTCTTTAAATTTAGTATTTAGAAACTAAAATTATAGTTTCTCTGTTTTAAAAAATTAAAATAAATATTTAAAAATAAAAATAAAAACTAGTATTATCTTAAATTTATTAAAAGTATAATTAAATCTCTATTTTCTTATGTAATTTTAGAAAATTTTTAATGAAAATCCAATATATAAAAAAGTTGAAATTTTTAAAAGGCACAACCTTAACTTATATTACCTGTTTATTTGAAAAAACTGACAAGAAAAACTTGGCTTTGAAGAAAAAAAAGTTAATAATTTTGAAATTATTTAAGTGATGAAGTTTCCAAATATAATCTATGAATTTATTGAGTAAAATTGGAGGTAGGTTGAATATAAATTTAAATATATTTTTAATTTATTTAAATATGGTTTATTTTTAGTATTTATAAAATAGATTAGTTTTAAATTTTTAACTTTTCTAGCCGTCTATTTTTAATCTTTGTTATTAATTATGTTAAAAATGAAAAAATATTAATTAGTATACTTAAACTAATGTATATTGATATAATTTTTTTGTATATCAATTATATGAAAATAACCATGGTTAAGTAATTAATAATAATAAAGCAATAAATTTAAAAATTAGATTAAAAATAAAGTTTTATAAAATAAAATTGTAATAATTTGATTAATTTTTTTTAATTAATTAAATTAATGAGGAATTAAAATGTGATAATTTGACGTGTTTAATTTTTTTAATATAAATTTTTTAAATATAATTTAATTTCAATTGAAATTTTCAATTGAAAAATAAATTAAAGAATATTTATTATTAAACTTTTCTTAAACAATGTATTGAATAGTTAATATTACTCTAGTCTTAATTTATTACAATTTAAATTTTTAATAAATTTGATTTATTTTTAATAATATTTTTATTTTAGTAATTTAAAATTAAAGTTAATCTTCATTTTGTTAATATTGAGACCAAAGTTTATTTTTAAAGTATATTTTAAAAATTAAATTATTTTTAATAAATAAATTACTTTTAAAAAATAAATTGTAAAAAATATACTAAAACAATTAAAGTATATTTATAAAAAAATAAATTTAAATATAATAAAAAAATAATCTTCATTAGCGACCGATTTCAATTCGGTCACTATTTCAATTTGTAATTCGGTCGTTAAATGATTTTTTTTTATTTTAGTGTGAAATAGCCATCGATTGAGCGATCGAAATTTTGCGACGCAAACTATTGGTCGCTATTTCGGTCGCTAACTAAAAAATGTCAAGCCAAATTATATTTCGGTGACTAAATCGGTCGCTAAATTGTGACCGAATTAATTCGGTCGCTAAATCGGTTGCTAATAGCGATCGAATTAAATCGATCGCTAAATCGGTTGCTAATTGCGACCGAATTAAATCGATCTGTGATCTGAAAAAAATTGATCGCTAAATCGGTCGCTAATTGTGTTTTTTCTTTTAGTGAATTATGCTTTTTTGTTTTGATTGGCGCCTTCATTTTCTGATGATGAATAAAATAAAATAATCAACATGCTTCAAAATTTTTGTTATGAACTTTTTATTAACAGGAAAAGAAATATGACATGGTTCAAAATTCTGATGATGAATAAAATAAAATAATTATATGTTAAAAAATAGTTTTAGGGAAGAACAATGGAGTGAGCAGTGAGAGAGGGTAATATTGAGGCACTTCAAGGCCAACCTGGACTCCATCAAATTTATAAATAAAAAAATTCTGTAAGTCAACAATATATGAATACAAAAACCTTTGATATTTATATAAAATAATATTGATCTAAATAAATAAATATTAGATAATCTCTTTTATAAATATAATAATAATAATAATAAACCTAGTTATTTTTACTTCTCTTTCTTATTCAAAATTATTTTAAGTTGTTTACTTAAAGTGAGTTATCAATAAATCATTTCCTTGTAAAAAAGTTTTATAATCAATCAAATGTGCCAACAAAAATTATACATCTTTTCATAAATATATTTTATAAAAACTATATATAGCACATCACATGGCATGAGTGTGATAGTACATCAAATTCATAGATTTTGATTCTAAAAAAATCATATTCTGAGTTATATAAATTTAAAAAAACTAAGTATTCCTTCAATTAATGTCAATATGTATTTTTTAAGTATAAATGTAGCATCAATTTTATTTCTAAAATTTTGTGGAATACTCCATGTGATCCCTTCCTTTTCCTCAGTCCCACATATATACCAATAAACAAAACAAAAAAGAAAATTAAAGTAGAAGTCATTCCAAACATATGTGGATTGAAGGTAGAAGAAAGTGACAAGGATTTGACCTATATAATTAAATTGACACCATTTTGGTTTTATTCAAAAAAGTAAGTAATGCACATGCATATATATGATTACTAACTAATTTTTAATGTTAACAATATATGTATTCTTGATTGTAGAATCTACATTTTTACTTCTGATATATATATGTTTACAGAAGTGCTATTAAAAACGTTCCTTATTAAAAATAAGAATATGATATCAGAATTATCATTGAGCGAAGAAATTAATTAATATTGCAAATATATATATATATATATATATATATATATATATAAAGGATAATGTCTTCATCTAATAAACAAATTATTGTAAGATAACATATTCACCATTCATTCACTTTTTATTATAGGGTTTAGAGTAAATTATGACTTTTTTATTTTTTTCTCTATTATTAAGTGATGATTTATTTCATTGTTTTTAGATAAGTTTATATAATTTATTGTATCAATGATAATTGGTATGAATCGTACGTAAACAATGGTTGAAGTTGGTAATTTTCAGAGAGTTTTATCATTTGGAATCATGAAAAGGATAAAGTTAATTTTTCTCTCATAATCTAAGAAAAAAATGTATATTAAATAAAATAATAATATTTGTATAACCACGTTTTATAATCAATCAACTAGTGATGATAAAATAAATTAAGTTTAGGATCAGATCACTGATCCGTTATAAATATAGTAGAGTAGGTTAATATTTTTAGCTTATTAACCTACTTTGACCTATCTTATTATAAGCCTATCAACCCACGAAAATGTAGCCTGTTTAATTGATAAAAAAAATATTTTTATTATAATATTCCTATCTTTATGACTTGAATTGAAAATGTCATAATTATTTAAGTGAAGAGTATCATAGAGTTTTATCAAATAAAAAAAATACAATATAATTTTGGTGTTAGATATTTAAATTTTTAATATAAAAAATAGTTATTTTACCAATTTTGACGTTGCATACATGTATTTATCATTATTTATTATTATATAAATTTTATTTTAATTTGATTATTTTAAATTATAATTTCTTAAGCCAATGTGTCAATTTATATTATTTTAAAATATATATGTTCAATTGTTGACAAATAAATGAACATTTTATTATTAAACTTATTGAAAAAATTAATTTAAAAAGATATAAATAAATTTTTAAAAAAATTTGGTGAATCAGTTCACCATCTCACCAACTCATGTTTTGACGAGACAGATTAAAATTTATAGTCCATCATAATTATTACAGGTCAACCTATTCAGCCTTTTTTTAAGAAAGAAGTTAACCCATTTTATCATCTTAAACAATTAACTACAAATTAATTTAGTAATATAATATAATGAAAATAAAAATTCAAAAATTTTAATATAAAATAATAATAATAATAATTTCAAACTTTTCCTATATTATATTATTAAATTAAATTGTAGTTAATAGTTTGGTTAAAATAGGGTGTATAAATCCAACTACTCATTAAATATAATGACTCAAAAAAAAAATCATAAGTTAAACTTTTTAAATGGTTGATTACATGATATAATTAATCTAAAAAGATATATATCTAATAAAGTATTTATCATCATTTAAAATTATAAAACACAAATATGTTGTGTAGTATTAATTATAATCGGTAATAAATTATAGTTGTAAATCATCTAATAATATCTCACTCTTTTTCTGAGTCCACCCATGTTAAACTAATTAAAGAAATGTATTAATGCAAAGTGAGTAGTGAGATTTTGGTGCATGAGAATATGTTTGAGTAATCTGAGTTATCTTCTTACTTGTCTTTTTGCATGTAAGGAATAACCATCACCAAAGTCTTTCTCATCGACATAACAAACTGACTCAGATAGGCACTTCTTGGTGGCTCTTAACCTAAAGGGTATATATGTTTGATGCTTCTGAAAATTATATTATTAATATATTATGACTTGTTTTTCTAAATTCTCTGTCGATAATAATATCTACATAAACATATATGTATTAACAAAATTAACGTAAATTCTAGAATATAAAGTTGATTTGAATTGTTAACAGAACTTAAACAATGCATTTTCCTGTAGCTGTCTTCTTCCATTACTTACTCTTAGAAAGTGAAACAAAGTGGTTTTTAAGAGTAACCAAAAGTGATAACAACAAATAATGATAGAAACATTAAAATTGTAGGTTTATACGAACAAACATGTAACTCCAACAGCATTTAATTTGATTCTTAATTATATCCACTTGTCATTGTTCAATCTCTGCAGAACCTCGTCTTAGCATAAATCGTTGTCAGCTTTGCTGGCATTAGGATTTAGGACAACCTCCAAGCCACCTTTCTTTGTTGGGCTGTCATCTTTAATTTAGGATTTAGAGTTTTACAACCACCACCTTATAGAATAATGTATGATATCAGTTAAAAAGGTTAGGGTATTCATTAAACATTAAATATTGCATAAACATATACAGTAACGAAATGAACAACATTGTTTGTCTGTGACAGTTTTGTAAGTATACTTTGTTATTAAGAAAATCCACGTGCTTTATGGTCATAACCTCACCAAACTTTAATGCTAGATTAGGTGGTAATGTAACTCACACGATATACAATTCATATTCTACCATTTTGTTAAGCATATTATTATACCATTTATAACTCATTTTTATATATAATGTCGATTAATAGTATCTAAACAAATCATTCTATATGTTATCACTTGATATTTTTACAATCACTACTACAAATAAGGCCTTCAACGTCGGTTCCAGAACCGACGTTGTAAGTTAAGACTTTCAACGCATATTTTTTTAAGTTTAAAGCATTACCAAATTATTTTTTTGTCACTGACAGGATTCGAACCCGATACCTTAGTGTTGGAGGTCGATACTCCAACCACTAAACTACTCGAATTTTTTGATAGTAAGTTACAAATAAATTATATTTATATACAAATAAATATATATCCAGTGTAAATATATAAATACAAATATATTTATATATTTTGATATATTTATATAATTATATATTTATATATTGGATGTGAGGGCACGCTCGAAGGTGAAAGTGTGTGTCGAGTGGGTTTTCAAAATTTAATGCCAAATTTGTGAGCGAGTATCTATATATGAGTTTGTAATTTAATGACAGAATATAATATTTATAATTTATTTATATAATGATATAAAATAAATTTGAAAAACGCATCATTCGCTCAAGTGACACATTCGCTCAAGCGAAAAATACCAATTTTTGCTCAAGCTAGGCTTGAACGAGTGAATTTCTGTGAGCTTTAACGTATTTTCACTCAAACGAGAGTCAATCTCACTTTCACCCTCGATCACGCCCTCACATCCAACATAAAAATATATAAATATATTTGTATTTATATATTTACACGGATATATATTTATTTGTATATAAATATAATTTATTTGTAAATTATTATCAAAAAATTATAGTAGTTTAGTGGTTGGAGTATTAATTTTCAACTCTAAAATACTATATTCGAATCCTATCAGTTGACAATTCTCTAACTTAAGTGAATTTTTCTCGAAAAAAATAAAAACACTTTCCAGAAAATATATATAAATAAATATATATTTACATAGATATATATTTATTTGTATATAAATATAATTTATCCGTAAGTTATTATCGGAAAATTACAGTAGTTTAGTGGTTGGAGTATTAGATTTCAATTCAAAAATATTAGGTTCGAATCCTGTCAGTTGACAATTCTCTAACTTAAGTGAATTTTTGGCTGAAAAAAAATAAAAACACTTTCCAGAAAATATAAATAAATATATATTTATACGGAATATATATTTATTTGTATATAAATATAATTAATTTGTAAGTTAATATCGAGAAAATTACAGTAGTTTAGTGGTTGGAGTATCAACTTTCAACTTTAAAGTACTGGGTTCGAACCTTCACAGTGACAATTTTCTAACTTTTTGGTGAAAACACATTTAACGTCGGTTCATCGAGGAACCGACGTTGAATGTGTCAATAAAATGACATTCAACGTCGGTTCATCTGGAACCGACGTTGAATGTACTTTCTACGTCGTTTTTTAATCAACCGACGTTGAAAGTGCATTTAACGTCGGCTCAGCTTTAACCGACGTTAAATGGCGACGTTGAAAGCATATTTTGTAGTAGTGAATGAGTGGTACATAGTTAATTTATAGGCCTTTGGATACACTACAATAAAAACATCAAATAGTGATCGAAATAGTAACCAACCCAAATCTGATTACTATTTCGGTCACTAACAAAAACATTAAAAAATTAAAAATATTTTTTTATTTTTATAATATATTTTTATTATTTATTATATTTTTTAGAAATTTGAATTATTATTAGATTGAAAGAATTGTTACTGGCAAGATTCAAACCCAAGTATCTTAGAGTTAGAGACTCGATACTCCAACCACTTAGCTACTAGGAATTTTTTATAATAGTTTATAAATAAATTATATTTATATACAAATAAAAATATATATCCGTGTAAATATATAAATATAAAATATATAAATATATATATATATATATATATATATATATATATATATATATATATATATATATATTATATATATGTATGTTGGATGTGAGGGCACGCTCGAGGTGAAAGTGTGTCGAGTAGATTTTTAAAATTTGATGTCAAATTTGTGAGCATGTCTCTTTATATGAGTTTATAATTTAATGACACAATATAATCTTTATAATTTATTTATATAATGATATAAAATAATTTTTTTCTTTATTTATTTTTATTTTATTTTAATTTATTCTTCTTATATTTTTTTCTTCTATTATTTAATTAAAATTCTTATATTAAAATAATTTTTTCAATATTAAAAATAATTAAATATTTATTTTTAAAATTATTTAATTTAACAAATTATTATAAATTAATATATGTATGATTATTAATAGAACAATTTTTTCCTAACATATATTATTATAAATTAATCAAAATCATCTTTTAATAATTATTTTTTCCAGACATAGATTAATTCATAATAATTTGTTAAATTAAATAATTTTAAAAATAAATATTTAATTATTTTTAATAATGAAAAAAATATTTTAATTAAATAATAGAAGAAAAAAAAGATAAAAAGAATAAATTAAAATAAAATAAAAATAAATAAAGAAAACAATTATTTTATATCATTATATAAATAAATTATAAAGATTATATTCTATTATTAAATTACAAATCCATATAAAGAGACTCGCTCACAAATTTGACATCAAATTTTGAAAACTTACTCGACACACACTTTCACCCTCTAGCGTGATCCTCACATCGAACATATAAATATATAAATATATCAAAATATATAAATATATTTGTATTTATATATTTTATATTTATATATTTACACGAATATATATTTATTTGTATATAAATATAATTTATTTATAAATTTTTATTAAAAAATTCTAACAAGTTTAGTGGTTGGAGTATTAATATCTAACTCTAAGGTACTAGTTTTGAATCTTATTAGTAATAATTTTCTTAATCTGATTAAAAAAAATTGTTAATAAGAGAAATTATATATTTTTGTGGAAATTAGAGTAATTAAATTGTTGTTATGGACTAAAACCCAAAAAGTAAAAAATAAAAAATATAATTAAATAAAAGAAAAACTATATACTTTTGCATTTTTATTTTCAAATATTAGTTTTTTTATGAAATTATTTTTAATTAAAATAATTAAAGTGATATATATATATATATATAATTTTTTTTATTTTAATTTATTAATATTATCAAATTTTAGCTTCATGATTAAAAAAATACCAATAATTTAAAATTTATTAATTCTATAATTTTATATAATTATTATTATAAATTTAATTCTCCAATAACTAATAATATTAACACATTTATTAAATTAAAATTCTTTATTTTAATTAATTATTTTGATTTTTTTAACAATTTTTTTAAAATAAAAACGATAAAACTTAAAATTAATTTCTAACTAAATCTTCACATATTTATGGTTAATAGTATATTATATTATTATGTTTAACTAAATTTTAAAATAAGTTCACTTAATCTTTACACTTTTATAAAAATACTAATATAAACTTAAAATATTTATCCAACTACTAAATTATTTAAAATATTAATATAAATTTGAAATATCAATTCAATAATTAAAATAATTTTAATTTTTTTATAAATACATTGAAATACATTTTTATTAACATAAAAGTATATATATATATATATATATATATATATATATATATAAAAGAGACTAAACTAATAATTAATTTAATCATTGATTATATATATAAAAGAAAGTAAATTAATAATTATTTTAATGATTGAATCAGTAACTAATTTAATAATTAATTTTAATTTTTTTATTTACATACTATATTACTAAATTATTTAATTAGTTAATAAACTATTTTTTAAAAATTTTATAATGTTATTAAAATTTTTATCAATTATTTTAAATTATTAAGTAGATTTATATTTAATATATTATTAAAATATTTTTAAAAATTATTTATATAAATAAAAAATAGTCACTAATTTAGATATTATTTGTGTAGTGATCTGAAATTTTAGCCACTAAAGCAAGTCACTATATATAAAAAGAGAAATCAGTCATCGATTCAATTACTATTAGTAACTGAATTTTTCGGTCACTAATTTCAATCACTATTAACCATTTTTGTAGTAGTGACCGAATCAGTGACTGATTTTGTGACCGAATCAATGACCAATTTTCGTGACTGAAATTTTAGTCACTAAATCAGTCACTAAATATAAAACGGAAATCAGTCACTGATTCAGTTACTATCAGTGACTGAATTTTTTGGTTACTAATTTCGGTCACTATTTACCATTTTTCTAGTAGTGATATGACATCTCAACTACATGCATTTAATACAACTACTATCTTTCAACTACATACATTCAATACAACTACTACCTCTCAACTACTACCTCTATAACCACTACCTCTCAACTACATGCATTTAATGTTTACCTAACAAAATCCCCCCATAAACTTAAATTATTTTCTTGTCCTTCATTCCAAGCATCTTCTTGCTGTTCTCGAATAGAGTGGTTGACAGTGGCTTTGTAAACATATCTGCAGCTTGTGCTCGGGTTCCGATGTGCTTTAACTCCACATTTCCTTCTTTCACTTGTTCTCGGATGAAGTGAAACTGAACATCAATATGCTTGTTTCTCTCATGATTGACTGGGTTCTTTGCTAATTCAATGACCGACTTATTATCAACTCGAATCACAGTCCATTTTTCTTGCTTCAACTCCAGCTTGCTTAGAAGGTTTCTAAGCCAAACTGCATGACAGACACTCCAGGATGCTGCAACGTACTCAGCTTCACAAGTTGACAACGTTACAATGGACTGCTTTTTTGAAAGCCAGGTGAATGTTGTGTTTCTCATGAAGAATATATATCTAGACGTATTTTTTCGGTCATCAACATCTCCACACCAGTCACTATCAGAGTAGCCTACTAGTCGATAATCATCCGTCCTAGTATACATTAGGCCAAGTGACACTGTCCCTCTCACATACCTTAGAATTCTCTTTAGTGCCTTCCAATGAGTATACCTTGGCTCCTCCATATATCGACTTGCTATTCCAACACTTAACATTAAATCTGGTATGGTATTTGTAAGATACATAAGACTTCCAATCAAACTTCGGTATTTGCTTGCATAAACTCGGTCACCATCTGCATACTTAGAAAATTTTGTACCAGGTTCCATAGGGGTGGAAACCGGGTTGCAACTTGTCATCTTAAACTTCTTCAAGATCTCATCAGCATACCTTTCCTACGACACAAAGATATCATTCTTTCCTTGAACAACTTCTAAACCAAGGAAATACTTCATAAGACCCAAGTCAGTCATCTCAAACTCCTTCTTCATCACTTCTTTAAACTCTTCAATCAGCTCGACATTATTCCCCACGAAGATAAGGTTATCAACATATAGGGCAACAAACATCACATCTTCTCCTTTCTTCTTTATGTATAGAGCATGTTCATAAGGACATTGCTCATATCCATTCCTTTTGAAGTAAGTGTCAATTCTTTCATTCCATGCTCGTGGAGCTTGTTTCAAGCCATAAAGTGCCTTCTTCAATCTCAACACTTTCTTCTCTTCGCATGTATCCGAGTGGCTGTTCAACATATACTTCCTCCTCCAAGATTCCATTTAGAAATGCCGACTTCACGTCCATCTGAAAGATTGTTCATCTATGTTGAGCTGCTAAGGAAATCAACAGCCTAATTGTTTCCATTCTCGTCACTGGGGCGAATACTTCGTCATAGTTTATTCCTTCCTTATACTTGTACCCCTTCACTACGAGTCGAGCTTTATATCGCTCAACTTCTCCTTCAGCATTTGTCTTCTTCTTGTACACCCACTTTACGCCGATAGGCCGCGCTCCTTTGGGCAAATCAGTCAACTCCCATGTGTTGTTGCGTTCTACTGCCCCGATCTCCTCGTCCATTGCATTTTTCCACCTTTTCTCCTGCACGACCTCTTCAAAACTTAAGTCTTCTGAATCTGCCAAGAGACATACAACATGCACTTCGTCAGTGGAGTTGTATATATCTTGTAAACTTCGCGCTCTGGGCTGTAGATGTTCATCTTCTTCATTAGAAGTCTCATGATCTCTCACAATATGTGGTGTATCAACATCTGAGCTTCTACTTCCTATGGACTCCTTCTCCGGGTTGTTCCAACTCCACTCGCTTTCTTCATTAATTTGAACACTCGGCTCATACTGACCTTCTTAGTTATTGGGTTAAAAAACCTGTACGCCTTGGTTTTTTCATCATACCCAATAAACATGTACTTTTTGCTTCTATCTTCGAGCTTGGTCCTCTGTTGAGCTGGAACATGACCATAAACTATGCTACCGAACACTTTAAGGTGAGACACACTCGATTTTCTTCCACTGCAGACTTCTTGCGGTGTCTTCTCGTTCAGCTTAGCATGTGGACATCTATTTTGCACATAGATGACACTACACTGCTTCTGCCCAGAACTCCTTTGGCACGTTTTTGCTTCTCAACATTGTTCGAACCATGTCAAGAATGGTTTGATTCTTCCTCTTGGTAACTCCGTTTTGTTGGGGTGAGTATGGTGCTGTCAGAAATCTCCTTATCCCTTGCTCCTCGCAATATTTCATGAGTTCGGATGAAATGAACTTACCTCCTCGATCAGACCTAACAGATTTGATAGGCATGCCAGTCTCTTTCTCAACCATTTCTTTAAATCTCTTGAACACCTCAAACACCTCAGATTCTCCTTCAAAAAATATACCCAGGTTTTTCTTGAAAAATCATCTATAAAAGAAATGAAATACCTTTTCCCACTGAAGGACTCAGGGGTAACCGAGCCACAAAGATCTGTGTGAATCAATCCGAGTTGTTCCTTTGCACGGTACTCGGCCGTCCTCGAAAATGAGGTCCTCAAATGCTTCCCGAGCACACACTCTTCACAGAATTTCTTTTCAAATTCCATAGACGGGGGTCCTCGCACCATCTCTTTCTTTACTAACTCGGTCAGCCCGCCAAAAATGCAAGTGGCCAAATTGAAAGTGCCACATCATTGCTTCATCCTTCACGTCAAGTTTCAAGCACCTATCTTGGACTATCTTCAAGTTCAGCTTGTACATTCTGTTCTTCTTCATTTCTACTCGGGCAATCAAACGATCCGACTTGTCCTTCAGGTATAGTACTCGGTCTTTCATCAGAACCGAGTAGCCTTTCTCCATCAGTTGGCCCATGCTCAATATGTTGCTTTTGAGATCGGGTACATAGTACACGTCTCTGATTTCTCCAACTCAACTATTCTTCTGTAAGTACCAGATTGTACCTCTGCCTTTTACTGCCACCTTTGATGCATCTCCAAATGACACGTGTCCGACCTCAACTTTAGTGAGCTCCTTAAAAAGGTTCTTGTCCCCGCACATGTGGTTACTTGCTCCTGTATCAAGATACCAAACCGAGTTGTCAGAACAGCTCGGACTTAGCTCGACATCCGAACTTCTCGACATCATCAATACTCCTTCTTCCTCAGCGTCCTCAGAGAGGAGATTTGTTTCCTTCTTGCTCTCAAATCGACAGTCCTTCGCGAAATGCCCAACCTTCTCACAATTATAACATTTGATACTTGAATAACAGTCCTTAGTAAAATGACCGTACTTCCCACATTTGAAGCACTCAACTCCGAAATTGCTTGACTGACCACCTCAGCCTCTACCACCACGACCTCTACCTTGTCCTCGACCACACCAGTTTTGTTGACTGACTTGCTCCTTACCTCTTTCATATCCTCCTCTGCCTCTACCACCTCGGCCTTGAGTGTTCTGAGCATAAGGAACCTTCTTCTCCTTTAAGGTTGTCTTTGTTTGGAGTGCTTGATCAAGGGACTCCTCTTTCTTCTTCTTTCTCCGCTGCTCATGCGCTTCAAGCGACCCGACAAACTCTTCCACCGAGAGCACCGAAAAGTCCTTGGACTCTTTTATTGCACAAACAATATTCTCAAAATCGTCAGTTAACGACCTTAAGATTTTCTCCACCACTCGGCAAGTGGGCAGTGTCTCTCCATTTTTTCCGAGTTGATTCACCACGGTCTCAACACGGGAGATGTACTCGGAAACCCCTTCGACCTCTTTCATCCTCATGCTTTCAAGCTCGCCTCTAAGAGTTTGAAGCCTGACTTGCTTCACGCGATTATCCCCTTTATATGCCTTCTCTAGAATATCCCACGCTTCTTTTGAAGATTTAGCATTTGCTATCTTCTCAAAGCCGGACTCATCAACAGCTCGGTACAACACGTACAAAGTTTTTTTGTCATTTACTCGTGTTGCTCTCAATGCAGCAAGCTGGGCAATCGTCTGCTCTTCAATATTCTCTGGTTCTTGATGCCCATTTTTTACCACATCCCATACTTCTTGGGAACCACGGAGAGCCTTCATTTGCAAGCTCCAATTATCATAGCTTACGCCTTTCGATAACTTTGACAGGGGCATGTTGTTAGCTAAGTTGGTCATCTTGAACAAACTATCTAACTCTCAAACACTCTCTCTAACGCACTCAAACACTCAGGCTCTCAAGCTCTGATGTCAATTTGTTGATAAACAAGTATCTAAACAAATCACTCTATATGTTATTACTTGATATTTTTGCAATGAGTGGTACATGGTCAATTTAAAGGCCTTTGGATATGACCTCTTAACTACATGTATTTAATACAACTACTACCTTTCAACTACAAACATTCAATACAACTACTACCTCTTAACTACTACCTCTATAACCACTACTTGTCAAATACATGCATTTAATGTTTACTTTTGCTTCCTTTTCTTCTCTCCTAGAACTTGTTTCTTTACCTCTCTTTAAACTTATTTACTCTGTATCAGTAAACTACCTTCACTATATATTGTCACTTTTTGCTCTTTCTGGCTGCGGAGAATCCTAACAGCTTGAGTTTTATACATATCCTATGTTCCTTATACAAGAAAGAGAAAGGTACAAGAAAAAAGAGAAAGAAATATGAAAGATCTGGTTAAAGTCTTACATATACAAGAGAACCTTCTTAAACATCTATCTTATAACACCTTTCTAATAATAAAACAATAATAAACATAAAAATTTAAATTATTATATTAAAATATAATTGTTAAATGATTATTATATTTTAAAAGGTGATCCATTTATCATTTTCCTAAACTTTTTAAGGTGGAACAGCGATCAAACTGTACCGTAGAAAAGTTACATATAATATAACTCTTATTATATTCACTTTTAAATGATAACAAACTAAAATAAGGACATTTGTTTATTTATACCATAAAACTAAAATTTAAAAATCAAATTTAAAAATCAGACACTGCGTACAATGGAACCGTTGATGGAAGAATAGAAAGAGATGTGATGGATATGAGTACTAAATGAAAAATATGTCTATAAAAGAAAATAATGATACTTTTAGCAACTCAATCTTTAAAAATAATCAATTAAAATTTATTTATAATAATATAGTAGTAAATAAATAGTTTATTGAATAAAATTATTATTATAAATAAGTTGTGAAGTGATTTTTTTATAAAATGGTTATAAAAATATGTTTTCAAATAAAATTTATACCTGTTAATTATTTACTGTATTAGGCAAGTAAGACTTTTATACAACCACCTTTCCCATTTCACAGATACGTGACAGAACCAGTGTCTTCTGTGCTTGACTTCATTCTTGGTTGTTTGTTCCATAAACAATTCAAAATTCTCCAACTATATATATTTTTTTCTTCGAAAATATTATTTTATTAAATTTTATTTAATATTTAAGAACAAATGACGAATTAATTACTGTATTTTTTTGGACTAAGGAGAAAGATTAAAAAAAGGACTTAAATTTATTTTTTCTTTAATTTAAAATTTAATATGAGAGTGGTAATTTCTAGAGTAAATAAATTTATAAAACTTGGTATAAAGATATAGAACTACTCTTATAGTCTTAATGATCCATAGATTACATCAACATGAGCATGAATAATTGAATTTTGTAACGAAAATTTTTATTAGAAGACTATACTCTAATTACTAAACTATTGAGATTTTTTGATAATAACTTATAAATAAATTATATTTATATATAAATAAAAATGTATATATATGTAAATATATAAATATAAATATATTTATATATTTATATGTTGGATGTGAAAGTGCATTCGAGGGTAAAAGTGTGTGTCAAGTGAGTTTTAAAATTTGATGCTAAATTTGTGAGTCTCTTTATATGAATTTATAATTTAATAATAGAATATAATCTTTATAATTTATTTATAATGATATAGAATATAATTTTTATAATTAATTTATATAATGATATAAAATAAAGAAAAAAATGATTTTATATCATTATATAAATAAATTATAAAGATTATATTTTGCCATTAAATTATAAATCTATATAAAAAGGAGTGCTCACAAATTTGGCATCAAATTTTAAAAATAGTGTACCCTCACATCTAATATATAAATATATTTATATTTATATATTTATATTTATATGAATATACATTTTTATTTATATATAAATATAATTTATGTATAAATTATGATCAGTTATTGAAATATCAACTCTAACTTTAAGGAACTAACTTTGAATCCATTCTCATAATCTAATAATATTAATGTAATCGATGTTTAAAAGCCTATATTCTACTATAAGGAACTAACTTTGAATCCATTCTCTTAATCTAATCATATTAATGTAATCGATGTTTAAAAGCCTATATTCTACTATACAATTCATTAGCATCCTTTTGCTGTGGATAAATTTGACCCCACCACAGATGAGGGGAAGAAAGGGAGCTTCTTTAATTGATACGACACGTGGTTGTCTATATTCGAGACTCCTTAGCTGGAAGATAGGTTTTGCCACCCCAGACCGTGCATGCTTTGGTCCATCGTCATGTTCTTTGTGGGAACAAGGATCTATGTGCATGTGAGAAAAGTTGAGGTTGCGAGTCAGAAGCAAATGTGGTGTTTTCTATGATCCTCCACTTGCTCAGACTCATGTATTCTCAAAGCTACAGTTGACGGACCTATTTTTGTAAGATAAATTATAATACAAGTTGAAACACAACGTGACAAAATTTCCAAAACAAAATAAAAAAGAAATTGGAGACAAAATTCAATTTGTCTATAATCTTAACTACCACATTTTTAATTATTAATTAAAAATTATACTCTAATTTGTTAATTTAGAGTGTAATTTTAATTAATAGTGAAAACTTTAGCAATTAACTAAATATATACAAATAATTAAGTAAATTAAAATGTTAAACAATAAAAATTAAATTAAATATTAAAAGTATTTATTAAAAAAAAATTAAAAGATAGAAAATGAAAGATATTCATAAAACTCCTTACATTTTTTCTCTCTCTTTGTTATGATCCTGTGAATCTGTTTTATTTATCATTTTTATTTGCTCCCTCACCAGTAAAATCCAGACCTTAAGATTAAAACACAAATGATCACAGTTCAAATCTCCTAAATATTCTCATGCACTTATACCAAGAAGATGAAGACGTACATATCATTTTTATTTGCTCCCTCACCCGTCAAATCCAGACCTTATGATTAAAACACAAATGATCACAGTTCATTATTAACTCATTCATAGCATCTCTACGTTAGACACAATTTTTTTTTTTTTCAAAATATAAGTTGATAGTCGAATGAATAAAAAAAAAAACTAATAAATAACTTAATATAATATATTTACTATCATATTATTATATTGAATTATCTGATAGATCGTTAGAAAATCTGATTCTCAATATTAAGATTTGTGATTATAAAAAATAAAATAAAAATGGAATGATTTTTAATTAATCATCACGAGTGATTCTGATTGATGTATTTATATTTGTGATAATAAAAGATAAAACTTATAGATTATATAATTATAACAAAACAATAATTTAGTAATTATCTCACAAGTTGTCTTTACATCCTGGGGTGGAAGTTGATGAGGTTTTAAGTTTGAATCTAAATATTATTGAGGATTTAAAACATTAGTGAAAACATCAACCACCTCAAATTCAGTATGTAGATGAACGATAAATTCTTTTGACAAGATTATAACAAAATGTAAGTACAATTCAAAATGTTTTGTGCCAGAAGCACGACACAATTCGCAACAAGGTGGATAACACCTAATTTATCATAATAAATTCTTGGCAATGGAACTTGAATATGAAGCTCTCTCATGTTTTCATGGGAAGGAGAAGGAAGATAACTCCAAAAATTTAAAGGAAGAGAATTCTATTATAAAATTAATCATTATGATCCTGATTTTGATTCTAATAATCAAACATAAACATTATCTCATACTCATAAATATGTTGTAAGCTTGATGTGAAAACGTACTTGAATTAACCATAATAATGATGTCTCTTTTAGAGTACTATTGATCTTATGGTCTTTCACCTGAAAAACATCTTTATTTTTCTTCTGGATTTTCTCTCTTGATAGGGATAGAAAGAAAGGAACAGAAACTGAAACTTACATTTTGTGTGTGTGCTCTTAAAAGGGAACCATGACCATTTAAATAACCAAAATTAGGTTAATTACTTAAGTTTTAGTATTTCTAATTTGACTCCTCATCAAATTACTCTATGGTCTCTATACAATTTTATTTTCATGACATATGCCTTTTAATATAGTCAGATCACTTTATTATTTGGTTTAATAAATAATGACCCTAACATATTTAAATTATGTATCATATATATATACATGACCCAATATTTGCCAATAATCTTCCACTGGTCACAAATATATATGTCCTTACAACCTTACAAATGTGTTAGACTTTATGAGCTCAAAATTACCATTATATTACTTTAGCATACTCAAAAAGTCTCATCCATTAATCATATTAGGATATAGAACCAAACTAACTTTTCATTGCATCATCACAACTAAAACTGTTAAGTGGTAAAAAGTTGATATAATTATACTTTGAATTGTTATGAAATCACTTAACTTATATTAATTCTAATATATTTTTCTCCCAATATAGGATGAATTCGAGAATACCTTGATACAAGAGCAAAGATTATAATTGTAAAGTAATTGAAGAAAAATTGAAAGAAAAAAGAACACTTAAGCGAATGAATGATGCGAGGTCCGACCCAAATTCTCTTATAAAAAGATAAGATGTGTTTTGAGAAAGGAAGCAGTTTTGGAGGAGAAGAGACGCGACTACTGCTAGGGTTTCGTCCAATCTTCATCAATTCTTCACTTCTTCCACATTTGGAGCATTGTAATGGCCAACATGAGTGACTAACTTCATTCTCTTGGGATTTGGTGCACTTCATTTGAACTCTTTTGTATCATGGTGATATTTTGAGATATTAATCTATGTTTTGATGTTGTTATTCTTATCCTTTGTGCTTTGGAATGATTTATTTTTTATGTTTGGGGTATGATTGGAAAATATATCTTGAACCCTAGATCACGGTAAGAATATTTGTTACGTTAATTGCCAGGAATAGAATGAATGTATCAATTGCTTAACACCCTAAACCTAATGCTGAAAAATCTCTTAATTGTGTGAGGAATTAACATTTATTAGGTTTTCTTATGAATTTCATGTGTGAGGAATCAACATGGATGATTTGAGTAGGTGACATCAACATTGTTAAGTTAATTGACGTTCTTAATTGACATAGCCATTACAAAAGAAGGATAAGGAAGGAAACCAATCCTAAGTGCCTTTGATTGATATTTTCTCAATAATTTACAGTTCTTTGTCATTTAATTTCAATTCAACTCTTATTGCAAAACTCAATCTGTTTTAATCTACTTAGTAAACATAAAATTGGGAATTTCCATTGAAACCGTTCCTCGTGGGATCGACTTTTATTTAATCGAAATACTATACTGCGATTGATAATTTTGGTACGCTTGCCAATAATTCAACAAGTATTTATGGCGCCGTTGTCGGGGAACGATGTTCTTTGAGAAATCTTTATTTATCTTATTGAGTATTTTATTTTTATTTCTGTTTTTGTTTTATTTTTTTTAGTTTTAGTTTTTGGTTTGTGTTAATATTTTCTTGAGTTACTCTTTTGATTTATGCGTTTAAGAGTGTTGAATATAGAAGAAATAGAGTTTGGGATTAATCTCCCTTATGTATAAATCACACATAAGGTAGTCTATTTATAGTAGAGAGATACAACTAAAAGAGTAACTGAAAGTAACAGAATAAACAGAAGATATTGTTTGATATTATGGTTAATATCTAACAATATCTTAACAATATTAAATAATATCTAAACAATATCTAACACTCCCCCTCAAGCTGGAGCATACAAATCGTATGTGCCAAGCTTGTTACAAATATAATCAATTCTAGGACCCCGTAAAGATTTAGTAAAAATATCTGCTAACTGATCACTTGAGTTAACAAACTCA
Source organism: Sphenostylis stenocarpa (assembly GCA_963425845.1). Lineage (NCBI taxonomy): Eukaryota > Viridiplantae > Streptophyta > Magnoliopsida > Fabales > Fabaceae > Sphenostylis > Sphenostylis stenocarpa. Next base: position 33,119,528 of record OY731408.1, read on the forward strand.
GTCTTGATGTCTCCAGACATAATCTTTTCTCGAATGAAATGACAGTCAATCTCAATGTGTTTGGTCCTCTCATGAAAGAAAGGATTAGAACTAATATGAAGAGCAGCCTGATTGTCACACACAAGTGACATTTGAGTGACATCTCCAAATTGTAACTCTCTAAGCAATTGCTTGAGCCAAACAAGTTCACAAGCAGCTGAGGCCATAGCTCTATATTCTGCTTCTGCACTAGATCTTGCCACAACACTTTGTTTCTTACTTTTCCATGAGATCAAGTTACCACCAATGGAGACACAATATCCAGATGTAGATCTTCTATCCGAAGGAGATCCTTCCCAATCAGCATCTGAGTAGCAAACAACTCTTGTATGGTTATTAGAATCATATAACAATCCTTTTCCAGGAGATCCTTTAATATACTTTAAGATACGAATGACTGCATTCCAATGATCTTCACATGGGGAATTAAGAAATTGGCTTACCACACTGACTGCAAAGGAAATGTCAGGACGAGTAACTATAAGATAATTCAATTTTCCAACCAATCTTCTATACTGCTCAGGATCATGTATAAGCTCCCCCTGATTTGGTAAAAGTTTAGTATTGGGATCCATGGGTGTATCAACAGACTTTGAATTCATCAACCCAGTTTCCTCTAAAATATCCATGGCATACTTCCTCTGAGATATAACAATACCATCATTGGACTGTGCCACCTCAATACCCAAGAAATATCTAAGTTTGCCAAGATCTTTGGTCTGAAAATGGTGACAGAGATGTTGTTTCAACTGAGAGATGCCATGGTTGTCACTACCTGTAAGAACGATGTCATCAACATATACTATCAAGTAAACACATCCAGCACTTGAGTGTCGATAAAAGACAGAGTGATCTGCTTCACACCGAATCATACCAAATTGTTGAACAACCTTGCTAAACTTTCCAAACCAGGCCCTTGGAGACTGTTTTAGGCCATATAGGGATTTGCGAAGACGACATACCATCCCAGAAGACTCCCCCTGAGCAACAAACTCAGGAGGTTGCTCCATATAGATTTCTTCTTGCAAATCACCATTGAGGAAAGCATTTTTAACATCTAGTTGATAAAGAGGCCATTGTTGAAGAGCGGTCATGGCGATAAATAAACGAACATAAGTCATCTTTGCCACAGGGGAAAAGGTATCTCCATAATCCAACCCAAAAATTTGAGTATAACCTTTGGCCACAAGACGAGCTTTGAGGCGATCAATAGTACCATCAGGTCCAACTTTGATAGCAAACACCCACCTGCAACCAACAACAGATTTCCCAGACGGTAACGAGACCAATTCCCAAGTTCCACTATTATGAAGAGCACTTAGTTCATCTAACATGGCCTGACGCCAACCAGGATGGGCTAAAGCTTCACAGACAGTTTTTGGAATGGTCATAGAAGAAAGAGAGGAAAGACATGTATAAAAAGGTAATGATAGTCGATGATAACTCAAACCAATATAATGAGGAGAGGGATTACGTGTAGAACGGATACCTTTTCGGAGGGCAATGGGAAGGTCAGACTCAGGTGTCACATCCGGAGGAGACAGAGTAGTTGGCACTTGAGTAGAGTCACATGGTGGTGGTTGTGATTGGTTTCGGCAACTATAAACCTGAAGAGGCAGTGAAGAAGAAGCTGATTGCGGAGTAGAATCTAATGGTGAAGAAGACACAGTTAGAGGGTCACAAACAACAGGAACATTAAATGTACTAGGAGTGTTGACAAGATTGGATGGAGACAGAGGTGAAGATTGACTTTTAAAATAAAAAGAGAACTCATCAAAGGTGACATCTGCAGTCACAAAATAACGGTTAAGAGAAGGAGAAAAACATTTGTATCCTTTTTGTGATCTTGTAAACCCTAAGAAAACACATTTATGTGATCTAGGAGAAAGCTTGTCAAGACTAGAACTAAAATTATGAACAAAACATGTAGACCCGAAAACTTTTAGAGGTAAGGGATGAAGTGGTTCATGAGGGAATAAAATGGAATGAGGTATTTTATTATCTAGAACCGAAGATGGCATGCGATTAACAAGATAACATGCAGTAAGAAGAGCATCACCCCAAAAATGCTGGGGAACCTCTCCATGAATTAAAAGAGTGCGAGTTGTTTCAATAAGATGTCTATTTTTACGTTCAGACTACACCATTTTGTTGAGGTGTATAAGCACAAGAAGTTTGATGCAAAATACCATGAGAAGCCATGAATTGTTTAAAAGAATGAGAAAGATATTCACGACCATTATCACTCGCGCAAAACTCTAATAGAAACACCGAACCGAGTTTGAATTTCATTGAAAAAAGTTTGAAAGATATGAAATAATTCGAACGATTTTTCATCAAAAATAACCAAGTGCATCCGGAATAATCATCAATGAAAGTAACAAAGTATTGAAAACCTAAAGTAGACTTAACGCGGCTAGGTCCCCAAATGTCGAGTGAACCACGGCAAAAGGGGACGAAGCACCACGTGTGACACTACGAGGAAAGGAAGTACGACTATGCTTGCCTAATTGACACGACTCACATGCCAAACTAGACAATTTAGATAAGGCAGGGACAAGTTGCTGTAACTTGGCAAGACTTGGATGACCTAACTAAGCATGGAGAAGAGAGGGAGACTCTATAACTACACCAACATGTGTAAAGGGACGAAGATGATAAAGACCATGAGACTCACATCCCGTGCCAATCACCCGTTTCGAACTCCGGTCCCGTAAACACACAGAATTGTTGGTAAAAGAAACAACACAATCAAGAGAACGAGTTAGACGACCGATGGATAACAGGTTAAAAGGAGACCTAGGGACATAAAGAACATTATCAATGGTTAAAGAAGGGAAAAGTTTAACAGTTCCAACACCATGAGATGATACTCTAGAGCCATCGCCTAGTGTAACAAAAGGTAAAGGATCGGGAGAGGATAAAGAGGAGAACAAAGATTTGTTACCAGTAATATGATCGGTGGCTCCCGAATCAAAAACCCAAGGACCGGAAGAAGATTGGGTCGGACCAGCAAAAGATGTACCTGTGTGTGCGACAGCACACGGTGGAACTAGAAGACTGTTGATCCTTATACCATTTGAGAAATTTGTTGAACATAGCAGGTGTGTCTGATGAAATAGAAGAAGGAGGATCCTTAGCAGATAAAGGTGGGAAAAGATCAGTCTGAGCAACTGCAGTAGATCGAGTAGGATGACCATGTAATGCATAACACTTGTCAATGTTGTGACCTAGTTTGCCACAATGTTCACACTCATGTAATGCATAACACTGGTCAATCTTGTGACCTAGCTTGCCACAATGTTCACACTTAGGACGCCTTTTTCCCTGTTTGCGAGGGTGAGTTCGATCATCACGGTGAGATACCAATGCAGAAGAATCATTAACAGAAGCAGGTGTGTCAGGGTTGGGTTTTGCTAGTATACGCAAAAGAGTGGAGTAGGTCGATGTCAAGGTGGGGACAACTGGAGAACCCAAAAGCTGATCACGAATATGTGAATATTGATCAGCAAGTCCGTGTAATGCCCCTAGCATGAAGAACTTTGATCGTTGTCCTATCTCGGTGGCAGGGTCGGGGGAAGGAGGCAATAACTCATTGAACTCATGAAAAAGAGCATGAATTTTGCCCATATAATCAGTCATAGAATCTTGATGTTTAGAGGCAATAACATCTACAAATTTAGAACAAACATCATAAAAACGTTGAGTATCATTGGTGTATAATAACTTGACATGTTCCCAGATTTTGGCACATGTTTCGTAGGAACGAAAAATTTGTTTTAACGAAGGATCAAGAGTACCCTTGAGAACCACGCATAATTGAGCATCAATGGTGTCCCAACGGTCTTCCTCACCAGGAGTGAGAGTAGGTGCTTTCTGGGCAAGATGATCAAGATACTTCGACTCTTAAGCCATAATCCGACGTCCGATGACCATGTGGCATAATTAGGGCCAGTTAACTTGTCAATGGATAAGTTCACATTAACATAGTTAGTGTAGATGGAAGGATCGACGCAGCGATCGACTGTAATTGGAAGTACTAAAAGGAGCGGAAGAACTCATAAAGGGCGGAGGCGATAGTGACGAGCGGCATGAACCGAGTACACCAGGTAAGTTCCCGGGAAAGAGAGGTGGGTCACTAATGGACACGCTTAAATACCAAGTCTTTCTTTGTCAGAACTTTCCTAGACATGCACTTTCACACTACCAAATAACCGACAGCAATAGCGGCGGTGGTGGCGGCGGTGGTGGCGGCTTCAATAGTGGTCAAAGGCGGAAAAAAAAATTCAAAATAACCTTAAGCTCTAGATACCATGTTGAATATAGAAGAAATAGAGTTTGGGATTAATCTCCCTTATGTATAAATCACACATAAGGTAGTCTATTTATAGTAGAGAGATACAACTAAAAGAGTAACTGAAAGTAACAGAATAAACAGAAGATATTGTTTGATATTATGGTTAATATCTAACAATATCTTAACAATATTAAATAATATCTAAACAATATCTAACAAAGAGGATAAGTATCTTCAGAGCAGTTAGAATTTAATCTAGAGATTGAAAAAACAGCTCGGAGGAATCAAGGTAGAAGAAGAAGGGAAACTCAAGAACAAACCACAAGAGAATCTGCTAATTCTTCTTCCACACTTGATTTACCAGACCCAATTATAGAAAATATGACAGAAGACGGAGCAAATATGAATACGGATCCAAATCCAAATATAAATCCAACTCAAAATCTGGATTCAAATCCACCTAAAAGAACTCTCAGAAACTATATTATGCAGCAAGGTCCAAGATACTTTTCCAGCATTGCCATACCGGACGATCAAACATTGTAGATGAATCCAGCTATCTTAAGCCTAATTAGTGCTCATCAATTCACTGGATTGGATCATGAAGACCCTTATATTCATTTGTCTAATTTTTATGAGTTGATTGGTACGATGAGATTTAGAGCAGCAAATCTTGAATCTTGCATATAAGAGAATTTGGGTCGGGCCTTACATCATTCATTTGCTTAAGCGTTCTTCTTTCTTTCAATTTTTCTTCAATTACTTCACAATTATGATATTTGCTCTTGTATCAAGGTATTCTCGAATTCATCCTATATTGGGAGAAAAATAGATTAGAATTAACATAAGTTAAGTGATTTCATAACAATTCAAGGCATAATTATATCAACTTTTTATCACTTAACAACTTTCTCTAACCTAGAATCTTTCTTGTCCCAAGCAAAGTAATTTTTCCAAAACAAAACCATCACCTATTATCATTTTCTCTTCCAAAACCACAACATAAATTTTTTTTCAGATGTGATACTCACAACTCCAAATGAAAAATAGAATACATAAGCATTCAAGTTACAGAAACTAACAAAAAATAATTAGTCATCAACTATCCTCAGAGAAGCATGATCTCTCAAATAGAGATATATATAATCATCTCTAATTCTCACAGGTAAGTGTTTATCTCATTCAATCACTTCATTTAGACAATCCAATATTGATAATCATCTTCAAGCAATCAACATTTGTTAAGCAAGACTTAAATCAAAAGGTCTTTTGAGGCTTGTAATGAGGCTGAGCTAAGAAGGAATTCATTGGTTTTTTTGGGATATACAAAAGTATTTGAGAAATTCAAATCATATGAATGATTATTGTTTAGCATTTCCTCAAGTCAGGTTTCAAACTTCATGCTTTTGTCCCTAACATAATGATAGTGAGTTAATAATCTCATAAGTTATTATCCCCCTTGAACTACTTTTGTATTTTTTTTTCTTTTCTCATGATTTTGCATTTATCCTTTCTGGCTTTGCCACAATATTTATGCTTTGCTTTTCCTTTTCCTTCTTTTTAACAATAACATCTCAATAATACCCGTAGGACAACAATAGCAATACCCAATAATAGGAAAAATAATAACATTCATACTCATTTCCTTTCTCAAATATAGGAAGGTAGATAAATAGTTTTTAGGCTCAGGGGTTCTATTTAAGAAACAATATTATTTTTGGCTCAGAAGGGGTTCAAATGGATGTCCTATAATTAATGCAGAGTTGACTATTTGGTTCTGGGTTATATCTACTACAAAGAAAAAAAATGCCTTTATCATTTTCAAGTCTCACCAACATGCAATCACCTCAAAGAATCAACCAATACCAGTTATCATCATAAAATGTTGACACTCAATTTGAACTGTTTATGGCACTCTACTCATTTGGGTTTTGGCTAGTTTCTCCAATCTAGTTAATTCCTAATTCTTCTCATCAATTCCTTTTCACTATCATACTTATCATCCCAAAATCACTTATTATTGGAAACAATCAAAATGATTTTTCACGTTCCAGATTTGAATTAGACAATAAGCAATAATCTCATATATGGCTATAAAATAAATTATGGGACAGTAAGGGAATTCAAAATTTAAAATAAAGCAATTAAAAACATTAAAAACAAAGTAAGTTTCCTCCCTCATTTTCTTCACTTCTCATCTCCTCCTTATCTTGTGCCTCAGCCTCAGTTGCAGATTTTCTCACCCCCTTTGGAAAAGTTGGACTGTCCCCAAGCCATTGAAGTAAGGCTTCAAAGTCTTAAGGAGAAGTTTATTGTGTACCTGAAGCAATCTTGCAAAGAAAGAACCTAAGGAAGAAAAATGCACAAAAAACTTAAACTGCAAAAAGAAAAAAAATTTTAAAACATTGGATTGCCTCCTAGGAGCGCTTGTTTAACGTCTTCAGCTTGACGCCTATTTGCTTTAGAGCTCATGCAGGTGAGTGATCAAGGTGATCTATACGCATTCTTCATCCCTTGATTGTCCTTGTGAGAATGAATTTATTCTTTTCATTGCGAATAACCTTACGACTGTCAAAGATTGGATAAATCATACCTGCTTCAGGAGGTTTCAGTACCTCTCTTTGAACAACTTCCTTCATAGTTAGCTTAAGATGTCTTTGGGGATGTGCAACAGGCTTATAATCTTGTTTTTCAGTTGAGATGAGTAATTCCTCCAAAGTATCTATTCTGAGGCAATCTTTCTTGTCTTCCGATTGTTGTACAACTTCAAATAGATTAAAATTAACTTCATCATCTCCACTTTTGATTTTCAACTTTCCCTTGTCAACATCTATAATTACTTTGACAGTATTCATAAATGGCCTTCCTAGGATCAATGAGATTTCCTCATTTTCCTCCATGTCCATAATCACAAAATCAACAGGAAATATGAATTTATCCACTCTAACTAAAACATCTTCTGCTACTCCATAAGGAATCTTTATTGATCTGTCAGCTAGTTGCAGAGTCATTCTAGTTAGTCTAACATCTAAGTCTCCTATTCTTTTGAGCATAGATAATGACATGAGGTTTATGCTGGCCCCTAAATCAAGTAATGCTTTTTTCACTGGTAATGTACCAATTGTGACTGGTATAGCGAAGCTTCTAGGGTCCTTGGACTTTTGAGGCAATGATTTCTGGAATATAGCACTACACCCTGCCTCTAACTCCACTGTTTCATCACTAAATCTTCTTTTCTTAGTTAAGCGTTCTTTCATGAATTTGGCGTATGTTGGCATTTGCTCCATAGCTTCCACAAAGGATATATTAATCTGCAGTCTTTTGAAAATATCCATAAATCTGGTGAATTGTCTTTCTTTGTCTATCTGTGAGGGAACCTTGGGATATGAGAACTTCTCTACAAATTGTTTTTTACTCCCTCCTTTTTTCTATCTTTTGTTTTTTCTTTCCCTCTTCGTTCTTCTTATTAGGAATATATCTTTCTTTCTTACTCTCCTCTTCTTGCTCTTCATCTTCTTTTACCAGAACTTCTTCTTCAATAGCTATATTGTCACTGATCCCCTTACCTACAACTTTTCTACTCCTTGTAGTTATTGAATTGCATTGCTCCCTGGGGTTGGTTTGTGTGTTAGTTGAAAATTGTCCTCCTTGCTGCTCAGATAATTGTTTAGCCAATTGGCCCATCTGGGTCTCTAAATTTCTGAATGAAGCCTCATTATTTTTCTTATTAGTCATAATGCTTTGCATGAATTTTTCTAACGTATCCTCCAATTAACTCATTCTGTCAGGCATTGAAGGATAATGTTGTTGCTGCTATTGATATGGAGGTTGCTGAAATGACTGTTGTTGAAATGTAGGTTGTCTAGTAGATGAGCTAACACATTGTTTACACCAAAAATTCTGATTCTGATTCCCTCTCCATCTTTGTGCAAAATTATTCTGATAATTGTTGGAATTAGGGAAATTACCTTGTCTGCCTTGACTACTACCTTGAGCACCCATATGATTAACTTCTTCTTATTGAATGTTACCTTGATAAGAGCATTGTTCAATTGAATGATCACCTCCACACAAGTCGCATTTCATGAATTGTTGATAAGGAGAAGCTTGAATAGCATGTATTTGTTGAGGTAGCTTTGCTATTTGTTGAGTCAATGCTTCCATCTGTTTAGTCAGAATTTTATTCTGAGCTAACATAACATCTAAAGTGTTAAGCTCTAACATTCCTTTCTTTTGAACTGGATGTCTATCATGTTGAGCCTGTTGATCTGTAAATACTAGTGCACCAATAATTCTTGTAGCATGTTCGATTTCTGCATCTAGCATGGATCCTCCTGCTGCAGCATCTAAAAACATCTTTGTATCAGGTCGTGGACCAGTATAGAATATATTCAATTGAGTAATGTCTTCAAATCCATGATTTAGACATCGTCTCAACAATAATTTAAATTTCTCCCATGCTTCATAAAAAGATTCATCTCCTTGTCTGAAAGAAGTGAAGTCGGATTTCACTTTGATGTAGTAGGATGGTGGGAAAAATCTATTCAGAAACTTCTCTTCTACGTTACTCCAATTAGTCAAACTCTGATTAGGATGTGCCTTCAGCCACTCCTTTGCCCTACCTACCAAAGAAAAAGGAAATAATCTCAAATATGCAGATTCAAGATTTGCTGCTCTAAATCCCATGGTACTAATCAACTCATAAAAAGTAAACAAATGAATATAAGGGTCTTCATGATCCAATCCAGTGAATTGATGAGCACTAATCAAGCTTAAGAAAGTTGGATTCATCTGCAATGTTTGGTCGTCCGGTACGAAAAAGTTGGAAAAGTGTCTTGGACCTTGCTGCATAACATAGTTTCTGAGTGTTCTTCTAGGTGGATTTGAATTTGGATTTTGATTTGGATTCATATTTGCTCTGTCTTCTGCCATATCTTCTATAATTGGGTCTGGTAAATTAAGTGTGGAAGGAGAGTTAACAGATTCTCTTGTGGCTTGTTCTTGAGTTTCCCTTCTTTTTCTACCCCGGTTCCTCTGAGCTATTTTTTTCAATCTCTGGATTACATTCTAACTGCTCTGAAGATACTTGTCCTCTTAAACACATAAATCAAAAGAGTAACTCAAGCAAAGATTAGCACAAGACAATAATTAAGCAAAATAAAACTGAAAAATAAAACAAAACAGAAATAAAAATAAAATACTCAATAAGCTAAACAAAGAATTCTCAAAGAACACCATTCCCTGGCAACGACGCCAGAAATACTTGTTGAATTATTGGCAAACGTACCAAAATTATCAATCGCAGTATAGTATTTCGATTAAATAAAAGTCGATCCCACGAGGAACGGTTTCAATGGAAATTCCCAATTATATGCTTACTATGTGGATTAAAACAGAATGGGTTTTGCATAAAGAGTTGAATTGAAATTAAATGACAAAGAACTATAAATTGTTGAGAAAATATCAATTAAAGACACTTAAGATTGGTTTCCTTCCTTATCCCTCTTTTGTAATGACTATGTCAATTAACCTAACCATGTTGATGCCACCTACTCAAATCATCCATGTTGATTCCTCACATGAAATTCATAAGAAAACCTAATAAATGTTGATTCCTCACACAATTAAGAGATTTTCCTGCATTAGGTTTAGGGTGTTAAGCAATTGATACATTCATTCCATTCCTGACAATTAACGTAACAAATATTCTTACCGTGATCTAGGGTTTAAGATATATTTTTCAATCATATCCCAAACATCAAGAATAAATCATTCCAAAGTACAAAGGATAAGAATAACAACATCAAAACATAGATTAATATCTCAAAATATCACCATGAGACAAAAGAGTTCAAAGGAAGTGCACCAAATCCCAAAAGAATGAAGTTAACCACTCATGTTGGCCATTACAATGCTCCAAATGAGGAATAAGTGAAGAATTGATGAAGATTTGATGAAACCCTAGCAGTAGTCGTGCCTCTTCTCCCCAAAACTGTTTCCTTTCTCAAAACACATCTTATCTTTTTATAAGAGAATTTGGTTCGGACCTCGCATCATTCATTCGCTTAAGCGTTCTTCTTTCTTTCAATTTTTCTTCAATTACTTCACAATTATGATCTTTGCTCTTGTATCAAGGTATTCTCAAATTCATCCTATATTGGGAGAAAAATATATTAGAATTAACATAAGTTAAGTGATTTCATAACAATTCAAGGCATAATTATATCAATTTTTTATCACTTAACAATTACTATGTTCAACAACTTGCAAGCACCTTAGAAGAATATTGTATGACTCATCCTAGTCTGCAAATGCCACAACAAACATCTTTTGTTTCATATATCGTCTATGCTTTTTTGTAAGTTATTGTATAATCATGTCTGTCTTTGACTTCTGCAATCAAAGTTTTAATAGAACAGAAGGATCTGTTTGACCAATTCAAAAATAATGTTAGCAATGATGGACAAGTCTAAGTTTTGATGATCTGGATTTAACATTATACTTAAACGTGTATGAGGCACTTCAATTTTCTTTATCTCCCATTTTTATTGAATGAATTACAAACTCTCGATTGACACCCGTTGTCATAATGTATACAACAAGTAATATATTTTTAAGCTTTAGACTCAACAACAACAACAGAAAACCTGTATCTCTCATCAATATGAAATTATTTGATTGCCACTTACTGTTGTTTGTTTTGACGGAAAACACTAACCTTCCCAAATATTGTTTTCCCTGATATGGGTTAATTGATTAGATGATTGTCCAGCACATAACATAACATCATCATTCAAATGCATTGCAATAGAGAACAAATTATCTTCTTCTTCGTTAGTAAAATCTTCAACAATATCTTGAATAATAGGTAACTTCCATGGATGAGCTACCAACTTGAAATTTATTCATCTAATTAAAAAAACAATAGAAAAAATGATTAAAAAATATAGTTAGGTACAATAAACTAACTAAATTTAAGTAAAAATTTAAATTAAACCAAATAAATATACTTTTAAAAATTAAAAAATATAGTGATAATATAAAGTACATATAGGTTAAATAAACCAATTAAATTAAACCAAGTAAATATACTTTTAAAAATTAAAAAATATAGTGATAATATATAGTATATTAGGTAAAATAAACCAACTAAATTTAAATAAAAATTTAAATTAAACCAAGTAAATATACTTTTAAAAATTAAAAAATATAATGATAATATAAAGTATATTAGGTGAAATAAACCAACTAAATTTAAATAAAAATTTCAACTAAACCAAGTAAATATTCTTTTAAAAATTAAAGATATAGTGATAATATAAAATATATTTGGTAAAATAAACCAACTAAATTTAAATTAAACTAACCACAACATTTTGGTCGTACAAAATACTGATAAAAAAATAGTTAATAAGTTATTAAACTAATGCAGTATAACTAACTCATTATATATCATTTTCTCTAAAAACATTAAATAACAATAAATAGGGTGGATGAAAGAGTGAAAAAAAATTGATACAGAGTAATAAAAATTAAAATTGAATTGCTATAGAGTATTAACGATAATTAAAATTAAATTAAAGCATAATTTAAATAACTGAAATTTATAAAATTAAAATAAAATATTTTTAGTTAAAAGTGCAAGAATCAAAATTGTCCTAAAATAAAATAGTGCAGTAATTAAAATGAATTTGATGTAGAATTTAAATAATTGAAATTTATAAAATTAAATTAGAGTACTTTTAATTAAAAGTGTAAGAATCAAAATTTTTTTAAAATAAAATAGTGCAGAAATTAAATTTTAAATTTCTGGAAGCAATAACTCTAAAACTAAATTGAGAATTGAAATTGAAAAATAGATGAATTAAAAATAAAAATTAAGCAAGATCTGGAATAAAATAAAAATTCTAAACAATCAAATAGTAGAAATTAAAATGAGCATTGAATGAATAAAGTAAATAGAAACTAGAAAATTCAATAGAAATTGAAAATTAAATAAAAGAGAATAAACTGAGAGTGCAGTAGCAGTAGTTGAACTCATCTAATTAAAAATTAAACTAAACACTGGGAAAAAGAAAATGGGTATGATTGTGTTGTCATAAGACCTCTATATTATAGGAGATTGGACAAGAGAAATTAAGTATAAAATTAATTACAATAAAATTACATGTTTCCCAAATAAAAAATTACAAAATTAGATTACTGTGAAGATAAATTTTTTAGATTGATTTGGAGAAAATAATACATTTATTTCTTATTTTGAGTGATTCAATTACTGATTTGTATATAATTCTTGATTCCTGTTGGCCTTTGATTCAACTAAGTTAGATTTTTGTACCAACTTAATTTGCTTGATTCAAAATTTTCATTCGTAATATTGTACAAGTGGGTTGCATAAGCAAACTTAGACTTTTGAAAAGATTGAAGCTCGACGACATCAATTTGAGCATACCTTTCCATCAATTTGACTCATCTCAAATTATTTTTCTCCTACAAAAGAAGAAAAGAAATATGCACAGTGGATGTATGCATGAATATTATTTTTTATACTAAAACTATGCAATAAATTAAGAAAAATTGAAATATGATATGTTTTTTATAAAAATATGTTAAATGCATGGTTTATGAAGAAAATAATTAGCTTAGAAAATACTCTTAGAAAAATAAATAAAGAACAAAATGACATACATCATAAACTAAGTAAATATACTTTTAAAAATTAGAAAATATAGTGATAATATAAAGTATATTAGGTAAAATAAACCAACTAAATTTAAACTAAACCAAGTAAATATACTTTTAAAAATTGAAAATATAATGATAGTATAAAGTATATTAGATAAAATAAACCAACTAAATTTAAATAAAAATTTCAATTAAATCAAGGAAATATACCTTTACAAATTAAAGGTCAATAAATAACTATGGTTGCTATAAAAATGGTTGTGATTGGATACGAAACAATGAAGGGGTATTTATAATCGACTAATTCCAATGAAATTTGTTAGGGATGCACATTATTCACTTTTCACGTAGCATACACTTTATCATCTGCAACACTAAATCAATTATATTATTAGACTATTATTAATGATTCCTACGTCCCATGACACACCAAAAATTCGTTTCAAATAATAATGATACAAAATATTGAGAAATCAAGTGTGAGTTTGAAGTCCCGCATTGGGTAAAAATGAGAAAGTTGAGTAACTTATAAGTGAGAAAGACCCATAACCTAATGCCTTAAGGTATCGAGTTGAATGTGGTGTCATATTCTCTTATATGGTTGACTCATGACTCATTTGTGAGAATCTCCCTGTTATTAACCCCCTTGAAAATACCCAACACAAATATTATTATTAATAATAATATTTTTTTCTTTTACTAATTTTTTTAACCATAATTTATTTTTTCATGATATTATTATCGTAATAATAATAATAATATTATTATTATTATTAATATTATTATTGTTGTTGTTAATATTATTGTTATTATATAAATGACTTCTCATAATCTTCGTCTTCTTGTCGATATGTTCTCATTACGTCTTCAGGACAAACATATTATAAAAACAATATGTGAAGAAAATGAAAGATTATTGCATCCTAGGCAACATAACATATGGATAACAAAACATGAATACATGCTGGACGATTTGGTTAAAGATTTGATCCACCAGGTTGAATTTGGACAATTAATGAAGATTGAAACTATTGATGTCCATCATCATTTGATCATAGTATTAGTTGAAACGTGGAGAACTAAAACCTACACCTTTCACTTTTCCATCGAAAAAGTCACAATTACATTAGAAGATGTGGTCTTACAATTAGGTCTACCCATTGATGGACTACCGATTACAGGTCTCAACAGTGGAGTTTTGACCGTCTTTTGTGAACCCTTATTAGGTTCACCTCCACCTCAAGGTGTTGCTATTGGCAACACCATAAAACTATCTTGGTTAAATATTTTGTTTCAACACTTTCTAGATGATGAAAATGATAACGTTGTGGCATAACCTGCCAGGACATATATATTGACAATAATAGGGAGTTTATTATTGTCTGATACTAGCATCTAGAATGCATTTAATTATCTTTTACTATTGCACGAACTTACTCTAGTTTCAAACGGTTGAGAATTCAAGTGTGAGTTTGAAGTCTTACATTAGGTATAAATGGGAAAATTGAGTAACTTATAAGTGAGAAAGACCTCTGACCTAAAGACTTAAGATTTTGGGTTAGGATTGATATCATATTCTCTTATATGATTGGCTTGGGTCCCATTTGTGAGAATCTCTCTATTGTTAGCCCCCTCGGAAATACCCAACAGTGGTATTAGAGCCAATGATTTATCTGGTGACTAGTTTAGTTGAGTATGATTATAGTAAGTGAAAGGTTCTTGTATCGAAAGTCTTCCTGACAAGTAAGGTCATTACTAGGTACTCATGACTAAGAAATGTTTCTGCTCGAGGGGGAGATATACCAATGTGAAAGGAAATCACACTTGAGGGGGAGATTTGAGAATCAAGTGTGAGTTTGAAGTCCCACTGTAGACCCCAAATCTTGCTCGGCCTCATAATAAAGACCAGAAGACCTTCTATTCGAAGATGGATGAAGCCTAAGAAGCCACTAGAAGAGATTATTAGGCCCCATACTAGGATAGGAGGGATTTTTGGCATGAAAATTAGGATTTTCGCCTTTTAAGGTCGAGACCGCCGTCTCGGATTCGAGATGGCCGTCTCGCCTTGCAAAAATGGCTAGACGGCCGTCTCGCCATCCCTGCAAGGCGAGACGGCCGTCTCAAATGGCGAGACGCCCGTCTCGACCTTGTTAGACGAGATGACCCGTCTCGACCTAACAGGCACAAATCCCAATAAATAGCTGCGCCATTCCCCTCATTTCACATAGTTCTTCCATTCTCTCTCTAGAAATCTCTTCAAATTCTCTCTCTAGAAATCTCTTCAAATTCTCTCTCTAGAACCCCTCCGAAGCATTTCCTGAGTTTCTGAGTGTTTTCTAGAGTTTTTTATAGCGTTTTTTGAGAGATTCCGGCATTGTAAAGAGCGAAGGGCTGCCAAAAAGCACCCAAATTATTAAGAATTAATAGAAAGCGTGCCTCGAAGGTTTCTACACTCTCTCTCTCTCCTTTACCGCTTTATTTCAATTATGCAATAGATATAGGGCCATGTAGTCATAATCTTTAAATTCCGCAAAATAAAGGGTAAAAGCGTATTTTTTCCAGTTTAATTATTTAATATAGCTAGCCTATCATAGGGAACCCGAAAGGGGCGTCGTAAGGGAACTAACACTTCCCTTACACGTAACTAACTTCCTTACCCAACTCTGGTTCTAATGACCAAAGTTGGTTTTTTGAAAACCAACGCCTTTTTCATTCCTTTTCCGATGTTTCTGGTAAAAACATCGGTGGTGACTCCAGAAGAACCCTTCAAAAGTTAGTTCTTGGGTTAGCCCGATTATCGGACAATCCAAGAGCGCCTTTTCGAAAACCTCGCCTCTAGGTTCAGCCCGGTTATCGGACAACCTAAAGGCGTTGTAACCACACCTATAAAAACGCGAAAAACGGAAAGTCGAAACCATCGCGTCGCTCCGACCGCCTCGTTTTGACGGCGGCGACAGATGACGACTCCACTAGGGAAGCCAAGAGAGTTGATCTCATTTAGTGATGGGTCAGCTTAAAAATAAATAAACCAAAAAAATTACGCTTTTACCCTACCTTGTATTATAACATGTTTTAATGCTTGGATTTAATAACTGGTTCTTGTTTATACTTACGCAATTGTTTGAAATACAAATTGTACACAAACCATTGCACACTACAGTTCCCTCTATACCCGGGGGCAAGTGAGAAATCTATAGGGAGTGGGTGGCAGGTACGGTTCGCTATAGTGATGGCCTTGTGCCCACCGGTGTGATCGGAAACCACCACTCAAGGTGATAACCTTCCTCTTTTGGCACAAAGACTGACTATGGCCTTAGTGCTAAGCATGGTCGGAAGGCTGGAGAGTGGGGACCCTATAATGGGGGCACCTTAGGGGCCTTAGCCTTGGTGAGAACAGTTAGAACCTACCTTCGCCAAAGCACTTTTCTGCAGGAAAACCCTACCTCGTGATTAAAACGACTTCTCGCCTGTTCGTGGATGATCGAATTGTGTGTGCATCTATTTGTTGCATTTGTCTGTTGCATAGCATAACCAAACAACAGAAAAACCTCAAAAAATATTTTTCACAATAAACACCCTTATCTCGGACAGTCTGCCTTTTAGCTAGCCTGACTTCAGGTTCTTTGTAAGCTAAGTAGCCACGCAGTCCGACATAAGAGATAAGGGATGCTAATATTATTCTTTCGACAATAAAACCATTTTATCTTGGACAATCCGCCTTTTAGCTAGCCTGGTTTCAAGTTCTTTGTAAGCTAAGTAGCCACGCAGATCGACGAAGAGATAAAAGGCTAAGAAATAAATCCAAAATAAATAAAATAATAATAACAAAATCAAAACATTTATAAAAATAATTTTGACAAATTCGTATCATTCATATTGCATCATGTCATAAGTGGAAAAACTTGGAGAGAAAATAAATGCATAAGGAAAGTATGCATACGCATCATTTTAATAAAACCCTAAAAAATGGATCTTAGAAGCGTTTTTTGGGAAAATTAATGGGCCAAATCCCCTTTCGGAATTTGCATCCTGATTCTTCACCTTTTTCTCTTCGTTTTGATATGTTGTGTGTCCAAATCGAACATCTCAATCAAAAGTTATGCCACTTTGAACATCTACTGCCCTTTTGTACTAGTGCATGCATAAATACATTCATTCTAGGGAGCACTAGATATCCCTAAGACAATGGCGAAAGAGACCCTGAGCACATTTGTGACCTTCGCGACAAGGAAGGGACAAGTGTACTAAGGTGTGATGGTGACCCCCATTATACTTGTCAAGTCTGTGATGGGGAAAGAACCATTACACCAAGGTGGGTATGATACCCCACAAAGTGTAAGCTTTAAAGAGGATACCTAAGCCATTATCTTAAGGAATATCCATCTCATAAATCATTCATTTTAAACAATAAAAATCTTTTTGCATTCTAGAAAGCGGCTGGTATTCTTCATGCCCTCATCCACATAAAAAAAAAAACACAAAATCCCAAACACTATCATACATCATGTTAGAAAATAAAACATGATAATGTTTAGGAAAAAACAAATACCTACATACATGCATCCACCAAACTTCATCCTCATAACATAATAGACAGTAGAAGAAGTGGACATTCCTCAATACCATGAAAAGAGGATTAGGGCATTCGCATGCCATGCACGGGAAGTAAAAAAGAAAATAAATAGAAATATTTACCTGCATATGGGTTCATTTAGGCTTCTCTGCTTTTAAAAAAACTGTACTTTGAAACATTGCGTTGAGGAATGTACACTGTCTGGATGAAATAAATAAAATTGTTTGTTTTCATCATCTCTTCAAGTGTCTATTGTATTCATAAATTGCATTCATTCTCACTTTAATAATAATAAGATAATAAAAAGAAAGGATTAGTCGATGTGCTTTCCACGTCAAGTTATCTCCAACGGTTGATCCGCCTAAGAAGGATAATAAGCCTCAACCGTTGGTCATCTGAGTAAATAAGGAAGAGGAGGCAAGGATGCCATTACATTTTGTTCATGCCTCGAATCGAATAAGGTGGTACCGTGGAGATGCGCAAAAACACCGCCCATTAATGACGATATCTCCAGCATAACTGGCATTGAGGGCAAAATTAGAAATGAAAGAATCTATTCCCCCAAGGAGCTGTAAGATGACGCTCCTACAAATAAAGAAAAAATAAAAAGACCGAAGAAAAACATAATCCAAAGAGGAAACTGAGTAGACTTTGGATTCACGACGCTAAGGCAGTTCTCTCAACGATCCGCCAAAGAGACAAACTCATGCTAGGCGACAAGCTGGTCACGGTTCGAGCTAAAAATGACATTCGGATCAGTAAGTCGTCTGCCCTATCTTGTATGGATGCGGCTGAAGAGGACCTTTGAAATATCTTTTGCCAATATGAAAAGACTTCCCCAACAATATGAAGATGACCCACATGATAAGGAAATATGGATGTCGCCCAAACCAAGGGCTCATTAGAAACTCTCAAGGAATAAGGGAGCCACCAGATTTTAAAGACAATCCTTTAAAGCATGGCCTATGGCATGACCCTACAAAGGATCAAGCTACATGGAGAAAAGGGAAGTCTCCCCTCTGCAGCTCGAATCAGATTTTCCCAAACAAAGGGGTTCAAGCGTCAAAAGCGACTTTAGTCATTAGGTGTTCTCCTTCTGATTCTTAGGGTTTGTAAATCCAATGACTATTAGAGATTACTCCTCGGGGCTAGCCCGACCCCCGAGTGTTGTAGGGCACATATTTCCCTATTAATTACAAAGAATGTCATTCTTACTATCTGCTTCTCTTCTTGCTATTAATGTCTAAACCTCATCAATAACCATGTTTAAGCAAACGTTTTCAAAAGTACGTCAAAATAATCAAACTACGCCATTAACCAAAATAAAAGTCAAATCCATCACCATTGATTGACTAGAAACACAAAATAAGGTTCCACCTCATCATAATAAAGTTGTGTTTCGCAAAGAGAAATAAAATCAAAAGAAGCCCATAAAAGCCAAAGGCCAAAAAGAAAAGGCAAGTACCCAGTAGGAAACCCACCAAGGGGGCTACGCAAAAGTTAGGTTAAACCCGCTAGGAAACCCGAACAACCATAAAGGGTAGCCTAGGCAAAAATTAGGGTTACAAAATAAAGTCCGCTAGGTTTCCCAAAGCAACAAACCTAGACAAAAGTTAGGACAAAACACAACATCCTAGACTGAGAACCCAAAGGGAGGACTAGGGAAGTCAATCAGTCATAGCAAGCGCCATAGAATAAGACGTCACTCCATAAACAAAATGTTTGTCTAAACTAGCCTAAACACTCTAACCAACCTTGGCTAGTCGTGCTTACAAAAACCATTTTTTGTCAAAATAAAACAATTCTAAAACACAAGTCTTTGAATTAAATATCCTCTTCCTTCTTTTCTCTTGACCCTTACTACTACAACATTCTAGTAATTAGTAGGGAAATGTGGAGATAGTAATCAATAGGAGGATTGACATCCCTAAGGAAAGGGAGGGGCACACTGACATGACAAGTCGCTCTACAATCAAAACAATCATTCTTCGATCACGGCAAAGTCAAGACGGAAAAATCGGTACAACCTATCCTGTCGACGAAAGCACATAACGTCAGAGCTCATCAGAAGTAAAAGCACATTGGTTAATCCTTTTGAAAAATTAATTGAAATAGTATTATAGGATGCATATCGCAAACATTGCATGCATATGATAGGCTCCTATCTCTCAAAAAAAGAAGAGAAAGAAAAAATGACAATAAAAAGAATAATGCCTGCTAGGAGATTCTTAGGCAAAAGTTAGGGTAGCTTGCTAGATCGAAAACCCGCAAAGGGCGGTCTAGGCAAAAGTTAGGGCATTCATAAAAAAGGAAAAAACCCGCTAAGATATCCTAGGCAAAAATTAATGCAGCCCGCTAGACCGAAAACCCCAAAAGGGCGGTCTAGGCAAAAGATAGGGCTAAACCAAAAAATGAATAAAAGAGAGGGGTCCTTCATCATAATCATAAAAAGTCCAGTAGGAGAATGCCAGTCACTTTTCCTGATGCATCAATCAACAAGAATAGATTGCATTTAGGGCATCCACACAAGTAGTCGCACAAAACGACTTTGTCAATGTCAAAAATGAAAGAAATAAAAATTACTTCAGAAAAAAAAAAACAACGAAAAGCATTCATGCAAATAAGGAGACTAGCTCCATGTTTGTGATTGAAAACAGGATCACCAAGACCGAGTCTCCAAATAATGCCGCCAAGAAAACGGAGCAAGTCGTCAATCAAGCGACTCAGCGGAATAAAAGCTTCTGAAAATTAAGAGCTCCAGCTACCATCCTTCTACCCAGAAAAGAAGGCACAAGAAAATAATAAGTCTCCAAACATTGCTCTCCCTCAAGAAAGAAGAGCTAGTTGTCATAAGAAGCTTCCAGAAGCCAAAGCTCCAATCATCACCCAATAAAAGAGGGCACAATCATCAAGATATCATAAAAGAAAAGCCGACGGAAAGGCCTAGTCATCCCCAAGAGGATCCCTTCCTACTTCGAAGGCAAAATAAAAACACTCCTCACGGCTCAGCATTACCACTACATGAGTCATCGAGCACACTCACCCAAAGTCTCCTCCACACTCCCCAATGGAGAATAAAGGCTTCAAGAGCCCATCATCATCAACAGTCAAAAGAGTCCAATCTCCATACCAACAAGGGCTCAACAAAAAAAGGAAAAAAGAGGAAAACTCTTGCATCCCTAGAGGATGTCCAAAAGAAAATGCAACAACAGAGAAGGCCGAATAAAAATCCTTAAGTGGATCTCCAAAAATTCTACAAAAAGGAATAAAAAATTCCCATCCCCCAGTGGAATAAGAGCTTCACAAGTATAGCTCGCATCAACATCAATCAAGGAGCCAAGACTCCATCCCTAGAAAAGAAAAATCAGATCCCAGGAAGTCAACTAATTCCCTGGTGGATCACTAAAGAAATAAAATGTCATCCCTAGTGGACCGCCCCAAAAAGAAGGGAAAAAGCCAGCATAATAAAAAGAGACTAAAAAGTAAAAAGGCTTACGCATTATCCCCATAAAAAAGTCAGATTTCAAAATCGCGATAAAAAAGAGATAAATCGCGAAAAAAAGGCGAAATCAATCCTAACTTTTAGGCAATCAATAAAATCCCTAAGTGGGTCACCGCAGAAAAGGGAAAATCAACGAAAAAGAAGGAATCGGAAATCCCAATGAAACAAGAGTATCGGCAAAGCCATCTCATACCAACAACATCCAACAAGGAGTCAAAACTCCATTCCCTCAAAGGGGAAATCAAAATTAGATCCCCGGGAAGGCAACCAATTCCCTGGTGGATCAATTATCATCCCCAGTGAGCCTACTGCAAATGCAAAACTTCATATTCATCCTCAGAATGTCATTTACCTATGCATAGGCAAGACCTGGCAAGCAAGAGCCAGCATCCCAATAAGGGAATATCAGCCTAGTCAGAGGCAAAATAAATGCAGCCAAAAGTCTTCACTTCCGATGAAGCATCTGCCTACTCAGAGGCAGTACCAAATTTTTCAATGGATATCTGCCTACTTAAGAGGCCTCACCAAGATCAACAAATCCCCAGAGGATTCTTGCCTACCTAAGAGGCATTCATAAAAAATCCCCGACAACCAGCAAAGTCGGATGAACACCAACAAAATCCCCGGCGTAGACCGGACGACCATTCCCAGAAAAAGACAAACAAAAACAAAGAAAGTACATCTCAACACAGGGCGCATGAGCCACCCAAGCAATAAGCCACCGCCACCACCAATCCTACACAGTGGACTGTACCAGCCTGATAAGGGGTTCATACCTATCAACCCACGCACGCAAGTGCGCCTGATCTGCGCTCAAGCCGGATCAGTAAGTCGCAACTACCAGCCTGATGGGGGGTTCAAGCCCATCCAATCCAACACACAGCGGACTGCGACTACCAGCCTAATGGGGGGTTCATACTCATCCAGTCCAACACACAGCGGACTGCAACTACCAGCCTGATGGGGGGTTTATACCCATCAACCGAAGGATCGGCTACCGTCAGAAGGAGTATCCTGAGGTTCTACCATGTGTCAACCGAAGGGATCGACTACCGTCAGAAGGAGTATCCTGGAGGTGCACAACACAAATTTTCCCCAAAAGATCAACCGCCGCAAGACGGAACATCCGAAGGGTAACCAGGCAAGAGGGAAACTCCTTTACCTTCCAATCGATCTTCTTGGCACAACGGGCCAACAGCTGACTGGTAAGGTAAATGGGGGGCAGCTGTAGACCCCAAATCTTGCCCGGCCTCATAATAAAGACCAGAAAACCTTCTATGCGAAGATGGATGAAGTCTAAGAAGCCACTAGAAGAGACTATTAGGCCCCATACTAGGATAGGAGGGATTTTTGGCATGAAAATAAGGATTTTTGCCTCTTAGGGTCGAGACCGCCGTCTCGCCTTGCAAAAATGGCGAGATCGCCGTCTCGAATGGCGAGACGGCCGTCTCGACCTTGTCAGACGAGACGACCCGTCTCGACCTGACAGGCGCGAATCCCTATAAATAGTTGCGCCATTCCCCTCATTTCACACAGTTCTTCAATTCTCTCTCTAGAAATCTCTTCAAATTCTCTCTCTAGAACCCCTCCGAAGCATTTCCGGAGTTTCTGAGTGTTTTCTAGAGTTTTTTATAGCGTTTTTTGAGAGATTCCGGCGTTGTAAAGAACGAAGGGCTGCCAAAAAGCACCCAAATTATTAAATAATTAATAGAAAGCGTGCCTCGGAGGTTTCTACACTCTCTCTCTCTCTCCTTTACCGCTTTATTTCAATTATGCAATAGATATAGGCCCATGTAGTCATAATCTTTAAATTCCGCAAAATAAAGGGTAAAAGCGTATTTTCGCCGGTTTAATTATTTAATATAGCTGGTCTATCATAGGGAACCCGAAAGGGGCGTCGTAAGGGAACTAACACTTCCCTTACACGTAACTAACTCCCTTACCCAACTCTGGTTCTAATGACCAAAGTTGGTTTTTCGAAAACCAACGCCTTTTTCATTCCTTTTTCGATGTTTCCGGTAAAAACATCGGTGGCGACTCCAGAAGAACCCTTCAAAAGTTAGTTCTTGGGTTAGCCCGGTTATCGGACAATCCAAGAGCACCTTTTCGAAAACCTCGCCTCTAGGTTCAGGCCGGTTATCGGACAACCCAAAGGCGTTGTAACCACACCTATAAAAATGCGAAAAACGGAAAGTCGAAACCATCGCGTCGCTCCGACCGCCTCGTTTTGACGGTGGCGACACCCACATTAGGTAGAAATGGGAAAATTGAGTAACTTATAAGTGAGAAAGACCAGTGACATAGTGCCTTAAGGTTTTGGGTTGAGAGTATTGTCATATTCTCTTATATGGTTTGTTCGGATTTCATTTGTGAGAATCTCCTTGTTGTTAGCCCTCTCGAAAAGACCCAACACAAACTATAGTTGGGGATAAATTGTTTTAACATGTTTGTATAGTTCCAATGATATGTTTTTCTATCCACCTGATCAATCTTGACAAATTTCATAGGGAAACTTGGATTACTATAGAAATGACCATTTGTGTGAAAATACAACATATATGATATGGTATTTTCAGCATACTATAAGATATATTTCCTCTACTTAAGAAGAAGAAGATGACGAAGTAAGTATCTTAATAATTTTATATATATGACATTGATATCAAACTAATATTAATTTTTTTTAACAGTATGATACACAACAACAAGAACAATCCCAATATATTGATCAATCTAGTCATGTCCATGTTAGTCAATCGAGTTATCAACATGTTGGTCAGTCTAGTCATCAAAATGTTGGTTAGTCCAGTCATCAACAACCTTATCCATATTTTGGTCTTCAAAGTTTACCTTCTTAATTTCAATTTGGAGGATAAGTTTCTCATATATTTACTTCGTTTCCATCTGAGACAAATATATTTTCCACCGTTCCATGATATCGTTGTCATGATACCATCAAACACCTTTCACGACTATTATGCCCAATATGTCCCTTATGCAGTATGCAAATGAAGAGGATGAACATGAAGATGATAACATCTTTGAATTGATGGAGAATCAATCCCCTTGTTTTGAATGCATGAGAATCGATTCACCATGAGAGAAAAATCAATTATCGCTTCTTTCACTTTTGGAGAATCGATTATCGGCCTCCTTTTACATGGATGCATGTGATCATTGATGTGTATTGTCTTGGTTTGTAGGTTGTTTGTGCTTCTGGTTTACGCATTGTTATGCGTGGTGTCAAGGTGAGTTTGGTTGTGTTCTTCGAGTTTAGTTGGGTGATGGAGGTGTTACTACTGGTGTGGCTATGGTTGTCATGAGTGAAATGTGTGTTGTTGGTGGCATGGGTGGTGAGTTAGGTGGTGGTGCTACTGATGCTCGTTCTCTCCCATTTAGCAGAATCAATTGTCGGGCACATTTTACGTGGAGGAAAATCGATTCTCGCGTATGCATGTGATTTTATGTGTGTTGCGTTGGTTTGTAAGTTGTAAGTAAACATGACAACGGGATAGGGCGGTGGCGGGTTTTGCCTCCCCGATCCCCGCCCTCGACTTTTTTAACCGTCTCCATCCTCGATCCCTGCCAGGGTTAAAAATTAAGTCTCTATTCCCGTTCCTGCTGGGTTTCGAGTTTCCCTACCCGATCCCCGATCTATATTATTTTTAAAAAGATAATTATATTTATAATAAATTAATTTTACTATTTTTATATATTTTTATATATAAATAAATATTTATAATTTTGTAATTTATAATTATGTTTAATTAAATATATATTTTAATTTATTATATTTATATTAAAATATATATGTAAAAGAAATATTTAATCATTTTTTATTTATATATATATAGAATATTTATAACATTATTATTATTATAACACTGTATTCAAATATTTAAATATTTATATTATTATTATTATTATTATACTTGTATTTAAATATTTGATTATATATAATTTGATTTATTTTTAAGTTGTCATTAAAATATATAAAATATATAATTTATAAGAAAATATTTAATAAGTTAAATCTTATTTAATTAGTTCAAAGTAATAAAAATTTTAATTATTAATTTTTGTAATCTATTAAAATATAAATATTTTATTGAAATAAAATTTGATATATGACAAATAAGAATAATAAGATCTAAAAAATATGACATAATAAAACTTAATAAATATAAATTATAAATAAAATAATATTAATTAATAAGATTTATGTAAAATATTTAGAAAAAAATAATGAAGAAAAATAAATTAACTTTTTATTTATCAAATTAGTTGAAAAGATTGAAAAAATAAATAAATTAATTGGAGAGATTAAGGAAATGTGAAAAACTGAAATATAAGAGAAAGAAAATAATATAATAAACTAATTGATATAAAAGATTAAAAAAGAAAAAAAGTGGGTAGAAGAAAAGTAAAAATGGTGAAATATAAAAAAATGACCTTATATATAATAGAAAAAGAAAAAAATATTTTTAAAATATTAATATTTTAAAATTTATATTTAAATATAAAATTGGGACAGAGACAGGATCAAAGTGGGGATTACATTACCCATCCCCGCTCTTGACTTTTTAAAGCAGAAAAACAGAACCCGTCTCTGTTCAGTCAACTCGATTTTTCCGGTTAAGCTGGGGAGGAAACATATCGGTCCCACATGGATTTAATTGTTGTAAGTGGTTTGGTTTAAATTTTTTACCACCTTTGATAAAATCAGTAGTTTTTTACCCTTTTTGGTAAAAAAAAAAAAAACTATTATAAATAGAATGAACTAATATGAGGTTTTATACAACACAAACCTACCAAATTATATATGGAATCCCAGGGCGAAGAGCACACTGCAAAATTGCTTCGTGCTTATAACCACGCTTCAAATCATATGTTTAAATTCATAAACACCATGTCCCTTCACTACTACAAATAAAGCTTTCAACGTCGGTTCTGGAAGGCTTTCAACGTCGGTTTAATAACCGACGTTGTATCAGGCGACGTTGAAAGTCGTAACTTTCAACGTCGGTTATAATAAACCGACGTTAAAGTTTTTACTTTAGATAGCGGTTATAAGGGAACCGCTATCTAATATACACTTTAGATAGCGGTTATAAGGGAACCACTATTGAAAGTATGATTTTTAAAATTAATAATTTTATTTATTTAAACCCCTTTACCCCCTTTTATTTATCTAGAAGTCTCCCCTCTCTTCATATTATATTTTTATTAGGTCCTCCATCTCTTTATATTATATTTTTTAGAAGTTTTTTAATTTTTAAGAGAATTGTCATTGGCGGGATTCGAACTCAAGTACTTTAGAGTTGGAGGTCGATACTCCAACCACTAAACTACTTGAATTTTTTGATAATAACTTACAAATAAATTATATTTATATACAAATAAATATATATCCGTGTAAATATCACTACTAGAAAAATGTCAAATAGTAACTTCGAATCTCAACCCCAGCCTCAACCTCGACGAACTCGAGGCCGAACCCCAACTCTGGCGACATCGAACCCCAATGTCAAGCCAAACCCAATTGTCATGCTGTGAAACCCAACGCAAACCCAGCGGAGCTCGAACCCTAACGCATACCCTAGTGACGTCGAACTCTAACCTCGAGCCAACCCCCACTTTAATTCGGTCGCAATTAGCGATTGATTGATTGCTCAAGGATGTGTAAAAGATGATATATTCAATGTATGTTAAAAAAGTTCAAGCCAAACTGTTTTTATAGAAGATTTTCAAAACTGCTGGTTTAATTAATCTGTTATATCAATTAAAACACTTTACAAAAAATCTTCTAAGTTGATTTAATCGATTGTTTCGCGATTCAATCGATTGAAATACTGCAAAACTTTCTCGTGACACTTTTCAAGTAATTTTAACTGATAAAAATAAGTTTTAATCGATTAAAATGCTGTGCAGAAATTGTTTTAATCGATTGAAACGAGATTTAATCGATTAAAATAGTTCTGATCGGTCATAACTGTATTCTGATCGATCATAATTGAAACAATATAATAGCGGTTCCAGGTTAACCGCTATCTAAAATGTATCTCGCTTGAGCGACACCCTTCTCGCTCGAGCGAAACGCCCCCTGCACAAAATTAGCATTCTCGGGTTGTATTTCGCTTGAGCGACACTACCCTCGCTCGAGCGAAATTAGATTCTGATCGATCATAACTTGAAATGATCGATCATAATTGAGAGGATATAATAGCGGTTCCCTTATAACCGCTATCTAAAGTGTATATTAGATAGCGGTTATAGGGGAACCGCTATCTAAAGTGCATATTAGATAGCGGTTATAAGGGAACCGCTATCTAAAGTGTATATTAGATAGCGGTTCCCTTATAACCGCTATCTAATATACACTTTAGATAGCGGTTCCCTTATAACCGCTATCAATAAGTAAAAAATAAAATAAAAAAAGACTTTCAACGTCGGTTCATATGGGAACCGACGTAGAAAGTACTTTCTACGTCGGTTGACTAAGAACCGACGTAGAATGTGTTTAATATTCAATTTCAACGTCGGTTCATCTGAGAACCGACGTGGAAAGTACTTTCTACGTCGTCTCAGCTATAACCTACGTTAAATAACGACGTAGAAAGTATATTTTGTAGTAGTGCTTAAGTGTGCAGT
This sequence comes from Sphenostylis stenocarpa, assembly GCA_963425845.1. Taxonomy (NCBI): domain Eukaryota; kingdom Viridiplantae; phylum Streptophyta; class Magnoliopsida; order Fabales; family Fabaceae; genus Sphenostylis; species Sphenostylis stenocarpa. The sequence goes on from OY731408.1 coordinate 33,147,275, forward strand.
TGACTTGAACATACCAGATATCATACACGACTATGGCAAACCTATGCCACTCTCAAAACTCATTGCTTCCCTGAAAATCCACCCTTCCAAGACTTGTTTCATTTACCGCTTGATGAGAATTTTGGCTCTTTCTGATTTTTTCTATGAGCACGATGTCACCGAAAATGAGCTTGAAGTGAGGTAGGTTCTAACTGATGTATCTAAACTTTTCCTTAAGGACCATCCCTTCAGTATGAAATATTTTCCCCAAGTCGTACATCCTCCAGTGATTATCAATTCATGGATTCATTTCTCTACTTGGTTCACAAATGAAGATCCTACACCATTTCATACTGCAAATGGTATGGGATTCTGCGCGTGAGCCTAAATTCAATCACCTCTTCAATGAGACCATGGCTACTGACAGTCGATTGGTTTCCATGGTGATTGAGAAGTGTAAGAGTGTGTTTGAGGGATTAGAATCATTGGTTGATGTTGGAGGAGGAACAGGGACTATGGTTAAGGTCATTGCTGAGTCATTCCCACAACTAAAGTGCATTGTATTTGATCTGCCACATGTTGTTGGTGACTTGCAAGGAACTGAGAACATAAAATATGTTGGAGGGGATATGTTTCAAGCAATTCCACCTGCTGATGCCATTGTGTTGAAGGTAGGTAAATATATACTATCTAAGTTTCAATTATGTTAATTAATGGATGTTTGTCATGAGTCTAACTATTACGTCTGCAACCACTTTAATTGTTGCAGTTGTGTCGTAAAGATAGTTTTAAAATATTCATTTTGTTGTGAAGATTCTTATCATTGTTACTTTGACAAATAAGCAGTGGATATTGCATAACTGGAACGACGAAGAATGTGTGAAAATACTGAGTAATTGCAAGGAGGTGTGACGTATGTCTTATTTTAATATTATATTAATATTACTGTGCAAGAAAACTTCGTAACGAAGTTTTCCTCATGCACAGTAAAAATTTTCTTATATATGAATACTGAAGCGGGGGAGGAGGGAAATCAAAAATTTTCCTCTCATCCTTCTTCTTCTATTGTCTAAATTTCAAGCAACGAGACTCTACTCGTGCGGGATCCGGTGAAACGGGAGAGAACTTGAATTAAGTGGGAAAACTTCGGTAGAAATACCATACCAAGTAAGGGAAGTTTAATTCATTCAATATATGAAATTGAATTGTTGGGTACTCTGTGAATAAGGAATAGGAGTAGAGATATGAAGTATTGGAATGTCTAATTTTGAAAAATATCTAATTTTGAAGAATTTCTGATTTTGATGAACAGTTCATCGTTACAAAGTTTTTTTTTTAATTATTGAAATTAAGGATGAATTATATACTAAAATTGTTGTTTTTAACTTAAATTGAACATGTTTATGGTTAAATTTTGATTTGGAACTAATTTGGGTGATTGAAACTGAGAAATTTGAAATCTGGATTTCGAAAATGGCGAACTGAAAAATTTGCAAAAGTCGCTCAAGCGAAAAATACATCGCTTGAGCGAGAACACCTAGAAAATTTGGGACTCTCAGGTCCTTTCTCGGTCAAGCGACACGTGTACTCGCTTGAGCGACGAAGCCTTCAAACAAGGGGACTCTCGGGTCATGTCTCGCTCAAACGACCGGTGTACTCGCTTGAGCGACGGAGCCTTCAAACAAAGGGGACTCTCGGGTCATGTCTCGCTCAAGCGACCGGTGTACTCGCTTGAGCGACGGAGCCTTCAAACAAAGGGGACTTTCGGGTCATGTCTCACTCAAGCGACCGGTGTACTCGCTTGAGCGACGGAGCCTTCAAACAAAGGGGACTCTCGGGTCATGTCTCGCTCAAGCGACCGGTGTACTTGCTTGAGCGACGGAGCCTTCAAACAAAGGGGACTTTCGGGTTCTGTATCGCTCAAGCGACCGGTGTACTCGCTTGAGCGAGAGAAGGAAGAAGAAAGGGATACGGTGGGGATTTTTTAAAAAGATCAAGGGTAAACTAGTCATTTTACATCACAGGGACATAAATGGAATTTTCAAAAATGTCCAAGGGTAAAATAGTCATTTAGGGACATACATGGAATTGTAAGAAAAGATTAAGGGCAAAATAGTAATTTAATGATTTCGAAAATAGTTTCGGAAATGATTTTAGGAAATATATATATATATATATATATATATATATATATATATATATATATAAAGAGAGAGAGAATGAAAGTAGAGTGTTGTGACGTGTGTGGGTCGACTAAGCCCGAGGGTCGATGCCCGAATCAGTCCCGAGACATTATATATTGGCTAGACCGAGCCGTAAGGTTGGTGCCGAATCAGTCAAATACTATTTTTATTGACCCGAATGAGCCGTGAGGACAGGTGGTCCAGAATCCGGCAAATGTGAATAAATTTTGTATGTTTGAATGGTACCCGGGGTGGTACAGAGTACATTAGTGTAATAACTATGTCGGAGGATTCTGAATGAGGTCCCAAACTTCACTGATTGGTCGGGTCAGGTAGACTACGAGTAGGGATGGCAAAACGGGCCAGCCCGCCCCGTTTTGGCCTGCCCCGCCTTTGGCCCACCAAAAGCGGGGCGGGGCGGGCTGACCCGATATAGTCATGACGGGCTGTAGACCTTGGCCCGCCCCGCCAAGGGGCGGGTTGGCGAGCTTGCGGGCTGGCCCGCCATAATTTAGAAAAAATAATTTTTTTAAATAATTTTTTTAATAAATTTATTATAAGATTATTATTTGTTTGTCAATAATTCAATATATATATATATATATATTATTTTAATTTAATAATATAAATCAATACATTATTTTAAGAAATTATAATTTAGAACAATAATAAAATTTACATAATAATAAATAATAACAAATATATATATATATATATATATATATAAATAACGTTAAACTTATAAAATTTATATTTTTTATATTGAAAAATTCAAATACCTATATCTTTTTTATTTGATAAAACTTCATATTATTCTTGGTTGAGTAATTCTTATACCTTTAATTCAAGTAATAAGGATAAATATAATCGAGTGCTTAGGATAAATAAGTATACCTTTAATTCAAGTAATAAGGATAAATATAACCAGGATAAATAAGGAGAGAAAGTTATATTTCAGGAAGGAGAATATTTTCTCGTGAGAATGAAACTTTTTTAATTCTCTTTTAAAATTTTTAACTTTATATATTATCTTTATAATTAATTTTATTATAATAAAAAATTATTTTTTTATTAATTAGCGCGGGCGCGGGCTGGCCCGCCCGTCCCACGGGTTGGCCCGACGAGGTTGGCGGGCTTGACAGATCGGGCCAAAGCGGGCCGGTGGGCTAAAAACACCAACCCGCCCGCCATATTATGGCGGGTCGGCGTGGCCGGCGGGCTAGCCCGCCGGCCTAGCCCGTTTTGCCATCCCTAACTACGAGATCGGGTGGTGAGAAGTCGATGGGGGGATGACCGGTGGCGCGCTCGGAGGGGTACTCCGGTATGAGTGATGAAGGGCGCCAATAATCCTACTCGTGTGGAGGGTGGTCGGAATGGTACTACGGGTATCGATCACAATGTGCCCACGGATGATAGCCTCCGAGTTCGGGCATAGTTAGGGTATACTTCGGAAGGTGTCTTAGTGTGTTGATAATTTCGTAATTGATCATAATATATAATTATTACTTCTATATCTGTTTTATTATATCAAATGATTTAATACTTACCCCTATTTTTCCATGTGGATGGGACTCGCGATGATCACTTTTATGTGGGAGCGAGATCGGGAGTTGAGAGATGGTGATGTGACTACTCGGACAACGGGGATAGTTCGGTGGGATAGCTTCGAGGGAGCTACTTTTACATGTATAATATATAAATAAATTATGTTACTATATTTTGAAGTTCGTTAGTGAACTGGAATTTCAATATATGTTACAATTACGATAATATAATGTAAAATAGATGTTGTTATTTACTTGTTTACTACTTTGCGAAGACATCATTATAGTAGCGATTTCTAGGGTCGTTACAATAGTGGTATCAAAGCGGTAGTATCCTTGTAAATACGTGGGGATGGGTAGTGAACCTATGATAAGTCCGTTGTGATTATACTCTGATTGTGAGTGCGTGAATGTTTGTTCTGTATTGATGGTTGCATTTGATATAGGATGGCACCGCGACCTCCTACTCCTACTCCACCGAGTGTAGATGCCCTAGCCAGGGCAATGGAAATGTTGGTAGCTGCCATGCAGTAGCAGGCTACCTACCCGCAGTGGAGGCCAACTATGGCATCATCCTCTGCTGGATATCACCAATTAGAGTAGATGGGGCTAACTGAGTTCATGAGGCATAATCCGCCTCGTTTTGGAGGAGATTTGGGTCCAGATGCAGCAGAGAAGTGGCTGCGTGAAGTGGAGAAGATTTTTGAGGCTACCTTATGCCCGGAAGGCAGGAAATTGACATTCGGGAAATACTTACTAGTTGATGAGGCTGAGTTCTGGTGGTCAGGGACTCAAAGGATGATGATTGCACGTGGGGAGGTGTGTAATTGGGAAACTTTCCGTGAGAGATTTACGGAGAAATACTTCCACGACGAGTGTTAGATTTCGAAGGAGACTGAGTTCCGAGTCCGAGATAGGGTAATATGATGGTGCATGATTACGCCATACGATTTGAGCACTTATCTCGTTTCTACACGTGTACAACTTCGAACAGTGGCTTTGCAGGAAGTTTGAGGAAGGCTTGAGGGCTGAGATCAAGCTCATGGTGGTTCCTTTCTCTATCAGGAGATTCCCAGAGTTGGTGGAGAAGGCGAATACAATAGAGAGACTCCGGGAGGGAGGAGTCGAGTGATGAGGATCCACTCAAGTGGGGTCCCGAGTAGGGGTAGTAGATCGAGAGAGGAGGATGCCTTATTCACGCCCCAGTCTTCCAGAGTGGCGGTGTTACCCCAACACCTCGATCATCGGGATCTCGTATCCAGGGTAAAATGTTTTCAATGTGGAGGCCCTCATTACAAGAATCGGTGCCCACGGAATGCCTTCACTAATCCTTCCCGGACATCTCGGGCGGGTCTTTGCTACACTTGCCGAAGCCGGGACATATGGCTAGAGACCGTCCACGAGAATCCCAATGTTATAGTCTCAGCTGGGGCATTATTAGCACCCGGGGGAGTGACGCGAAACCCATACCTGCGGGACGGGTGTTTGCCTTGTCGGGAGCGAGAGGCATCGAGGTCGGAGAATTTAGTGCAAGGTGTGTGTTTTATCTTCGATATACCTCTACGAGTTTTGTTTGATTCGGGAGCTACCCATTCTTTTATTGCGATAATTGTATGGATAAACTTAAGTTACCGTGTGTGACCTACCCTATGAATTGAGGGTATCTACACCAGCAGACTGGACTGGTGGTGTCTTTTTATGTGTGTTTAAGGTGCCCAATTGTCGTAGAAGGACGACGGTACAAGGTGAACTTAATCGGTTTACCTTTGAAGGATATGGATGTAATCTTAGGGATGGATTGGTTATCTACCAATCGCATTCGATTGATCTGTGGACGGAAGAGGTTGGTACATCCGGAATTAGGAGATGAACTTATTACATCGGCTCGGCGAGTTCGAAAAGAGCTACGAGAGGGAGCTCGGTGTTATTTGATTCCGACTCGGATGGATTAAATGAAGGAAAATATCCAGGAAGAGGTACCGGTTGTGAGAGAATTTCTCGATGTGTTTCCGAGATGAGATACCAAGGCTACCACCTCGAGAGAGGTCGAATTTGGGATTGATCTAATTCTCGATTCAGGCCCAATCTCTATGGCACCATACCGTATGGCTCCAGCGAGAATTGGCTGAATTGAAGAAACAGGTAGAAGATTTGCTTGGAAAAGAAGTTCATTCGCCGAGTGTATCTCCCTGGGGCGCTCCTATATTGCTAGTAAAGAAGAAAGATGGGAGCTCCAGGTTGTGTATTGATTACCGGCAACTAAACAAGGTGACTATCAAGAACAAGTACATGTTGCCGAGGATTGATGATTTATTAGACCAGTTACAGGGAGCATCAATCTTTTCTAAGATTGATTTGAGATCTGGATACCATCAGATACTAGTTAAAGAAGAGGATGTATAGAAGACGACGTTCAGGTCGAGATATGGCCATTATGAATATGTGGTCATGCCGTTTGGAGTAACAAATGCACCTGCCGTATTTATGGACTATATGAACAGGATTTTCTGTCCTTATTTAGATAAGTTTGTTGTTGTTTTTATAGATGACATTCTTATTTATTCTAGAACTCGGGAAGAACACCAGGAACATCTGAGGGCGGTGTTGGCTTGTCGCCGCCGTCCGTTTCGACGTCCGGGGACGTCTCGAACGTTTATGCGAGCGGTCGCAAAAAGATGGTTTAGACTCGCGTATTTGTTTTAAAATGTGTTCATTGCTTCCGAGGTGCCCAACAATTGAATTATCCTCTAATAAAAGCAAGGTTTTCGAAAAGGGGTTCTTATGGAGTCGCCACCAATGTTTTGACCATAAACATTGGAAAAGGATAAAAGGCATTGATTTTAATGAAAACCAAACTTGGCCATTATAACCAGAGTTAGGTAAGGGAGTTAGTTACGTGTGGGGAAGGTGTTAGCACCCCACAACGCCCCTTTCGGGTTCCCTATGACAGATCAATTCGTTTTAAGAGAAGACTTCGAGAAATTACGCTATTACCCTATTTTATTGCATAATATTGAAATGGCTATCTACATGATTTTATTCTACATGGCATAAATGATAAATAAAGATAAATAAAACAATAAATAAAGCAATAAAAGAGAAGAGAATTGAAAAGAACCTCCGTAGCAAGCTTTGTATTGAGAATCTCGAACTGTGAGGATGCGTTTTGGCAACCCCTCTCTCTACACAGACTCTCCTCACCAATACAAGATCGAATCCACTAAAAATTTAAAGAAGAATCAAATGCCGGAATATAATTCCTTAACCGATTGTTACCTATTTAAGGCAATCGGAAAGATCATTCGAGAGAGGGAGAGAAGTAGACAAGTGCTCTGAGTTTTTGAAGGTGTTTCAGAGCTCTCTGGAGTGTCTGTGGTGTGAAAAAGTGGCAAATGAGCCTCCTATTTATAGTTTCTGCAGCTGGCGCACTTTGGGACCACCGTCTGGGTTGGGACGGCCGTCTGGACTGGGATGGCCGTCCCAAATGGCATTTTTACACAGGGCGAGACCACCTGGGGACCTGGGACGGCCGTCCCACTTGAAATTGGCCTTGGGACGGCCGTCCCAACTTCGGGACGCGCGTCCCACTTGAATCTGGAAGGTTGGGACGGCCGTCTCGACCTGTTTTGGCCAGTTTTCGCGTTTCAGGACCCCGGGAGGCTTTCCGTTGCTGTTTCGGACGTCAGTTGATGCCGATAGGTGCCTGTTGAAGCTTTATCTTCATACAGGAAGTCTTCTTGGCTCTTATTTGTAATGCTGGACGAGCTTTATCTTGTTACGGGTGATCTTTTTGTCTTTATTTGAGAAACCGGGCAAAATTAGGGGTCTACAGCTGCCCCCCCCCTTCACCTGCCTAGCTAATTTATTGGCCTAATATGCCGATAAGATTAGCTGGTAGGGGAAGGAGTTAACCCTTTTGCCCGGTTATCCTTCAGATATTCCTTGGCTGATCTTCCGGATGATAAATATTTTTGATAGGTACCAACCCCTATCTGGTGTTTTGACGAGTATAAACCCTCGCCCGGTAATTCTGTAAGGCCTGATGAGTACACACCCCCATCTGGTGTTTGACGAGTATAAACCCCCTGCCTGGTAGACCCCCTTCTGTAAGGCCTGATGAGTACACACCCCCATCTGGTGTTTGACGAGTACGAACCCCCTGCCTGGTAGACCCCCTTCTGTAAGGCCCGATGAGCACACACCCCCATCCGGTGTTTGACGAGTATAAACCCCTGCCTGATAGACCCCTTCTGTAAGGCCCGATGAGTACACACCCCTATTTGGTGTTTGACGAGTACGAACCCTCTGTCTCGGTAGACCCCTTCTGTAAGGCCCGATGAGTACACACCCCCATCCGGTGTTTGACGAGTACGAACCCTCTCGTCATGGTAGACCCCCTTCCGTAAGGCTCGATGAGTACACACCCCCATCTCGGTGTTTGACGAGTACGAACCCCCTGTCATGGTAGACCCCTTCCGTAAGGCTCGATGAGTACACACCCCCATCTCGGTGTTTGACGAGTACGAACCCCTGTCATGGTAGACCCCCTTCTGTAAGGCCCGATGAGTATACACCCCCATCTGATGTTTGACGAGTACGAACCCCCTGTCATGGTAGACCCCCTTCTGTAAGGCCCGATGAGTACACACCCCCATCCGGTGTTTGACGACTACGAACCCCTGTCATGGTAGACCCCCTTCGTAGGGCTCGATGAGTACACACCCCCATCCGGTGTTTGACGAGTACGAACCCTCTGTCACGGTAGACCCCTTCTGTAAGGCACGATGAGTATGCACCCCATCCGGTGTTTGACGAGTACGAACCCCCTGTCATGGTAGACCCCTCTCGTAAGGCTCGATGAGTATACACCCCCATCCGGTGTTTGACGAGTACGAACCCCTCGTCATGGTAGACCCCCTTCGTAAGGCACGATGAGTACACACCCTCATCACGGTGTTTGACGAGTACGAACCCCTCGTCATGGTAGACCCCTTCACGTAAGGCTCGATGAGTACACACCCCCATCCGGTGTTTGACGAGTACGAACCCCTGCACGGTAGACCCCCTTCGTAAGGCCGATGAGTACACACCCCCATCTGGTGTTTGGCGAGTATAAACCCCCTGTCATGGTAGACCCCCTTCGTAAGGCCGATGAGTACACACCCCCATCTGGTGTTTGACGAGTACGAACCCCTGTCATGGTAGACCCCCTACGTAAGGCTCGATGAGTATACACCCCATCCGGTGTTTGACGAGTACGAACCCCCTGTCATGGTAGACCCCTTCCGTAAGGCCCGATGAGTACACACCCCCATCCGGTGTTTGACGAGTACGAACCCTCTGTCATGGTAGACCCCCTTCGTAGGGCTGATGAGTACACACCCCCATCTCGGTGTTTGACGAGTACGAACCCTCTGTCTGGTAGACCCCCTTCTATAAGGCCTGATGAGTACACACCCCCATCTGGTGTTTGACAAGTATGAACCCTCTGTCATGGTAGACCCCTTCTGTAAGGCCTGATGAGTACACACCCCATCTGGTGTTTGACGAGTACGAACCCCCTGTCATGGTAGACCCCCTTACGTAAGGCCCGATGAGTACACACCCCCATCCGGTGTTTGACGAGTACGAACCCCCTGTGATGGTAGACCCCTTCAGTAAGGCCTGATGAGTACACACCCCCATCCGGTGTTTGACGAGTACGAACCCTCTGTCATGGTAGACCCCTTACGTAAGGCCCGATGAGTACACACCCCCATCCGGTGTTTGACGAGTACGAAACCCCTGTCATGGTAAACCCCCTTCGTAAGGCCTGATGAGTATACACCCCATCTGGTGTTTGATGAGTACGAACCCCCGTCATGGTAGACCTCCTTACGTAAGGCCTGATGAGTACACACCCCCATCTCGGTGTTTGACGAGTACGAACCCCTTTCATGGTAGACCCCCTTCGTAAGGCCGATGAGTACACACCCCCATCCGGTGTTTGACGAGTATAAACCCCTCGCTCGGTAGACCCCTTCTGTAAGGCCTCGATGAGTACACACCCCCATCTCGGTGTTTGACGAGTACGAACCCCTGCCTGGTAGACCCCCTTCGTAAGGCCGATGAGCACACACCCCATCTCGGTGTTTGACGAGTATAAACCCCTCGCCTGGTAGACCCCCTTTTGTAAGGCCTGATGAGTACACATCCCCATCTGGTGTTTGACGAGTACGAACCCTCTGTCCTGGTAGACCCCCTTCTGTAAGGCCCGATGAGTACACACCCCCATCCGGTGTTTGACGAGTACGAACCCTCTGTCATGGTAGACCCCTTCCGTAAGGCTCGATGAGTACACACCCCATCCGGTGTTTGACGAGTACGAACCCCCTGTCATGGTAGACCCCCTTCGTAAGGCCCGATGAGTACACACCCCCATCCGGTGTTTGACGAGTACGAACCCTCTGTCACGGTAGACCCCCTTACGTAAGGCCTGATGAGTACACACCCCCATCCGGTGTTTGACAAGTATGAACCCTCTGTCATGGTAGACCCCCTTCTGTAAGGCCTGATGAGTACACATCCCCATCCGGTGTTTGACGAGTACGAACCCCTGTGATGGTAGACCCCTTCCGTAAGGCCTGATGAGTACACACCCCCATCCGGTGTTTGACGAGTACGAACCCCTGTCATGGTAGACCCCCTTCTGTAAGGCCCGATGAGTACACACCCCTTCTGGTGTTTGACGAGTACGAACCCCTGTCATGGTAGACCCCCTTCGTAAGGCTCGATGAGTACACACCCCCATCCGGTGTTTGACGAGTACGAAACCCCTGTCATGGTAGACCCCTTACGTAAGGCTCGATGAGTATACACCCCCATCCGGTGTTTGATGAGTACGAACCCCCTGTCATGGTAGACCCCCTTCGTAAGGCCTGATGAGTACACACCCCCATATGGTGTTTGACGAGTACGAACCCCCTGTCATGGTAGACCCCTTACGTAAGGCCCGATGAGTACACACCCCCATCCGGTGTTTGACGAGTACGAAACCCCTGTCATGGTAGACCCCTTCCGTAAGGCCCGATGAGTATACACCCCCATCCGGTGTTTGACGAGTACGAACCCCTGTCATGGTAGACCCCCTTACGTAAGGCCCGATGAGTACACACCCCCATCCGGTGTTTGACGAATACGAACCCCTGTCATGGTAGACCCCTTCCGTAAGGCCCGATGAGTACACACCCCATCTGGTGTTTGGCGAGTACGAACCCTCGTCTCGGTAGACCCCTTCCGTAAGGCCCGATGAGTATGCACCCCCATCTGGTGTTTGAGTTTTACTGTATAATGCTCTGGTGAGTACTTACCTTCACCTGGTATGAGTCTGCATTTTGACAGACTTTTGGAATGCTCTTTTTGGTATATCCTTTTTTATTGATGAGTACGAACCCTCATCCGGTTTCTGGCGACTTATGCGCCTATTCAATGAGGAATGATTGATTTTCTTTCTTTTTGACTTTTCTATTTTACTCATCCGGTTTTACCGGGGATTCTTTGTTGGTTGCCTTTTAGGCAGGAATTTACTGTGGACTTTGATTTTGCCTCTTGATTAGGAAATTGCTTCAGCAATGGTGAAGACTTTTATGCTTTTGGGCTTGCATTACCTCTCGCATAGGTTGATTTCCCATTTCTCTGGGATATTAGCTCTTTGCTTATTTTTGAGCAAACAGAGGCTCTGTTGTAGGCTCACCGGTGATAGTTTTTCTTTTGGATGATTCATTGAGAATTTGATTGCTCTGCCTGAAATCTCTTTTGAATTGCCCCCTAAGGGGGAAAAATGGAGCTTTTGACTCCTTATTGCTTGAACTGGCTTTTGTTTATGTTCTTATTCCTGCTGGGGAATGGATTTATATGTGCGCCTTTTATGCACGTTAGATGGAAAGATATATATTTTCTCTTTTCTTCGTAGTGATCCCTGGGGAATTTTATTGGCTTCCTGGGGATGGAAATTTCTCATTTTCTCCTTTTATAGATTTTTCTTGATGTGCTCTTCTTGGGGATTTTCTTTCGGCTTTTTCATGCAGTGGCCTTTGTTAGAGGATGAAAGGCTTTTCTCTTCTTTCTTTTTGTTGCCCCTTAGTGATTTGGGTGATTTGATTCTGTGATTTCTTTGATGGACTCTTGCGTGATCTTTATTCTTCTTTGGGAGCGAGGCGGCGACCCTCTAATGGGTATGCTTGATGACTCATGCGGTGACGTTGTTGAGTCGTGAAGTAATCTTCTTGATTTGCCTTTGTAGCGGGCAAGGACTTTCTTGGATCGGATTTTCCATTGGCTTTTGTGTACCTTTATCAAAGCTATTTTTCTGAAGCTTCTTTATTATGCTGAAGTAGTTTTGATTTCGCCTTTTTCTTTCGCGATTTTTATTTAACGCGAGTTATTTGAAATCTGGCTTTTTGCTATATTACGTGTGCCTTTTTATTTTACACGTAGGCTTTTCGAAATGCAAATGGGAATAACAACTCTTATTTATTATATATTTTTGGATAGTACATTCAAACATTCTTTTAAACTACTAGAAAACATCGGAAAACCTCCTAATCGTCTGCCTCGGGACTGGAGTGAGAGGATGGTGCTGGCGAAGGGAAGCGGCGGAGCATGCGGCGCTGGAACCTCGCCTGGGTCTGGACTAGATTTTCTATCTGGCGGTCCGTCCTGTCTTGCCTGACAGTCAGTTGGCTAAACTGTTGGCGTATAAACTGGAACTCTCCTTCCATATAGGCGTGCTCCTCGTCTAAGCGTCGGTACAAGCCGGAGAAGTCCGAATCGCGTGATTGCTGCTGGGATCTGAAGTAGTGGGGATGTCTTGTGGCGTATTGAAGTCACGCATATCCCATGAAATTGAGATGATAGGGTTTAAGATGAACCCTGTCCCTTCTCTGCTGAGGATATTCATGTGTGTCAGCACTCCGCCATTGATGGGCTCTGGTTGAAGTTCAACTGGGAGATCTTCTCCGTCTGTGCATCCCCAATATTCAGCTAGAGGGATAAGGAAGGGAGCCACCATGATCGTTCCCGCTGGTCCCCGAGTACCGCATTCCTTTACAACCTTCAGGAATGCGTATCCCGGATTGCATCGGTGTCCCTGATGCATGCAGTAGACTATAAAAAGATAAGCCAGCGTGACCTTTCCCTGGCTTTCCTTCCTGCTGTGGATGGTCCCAGCGAGTAATTTGTGGCAAATGCGAAGAGGGGGATTGAAGGCTGCACCCTTCAGATTAGATGGGAGATTGATAGCTCCAGTAATCTCCTTCCACATACTGGTGGTGGTGAGAACGGTAGGTTTCTCCAGATATGCGGACCTATATTCCGGTGTTCTTGTATCGGCTCGTTGGCAGAAACCCATGATGACGTTGAAGTCATCCAGGGCAGTGGTCTGGTAGGCACCATCCATCCAGTAGGAGACAGCTTGTGTTGGTGGCACTCCAGGAATTGTAGATGACATTTCCATCATGTTGACGGAGGCGAGAAACTCCATTGTAGCGGTGCGATGGATTCGAGTAGGCGGCTCGCGGAGTAGGAAGTCCCATCCTATGTTGTGGATGAACTTCCTAACGTCTTGCTCCCAGCCGAATGTAGCAAGGATCTCAAAATCCAACCGCAGCATAGGGTACCAGGCAAATTGTTGGATATTGGCCAGTCGTTGTTGATGCGCTTCTGCCATCATCATGCTAGTAACAGGGGCTCTCCTAGCAGCATTCCTGGTGCGTTTTCTTCTGGACGAGGCTTCTCCGTGTTCCATTGTGAGCTTTACTCTCTTAGAAATGCTAAAAATGTATGGAGGAGGAGAAGAAGTAAGATAGGAAGCTTGGAATGAGGTGCCAAAGCTCAATTCCCGCACCTCTCATATATAGTCGCGCAGGGGAGTTTGGGACGGTCGTCTGGGTTGGGACGGCCGTCTCAAATGGCAAAATTGGTCATGGCTCAGCCCCCACCTGAGACGCGCGTCTCAAACAAAAATTGGCATTTGGGACGGCCGTCCGGGCTTTGGGACGGCCGTCCCAAGCTTCTTATGCTGGTTTTTTCAAGTTTTTGATGGGAAAGAAGATGGGACTCCATTCATTGATGTTTTAATGCATGTAATGTTTTATGAAATGCATCCTATGATCTATTTTAGTTAATATTTCGAAAGTTTTAACTGATGTGCTTTGACTTCGGGCGTGTTCTTGGTGCTGTGCCTTTCTGTCATCATGCTTCTTGGATAACAAGCTTAGCTGTATTGATTTGCCGTCTTGGAATTTTCTTTGCTATGGCCGAAGAACAATCCTCTGTTTGTAGGGCAACTTCCATATCAATGCCCTTCTTCCTTTCCTTAGGGATTTCAACCTTCCTATTGATCATTATGTTACCACATTCCCCTTTATTACTTGAATGCTTTATAGTGAAATGGTCAAGAGAAGAGAAAGAAAAGGATTTACAACAAAGGCTTGTGTTTTAGAGGGATATTTTTTTATAATAGAGGTTTTTGTAAGAATGGCTAGCCAAGGTTGGTCTGTGTTTAGGCTAGTTTAGACAAAACGTTTTATTCTTATGATGTGGCGTCGTTGTTTACTGATTTGTGGCGCCTTTTTGGTTGATTGACTAACTTCCCTAGTTCGCCCTTTCGGGTTTTCAGTCTAGGATGTTATGCTTATGTCCTAACTTTTGTCCAGGTTTCCTTTTTGTATTTATTTTTTTAGGAATACCTAGCGGACTTTTCATAACCCTAACTTTTGCCCAGGTTACCCTTTGTTATTGTTCGGGTCTCCTGTCGGGTTTACCCTAACTTTTGTGCGGCCCCCTTTGTGGGTTTCCCGCCGGGTATTTTGCCCTTTTATCTTTTGTCTCGGCCTTTGGCCTCAACGGGCTTTTCTTTTATATGCATATATATATATATATATATATATTATATATATTTTTTTTTTGCACAACATTGTCGAAACTTGATTTTGTCAAGATAGATTTCATTTGTGTTTCTAGTTAATCAATCATTTTTTTGACTTTTCTTTGCGGCGCTTTAATTATTCTGACGCATTTGGAACAAAACGTTTTATCTAAACCTTGTTTATTACAATGGGGTATAGATACATTTAGTAAGAAAAGAAGCAGATAGTAAGAATAGCATTCTTTTGTAATTTCAGGGAAGTGTGTGCCCTAAAGATGCTCGGGGGACGGGCATTCCCCGAGGAGTGATCTCTAATAGTCACTAGGTTTACATCCCTTAGAATCAGAAGAAGGACAGCTAATGACTAACGCTACCCTTTGCGCTAATACCCCTCCTTTTCGGAATAACATCTTCGAGGGGTAAGACTTCCCTATTTTCCGTTTGGCTTGATCTTTTGTAGGGTCGTACCCTAATCCATATTTTAACGGGTTGTCCTTGAAATCTGGTGGCTCTCTTATGCCTTGAGCGTTCTTTCCGAGCCCTTGTCCTGGGCGATATCCATATCTTTTCATCATGTGGGCCACCTTTGTATTACTAGGGAGTCTTTCTATGCTGGCAATTTCGAGTGCTTGAAAAGATGTTTCAAGAGCCTCTTCAGCCGCATCCACATATGGCTGGACAGATGGTTTGCTAATCAGAAAGTCTTCTTCAGCTTGAACTGTGACTAGTTTATCATTTATCACAAACTTGACTTTCTGGTGGAGCGTTGAAGGTATTGCCTTAGCGCTATGAATCCAAGGTCTACCAAGGAGACAACTGTATGCTGGCGTGATATCCATCACGTGGAAGTCTATGTTAAAAATAGTAGGTCCAATTTGGATAGGTAGACTAATCTCTCCTACTACTTCGCGTCTTGACCCGTCAAAGGCTCGAACAACTGTATTACTCGGGCGCATGTGGGCTCCTTGCACTGTTATTTTGTCGAGTGTACTTTTGGGCATAACATTTAGGGATGACCCATTATCCACAAGTACTTTGGAAATGAGATATTCTTTGCATTTGACAGAGATGTGCAAAGGCTTATTATGATTTGACCCTTCCAAAGGGAATTCTTCATTGGTGAAAGTAAGGTGATTATTGGCTGTGATATTACCAATAATTCCTTCAAACTTGTCTTGGGATATTGCATGCGGAACGAATGATTCATTCAAAACCTTTAACAGTGCGTTTCGATGCGGTTCCGAACTCATGATGAGTGATAACAAAGTTATCTTTGCTGGAGTACGATTGAGTTGATCGATGATAGAGTACTCGCTTTGTCTTATGTATTGGAGTAACTCATCTGTCTCCTCCTTGGATTCATTTTCTTCTTCGACCTTATTTTTCGCCTTTTCTTTAGAAGTATTTTCTTGTAATTCCTTGGGGGAGTATATTCTTCCGCTTCTTGTCATGCCCCCAATACCGGCTATGTTGGAGATATCTTGATTGACCGTCAATTCTTCTGAGTATCTCCAGGGTACAGCTTTATTTGATGAATAAGGGAAAGGACGAGGTACAAGTAAACGTAAAGGCGTTATGGTTTCTTCCCTTTTATTGATTGGAATGATTAACGGTGCTTGTTTGTTATCATCTTCGGATTTATTGACCGTCGTAGAGATTTTGATGACGAAAGGCTTCTTTTCCATCTTTCTGATTTGTGGAAAGCACATCAGTTAATCCTTTCTTTTTATTATCTTTATTTATTAAAACGAGGAGAGATATGTGAATGTATGCAATTTATGAATGCAATAGACAATTTAAGGAAAAATCTTTTTATTAGAAAGTGTAAATCCTTCTATACAATGCTTTGAAGCAAGTGCTGACAAAAACGGAAAAGCTTGAAGAATCCTATAGGTAAATTAGGCTTTCTTCGTAATTCATCTTCAGCTGTTCTCACATGGTTTCCGAGTATCTTGATTTGCTCATGTACCGCCTGACTCATATCTTCACTATATCGACGAGCCTCTCTCATCTTTTCTCCTAGATGAACGATCAAAGCGTGTTGCTGATCTGACCTCTCTATTATTCGGTCCTTTTCACGGAGTAGTTGACCATACTGAGCTAATCCATCTTTTTCTTTTTCACGTAGCTCCTCTAGGTCTTCTCTGTATTTTCAGCGGTTTCCCACCACTTCTGTGCTTCTAACCGAGTATTTGCTAGGTCGTCTTGTATTAGCTTGATCGTCTTTGCCTGTTCTGTCAGCGCACTCTCAAGATGTGCTATTTCATCGCTCATGTCCTGGAATAGACTATCTTGCTCAAGCCTTGGCATCTTCAATGCTTGTTTAGTCTCTTCCTGATAGTCAGCATAATCATCTTTAAGACGCTCTATTTCGTGGTCTTTCTTTTTGCATTGCCTTTTTAGACCGTCTATTATAAGGGCTGATTCTTGCTCTTTTTCTTCAAAAGCCCTCAGCTGAGCTTCCATGACTTCAACCCTCTTGTTCAAGGCATTGACCTGTAGTTGTAGCTCCTCACTGGCTAATGTTGTGGTGAATGAAGCAGATGGCTGGGGTATCCCTCTATTTTTCTTCCATTCTTCATATTCACGGGATGTAGATACCTGAACCTTTCCGAGTTCTTTATCTCCCATGTAGACTGGTCTTTCCCATGCTTTCCGGACAGCAGATACTTCTTCAAAGCTATGGGAATAGTGGCATAGACTCAGCCCTCTGAGCTCTTCTTGGGTTGGCGCAGTCTGAGTTCTCATAAGTTGTCTCATAGCCATTTTAGGAGAGTAGGCTATACAACCTCTGAGACCTAGAAGTGGTATGCTCAGGTAATCTCTGCATCGTACCAGAATATAACCGGGTCGGAACCAAGGGCAAACCCAAGATACATGCTCTATGTTCCAGTTTTCTAACTCGGCTTTCCACTCTAAAGCTTGACGATGTTGAAGAGGGATTTTTGAAAAACTTCTTAAAGGGTCAGGAAATACACCCATGTGGCTTGAGGCGTAAAAGTGAGTAACACCCCATACATATAGCAGTGAAGTACAACATCTGAGTGTTTTTCCCTGTTTCTGTCGGCAAAATTCTACGAAAGCGGGGTATCGGCAAGGATTGCGGGTATAGGACTTTTTGAATACACATCCCAGGCAAAGAATGCATCCATTGCAGAATGATCCACAATATTCGCATGAAATGGGAATAATATGATTCCGAACATTGCCAATGCTAGAGTTTTGTTGAATGTAGACCAATCTTTCTTTTCAGCTAAAGAGGTCAGGTGGTCTTCTATTACAGATATTTTCCAACCTCGGACATTCCCTTTCCCCTGTAGGGCAGATTGATGAGAGGGCAGTCGTATGATAGTAGCAACCTTTCTCACGGTCGTATATTCTCCTGAGCATACATAAACCCCAACTGACTGAGGCCATCTAACCATGAGTTCGTATTCCTCTAAGGTTGGTACCAGGTCAAACTGCGAAAATTCAAAGCAGTGTAGATTGGGACTCCAGAAGTGGACCAATGCTCTAACAAATATTGGATCAATGCTGATCTTTAGGAGGTCGAGAATTCTTCCATAAGATTTCTCAAAACTAGCACAGACCTCCGGCGGCATATAAGTACACAACTGCCTTAGCTTCTCTACACGGTACAGAAGGATCTCCACTTTCTTTAATTGTATACTATCGGATCCCTCCATTATCTAGCAGAAATGAAAAATGCATGATATGAGGATGGGTTTTTGTAAATGCATGTATGTAAGTGTTTGTTTTTCTAAGTATTATCATGTTTTATTCCTAGTATGATTCATGATAGTGCTTGGTATTTCTTAAAAGGAAACTTATCTATATGAATGTTTATGGATTTTAATGAAGAGAGTCCTATCTTCTTCCCTTTTTATTTTTATGAAGAAAAGGTGATATGAATTATAAGACTTTTGCTAATAATTTTTATTTTGTAACAAAGGTATTTTTATGGTTTTACATTTTTTATGACCCTTTATCTCTTCTGTCGGTCAGCATGGCTACTTAGCTTACAAAGAACCTGAAACCAGGCTAGCTTAACTGAAGACTGTCCGAGATAAAGGTCTTTTATCTTTTCACTTTTTGTGATTTTTAGGGTTTTCTTGTTTTCTTGTTTGTTGTATGATTACCCTATGCTAATGCATCAATACAAATGCAGCAAACAAATGCACACACAATTCATTCACCCACGAGCAGAGCCACGCTTATTTAATCACGAGGTGGGATTTTCGTGCAGAAACGTGCTTGGTTTAGGTGGTTCTAACTGTTCTCACCAGGCCAAAGGTCCCCAAGGTGCCCCCATTATAGGGACCTCTCAATCTCTCAATCCTCGGGTCATGCACGGAACTCCGTGGCGACACCCTTAGACCAAAAGAAGAGAGTTATCACCTTGAGTTGGTGGTTTTCCGACAACGGTAGTAGCCCCGTGTGCCAACTAACCGATCGTATCTGCCACCCACTCCCTATAGGTATTCACTCTTGCCCCCGGGTATAGAGGGACTATTGTGTGCAAGGGTTTTTGTGTGCAATTTATATTTCAAATAATTGCAGGAATAATCATACAGCAGTTATTTAAGGCCATACAATAAAAACATACAGAAGGGTAAAGGCGTAATTTCAAATCTTTGCTTAGTTTGAATTTATTCGTCACTAAATGGGATCAACTCTCTAGCTTCCCCAGCGGAGTCGCCATCTGTCGCCGCCGTCCGTTTCGACGTCCGGGGACGTCTCGAACGTTTATGCGAGCGGTCGCGAAAAGATGGTTTAGACTCGCGTATTTGTTTTAAAATGTGTTCATTGCTTCCGAGGTGCCCAACAATTGAATTATCCTCTAATAAAAGCAAGGTTTTCGAAAAGGGGTTCTTATGGAGTCGCCACCAATGTTTTGACCATAAACATTGGAAAAGGATAAAAGGCATTGATTTTAATGAAAACCAAACTTGGCCATTATAACCAGAGTTAGGTAAGGGAGTTAGTTACGTGTGGGGAAGGTGTTAGCACCCCACAACGCCCCTTTCGGGTTCCCTATGACAGATCAATTCGTTTTAAGAGAAGACTTCGAGAAATTACGCTATTACCCTATTTTATTGCATAATATTGAAATGGCTATCTACATGATTTTATATAAATGAAGCTAAATAAAGCGATAAAAGAGATATTAAAATGGCTATCTACATGATTTTATTCTACATGGCATAAATGATAAATAAAGATAAATAAAACAATAAATAAAGCAATAAAAGAGAAGAGAATTGAAAAGAACCTCCGTAACAAGCTTTGTATTGAGAATCTCGAACTGTGAGGATGCGTTTTGGCAACCCCTCTCTCTACACAGACTCTCCTCACCAATACAAGATCGAATCCACTAAAAATTTAAAGAAGAATCAAATGCCGGAATATAATTCCTTAACCGATTGTTACCTATTTAAGGCAATCGGAAAGATCATTCGAGAGAGGGAGAGAAGTAGATAAGTGCTCTGAGTTTTTGAAGGTGTTTCACAGCTCTCTGGAGTGTCTGTGGTGTGAAAAAGTGGCAAATGAGCCTCCTATTTATAGTTTCCGCAGCTGGCGCACTTTGGGACCACCGTCTGGGTTGGGACGGCCGTCTGGACTGGGATGGCCGTCCCAAATGGCATTTTTACACAGGGCGAGACCACCTGGGGACCTGGGACGGCCGTCCCACTTGAAATTGGCCTTGGGACGGCCGTCCCAACTTCGGGACGCGCGTCCCACTTGAATCTGGAAGGTTGGGACGGCCGTCTCGACCTGTTTTGGCCAGTTTTCGCGTTTCGGCACCCCGGGAGGCTTTCCTTTGCTGTTTCGGACGTCAGTTGATGCCGATAGGTGCCTGTTGAAGCTTTATCTTCATACAGGAAGTCTTCTTGGCTCTTATTTGTAATGCTGGACGAGCTTTATCTTGTTACGGGTGATCTTTTTGTCTTTATTTGAGAAACCAGGCAAAATTAGGGGTCTACATGGCTATGTTAAGAGAGAAACAATTGTATGCCAAACTTTCAAAATGTGAGTTTTGGTTAGAACAGGTGCAGTTTTTGGGACATGTAATATCGGCAGAAGGGATATCTGTAGATCCTACCAAGGTAGATGCAGTGTTAAAATTTGAACCCCCTAAGACAGTGACGGAAGTGCGTAGCTTTGTGGGACTTGCAGGATATTACCGGAAATTTATAGAGGGTTTCTCTAAGATAGTAACTCCTTTGACACAGTTGACCCGTAAGGATCAACCTTTTGCTTGGACAGATAGATGTGAGGAGAGTTTCCAAGAGTTGAAAAGAAGATTGTCTAGTTCCCCAGTGTTGGTGATCCCAGATGTGACTCAATCTTTTCGGGTATATTGTGATGCTTCTATTCGGGGGTTAGGTTGTGTCTTGATGCAAGATAAAAGGGCGGTGGCATATGCGTCGAGACAACTTAGAATTCATGAGAGGAATTATCCCATTCATGACTTAGAACTAGCAGCAGTGGTGTTTGCTCTAAAGATGTGGAGACATTATCTTTATGGAGTCAGATTTGAAGTTTTTAGTGATCACAAGAGCCTGAAGTATTTATTCGATCGGAAAGAGCTAAATATGAGACAGAGAAGATGGATGGAGTTTACGAAGGATTATGACTTTCAGTTACTTTATCATCCAGGAAAGGCGAATGTGGTGGTCGACGCCTTGAGTAGGAAGGCGGTTCAGATGTTAGCAATGATGATGGATGAATTGAGATTACTTGAGAAGTTCAGGGATCTGCATCTAGATGTAGAGTTTCGTGATACTAGTATTAGTTGTGGTAGCATTACCATTACTAATGATTTTCTCGAGATGATCAGAGATAGACAACAAGGTGATATGACATTGAAAAGTGTTATAAATCAGTTAGGATTCGAGCGAGACCATTGACTATAAGATGGGTGAGGATAATATTCTGAGATTTAGAGGAAGGATTTGTATTCCTGTTGACCAGGAATTGAAGAGAGCAATACTAGATGAAGGTCATCTGAGTCGTCTAAGTCTACACCCTGGTATGACTAAGATGTATCAAGATCTGAAGAAGGTTTATTGGTGGTCTGGTATGAGGAGAGATATTGCAGAGTATGTGGTCGCTTGTTTGACTTGTCGAGAAAGCAAAGGTGGAACACCAAAGGTCGGGAGGAATGCTACGAGCAAATGGAGATACCCGAATGGAAGTGGGATAGCATTACCATGGATTTTGTTACCCATTTACCACGGACAATTCGAGGGTACGATTCGATCCGGGTGATAGTGGACAGATTGACGAAGAGTGTACATTTCCTCCCTGTAAATCTGAGGATATCTATGGCTAAACTGGCACAACTATATATTCGCGAGATTGTTCGATTACATGGGGTACCATCTAGCATTATCTCGGATAGGGATCCTAGATTTACTTCAAGATTCTGGCAGACTTTACAAGAGGCATTAGGTACCCGACTTAGGTTGAGTTCAGCCTATCACCCCCAGACAGATGGACAGTCAGAGAGGACCATCCAGTCACTAGAAGACTTGTTGAGGTCTTGTGTGTTGGATAATCTAGGAAGTTGGGATGAGATCCTTCCATTAATAGAGTTCACGTATAATAATAGCTATCATGCCAGTATCGGAATGGCACCATATGAGGATCTTTGTGGAGGAGGTGTCAAACACCTTTATGTTGGTATCAGGATGAGGAGAAAGTGTTGATTGGACGTGAGCTACTCCAGCAGACTACAGAGAAGGTCCGGGAGGTACAAGAGAAGCTGAGAGCCGCTATGAGTAAACAAAAATCATATGCGGACCAGAGGAGGAGACCTTTGGAATTTGAGGGGGGAGACCATGTATTTTTGAGAATCAGACCTACTACTGGAGTAGGAAGGGCAATTAAATCTAAGAAGTTGACTCCCAAGTTTATTGGCCCATATCAGATTTTGAAGAAGGTAGGTCCAGTGGCATATCGGTTAGCATTGCCACCTCATTTGGCGAATCCGCACAATGTATTTCATGTATCTCGATTGAGGAAATATGTACATGACCCTAGTCATGTCCTGGAGTCGAACAATGTGCAGATTAGAGACGATCTCTCCGTTGATGTGAGACCAGTAAGGATAGAGGATTCTCAGCTGAAGCAACTTAGAGGTAGAACTATCTCAATGGTAAAGGTAGTATGGGATCAGAAATCCGGAAACTTCACTTGGGAGATGGAGGATCAGATGCGAGAGTCTTATCCATATCTATTTCCAAGTAAGTTTATTTTCGAGGACGAAAATTTTTGTGGAGGGGAGATTGTGACGTATGCCTTATTTTAATATTATATTAATATTACTGTGCAAGAAAACTTCGTAACGAAGTTTTCCTCATGCACAGTAAAAATTTTCTTATATATGAATACTGAAGCGGGGGAGGAGGGAAATCAAAAATTTTCCTCTCATCCTTCTTCTTCTATTGTCTAAATTTCAAGCAACGAGACTCTACTCGTGCAGGATCTGGTGAAACGGGAGAGAACTTGAATTAAGTGGGAAAGCTTCGGTAGAAATACCATACCAAGTAAGGGGAAGTTTAATTCATTCAATATATGAAATTGAATTGTTGGGTACTCTGTGAATAAGGAATAGGAGTAGAGATATGAAGTATTGGAATGTCTAATTTTGAAGAATGTCTAATTTTGAAGAATTTCTGATTTTGATGAACAGTTCATCGTTTGAAAGTTTTTTTTTTAATTATTGAAATTAAGGATGAATTATATACTAAAATTGTTGTTTTTAAATTAAATTGAACATGTTTATGGTTAAATTTTGATTTGGAACTAATTTGGGTGATTGAAACTGAGAAATTTGAAATCTAGATTTCGAAAATGGCGAACTGAAAAATCTGCAAAAGTCGCTCAAGCGAAAAATACATCGCTTGAGCGAGAACACCTGGAAAATTTGGGACTCTCGGGTCCTTTCTCGCTCAAGCGACACGTGTACTCGCTTGAGCGACGGAGCCTTCAAACAAAGGGGACTCTCGGGTCATGTCTCGCTCAAGCGACCGGTGTACTCGCTTGAGCGACGGAGCCTTCAAACAAAGGGGACTCTCGGGTCATGTCTCGCTCAAGCGACCGGTGTACTCGCTTGAGCGACGGAGCCTTCAAACAAAGGGGACTCTCGGGTCATGTCTCGCTCAAGCGACCGGTGTACTCGCTTGAGCGACGGAGCCTTCAAACAAAGGGGACTCTCAGTTTCTGTATCGCTCAAGCGACCGGTGTACTCGCTTGAGCGAGAGAAGGAAGAAGAAAGGGATATGGTGGAGATTTTTTAAAAAGATCAAGGGTAAACTAGTCATTTTACATCACAGGGACATAAATGGAATTTTCAAAAATGTCCAAGGGTAAAATAGTCATTTAGGGACATACATGGAATTTTAAGAAAAGATTCAGGGCAAAATAGTAATTTAATGATTTCGAAAATGATTTCAAAAATAGTTTCGGAAATAGTTTCGGAAATAGTTTCGGAAATGATTTCGGAAATGATTTTAGGAATATATATATATATATATATATATATAAAGAGAGAGAGAATGAAAGTAGAGTGTTGTGACGTGTGTGGGTCGGACTAAGCCTGAGGGCTGATGCCCAGAATCAGCCCTGAGACATTATATTTTGGCTAGACTGAGCCAGAAGGTTGGTGCCAGAATCGGTCAAATACTATTTTTATTGACCCGAATGAGCCGTGAGGACAGGTGGTCCAGAATCCGGCAAATGTGAATAAATTTTGTATGTTTGAATGGTACCCGGGTGGTACAGAGTACATTAGTGTAATAACTATGTCGGAGGATTCCGAATGAGGTCCCGGACTTCACCGATTGGTCGGGTCGGGTAGACTACGAGATCGGGTGGTGAGAAGTCGATGGGGGATGACCGGTGGCGCGCTCGGAGGGGTACTCCAGTATGAGTGATGAAGGGCGCCGAGTAATCCTACTCGTGTGGAGGGTGGTCGGAATGGTACTGCGGGTACCGATCACAATGTGCCCACAGATGATAGCCTCTGAGTTCGGGCATAGTTAGGGTATACTTCCAGAATGTGTCTTAGTGTGTTGATAATTTCGTAATTGATCATAATATATAATTATTACTTTTATATCTGTTTTATTATATCGAATGATTTAATACTTACCCCTATTTTTCCATGTGGATGGGACTGCGATGATAACTTTTATGTGGGAGCAGATTAGGAGTTGAGAGATGGTGATGTGACTACCTGGACAACAGGGATAATTCAGTGGGATAGCTTCGAGGGAGCTACTTTTACATGTATAATATATAAATAAATTATGTTAATATATTTTGAAGTTATGTTAGTGAACTAGAATTTCAATATATGTTATAATTACAGTAATATAATGTAAAATAGATGTTATTATTTACTTGTTTACTATTTTGCGAAGACATCATTATAGTAACGATTTCTAGGGTCGTTACATTAGGCGATAAGTAGCATGGGCAAGGTTATCATCATTGAGATGGTGATGGGGAATAAGAAGGAAGACCGTGAATTAACTGAGATGGAGATTTTCTTTGATATGCAGATGATGGTAATCTTAAATGGAAAAGAAAGAAATGAGAATGAGTGGGCCAGCCTCGTTTTCTCTGCTGGTTTCAGTAACTACAAGATTACTCCAGCTCTAGATTTGGGTTCTATGATCGAGGTTTATCCATAGTCTTACCCACTCGACGAGTACAAGAGAGGAACCATGTTATGTATGTTTAACATAAATCTCCATATATGTTTTTCTGTTTTCATTTAATTATCTATTCCTGTTTATCTTTTATTAATTAGCATCAAGGAAACAACGAATTTTCAACATAAACGGTAACCACTAAGTAATGACTTAACATCTATCAGTTCAAGACTCATTGCCTGAGACAAACGGTCCACTAATCTTAATAAGCACTCAATTTCGTCCCGATAATTAAAATAATATAAATATATATAAATAAAACAAAATAAAAAAGTCATATAAAAATAATATAATTAATAAAAATATTTTTAAAATATCTCTCTTAATCTCCCACTCTTTTCTCTCCCAACATTCATACCTAATTCTTTCTATATATTTTTCCTTTCACTAATTATTAGTATATTTGTTATTTATAATTTATATATTATTCATTATATCATCTTATGCAGTTGGTTATCATCACATGCCTATCCTGTATTATTCCAATCTATTATAATATAATACTACAACTACTAAATCATTATAATATGCTACTGCAACTTTTAATTGCCATCTATTTATTTAATTTTTTGCCATTTCATTTTATTTCCTTAGACCGATTTTTTATTTATTTATTTTGTACTCATTTATAAATTTTAACTTCTGAATTTTAATTTTGTAAAATACGTTCATAGTCACAAGTCTAATTAATTAAAATAAAATTACTGTAGGATGTATATATGATTATTCGAATCATTTTATATTTATATGATATTTTTTTCGTAAATGTAAATAATATGGTGATTGTACCACCTTACATTTTGCTAATTTTTAGAAAAAAATAAAGAATATAAATCTATTTAAAAATATCAAAATTTAAAACATTAATCCATCACACACCTTTTTTAGGAAGAACTATGTAATCTTTATTTTCCACCAATAAAAATATATAAAAGCAATGTCAATTCTTATCCGAGTCTAAATAAAATATTTTCAATATGTTTTTTTTTTGTCTTTTTTTTATAAAGGTAATCATCTTAATACGAATGTTAATGTTTTTGTTACGCATAATTGATTTTCGATCCAAATTCGATTTTAAATACCATTTTCTAAGAAGGTTTTTTTTTTTTTAATTTTACTTAATAAACTATAATAATAACTCTATTTTTAGTTAAACGTTGTATATTTACGTTGTTCGGTCTTGATTCTGGTTGCGACAAACCCATTGCACAGTGATTACACATGTGAAAGGGATACGTATGAAAATAAATATGATGTCTTGGTTGATCCCAAATATATGGAGGAGATGCACGGATCTTATTCCAGAGTTAATGATTCAATAAGGTGTATAAGATTTAATCTGACCAATAATATTATTACTATTATCTCAAGGTGAGAGATGCTAAATAGAATGTGTGGACATAGAACTCACTTAATTTACCAATGTACTTTTCTTAAATTCTAAATTCATGACATTAATTATATAATAAAAATATTTCCTATATTAATATATGTTATGATAATATTGTATAATTAATCTACATGATTATTAAATTATAATAAGTATTAAATAAATATAATTTACTATTTAAAATCTTATGATAAAAAGTCTATAAATAGATCATTTTATTATTTATAAATAATTTGATCTTTATTCTTAAACTTTTTCTATTATTATTATTATTATCATTTTTCTTGTACTGATTTAATTATTATAATATTTTTTACATGAAACTTTTTTTATTCCAAGATTCAACATAGTTCAATATAATAGATTCTAAGATAGTAGTCATCTAGACCGACTTGTTTGAATTTAATTTATTATTGTAAATTTTTTATAAAAATATTTGGTGTTCATCATGGGATAGGTAAAATTATTCCTACTCACATAAATCGGGGAGGGGGAGGGTTTGATTTTATAAAATCATCCTATCAATTTTCTAAAAATAAAGAAAAAAAAGTTTTTGTTGGAAGATGGAGATATATTTCAATTTATATTTTGAAGTTAATTCTTGATCAATGATAATTATTTATCTCTTAAATCATTTGAAATATCTAATAGGAGGAAATGAAATTTGTTTTATGTAGAAAGAAAAATAATTCTATCTCTTATCTAATCTCATAAAATTTGTAATACTCTTTCAAAAGTAAGTTAAGATGATAGAAATAAGATAAAAATGTCAAAATTGAGGAGATATTCACTATTAGGGATGGCAAAACGAGTCGACCTACCCTGTTTTGGCCCCTTAAAAGCCGAAAAATCGGTCGCTAATCAGTTAGCGACCGAAATTAATATATCCAATTGGTCGCTAAATCGGTGACAAAGTTAAAAAAATAGCGACCGATTTAAATCGGTCGCTAAATCAATAACAAAGTTAATTAATTTTATTTATTTACATTTTTAATTATATTTACTATTTATTTCCCCTACCTCTTTTTATATTATATTTTTTAGAAGTTTAACTTATTACTATATTTATTGTCATTGTCAAAATTCGAACCCAGTACTGCGAGTTAGAGGTCGACTCTCCAACCACTAAGCTACTAGGATTTTTTAATAATAACTTACAAATAAATTATATTTATATACAAATAAAAGTATATCCAGTATAAATATATAAATATAAAATGTATAAATAAAAATATATTTATATATTTTAATATATATATATATATATATATTTAAATATTGATATATTTATACATTAATATATTTAAATATTGATATATTTATATATTGATATATTTATATATTTATATTTTTACATATATTTATATCTTTCCATATTTATATATTTATATATAAAGATATTAGTTTTGTATACAAATAATATTATAATATAGTATATTATACTATTAGTACAATATACAAATTATATATTAGTATAGTATAGTATACAAATTATTAATTTTGTAATTTATATATATTAGTATAGTATAGTATATTTGTATTCTAATTTTTAATTAAATTAAAATTATGCTAATAAATTTAATCCAATTACTTTTATAAATATATAAATATAAAATCTATAAAATATTAAAAATGATATTATATTTTTAAAAACAAATATTAGAAAAAGGTTTAAAAACATATATAAATTATATTTATATGTCCAAAATATTAAAGATATCCACATTTAAAAAAATACTAAAAAATATTAAAAATTATACTTTAAATTGATGAAAATATTTTAAAAAAGTTATATTTATTAAAGTATTAAAAAAATATTTTGTAATATATAAATTAAAAAAATTATCATTAAATTTTTTAAAAATTATTAGTTTTGTAATTTATATACAATAAAAATAAATTACAAATATTATAACTTAATGGTATATTAATATAATATAATATATTTGTATACTAATTTTTAATTAAACTAAAATTACGCGTATAATAATATATGAGGGGACAATATTGATATATATATATATATTAATATATTTATATATTTATATATTTATATTTTGATATATTTATATATTTATTTATATCCTTATACATTTATATATTTATATATTTGAAAAAAAAATATTAAATTCTAAAAATAATATTATATTTTTAAAAATAAATATTAGAAAAAGATTTAAAAATATATATAAATTATATTTACATGTACAAAATATTAAAAATATATATTTATATCTTTACATATTTATATATTTATATGTTTATATTTTATATTTTATATCTTTACATATATTTATATCTTTATATCTTTCCATATGTTTATATATTTATATCTTTATATATTTATAAAATCTATAAATACAAATATATTTATATATTTTAATATATATTTAAATATTGATATATTTAAATATTGATATATTTATATATTTATATATTTACATATTTATATATTTATATATTTACATATTTATATATTTATATATTTACATATTTATATATTTACATATTTATATATTTATATATTTATATATTTATTTATATTTTTATATATTTATATCTTTATATCTTTATATATTTAATAAAAAATTAAAAATTTAAATATTAAATTTTAAAATAATATTTTATTTTTAAAAACAAATATTAGAAAAAGGTTTAAAAATATAAATAAATTATATTTACATGTACAAAATATTAAAGATATATATTTATATCTTTACATATTTATATGTTTGTATCTTTATATTTTTTCATATATTTATCTTTATATTTTTACATATATTTATATCTTTCCATATTTATATATAAAGATATAAAGATATTAGTTTTGTATACAAATAATATTATAATATAGTATATTATACTATTAGTATAGTATACAAATAATATATTAGTATAGTATAGTATACAAATTATTAATTTTGTAATTTATATACAATGAAAATAATATAATGGTATATTAGTATAGTATAATATATTTGTATTCTAATTTTTAATTAAACTAAAATTAAGCTAATAATGTATAATAATATATGAGGGGATAATAAATTTAATCCAATTAATTTTATAAATATATAAATATAAAATCTATAAAATATTAAGAGTGATATTATATTTTTAAAAATAAATATTAGAAAAAGGATTAAAAACATGTATAAATTATATTTATATGTCCAAAATATTAAAGATATCCATATTTAAAAAAATACTAAAAAATATTAAAAGTTATACTTTAAATTAATGAAAATATTTAAAAAAAGTTATATTTATTAAAGTATTAAAAAATATTTTGTAATATATAAGTTAAAAAAATTATCATTAAAATTTTTAAAAATTATTAGTTTTGTAATTTATATACAATGAAAATAATATAATGGTATATTAGTATAGTATATTTGTATTCTAATTTTTAATTAAACTAAAATTACGCTAATAAAGTATAATAATATATGAGGGGATAATAAATTTAATCCAATTACATTTATATATATATATATATATATATATATATATATATATATATCCTTTTTTAACTTTTTTTCTTCTTTTTAAACTTCTCACATTCTACATTGTTTTTAAACTCTATCATTTTTACTATATTATAATAATACATAAAATTTAAAAACTAAACTAAAAAAAGTAAGTTTAAATTTTAAAAAAATACATTACTAAAAGTATCATATTATATTAAGATTTTCATTATTTTCGTTAATTATAAATTTAAATGTGTTTCATAAATAAAATTATAAATTTAAATGTATTTTCACTTTTGATCCATCATAAATAAAAATAAATAGTCTCTTATAAATGTTGTTCTATTTTAATCCATCATTAAATTTGTTTTATATACGAATTTGATGACTTATCATATTATTAAAAATTTGGATGAAATAATTATGTATAATACTTTTTTAGTATATTATGTTTTTAAATTTGTTAATAGAGAAAAAGTTTCAGAATTCAAAATGTCAAATACTTTTAAATATTAAAATTGACTTTATAAAAAATTAGGAAAAAATTAATTAATCCAAAAATATAATAATGATAAAAATATTATAAAAAAGAGTTCAAAAATGTATTATAATATTTTCAGTTTTAGTTTAATTATATTTTTAATTCTCAAAGTAGAAAAATATATTGTAATTATTTTAATTTAATAAAATATAATTTAGATTTTTAATACTAAAATTAAAATATTAAATAATAATAAATTTAATTCTTTAAATTTAGTATTTAGAAACTAAAATTATAGTTTCTCTCTTTTAAAAAATTAAAATAAATATTTAAAAATAAAAATAAAAACTAATATTATCTTAAATTTATTAAAAGTATAATTAAATCTCTATTTTCTTATGCAATTTTAGAATTTTTTTAATGAAAATCGAATATATGAAAAAGTTAAAATTTTAAAAAGGCACAACTTTAATTTATATTAACTATTTTTAATATAAATTTAAATATATGTTGAATATAAATTTTAAAAAGGCACAACCTTAACTATGTTGAATATAAATTTAAATATATTTTTCATTTATTTAAATATGGTTTATTTTTAGTATTTATAAAATATATTAATTTTAAATTTTTAATCTTTTTTATTAATTATGTTAAAAATGAAAAATATTAATTAGTATACTTAAACTAAAAAATATTTTAACTAAAGATAAATATATTTCTATAAATAGTTTAATTAAATAATATATTTATTATCTAAATGTGTTTTTTCTTGTAGTGAATATTTCAATAAATTTAATAATAAAAATATCATTGTCAACAATTCAATATATATATATATATATATATATATATATATATATATATATATTTCAAGTTAATAATATAAATTGATATATTATTTTAATAAATTATATTTTAGAACAATTAAATTAAGATAACATTTATATAATAATAAATACATGTATGTAAAGTAAAAATTT
Organism: Sphenostylis stenocarpa; assembly: GCA_963425845.1. Lineage (NCBI taxonomy): Eukaryota > Viridiplantae > Streptophyta > Magnoliopsida > Fabales > Fabaceae > Sphenostylis > Sphenostylis stenocarpa. Next base: position 33,178,938 of record OY731408.1, read on the forward strand.
ATTAAATCTTTATTTTTTATATTGAAAAGTTTAAATATTTAAGTGAAAATTACGTTATATTTATTTATTTGATAAAACTTCACATTGTTCTTCCATTGAGTAATTCTCATATCTTTAATTCAAAACAATCAACGTCCAGGATAATTAGATGCAATTTTTAAATATCTTTCCAGTTTTTCATCTTTGTCATTTTCTTCCTCATCTTCAACAACACACCAAACTGAAGAAAGAAAAAATTAGTAAAAAAAAAAGATTATCAAAAATAAAAATAAATAATATTTGAATTAAATGAATTACCTTCATAAAAGTCGTGTTTCCAATTTGAAGTACAAATTATTGCTTTTACATAATAAATGAATCGTGAGAGAGAAAAATACTAAGAGAAAAAAAATTAAATCTTAAGAAAGTAACAAATATAAAATAGAGTAAAATAGTATGAGATATATATAATTTTTACCTTATGAAGAAGGATAAACAAGAAGAAGACGATGAGTAAGAGGAGAGGAGAGAGAGGGGTTTATGCTTGAGAAAGGAAAATATTTCCCATAATTAAGTTTAAGTAATTATAAAACTTTTTGAATTCTCTTAGTAGTGAGATATTGAAACTTTATGAATTCTCTTTATGAAACACTCGAGACTTTTAGAATTCTTTTTTCATCAATTTTTATATTATATATTGTCTTTATGACTCTTTATATTGTATCACAATAAAAAAAATTATTAGTAAAACATGTCGCGAGTTGGTCCGCCCTGCCCTACGGGTTGACGAGCTTAGTGGAGCGGGCCAAAATGGACTGAGGGCTGAATGTACTAACTCGCCTCACCGGGTCTAACCAATTTTGTCATCTCTATTCACTATCAAATAAAGTAAGAAGGAATGTGTGTTAATTACAATTATTAATGATCATGGTAAGATTGTTAATATTATATATATGTATTTGATACTATGATATATGATTCTATAAAGGTCATCAAATTAAATTACCTACAAAAAATGTATTTCTAACAAAATCCATGTTATTGAAAAAGAATATTTAATTCTGTTTTAGTTGCTTGTTCCTTAAACTTTAACATTTTATCTATTTGTCAAATAAATTGTTTTATCCTATGTGGTCATTTTTTGGCAAAGTTCTTGTCTTTTTAAAGACATCCATACAAAACAATGGGTTATATACTATGCAAGAACTTATATTATACAAAATAATTGGTGAATCATGTTATGTTTAGACGTGAATAATTTAAAAGAGGAGAAGTGCACATTGGCCCAAGGAGTGACATATCTTTATCATTGGTATTGAGGGGGTCAAATAATATATTATTAATAAATAATAAATAAATATGAAAGATTAAATAATATGAAAAAGTGAGATGTCAAATTTATAAATATACAATATATATATTTAATAATCATTAAATTTGGGGGACTAAAGTCATAAATACTAATATTAGTTACAAAACTTTGAGAATAATCATTAAATTTGAGATATCAAAATCATAAATATTAATTTAAGTTATACAATTTAGGGGTCATTACCCTTTCACCTCCTAAGACGTCCTGTCACTAGGCCCAAATGTAAGAGTCCAATTTTCTTTATCATAATGATAATAATCTAAAAAATTTTGAATTGTTGTAATAGGATTTCACAATTATAACCCTAATACATTTCAAAATACAGTACTTTGATATATTCTTATTACTATTATTTTATTATAATCTAAATTTTTGTTAGGGGACTAGAGTTTTCTTTATTTCACCTATTGTAATAAATATATTCTTAGTTAAAGTTATATTATCTACCTCAATGGTCTTTATCTATCGAAAGAAGATATAAGATAAAGTCCTATATCACCTAATGTCATTTGATTTTAAGTTGAAATCTCACCATTGAAAAAGATTTGTGATACTTGTAAACTTAGAAAAAGTTATAAAACTTTATAAAAATCTTCAAAGGAATGTTAGCAAAAATTATTCACTATTAAAGGAAGAATATTTTCTTTTTTATTCAATCACTCATACGAAATTTGTGATTTAAAAATAAAATGTATTGCCTTACCACTAATATTATTAAGTTGTGTCATAATGTTATATAAAAGATTATATCATAAATATTTTATTTTAGATAAATTTTTTAATTACTCATACAATAATGTTATTATTGTACATGATATGCAATGGAACAAATAAATATAAGATAAATTAACTTTCAATTATTTCTAAATACATATTTCTCACCTTCCATTATTATATGGATACACAAAATATGAATTTAAATGACAATACGAGATGGATGAACATATAATGATTTATTTTTCTCAAGTGTAATTGATTCTTTATTATTATTATTATTTTTTTTTCTTCATTAGACATCCAAACTATGATTACATCATTCATAAATATCATTAATTTCATATGACAAAATATATTTATTAAAAATATATTCTTTTTTTATGATATTCATCAATGATTATATTCTTAAAATTGTCATTACAAATTTATATTTCAAATATATTAAACATCACAAATTATTCCCAATTTGTCATCATGAGATATTAATATTACAAACTCAAAAATATTTGTAGTTTTATATATCATTTACTATCAAAAATTAAAGGAGATGGATGTTGTGATTTTGAAGAAAACTTAATATATTAAACCTTATGATTTTAATATTGATATAATTTCAATATTACCTTATATAATCAAATATGATATAAATATTTATTCAATATTTCTTTGATATAATATAAGTATTATGGAAAAATATTTCATGTAATACAAAATATTTAACTCTCTATAAAAAAAGCAAAAGGAACCCACTGAGTACAAAGAAAATTATCCTCAAACATATATGTGTATTAACCACACCACAAACATAAATTCATAGGTGATTCATATATGTTGCATTTAGCCTTAAGGTAAACATGACAGAGGTAATGAAACTCACGGAATATAAATTTAGTCAATCAAGTCATTAGGTTACAAGTCATACTTTCTTATATATTGTTCAACTTTCTCATTCTTACTCAATGTGATACTTAACTCACATTTGGATTACCAAACACTAAATAAGGTATAGATAATGAACCTCATCAATTATGCATTTAGTTATAAGCTAAAAAAGACGAAGGTAATGAAACTTGTCAAATATTATTTTAACCATAAGCAAGTTAGACATAATGAAATTTGTTAAATATTATTTTAACATGTTAGACATAGCCATCGCAGTACGTCATCACTAAATGTAGTTATTACAACATCATTATTGGATGTAGTTATCACAACACATTAAAACTAAACTTTTTGCTCCTAGACTCAAACCAAATTACCGATAGATATATAAAATTTTACCGATAGACTAACTTACCAACAGATATATCCATTGGTAATTTAATCCACAACAATTTTCACTCAACCCATGAACATTTCCGATGGTAAGTACCATCAATAATTAATTGTTAAATTACCAACGAATATATTCGTCGGTAAGACCAAATTCTACAAATACTTTATATCCCTCGGTAATCTCCATTGGTATTCACTCACTTGCCGACGACTTTAGATCCATCGATAATTATCCATCAGTAATTAATCATTTCATGTAGTGTAACTACAAGGAGGCAATAAGTAGCAAGGACAAGGTTATCATCATTAACATGGTGATGGGGAATAAGAAGGAAAATCGTGAGTTAACTAAGACAAATATTTTCTTTAATATGGTGATGATGATAACCTTCAATGGAAAAGAAAGAAATGAGAAAGAGTGAGCCTCATTTTCTTCGTTGGTTTCAGTAACTACATGATCAGTCCTACTCAAGGTTTACATTCTATCATTGAAGTTTATCCATATCGTTACCTCCATATGAGTGCAAGAGAAGAACCAAACTATATATGTATGTTTAACATAAATTTCCATGAAAGTTTTTTCTGTTTTCATTTAATTTTCTGTTCCTGTTTATCTTTTATTAATCAAATGTAATTTGGAGAAAAAAATTGATCATTTTATCAAGTTATCACATGATTTGCACCCTAATGATGTAGTGTGTATATATATATGAACCAAATTTAACAAACAAAAAATGTGATGTCATACAAGAAAACAAAAGGTAAATGCTACTCCAGTGTACAAAATAATTTACTCTGAAATTTTTTCGACTATATCTTACCCCGTACATATCTTCATGAATCAAGCCCGTTGACCCATAATTAATGTTAATCAGATAATAAACGATCCCACAAAACCGACCCAAAAGGCCCAAAGAGAGTAAACAAAAATTAGGGGGTCGGAGAACAATCACGACACTCTTTGACCACAATATTGACACCATGTGTGGGAAATTGAAGCACAAAAAATTTCTTTTTCTCACTTCCACACAATGGTCATGTGTAATACGCAGGCAAATTCCTAACGTGTGGGAGATAATCATGTCATGATTAAATGTGTGATGACAATGGTGGAACAACCACAAAAGCAACATGAGGAGGAAGCTTAGTTTCCAAACAAAGGTTGAGCTAGTGGTAGAATTGTTTCGTTTTGAGGAACGATTTGAGATTGGATTTGATCTTGCCAGTTCCATTGTGATGGTATTGAACGTGGAAGGATGCGTGAATGGGACGAATATCCACTGTATGGGATGTCGTCATATTATTATTATTATTATTATGATCATTTTTGTTATTATTATTATTATTATTATTATTATTATAAAAGTCTAACTCACTTGATGGCGATTGGTTATTTTATTATGAATATTAACCACAATTATGTCATACATAGGGCATTGTCTAATAAAAAGCGTATCATATCTATGTTTACCCGAAGGAGGACGCCTCAAAGATTTGAGAGGTTCGTCCTAAGGTCGGTCTATTCTACATGCGACTTTATCAGGTTGGATTTCGAAAAAACGGAAGCGACCCTATATGGGTGTGCTATTCTACAACGATTGCGACCTTATCATGTTGGATTTCGACAAAAAAAAATGTCCCCCATATGGGCGTGCTGTTCTACAACAACCGCAATCTTATCAGCTCAGATTTCGAAAAAATGGATGCCCTCCATAAGGGCGTGCTGTTTTACAATGGTCACGACCTTATCAGGTCAGATTCCAACAAAATGGACGTGACCTTATCAGGTCGGATTTCAACAAAATGGACGTGACCTAATTAGGTTGGATTTTGACAAAACAAACGTGACCATATATGGGTGTGTTGTTCTACAGTGGTTGTGACCTTATCAGATCGCATTTTGACAAAACAGACATCCTCCATATAGGTGTGTTATTGTACAATGATCGTGACCTTATTAGGTCGCATATTGACAAAACGGACGTGACCTTATATAGGCATGTTGTTTTACAATGGCTGCGACCTTATCATGTTGGATTTCAACAAAAAGGACACGACCCTATATGGGCACAATGTTCTATAACGATCACGACCTTATTAGGTTAGATCTTGACAAAATGGACGCAACCCCATATGGGCGTGCTATTCTACACCAAGCGCGACCCTATGAGGTTGGGAAATGCCACAATGGATGCAACCCTATGAGGTAGGTTTACAATGCAGTTCTATGAGGTCGAACCCTATGAGGTCGGACCCTGGAAGGTCAATTACCAATTGACCCTATGAGGTCAGACCTTGTGAGGTCGGTTTACAAAGTGACCCTATGAGGTTGGTTTTTTAACAACCATATGAGATCGATTCGTATTAGGACCTTATGATGTTGGGTCGTGATAGGTCGGTTTATGTACCTTATGAGGTCGGACCCTGGGAGGTCGTATTACCAATTGACCTTATGAGGTCAGACCCTGTGAGGTCGGTTTACAAAATGACCCTATGAAGTCGGTTTACAAAGTGACCCTATGAAGTCGAACCTTATGAGGTCAATTTTTTAACAACCATATAAGATTGATTCGTATTAGGACCCTATGAGGTCCAATCGTGACAGATTAGTTTATGTAGTAACTACAGTTTAGCATATTCACATGCAATATAATAACATCAAGGATTAATATAAAAATACGTGTGAACATTTAAGGCTCAGAGGATTGTGTAGTGTCTGGAATAACTCACTCTCCCATAATTCGATATTCAACCGAGCGTGTGTCACCCTAATATCTCACCGTTTCGCCGCAAATATCTCACCCGAATATATGTCCAGAGTTTACTCTTGAGAATGACGCTATCAAATAATAAAATCTAAATAAAATAGGTATTAGATTGAACCCGTACAAAGACTGAGCACCGAAAAAATTATAAAAATAATAAAGTCTTAGAGTTGACACTTGAAGTTAGGGACTATGTAGTGTACAAAATAATTTACTCCCTGAAATTTCGTCAAGGATATCTCACCCCGGACATATCTCCAAAAATCACTTCTATTGACCCATAATTAATATCAATCAGATAATAATCAATCTCACCAAACCAACCCAAAATACCCTAATAAAATTAGGCCTATAGCAGTGGCGGATCTTCTTGGGAGCTGAGAGGGGCCGTGACCCCCCCAAAGTTTTATAACTTTCATGTAGTTTATGATTTTGGCTCCCCCAAACTTAATAAACATTTAATATATTTACTTGTATATTTACAATTCTATCCTCTCAGCCCCTCCTCAATTTTGTAACCCCCATGTAATTTATGACTTTGTCTCCCTCAAACTTAATGATCATTTAATATATTTAAATATATATCTACAATTTTATCCTTTTACCCTTTCATCTTCTTTCTTCCTTTATATTTATTTATTATTTATTAATAATATATTATTTTATATTTATTTATTATTTATTAATAATATATTATTTGCCCCCCAAGATCAATGGTTAAAATCCGCCACTGGCCTATAGTCAGGAACAATTACGACAATTTTTTACCACAACCGCCACAAATAATTAATAAAATGATAAAGGTTAAAGATTCGTTTATCTTATTTCATGAAATACTCGAGATAAATACATTATATATTTTATTTTAAAAATTTGATTTAAAGTTTTATTGTTAAGAATGTCTAAAGTATTTAAGATTAATTTATTTTAAATATTTTTTTCTTATTTTTATTAATTTTATTTGAAGAAATAATATATGAATATTTTGATATTATATTTTTTTCATATTTTATTATTTATTTAAAAAAAATATTTTGAAGTTAAAGGGTGTCATAAGATAAGTCTTTCTTGGTGTATCAACTTTCATTTGAGAAAATTCAGAACTCCTTATTGTTTGCTTGTAATGTGTTTGTTGAATTATCCCAATCAGAATCATTTATAAGTGATAGTGACAATGGAGTAAGATTGAGACATTAGAGAAAATATTGTTATTTAGTAAGACGAAAGATTAATTGTAATTAAACAAATATCATTCCAATCTAATTTTCTATACACATTACAAAAAATTGTCGTCAATTAACAAGAGATATTTATGACAAAATTTATTTTTCACTAATAAATACCATAATAATAACTGAATAACGAAAAAAATAAAGTCGCTGTTACTCCTTAGTAAAAGTAAAACTTACAATACTAATATTTTTTTTATTTCTTCTCTAAATTAAAAAATAATTTAGCTAAAAATAATTTTTGTCATCAACCTCTTACTATCAATAATAAAATAATTAAAGAAAATAAATTTTAATTTTAGTGATGTTATCTTTCTCAAAATATTTTTTAACTAAATTGGTTGTACATTATCACTAAATTAGTGACGGAGGTAGTTTATTCAATCTTTCTCTGTGTCTTATGGCCTGAGGATGTTTATTACACATAAATGATATTTATCAAATTAGGAAATAAGATGAATGTTACTGTTTTAACATTAACATTTCTTTCTAATAAAATCTGTTTTATTTTATTATATTATTGAAAACATGTCTTCTTCTTTTTCATAAAAAGTAATAAATAAATATATATAATTTTTCAGAAAGATGACAATAGATAAAAAACGATAAAAAGACATTGAAGAGTAAAGAAACGGTAAGAGAAGATACATGAGGAAGGTGTAAGAAAAACTAAAAATATTCAAACCAAGAAATCCTACAAGAATTATTTCCTTCGTTTTCCAAACGGTGTGTGGTATTCTACCATCGCCACTCACCCATTCAAGCACAAATATCTGCTTCAGAAACACTCCCACCCACGCCATTTGTGCATCCGTTGCAGTATCTCGTGATAATGGTGAGGGTCAGTGTCCTGAATGATGCTCATAAGAGCATGTACAATACTGAAAAGAAAGCGAAGCACGTGGTCATGATTAGGCCATCCTCAAAAGTGATTATAGAATTCCTCTTGGTGACCCCAAAGCATGGGTATTTGGAGAGTTTGAACATGCTTCTGATGAGGCTATGTTGTTCTCAAATTTTGGGCTCTTACTTCCTCTACCCCCATAATTTCTTTTTATATCTTCATATCTCAAGTCAAATACTTAAAATATCTTTTTCATAATTTTATTTTTTACCTTAACTTTTTTTCTTCTATTTTCCTACAACTTCTGCGTCTCCATCCATTTTCTATTTGATTTTTTTATACTATCACCTCCATTAAATGTCTTTTCTAATCATTAAAGATAAGTAATTGTTAATATAATATATGAATTACATGGTCTGCACTCAAATTGCACAATCAGACCAAATTATTTAATCTAAAACAATTTTGCGAAAATGAGGTTGAATCATGAAAAATCCAATCCGAAAATACATTTTAGATTGGGTATTTCGGAATGTGTTTCTAAAAAGACCAATCCGAAAATGCATTCCGGATTAGTTTTTCTATAATGCGTTCCAAAAAATCCAATCCAGAAATGCATTTCAGATTGGGTGTTATGGAATGCATTTATGGAAAAACCAATCCAGAAATGTACTTCAGATTAGGTGTTCCAGATTGTATTTTCGAAAATGCCAATCTAAAAATGCATCCTGAATTGGATGTTCTGGAATGCATTTCTGAATTAGCTTTTTTAGAAATACACTTTGGAACACCTAATCCAGAATGTATTTTTGGATTGGCTTTTTCGAAACACTCAATCTGAAATATATGTTTAGAATGGGTGTTTTGAAATGTATTTTAAGAAAGGTAAATTCAGAATGCATTTAAAAGATGAAAATAAAGATAAGTATAAAGGTAAGATGAAGTTTAATTTGATTATGGAGTTGCAAGAATGAATTATGAGAGTGCAGGAAGCAAAAGCATTTTTCTCATGGCAACCCGAAAATTGAGTTTAGAAAAATATGTTATACGTTGGAACATTTTATTTTTTTGCTATTTATTAAATTTTGGGTTTGCATAGTTGTAATTATAAACTAATCTGTTTATTTTATTTTTGTCAATTTAAAATATTGTTAGCTAGTAAAATGATAATATAAAGAATAATTAAATAAATATTTAACAATAATATTTAAAGTCAATATATTTTCATTTTGAAATATTTAAGTTTATATATTTAAATTTGTTTTGTCTATTTTTAATTTAATATTTTATTAAAAATTTATAATATTATAATATTAGAAGTAGATAATATTCATCATATAAATATTTAATAATAAAATAAATTCATAAAATAAAATATATTTATGATTTTAATAATAATAATTTCCTTAAATATATTTCTATTTAATAACCATTATTAAAAATATCGTAATCATACTATCAATTTTATTATCATAAAAAAAAAGATAAATAGAATAAAATTAAAATTTATAAAATAATATAATTATATGAAACTTTAAATTATTTTAAAACTTGTAGAAGAACAAATATAATAATTAAAGAAAATAGCATTTTTATTAATTAAAACCATTTTAGATATATTTTTAATTTAATTTTTTAAAAAGCAGTTAAAATTACTTTGATAAACTTTGAATATAGTTATCTACAAAGTTTTTTTGGTATACAATAAATTTAGTTATTTATAAAATTAAAAATAAACACTTTAGGATAATTTTATTTTGGTAATTGTAATAAGAAATTAAATCAAAATTAAAAATTAAATTAAAATTTATTATTCATAAATATTTTCTATTAAAAGAATTACGTTATTCTAATTTTTCGTTACACTTATATGTAGAAATAAAAAAATCTCTATCAAACAAAAAATATTAAAAAATATATTATCTTTAAATTTAATAATAATATTTAATTTTTAAAATTATATATATATATAATATATAAAATAAAATATTTAAGTTAATATTAAAAAATAAAATAAATAATTTTTAAGGTATTTAATTTTTTTTATATTCAACCAAAATAACTGTTAAATGTCAACATTTCGTGTCTTAAATCTAAATTTTTATTTTGTATGTCACTTTTTTTTTATTTTTTTAAATATTTTTTTATGCCACTATTTTTAGTTTTTAAATTAATATTAATGACGATTTCATTTTTTTCATTTAAATTTATATTTTTTTCGTCTTCCTTGGTGCCGACATTAGTGGATGATAACACTGGCCACGAGCCTATGCCCTATTATAATAAATAAACTTATAAGTTATTTATTTATTTATTAAACACCTGAACTCAAAAGGTCATAATATGTTACATTTTTTATAAAAGAAAATATTGGATTTTAGATTATTTGGTAGGTAATTTTGAATTATACAATTATTTAATTTAGTTAATTCATTTATTATTTTTAAATAAAAAAAATATTTTTTCACATATTACTTTCATTTCATATGAATAAATGTTTTTTATCATATTTTTAATATTTTTCTCCTTACTTATATTATTTTAATCCAATAGATGTAAAGATCAGTGTTTTTATCTGGTGTTGGAATCGACGTGTTAAATCAATTAACGATGAAATTAAATATTTTTCCATAATTTTCCTGGGAACTAACATGACTCGAGCACAACCAATCTACGGTGACACTAAATCACACATCAAATATACAAATATACTTTGTTTATAATTAAGTAATTGGTAAAAAAAGATAGTTAATAAAATTTTAAACTTTGCATACTGGTCTACCTTTCTCAAAATGTTCAAGCTCAAATTTTGGTTACCACCAATTCAATTGAACAATCACATTTAAGGGGTGAACAGAATTATCGTTGGAATGTGTTTCCAAATTAACGCTTGTTGTTGTGACAAATTTGAATATGATATCTTGTATGATCCAAATAGTTTTGTTATGCTTCCCGCATTGTTTATAAATCAAAATTAAATATAGTTTATATATATATATATATATATATATATATATATATAATTTTTTTTTTTTCGTTTTAAAATTTATTTTAATGACAAAATTAAGATAAAATAGAGCTTCAAAGAGGATAATAGATCCTAACGATACGAGGATCATATTTAAGTAAATTAAGGGTAGAAGTGGTATAATAAAAATAAGTTTAAAGTTTTACCAAATAAATTAAAACAAATTATAAATATAAAAGTTAAATAATTCAAACTACATTTTCACAAAACCACCATTTCTCTACAACTCTCTTTTCTCTAACTTCTCTAAATTTTTCACTCTCTCATTTGTTTTTAGATCAAAGTATACCTTAGTGTTCCTAGAAGAGAGAAGATCATTTATACTATATCAAAATTTCGAATAAAGTAAGTTTCTCCTTTCCAAAATTTATATCATGTTTCTCCTTTCCATAGTACTCTAAGCTAGAAGAATTGGATGCGATAAGGTGACTTGATCTCATTGTTTGAGTTTCAGGAGATTGGGTTATGTGATTGTGCATGCGTTTATTGGTGATGATTTTATTGAATATGAATGGTAATTGATTTTTATAAGATTGAAAATGATAGTCTTTTGTAAGAATACATTGTTCTTAGATTGAATTTAATTAATTGATTACAATTTGGAGGGTAGCGTTTAAATTTAATTTGATTTGTAACATTAGAAGTAGAGTATTGAACACATTATTTAGTCTATTATTGTCATGAATCTACTTAATAGATCTAAATTCACTCAGCGAGTTTAAGGTAATGTTGAAAACACTTAAAATTTTCCTCTGCGCTCTCAGATTCCCCCAACAGATTTTGGGAAATATTGTATTCTGTCAAAATTTCACTCAACGGATTTGAAATTCGCTCAACGCTTTCAAATTTGCTCAGTTGTTTTAAAAAAAAAAAAATATATCTGAACTCTAAATTAAATGTTTTATATATGCAAATCGAAACCCCAGAAATAAAGAATCCAATAAAATTAAAATTAGTTAAAAATGATGTTTGTAGAAAAATTTATGATCAAAAGAATGGGTAGAGCTCGAATTAAGAATCCAATAAAATCAAAATTAGTTAAAAAGGATGTTTGTAGAAAAATTTATGATCAAAAGAATGGGTAGAGCTCGAATCGAAAAAAAATATATTTTGATACAATGTGAGAAATTTATATATATATATATATATATATATATACACACACACACACCTTAAGCTTTTAAAATATATGTTATGAACATGAAATGAGGTGTGTTAAATATTATTATGTTCCTTGAAAAATATTGTGTTGTGATATGAGAATTACCAAGGTTATCCTCATATGTGTAATGTTGCATGTATAAATATTAATTTGGAACTCGAAGAGATACTCTGTACTGATTCCTAGAATCATATAAATAAAAGGATCAAGTGGTGAAAGTTAAAGGAGGTTTCTAATGATTTAGCTTGCAATGTGAAAAAGAGTTGTGTCTTGATAAGTCATTTAACAATGTGTATATACCAAACTGAGCACCTTTATGTTATATACTTGGGGAATTGTGGTGTGATAGGTGCAAATGTCTGATGTTTATTTCAATATCTAGTCTTTTGAAAGTCATCTAGTTTTTGTGTGACGTAAATATGAGCCTTTATGGGCGTATGACGTGATATATGAAAACTTGAAGTTGAATTATATTGTTTTATCTCACATTTGAATTTTGCATACTTAAATTGAATTACTAGTTTACCCTGTGTATTTTGTATGTTACTTTGAACTGTGATGATTTTATGTTTACACATGAGCAAAATTTACAGTAATAGACTTTAACAAGAGTAGGTTTGGAGCTAGGAGTAATATAAATTTATATTTTGTTTACTTTTAAGGTGAAAGATATGTATGTATATATTTTCCTATCCAGAGGAAATTTATATTTTGAATTACTCTATGTATTTTAAGTATAAATCTATGGTATAAAAAGGTTTAGGTTATTACAAACGATATTATATATCATAGTAAACATGAAACGAGACATTTTTATTCATAGAAGGAATTAGGAATATCATTATAAAAGTTTCTTTTGGTTTTATAATGTTTCTAATTCTATAAAATATAATTGGGGTATGAAAGATCTATGATAATATTTTAGACCGTTTACACATATATATGTTATATTAAATAGAAGAAAAAGATAAAATAAAAATTATATAATTATGTTATCAAAATAAAAATTTGATAATATTTCTTAATTATTAGAAAACAACTTAAAAAAAATATTAGAGAAGTTGATTTTTTTAAGTCCCAACCAACTTGAAAAAATAAGTAATCTTTAAATCTTGGTTTTCTTCTTCAATATTATAAAATAAGTCTTAGAGATTTATTTTCCTTTTATTTTATTAGTAGATTATCATTATGTAGATGGTATAATATTTTATTAAAATTACTATAATTATAAAATAATTTATTTTTTTAATAATTTAATTAGGTACACGTATTTACACAGTTTTGCATATTATAAATAAGTGTATATATTTTATTTTGTACCAAAAAATGATATAATTTAGGTTATATTTTTTAATTGGTAGTTGACATTTTCAATCTTCTAAAGCCTTCGGTGGAAAGAAATTTCAACAGATGTGACATAACATTAACTCTTATTCTATATCTCATGAGTCTCACGTAACTTAAGAGTTGAAGCATATTTCAAGGACAAAACGTGATGAACAAGGGTTTTAAATTGGACAATACCTCGGACATGGAAATTGACCCTAATGATGTTATCATAGTAAACATGAAGCTAGAACACTCTTGTTCCTAGATAAAACATTAATGCTTGTTGTGAGGTTGGAGATAGAGTCTTGCTCTACTCATATATACTCCCTTAGTCCTCGACTGGAGACTTATGTTCTGATATGCTCATGAGTCTCACATAATATAGCAGTCGAGGTTAATGATAGTTTATATACTTCTTCCTTAATCCACCGAGGTACCTTTAAGAAAAAAAACCATGACAAACAAGGATTATAAAGCAGACAATATATTTGGACATAAAAATTAATTCTAATGATAGACATGAGTCGAGAATACTTCAAACTAAAGTAATTTTCAATACTTTCTCAAGAACATGTTACAATAGTAGGAAATGTCAAAATTGAGAAAGGAAGTTTTTCCTATCAAACAGAATGAAAAAATAATTGTACTAAAATCATATAAAGTTGTTAATGCTTTCAATTATATATGCATTATTGATACTAAAACTATAAATTATATGACATTTGACCTTAGGAAGGTCACCCAAATGAAACCTTCTTCAGAAAAATATGTTTTTACTACAAACAGAAAACAAATCCAAATTATTGGATGAAGATATTTAAATCATATCAGTATTTTAAATCTTTATTCTGTCTTAGTAGTTCCTTTTTTAAAATTTAAAATTTAATTTATTTTCAAATAACAATTGATTTATTTTGTGTGGTAATTTTTTTGGCATAACTTTTGTGTTTTAAAGATATTAAAACAAAACAATCCATTAGTCATAACACTAAAAGAGAAAACTTGTATTAACTACATTTGCAAAAGCAATATGACAAGTCATAACATGTTGGCATAAACATCTTGGTCGTGCATCATTTGGATATTTTAAAAAAATTATTTTCTACATTATTTAAAAAATATGATGTTTCTAATTTTAATTTTGTGATGTTTGTGAACTAACAAAAAAGTCATAGAACTTTATTTTCATTAATCTCAAATAAAAGTCATCAATCTTTTTACGGTGATACAATTTGTTATGTGAAATCCATCTAAATCCAAACTCTAGGTGAATCTCACTGGCTTATTACTTTTATTAACAATTATACAAGAATGATTTTATTGTACTTAATTAAATCTAAACATGAGATAAATTTATTATTTAAAAAATTTTATAACATGAGAAGAATTCAATATAATGCTCAAATTTAAGTTTTATGTAACGATATCGATTGGGAAGTATACAAATTATTAATTCTAATAATATTTAGAAACTAATGAAATTATTAATCAAACTATTTATCCCAATATAGTTTAATATAATGGGGTTACTAAGAAAAAAAATGATGTGTTAGAAGTTGTTCGTGTTTCATTATTTGAGACATACATGTCACTGTATTGTTGGGGAAAAACTCTTACTTCTATAGTATGTATAATAAATCAGACTCTTTAAAGTTCTATTGAGTTTAAGTCACCTTTTAAAACTTTCATAATTTGATTGTAACTCCAATAGTTTATACTTTACTCCTTATGTATTTGAATGTGTTGCATTTGTTCATCTTCATAAGCGTCAACATAATAAGTTAGATCAAAGGTCATTCAATATGTTTCTATCAAATATGTTGTATAT
This sequence comes from Sphenostylis stenocarpa, assembly GCA_963425845.1. Lineage (NCBI taxonomy): Eukaryota > Viridiplantae > Streptophyta > Magnoliopsida > Fabales > Fabaceae > Sphenostylis > Sphenostylis stenocarpa. The sequence continues at coordinate 33,194,466 of OY731408.1, forward strand.
AAAAAAGGATATGAGTATTATCCTCCTATTACTCACATGTATATAACAACATATGTAATTTTCTATGAAGGCACAATGTATTTTCCTTTTAGTTTGATTTTCGAGGAAGAAATTAACAAGGAATCCAAGAAATCCAAACTCTAAAGTATAAAATTCAGCCTTTAGAATAGAATATGTATCTAGGTGATATAATTTCATATCATAACCCTTAAAGAGATAACAAATAAACCAATATTGGAACATTACAAAAATCTTATACTAGAGATGACATTGAAGTTTCACATGAATCTCTTGTTAGAGATAATATTGAAGTGTCACATGAACCTATTAGTGGAAATAACATTGAAGTATCACATGAATATCTAAATGGAGATAATATTGAAACACTACATGAACCTTTTAACAAAGATGTTACTAATATTTTTTGATAAAAAAATTTGTCAAATTGTCTCACTAGAGGTATTCATAAACTTTCTTAAGAATTAAAAATATTTAGTAAAATTAAATATCCTATGAGTTACTATCCATTTAATCATAGATTGTATGAAACAAATAAAAGATACGCAGGGGTGGCTTAAAGATTTGGGAGGCCTAAAGCAAATTTAAGAATGAGATCTTTTATTTAATAATAAAATAATTTATGTTAAAATGTATCATAGTTTTATTTAAAATTTATTTTTTGAGTTTTTTGTGATGCAAAATTATCTATTAAATTGTCATAATTAATTTTATTTAACATTTTTTTTCAATAGATAATAAAGCCAATACATTTAATCTTTGTTGAGACATGATTGATCTTAAATAATTTTTTATTATTTTTAATTTTGAAAAACTTCTTTCAATTTGAAGCAACTGATACTAGAATTGTTAACATTATTCTATAAGCTATATATGCATTTAGAAAAGAATTTATTCTTTTTATATAATTAAGAATGTCAATTGGTTTATCATTTTCCAATCCTATCATTTCCTTTAAGATATTTAATTCTATAAATAAATCTAATCCATTAAGATCCAACAAATTATCATGTTTCAAAGATTTTTCAAGGTTTAAGCATTTTTCTTTCAAAAGTATATAATCTAATGATTTTAATTTTTTAACACTAAATAAAAAACCAAAAATATCTTCATATATTTTAAATTGTTCAATTCTACTTTGAAGCATGGTAATTGCTTTATCTACAATATACAAAAAGTAATCAATTATAAATGATTCCTAAAAATATTTTACAATTTCATTATCAACATTTTCATCAAATTATTTCTTTCTACGACTAATACTTGAAAGTAATGAAGATCTTATTTACTTTGACAAAGATCTTGTTGATTTGATGAAGTAAAAAATGAAGTCTAAGGTAACTTTGTGGCGAGTCAAAGGTCACTTGGATAAAAGAGAAGAGGATTAGTGTATCTACAGCTCTGCTTAGGTATAACCATTTTATCTTTCTGTTGCATGAAGTTTCTTCACTTAAAAGATTTTGCAATTGCCTCTAAAAAATGTTTTAATCGTTAAAATCAAAACATTTTAACAAAAGGATTTTTAATCAACTATTTTAACTGATAGTATATGTGGTTTATCAACTAAAATGTTCTTCACACTTCTATAACAGGTTTTCAACTGATATAACTTCAAAATAACCGATTGTTTTCATTAAAAGAAGTGTTGAAAACTTTCTGTCAGTATTTTAACTGATACAATTTTGAAATAACCGATTAAAATCACTTAAAAAGATCAGGGAAGTGTTTTTTCAGTATTTTTAGTCGATATAACTTCGAAATAATCGATTAAAACCACTTGGTATATCAGATGACCGATCATAATGACTTTATGACCGATCAGAACCAGATATGATCGATCAGAATGGGTTTATGACCGATCAAAACCAGATATGATCGATCAGATTTGAGTTATGACCGATCAGAATTATTTTAATCGATTAAAACCGCGTTTCAATCGATTAAAACAACTTGGAAAATTTGTACTAAACATTTCAATCGATTAAAACGTATTTTTATCAGTTAAAATCACTTGAAAAAGTTTATAAAAATATTTTGCAGTATTTTAATCGATTGAAAGTCGAAACAATCGATTAAAACAGATTAGAAGATTTTTTGAAAAGAGTTTTAATTGATATAAACGTTGTCGTATCAGTTAAAACAAATTTGGAAAATAATCAAGAATGTTTTAATGGATTAAAAGAAGATTTAACAGATTAAAACAAGACTTTTAACAAATTAAAAGATTATTTTAACAGATTAATTAAACCAGCAGTTTTGAAAATCTTCTATATAAACAGAATGGTTTAACTTTTTGAAAACATATCTTTTACACAACTTTTAGCAATCAATCAAGCAATCAAAAGTGCTACTTTCAAGAGAGAATCACGCTTGTTTTTGTGAAGTTCATCAAAGTTCTTTCTTGAGGCAAAATTGCATTTCTTTGGAGAAGAAACACATATTGCAGAACTGCATAAAACTGGTTTGAGCATTCTTAGTTTCTTCTGTTTGTTTCTATAATTTCTTTTACTATATTGTGGGTGCCTGGAATTGTGGGCACTGGTTTCTGTAGTTGGAATTTGGCTGCAGGGTAGTTCAAGAACTGGAATTTGGTTCTTGGTGAAATGTTAGGTGCAGGAACTGGAATTGTGGTTCTTGTGTTAAATTGAGTGTAAGGTTAAGGTTGTAATCTGTAAAACATTCAATCTAGTGGAACCCAGCTGGAATTTGGCTGGAGACTGGACGTAGCCATGGGATTGGGTGAACCAGTATAAACCTTGGTGATATCTTTCTAAACCTTTCTCTTCTTTAATTTTGTGACTGCATTTATTTTTGATTGCTTGCTGTGTGTGATTCAAGAATTGATCAGATTTCTTAAGCTTTGAAATTGATAATCTGTTAATTGCGAAAATCTTTCAAAGATCAATTCACCCCTCCTCTTGATCTTAGCCTACATTTCTAACAATTGTTATCAGAGCGAGGTTCTTGAGAGTTATTCAAGTTCTTCGATCCATGGCTGGAAACAAATTTTCTGAGGGTGATTGTATTGATAGACCTCCACTGTTTTGTGGAACAGATTATCCATTTTGGAAGATTAGGATGAAGATCTTTATTGAATCTGTTAGTATAAATGTTTGGAGTATCATTGAACAAGAAACTAATATTTTTAACAAAGATTGGTCCAGCTTAAATGACTGTGAAAAGAAATTAATCCAAGATGATTGTATTGCCAAAAATATTATCATATCTGCACTTAACAGAAACGATTTTTTCAGGATATCACATTGTGAAACTGCTGCACAAATGTGGAAGATCCTTAAAATGACCTATGAAGAAACAACAGATATATGCTTAATGGTCAACTCGGATTCGCCAATAACCAGTGTAAGTTCTGACTCAACAACTACTATGAATTATAGTTCATTACAAGATGCTTTTTATGAAATGCATGCAGTAGCTAAAAGATTAGAAACTGAAAACAAAAGATTAAAAAGCATGAATAGTTTATTAGAAAACAAGATCATTATTCTTGAAAAGAAAATAGTTGATGAAGAAATCAAGAATGAAAAGAGGTAATAATTCTGATTGCATGTGTAATGTTAAAGATTGCAAAAACTATCCTGAGTTACAAGAAAAATTAACATACTTGATAAAAACTGCATCTAAACTTGCACAAGGAAAAACTAGTCTTGATATGATACTTGAGTCTCAAAAATTAGTTATTGATCGTGGTGGTATAGGTTTTACACCTTCTATTGGAAAGAAAGCCAGAGCATTTAAAAACTATTTTGCACATAATAAATCTATGTCATCTCCATTTATTAGATGTTTTTACTGCATGAAAAAAGGGTTGTAGACCCCAAACCTTGCCTGGTCTCACAATAAAGATCAGAAGACCTAATTTTCGAAGATGGACGAAGCCTAAGAAGCCACTAGGAGAGACTATTAGGCCCCATACTAGGATAGGAGGGATTTTTGGCACAAAAGTAAGGATTTTCGCCTTTTGGGGTCGAGACTGCCGTCTCGCCTTGCACAAGTGGGGAGACCGCCGTCTCGTTTGGCGAGACGGCCGTCTTGCCACTTGCGAAAGGCGAGACCGCCGTCTCGCCACCTGCAAAAGGCGAGACCGCCGTCTCGTTTGGCGAGACGGCCGTCTCGCCATTCCCGCAAGGCGAGACGACCATCTGGAATGTCGAGACGGCCGTCTCGACCTTGTCAGACGAGACGGCCGTCTCGACCTGACAGGCGCGAATCCCTATAAATAGGGCCTCCCTTCCCCTCATTTCACACAACTTTCTCACTCTCTCTCTAGTCACATCAATAGTTTCTCTCTCTAGAATCCCTCCGACGCATTTCCTGAGCTTCTGAGTGTCTTTAGAGTGTTCTTAAAGCGTTTCGAGAGGTTTTCTGACGTCGTGTAGAGTGAAGGGCTGCCGCAAAGCACCCTATTTACAAAAATTAAATAGAAAGCTTGCTTCGGAGGTCTCTACTATCTTTCTCTACCTTTTACTGCTTTATTTAAATTATGCAATAGACATTAGGGCCATGTAGTCGTAATATTTAAATTCCGCAAAATAAAAGGGCAAAAGCGTATTTTTCTGGTTTATTTATCAACAGAATAGCTGGCCTATCATAGGGAACCCGAAAGGGGCGTCGTAAAGGAACTAACACTTCCTTTACGCGTAACTAACTCCCTTACCCAACTCTGATTCTAATGACCAAAGTTGGTTTTTCGAAAAACCAACGCCTTTTAAACTCCTTTTCCGATGTTTCCGGTAAAAACATCGGTGGCGACTCCAGAGAACCCTAAAAAACTAGCTCTTGGATTAGCCCGGTTATCGGACAATCCAAGAGCACCCTTTCGAAAACCTCGCCCCTAGGTTCAGCCCGGTTATCGGACAACCTAAAGGCGTTGTAACCACCAATAAAAAAACGCGAAAATCAAGAGAGTCAGAAACCATCGCGTCGCTCCGACCGCCCTCGTTTTGACGGCGACGACAAATGGTGACTCCACTGAGGAAGCCTAGAGAGTTGATCCCATTTAGTGATGGGCCAACTTAAAAATAAATAAACCAAGAAAATAACGCTTTTGCCCTACCTTGTATTATAACATGTTTTACTGTTTGGCTTTAATAACTGTTGTTTGTTTATACTTACGCAATTGTTTGAAATACAAACTGTACACAAACCCTTGCACACAACAGTTCCCTCTATACCCGGGGGCAAGTGAGAAATCCATAGGGAGTGGGTGGCAGGTACGGTTCGCTGTAGTGATGGCCTTGTGCCCTCCGGTGTGATCGGAAACCACCACTCAAGGTGATAACCTTCCTCTTTTGGCACAAAGACTGACTATGGCCTTAGTGCTAAGCATGGTCGGAAGGTTGGAGAGTGGGGACCCTATAATGGGGGCACCTTGGGGGCCTTAGCCTTGGTGAGAACAGTTAGAACCTACCTTTGCCAAATCACTTTTCTGCAGGAAAACCCTACCTCGTGATAAAAACGAATTCTCGCCTGTTCGTGGATGATCGAATTGTGTGTGCATATGATTGTTGCATTTTGTTTGTTGCATAGCATAACCAAACAACAACAAAAATCACAAAAAATATTTTTACAATAAACACCCTTATCTCGGACAGTCTGCCTTTTAGCTAGCCTGGTTTCAGGTTCTTTGTAAGCTAAGTAGCCACGCAGTTCCGACAGAAGAGATAAGGGATGCTAAAAATTCTTTCACATAAAGCCACATTTTATCTCGGACAGTCTGCCTTTTAGCTAGCCTGGTTTCAGATTCTTTGTAAGCTAAGTAGCCACGCAGTTCCGATAGAAGAGATAAAAAGCTATAAAATAAAAAATAAAAACCAAAATAAAAATACAAATCAAAACCAAAAAATAAATCAATTTCTGACAAAGCCAAATCATATTACATCATATCATGAGCAAAGAAAAACCAAGAGAGAAAATAAAAAGTGAGAGCGCATTCAACACCATTTAAACAGAATCTCTCATGCATAAGCATATCCACGTTAGTTTAAGCACTCAACATGCATTAATAAATCTTTTTCGGGCATTCTAGAAAGTGGCTGGTCCTCTCTCCATCCGAACTCGTGCACAAAAAGCAAAGGCAATGGAAAACTTAGAAGAGCAAAATCGAAAGCTCACTGCGGAGGTCAATACCCTCCGCGAGCAAGTGGCCCAACTGATGGAGGTTGTACGCTAGGGTCAGAGTAAGGGCGAAGACCAGGCTGAACACATCCCTCACCATGAGGAAGAGGAGTACTTCTATGACGGGAAGGATGCTAAGACTACACGCATCCTTACCCCAGAGGTATCTAAACAACAACTCTCCGCCCTGGAGGAAAGGCTTAAAGCGGTGGAAGGGCACAACTTCGACGTCAAGGAGGTGGCAGACATGTGCCTAGTGAAGAATATCCACTTCCCTCCCAAATTCAAGATCCCGGATTTCCCTAAGTACGCCGGGATGACCTGCCCAAAGAACCATCTTACGATGTATTGTCGTAAGATGGCCGCCCATGCTGAGAACGAGAAACTCCTGATCCACTGCTTCCAGGAGAGTCTGGCGGATACAACTCTCAATTGGTATATGCAGTTAGAAAGAGGGCAGGTCCAGAGCTGGAAACAATTGGCTGATGCTTTTCTTCGTCGCTACCGATACAACATTGATCTGACCCCTGATAGGTCAGATCTCAGGACTTTGAGCAAAAAGAGCGACGAGCCTTTTAAAGCGTATGCCCAAAGATGGAGGGAAATGGCAGCCCAGATAGAGCCTCCTTTGACAGATAAGGAGACAATGGCTATGTTCATCGATTCACTAACTGGAGTGTCGCCGCCGTCCCTTTCCGACGTCCCGGGGGAACGTCTTTGGAAACGTTTATGCGAGCGGTCGCGAAAAGATGGTTTAGACTCGCGTATTTGTTTTAGAATATGTTCATTGCTTCAACATTGAAAAAGCAAGGTTTTCGAAAAGGGGTTCTTATGGAGTCGCCACCAATGTTTTGACCTTAAACATTGGAAAAGGAAAAAAAGTTGATTTTAAGAAAAACCGCACTTGGCCATTATAACCAGAGTTGGGTAAGGGAGTTAGTTACGTGTGGGGAAGGTGTTAGCACCCCACAACGCCCCTTTCGGGTTCCCTATGACAGATTAATTCATTTAAGTAAAGACTACGAGAAATTACGCGATTACCCTATTTTATTACATAATATTAAATGGCTATCTACATGATTTTATTCTATGTTGCATGCATAAACTGATGAATAAAGCTAAATAAAGCAATAAAAGAGATATTAAAATAGCTATCTACATGATCCTATTCTATATGACATAATAAAGCTAAATAAAACAATAAATAAAGCAATAAAAGAGAAGAGAATTGAAAAGAACCTCCGTAGCAAGCTTTGTATTGAGAATCTCCAACTGTGAGGATGCGTTTTGGCAACCCCTCTCTCTACACAGACTCTCCTCACCAATACAAGATCGACTCTACTAAAAATTTAAAGAAGAATCAAATGCCGGAATATAATTCCTTAACCGATTGTTACCTATTTAAGGCAATCGGAAAGATCATTCGAGAGAGGGAGAGAAGTAGACAAGTGCTCTCAAGTGTTTCAGAGCTCTCTGGAGTGTCTGGGGTGTCTGAGGTTGTGAAAAAGTGGCAAATGAGCCTCCTATTTATAGTTTTTCGCAGCTGGCGCACTTTGGGACGACCGTCTGGGTTGGGACGGCCGTCTGGACTGGGATGGCCGTCCCAAATGGCAAATTTACACAAAACGGGGCCCCCAGGAAGGCCGGGACGGCCGTCCCACTTAAAATGGGTTTGGGACGGCCGTCCCAACTTTGGGACGCGCGTCCCAACTGGTTTTAAGAGGTTGGGACGGCCGTCCCAACTGGGACGGCCGTCTCAACCTGTTCTGGCCAGTTTCGCGCGTTTCGGGACTCCGGGAAGCTTTCCTTGCCTGTTTTGGACGTAGATTGATGCCGATGTGTGTCCGTTGAAGCTTTATCTTCATATAGGAAGTCTTCTTGGCCTTCAATAAGATGCCGGTCGAGCTTTATCTCTGTATAGGAAGTCTTCTTGGCCTTCATTAAGATGTCGGGCGAGCTTTATCTCTGTATAGGAAGTCTCCTTTGTCCTTTATCGTGCAGATGAGCGATCTCCGTGTTTGTTGCGGGAGGTCTTTCTCGGTTTTTCTTTGATATGAAGACGGGTGAACTGTATGAAGTTTCCCTAGCTTTTATTTTGAGAGGCCGGGCAAAATTAGGGGTCTACATGGAGCATACTACGACAAGGCAATAACCAGTACCTCCAACCTTTTTTCGGACATAGTCACTGTGGGTGAAAGGGTGGAGCAGGGACTGAGAAGCGGGAAGATAGCACAGTCTTCCCAAGCTGGTGTCTCGTTCAGGAAGCCTGCTGGCAAGAAGAAGGATGAATTTGTGCATGCGATCAACTTTGCCACTCCTTCTTCTGCCCCACCAACGACCAGGCAGTCTCACAAGAAAGAGAGGAAGTTCACTCCAATCTCCACTTCCTATGGGATGCTGCTACCTCAGCTGTTGGAGGCTAAACTCCTAACCTGCGTTCCTCCCAAGAAGCAGTTGGAGCCCCCCTACCCTGAATGGTATAAGCCAAACGAGAAATGCGCTTACCACTCGGGTTCACCTGGACACTCTACAGAAAATTGCTTGACCCTTAAGTATCGGGTTCAAGAATTAATCGATGCCGGGTGGATAACTTTCGATGCCTCTGCTTCCGATGTCGACACCAAACCTCTGTCGAAGCCAGAGTAGCAGAAAGGGAGGAATGGGAGGATCAACCATAGGGTGTCTGTTTTTTCTAGCTTTTCTCTATATCTCCTGCAGTCCCCGCCCGTGGCCGCATGAATTTTGATTAAAAGGGCTTGTACATACATTTTCATTAATACACGAGGCATTTTGTCATATTCATTCTTTTCCCTCTTCTATTTATTATTCTTTCAAAGATAAATTGAATAATAAAATCTATGACTAAAACAGAACCTAAAACACATCATGTCTGTGATTGATGAATCTTTGTGGACCCCGGAAACCGAAGGCGAATGGGTCGAGTCCGACAGTGAGCAGGAGACCATCTCTCCGGACATGCAAAGAATGCTGGAAAAGGAAACATGCATCATACAAACACATCAGGAAGAGATAGAAACTGTTAATTTGGGAGAAGGGGATGACGAGAAAAAAGTGAACATCAACACCCAAATAGAAAGTAGCATAAAAAGGGGATTGATACAGCTTCTGAAGGAATATATAGATGTATTCACTTGGTCTTATCATGACATGCCTGGGCTTGACACGAGTATAGTGGAACATAGGTTGCCGTTGAAAGAAGGGTTCCGACCTGTGAAACAAAAACTTAGGAGAATCAAACCGGATTGGTCCCTAATGATCAAGGAGGAAGTACAAAGGCAACTGGATGCCAATTTCCTGGTAGTTTCTAAATACCCAGAATGGTTGGCCAATATAGTACCCGTCATCAAAAAGACTGGGAAGGTCAGGGTGTGTGTGGATTATAGGGACCTCAATCGAGCAAGTCCAAAAGACGACTTTCCCCTACCACATATAGACACGCTGGTAGACCATACCGCTACCAACACACTATATTCCTTCATGGACGGGTATGCGGGGTATAACCAGATTAAGCTAGCCATCGAGGACAGAGAAAAAACCTCCTTCATTACACCATGGGGCACCTTTTGCTACCGAGTAATGCCATTTGGGCTAAAAAATGCAGGGGCAACTTATCAAAGGGCTATGGTCACGCTATTCCATGACATGATCCACAAGGAAATAGAAGTATGTGTGGACGACATGATTGTCAAGTCCAGAAATGAAATGGACCACATTCAATATCTCAAAAAGCTTTTTGATCGACTTCGGAAGTATCAGCTTAAACTAAACCCGGCAAAATGTACTTTCGGAGTACGTTCAGGAAAACTATTGGGTTCATTGTCAGCCAAAGAGGAATTGAAGTGGATCTTGACAAAACCAAGGCAATTCTGGAAATGCCTCCACCAAGCACAGAAAAGGAGGTCAGAGGTTTTCTAGGCCGAATCAACTACATTGCCCGTTTCATCGCACAATTAACGGATAAATGCATACCCATCTTTAAACTGTTGCGCAAAAATCAACCAACGGTGTGGAATGAAGAATGCCAACAAACATTCGATAAGATTAAAACATGTTTAACCAATCCGCCAGTATTGGTACCGCCCGTTGAAGGGAGACCTCTCATCCTATATTTGTCAATACTTGAAGAGTCCATGGGATGTGTGCTCGGCCAACAGGACGAAACCGGGAAAAAGGAACGAGCTATTTACTATCTTAGTAAGAAATTCTCAGACTATGAAACCCGTTATACACCGTTCGAAAAAACCTGTTGTGCATTGGTGTGGGTCACTCAGCGTCTCCGACAATATATGGCTCGGCATACAACATGGTTGGTCTCCAAAATGGACCCAATCAAGTACCTCTTCGAAAAGCCCATTCTAACTGGAAGAATAGCTAGGTGGCAGGTTCTCCTCTCAGAATTTGATATCATTCATGTCACTCAGAAAGCTATTAAAGGAAGTCCCCTAGCAGATTATCTAGCCCATGGATCAACGGACGAATACCAGTCCTTACAAGATGACTTTCCCGATGAACATATCATGCACATCAAACACGAAGAGACCGAAGAAGAGGCATGGACCATGTTCTTCGATGGGGCCTCAAACATGCTTGGACACGGGATAGGAGCTATTTTGATATCCCCAGAAAAGAAACACATCCCATGTGACCGAGGCTTAATTTCGACTGTACCAACAACATGGCCGAATACGAAGCATGTGCGCTAGGGATCCAAGCGGCTTTAGATCATGGGGTTACTAAGCTCAAAGTCTTTGGTGATTCATCCCTTGTCATCTATCAACTCAAAGGTGAATGGGAAACCCGCAACTCAAAACTAATCCCATATCTAGAGTATATCCAAGACTTAGTTTCAAGAATGGAAAGTGTCACCTTCAAGTACATCCCTCGGGAAGACAACCAATGTGCTGACGCCCTCGCCACTCTATCATCCATGTTTGCCCTGGATCAAGAACATGAGATGCCAACCATCCAAGCTAAGCTGCATGACAAACAAGCTTTTTGCATGACAGTAAATAGTGAGCACGACCAAAACCCCTGGTATCATGATATCAAGCAATATCTCATGAGGGGCGAATATCCCGAAGGAATCAGCGACAATGATAAACGAACCATTCGTAAAAGGGCTGTAGGGTTCACGTTGATTGAAGGAACCCTCTACAAAAAGAGCCCCGACTCCACTCTCCTAAGGTGTGTGGACCAAGAAGAAGCTCGAACCTTGATAAAAGAAATCCACAAAGGGGCTTTTGGGACTCACGCGCCTGGGCATGTCATGGCCAAGAAAATTTTAAGGGCAGGATACTTTTGGTCCACAATGGAAACTGATTGTCACCAATATGCCAAAAAGTGCCACAAATGCCAAATTTATGCTGATAATATCCATGTACCGCCTGCACCACTCAGTACCCTGGCTACACCATGGCCATTCTCTATGTGGGGTATGGACGTCATTGGACCCATAGAGCCTAAAGCCTCCAATGGCCATCGCTTTATCTTGGTGGCCATTGACTATTTCACCAAATGGGTTGAGGCAGCATCGTATGCGCATGTGACTCGAAAAGTGGTGACCACCTTCATCAAGAAAAATATTATATGTCGGTACGACATTCCCCATAGGCTCATTACTGATAATGGGACCAATCTCAACAATAAAATGATGGAGGAATTATGCCAAGACTTCAAAATCCAACACCACAATTCCTCTCCGTACCGACCAAAGATGAACGGTGTAGTAGAGGCAACCAATAAGAATATTAAGAAAATCGTCCAGAAAATGGTAGTAACCTACAAAGACTGGAATGAGATGCTTCCCTTCGCCTTACACGGATACCGAACGTCGGTACGAACCTCCACAGGGGCTACCCCGTTTTCCCTCGTATACGGAATGGAGGTCGTACTACCAGTAGAGGTCAAAATACCCTCTCTGTGAGTTGTTATGGAAGCAAAATTAACAGAAGCCGAATGGGTCCAAAGTCGGTACAATCAGCTAAACCTAATCGAAGAAAAACGGCTAGATGCCATATGTCGGGGGCAAGCTTACCAAAAGAAGATCAAGAAAGCCTACAACAAGAAGATCAATCCTCGCACTTTCCAAGAAGGGGATCTGGTGATAAAGAAATTGCTTCCAGCCCAGAAAGACAAAATCGGGAAGTGGACAGCAAACTACGAAGGACCCTTTGTGGTCAAGCGAGCCTTCTCAGGAGGAGCCCTTATCCTCACTAACATGGATAGAGAAGAGCTCCGATATCCTGTCAACTCAGATGCGGTAAAAAGATACTATGCCTAAAGACATTGCTCATGACCCGTTAGGATGAAAAGTCGCAAAGAGCATCCTGGGCAAAAAATAGGGTCCACATTCCTCGCTAGGATACGTCCTAGGCAAAAATTAGAGGTTCCAAAAAAAAAAAGAAGAAGACAAAAACAAAAACAAAAACAACAATAAAAAAAAAAGAGAACAATGATTACCTTAGCCGAAAACCGCAAAGGCGACTAAGGTAATACCTTCACAAAAGCAAGCAGACTTCGCATAGTCTTCACTCCGAGCTCAAGCATCTCAACTGAAGGGACCAGGAAAAACGGGGAAACAGAGATCATAGATATGATTGTGGCACCCTCATACAGTATAGCCAACCTTAGCCAGCCCTGCTTACAAACTCTTTTGTAAATCCTCATGAAAAATAGACCATTTGCTTATATATCAATAAAAATTGTCTTTTCTTCTCTTTACCTACTCGTGTGAATGCCTCTGTATTAACGAAATATGAGCATGCATAAAACAAGCAATTCAAGAAAGCATAAAAACGAGACAAAACAGCACCAACTAGGGCCATCCCAAGCAAAAACTACAAGGCAGCCTGCTAGATCGAAAACCCGCAAAGGGCGGTCTAGAAAAAAGATAAGGCTTTCATAAAAAAGGAAAAAAGCCCACCAAAATATCTTAGGCAAAAATTAAAACCCGCTAGATCGAAAACCCGCAAAGGGCAGTCTAGGCAAAAGATAGGGTTAAAACAAAAAGTGCAAAAGAATAGTCACGAGAGAACAGAAAAGAAGAAAGTACCGGTCACTTTCTAGATGCTCTCAACTAAAATAAATTGCATCAACAGCATCCACACACAAATAGTCACACAAATAGGACTTTATCAGAATCAAAACAAACAAATACACTTCAAAACCAAAAAAGACATTCATAAGATCATCTTCATGCTTGCATAGAGGTACCCCAGTAAGACCTTGTCAATCATATATCCAACCAAAGTTTCGACTACCAAGCCAGAGTCAAACAAACAAAATTGCCCGACCAGCCAGCAAGAGTCGGATGATTACCACAAAAGATCAAAATCAAAAGAATCCCCAGCAAACAAGCAAGCTGGATGAGCACCCACAAAATCCCCGGCGCAGACCGGATGACAATTCCTAGAAAAGACAAACACAAACAAAGAAAAGTACATCTCAACGCACGGCGCATGGGCCACCTGAACAGTAAGCCTCCACTACCACCAGTCCTACGCAGTGGACTGTACCAGCCTGATAGGGGGTTTATACCTATCAACCTGTGCACGCGGTGCGCCTGATCTGCGCTTGAGCCGGATCGGTAAGTCGCAACTACCGGTCGATGGGGGGTTCATACCCATCCGAGTTTGACACACGGCGACTGCAACTACCGGCTGATGGGGGTTTATACCCATCAACCGAAGGATCGGCTACCGTTAGAAGGAGTATCCTGAGGTTCTACCACGTGTCCACCGAAGGGATCGACTACCGTCAGAAGGAGTATCCCGGAAGTGCACGAACACAAATTTTTCCCCAGAAGATCAACCGCCGCAAGACGGAACATCTGAAGGACAACCGGGCAAGAGGGTTAACTCCTTTACCCTCCAGTCGATCTCCTTGGCACAAAAGGCCAGCAGTCGACTGGTCGGGTAAAGGGGGGCAGCTGTAGACCCCAAATCTTGCCCGGTCTCACAATAAAGATCAGAAGACCTCCTTTTCGAAGATGGACGAAGCCTAAGAAGCCACTAGGAGAGACTATTAGGCCCCATACTAGGATAGGAGGGATTTTTGGCACAAAAATAAGGATTTTCGCCTTTTGGGGTCGAGACCATCGTCTCGGATTCGAGACCGCCGTCTCGCCTTGCACAAGTGGCGAGATCGCCGTCTCGTTTGGCGAGACGGCCGTCTGGAATGTCGAGACGGCCGTCTCGACCTTGTCAGACGAGACGACTGTCTCGACCTGACAGACGCGAATCCCTATAAATAGGGCCTCCCTTCCCCTCATTTCACACAACTTTCTCACTCTCTCTCTAGTCACATCAATAGTTTCTCTCTCTAGAATCCCTCCGACGCATTTCCGGAGCTTCTGAGTGTCTTTAGAGTGTTTTTAAAGCGTTTCGAGAGGTTTTCCGACGCCGTGTAGAGTGAAGGGCTGCCGCAAAGCACCCTATTTACAAAAATTAAATAGAAAGCTTGCTTCGGAGGTCTCTACTCTCTTTCTCTACCTTTTACTGCTTTATTTAAATTATGCAATAGACATTAGGGCCATGTAGTCGTAATATTTAAATTTCGCAAAATAAAAGGGCAAAAGCGTATTTTTCCGGTTTATTTATCAACAGAATAGCTGGCCTATCATAGGGAACCCGAAAGGGGCGTCGTAAAGGAACTAACACTTCCTTTACGCGTAACTAACTCCCTTACCCAACTCTGGTGCTAATGACCAAAGTTGGTTTTTCGAAAAACCAACGCCTTTTAAACTCCTTTTCCGATGTTTCCGGTAAAAACATCGGTGGCGACTCCAGAGAACCCTAAAAAACTAGCTCTTGGATTAGCCCGGTTATCGAACAATCCAAGAGCACCCTTTCGAAAACCTCGCCCCTAGGTTCAGCCCGGTTATCGGACAACCTAAAGGCGTTGTAACCACCAATAAAAAAACGTGAAAATCAAGAGAGTCAGAAACCATCACACCGCTCCGACCGCCCTCGTTTTGATGGCGGCGACAAGGGCATTCTGTGAAGTATTGTAGAATTAAGAAATATGTTATTCCTAAAGGTAGAATGAAATGGATACCCAAAAATTCATTTCAAATAACATGATTGGACCCAGTGATTAAAAAGGGGTACCAGAAATATGCCAAATCTGTTTTGCAGGAACAAATTCTGGATGTCCCCGGGTATCATATCAGCAAATTCTGTCTCTGGATTCTTGGACTGAGTATTTTAATTGATATAAAACAATTTAAATCGGTTAAAATCACTTACAAGAAGCTGTCCGTACAGTTTTAATCGATTGAAATGCGAATTAATCGATTAAAATGTTCTCTGGAATCTACTTTAGCTGTTTTAATCGATTAAAATGGATTTATATCAGTTAAAATCATTAAAAGAATAAATTTAACCAATTATTTCTCATTTAAATCAATTATTATTCTGATTTTTTTTTAGAACTTGATTAATCGATTGAATATCAAATTAATCGATTAAAATATTACTTCCAGTGCAGAAATAATTATATTTCAACTCTGTCTTGTTTTATACTGCAACTATACTAATTTCTCTTTCAGGAAAAACAAACTGAAGATCTCTGGTACCTTGATAGTGGCTGTTCTAAACACATGACAGGTGATATTACAAAATTTTACAACTTAAAACTAAAGAATGGTGGGACTGTTGTCTATGGGGATAATAACAAAGGAAGAATCCTTGGAATTGGTGACATCAAATGCACAGAATCAGGTATTATTAACAATGTATTATATGTTGAAGGTTTAAAACATAATCTGATTAGTATTAGCCAGCTTTGTGATAAAGGACACAAAGTTGTCTTTGGTCAAAATCAATGTCAAATTATCAAATCAGATTCTGAGCAGTGTCGATTATCGGTAAGAGAATCAACAATATTTACATGTTAGATACTAATTCTGCTAAAGATTGTTGCTTAATCTCTAAAGAAAATGATTCTTGGTTGTGGCATAGGAGGTTAGCTCATATTCATATGAATCATCTGAATAAACTGATTTCTAAAGATCTTGTAGTTGACTTGCCTAAACTTAAGTTTGTGAAAGACAAAGTATGTGATGCATGTCAAAAGGGGAAACAAGTAAGGAATTCTTTTTCACAGAAAAATATTGTTTCAACTTCTAGACCTCTTGAACTTTTGCACATGGATCTCTTTGGTCCTTCTAGAACTATGAGTTTAGGAGGAAATCTATATGCATTGGTTATAGTAGATTATTACTCAAGATTTACCTGGACATTATTTTTAAAACTAAAATCTGATACTTTCCATTTGTTTAAGAAATTTGCGAAACAAATTCAAAATGAAAAAGGATATTTCATCTCTTGTATTCAAAGTGATCATGGGGGAGAATTTTCAAACGAAAATTTCAATAAATTTTGTGATAAACATGGTATTAAGCATAATTTTTCTGCTCCTAGAACTCCTCAACAGAATGGTGTAGTTGAAAGGAAAAATCGTTCTCTTGAAGAGTTAGCTAGGACAATGCTTAATGAGAAAGCATTACCAAAATATTTTTGGGTTGATGCCGTGAGTACTGCTTGCCATGTATTAAACCGTGTTTTAATTAGACCTTTTCTTAAGAAAACCCCCTATGAATTATTCAAAGGTAAAAAGCCTAACATAAACTATTTTAGAGTTTTTGGAAGTAAGGTTTTTGTTTTAAATAATGGAAAGGAAAGGCTTGGAAAGTTTGATTCCAAATCAGATGAAGGTATCTTCTTGGGATATTCATTGAATAGCCATGCTTATAGAATCTTTAACAAAAGGCTAAATACTGTAGAAGAATCTGTCCATGTTGTATTTGATGAGACTAACCCAAGTATGCAGAATATTTCTGAGTATAGTACAAAAGATGATGTTTTAACTGATAAAATGTATCAGTTAAAACTGCCAGAATCAACAGTTTCTCAAAAATAGGTTGAAGATATTGAAGAATCTAAAAAGCAGCTACCTAAAGAATGGAAAACTCCAAGAAATCTTTCAATAGACAACATCATTGGTGAAATAAATCAGGAAGTTTCTACTAGAAGATCTTTAAATAAATTTTGCAATCACATGGCATTTGTATCACAAATTGAACCAAAAACCATATCTGATGCATTAAAGGATAATAACTGGATTAATGCTTTGCATGATGAATTAAATCAATTCACAAGAAATCAAGTATGGGAATTAATTCCAAAACCAAATAATGCAAATATTGTAGGAACAAAATGTGTTTTTAGGAATAAAATGGATGAAAATGATATAATTACTAGAAACAAGGTCAGATTAGTTGCTAAGGGGTATAATCAGCAAGAAGGAATTGACTTTGATGAAACATATGCTCCTGTTACTAGATTAGAGGCAGTTAGACTTTTACTTGCTTATGCTTCAATGAAAAGTTTCAGGTTATTTCAAATGGATGTCAAAAGTGCTTTCTTAAATGGATATTTGAATGAAGAAGTTTTTGTTACTCAACCACCTGGTTTGAAGATCATATTCATCCATAATATGTTTATAGATTAAAGAAAGCTTTGTATGGTCTCAAACAAGCCCCAAGACAATGGTATGAAAGGTTAAGTAATTTTCTCATTTCAAAGGGCTATCAAAGAGGTTTGGTTGATAAAACTTTATTCTTGAAAAAATTGAATAATGATGTAATTCTAGTTCAAGTATATGTTGATGACATCATATTTGGAGCCACTAATGAGTCTTTATGTAAATAATTTATCAAAGATATGCAGGGAGAATTTGAGATGTCTATGATGGGGGAACTCAACTACTTTCTTGGATTACAAGTTAAACAACTTCAAGAAGGAAGTTTTCTTCATCAATATAAATACTGCATAGAACTTTTAAAGAAATTTGAAATGGAACATTGCAAAGAAGCATCAACACCAATGTCCACAAATTGCTATCTTGATTCTGATGAAAAAGGAAAATCTGTTGATGAAACCAAATATAGAGGGCTTATTGGTTCTTTACTATATCTAACAGCAAGTAGACCTGACATTATGTTTAGTGTTTGTATGTGTGCCAGGTTTCAATCTGCACCAAAAGAATCCCATCTTACTACTGCAAAAAGAATCCTCAAATATCTCAAAGGAACTTTAAATGTTGGGTTATGGTATCCTGGTGAGTCCAAACTAAATTTAATTGGATACTCTGACTCAGATTTTGCAGGTTGTAAGCTTGACAGGAAAAGTACCAGTGGCACCTGTCATCTTCTTGGAAGTAGTCTAATTTCATGGCACAGTAAAAAACAATCATGTGTTGCACTTTCAACAGCTGAAGCTGAGTACATTGCTGCTGGAAGTTGTTGTGCTCAATCTCTTTGGATCAAACAACAGCTTGAGGATTATGGTTTAATTCTCAGAAAAATTCCTCTCTTATGTGATAATACTAGTGCTATTATGTTAACTAAAAACCCAATTCAACATTCTAGGACAAAACATATAGAAATTAGACATCATTTCATTAGAGATCATGTTTTGAAAGGTGATTGTGAAATTTTCTTTATAGAAACTGAAAAACAACTAGCAGATATTTTTACAAAACCTCTTGCTCGTGATCAGTTTTACAAAATTCGCACTGAATTAGGCATGATAGATGCATTAAATATTACTTAGTTTTCAAAACTGGTCGTTTTAATCGATACAAACAAACTTTAAATCGATTAAAAACACTTATACAACATTCTTCATTACTGTTTTAATCGATTAAATGTCGAATTAATCGATTAAATGAACTTACGTTCTAAACTTTCAAAATTCATCACTGTTTTAATCGATTAAAACATAATTTCAATCGATTAAAACCATTAAACAAGAACCTTTTAATCGATTTTGTCTTGTTTTTAATCGATTTTTACTATGGGAAGAAAAATTAAAGGCTTTAGTTAATGGTTGTTCTTCTAACATGCTACTAAAGCGTGATTCCCTTATCTTTACACGTGTTAATTGTATTCATTACAAACGTGTTAATGAAGATAAGTTTGAATCAACTTTGATTAATCTTTACATGAGTAAAGTATCGTATCCAATTTTTTTTCTATTTTTCAAAATCTAAAACTTAATACATATCATGCATTTTTTTTGTCTCTCTGTTCCCTATTTTTGATGAAGTCAAAAGGGGGAGAAATAATTGCCTGAATTTTGATCAATTTAGAGGGAGAAATAATAATTCTGTAGTTGAGGGAAGCAGAAATTTAGGGGGAGAAATAGGAAAATGATTAAATGTTGATTACTCACTAATCTATTTTATCAAGTGACTTTTTTTGCAGAGTTATTATTCAAAGTGGTGTTTGTCTTCATCAAATATGGGGAGACTGAAAGTAATGAAGATCTTATTTACTTTGGCAAAGATCTTGTTGATTTGATGAAGTCAAAAATGAAGTCTAAGGCAACTTTGTGGCAGTCAAAGGTCACTTGGATAAAAGAGAAGAGGATTAGTGTATCTACAGCTCTGCTTAGGTATAACCATTTTATCTTTCTGCTGCATGAGGTTTCTTCACTTAAAAGATTTTGCAATTGCCTCTAAAAAATGTTTTAACCGTTAAAAACAAAACATTTTAACAAAAGGATTTTTAATCAACTATTTTAACTGATAGTATATGTGGTTTATCAACTAAAATGTTCTTCACACTTCTATAACAGGTTTTCAACTGATATAACTTCAAAATAACCGATTGTTTTCATTAAAAGAAGTGTTGAAAACTTTCTGTCAGTATTTTAACTGATACAATTTCGAAATAACTGATTAAAATCACTTAAAAAGATTAGGGAAGTGTTTTTTCAGTATTTTTAGTCGATATAACTTCGAAATAATCGATTAAAACCACTTGGTATATCAGATGACCGATCAGAATGGCTTTATGACCGATCAGAACTAGATATGATCGATCAGAATGGGTTTATGACCGATCAAAATCAGATATGATCGATCAGATTTGAGTTATGACCGATCAAAATTATTTTAATCGATTAAAACCGCGTTTCAATCGATTAAAACAACTTGAAAAATTTGTACTAAACGTTTCAATCGATTAAAACATATTTTTATCAGTTAAAATCACTTGAAAAAGTTTATAAAAATATTTTGCAGTATTTTAATCGATTGAAAGTCGAAACAATCAATTAAAACAGATTAGAAGATTTTTTGAAAAGAGTTTTAATTGATATAAATGTTGTCGTATCAGTTAAAACAAATCTGGAAAATAATCAAGAATGTTTTAATGGATTAAAAGAAGATTTAACAGATTAAAACAAGACTTTTAACAGATTAAAAGATTATTTTAACAGATTAATTAAACCAGCAGTTTTGAAAATCTTCTATATAAACAGAATGGTTTAACTTTTTGAAAACATATCTTTTACACAACTTTTAGCAATCAATCAAGCAATCAAAAGTGCAACTTTCAAGAGAGAATCACGCTTGTTTTTGTGAAGTTCATCAAAGTTATTTCTTGAGGCAAAATTGCATTTCTTTGGAGAAGAAACACATATTGCAGAACTGCATAAAACTGGTTTGAGCATTCTGAGTTTGTTCTGTTTGTTTCTTTACTTTCTTTTACTATATTGTGGGTGCCTGGAATTGTGGGCACTGGTTTCTGTAGCTGGAATTTGGCTGCAGGGTAGTTCAAGAACTGGAATTTGGTTCTTGGTGAAAGGTTAGGTGCAGGAACTGGAATTGTGGTTCTTGTGTTAGATTGAGTGTAAGGTTAAGGTTGTAATCTATAAAACATTCAATCTAGTGGAACCCAGCTGGAATTTGGCTGGAGACTGGACGTAGCCCTGGGATTGGGTGAACCAGTATAAACCTTGGTGATATCTTTCTAAACCTTTCTCTTCTTTAATTTTGTGACTGCATTTATTTTTTATTGCTTGTTGTGTGTGATTCAAGAATTGATCAGATTTCTTAAGCTTTGAAATTGATAATCTGTTAATTGCGAAAATCTTTCAAAGATCAATTCACCCCCCCTCTTGATCTCAGCCTACATTTCTAACAATACTTTTTTCATGGAACTCAGGCTCTATATCTATTTCAAAAATCAACTTCCTTAGTAGAAATCAATGTATTTTCAAATCCATTTTCTTTGTACTTTTCAAAAAATGAAAGAAGACTTTTTAATTGTTCAATAGTTTCATCAATACACATATCTTTTGATTGAAAATTCTTACTAACTGAGTTAACTGCAAATAAAATGACATACCAAATATTCATGCCTAACAAAAATTCAAAATTTTCTATTTCATAAGTTGTTAAACAATCAATTTCACTTTTTATTTTAGGATCATTACTAGCTTCAGCTAATTCAAATAAAGCATCTCTTATTTGTGAAGTTTGAAATCTTACAACTTTCACGCTTTCAATACAACTTTCCCAATGTGTTTGTGACAACGATTTAAGAGTTAAGCTATGTATATGGTCTTGTGAAATTTTCCACCTTTTCAACATTAAATCGTTAACTATTTTACTTGTACAAGAAACAACATTAAATAATTTACAACATAAATAATCCAAATCTCTAGAATAAATTAGTCATCTTCTTTCGTGTTTCTCTCCATTAGACAATATTTGAATATAATTTGATGAAGAAAAGTTCCTAGAATATTTATCCTTGGGAAAATTTATATCAGTGATTTTAATAGGGTCATTTTCTACTAATAAATCTCTTAAATTTGTATCAATATTCTTCCATTGGCTTGGATCATATATATTTTCATCAATAGTAGACCATATGTTAAAATAAGTCAAGTTGGGATAAATTGGGTCGCAGTGGACCAGACCTATTTTGAGTAATTAGGTAAAAAAATATGGATTAGGTTAGACAAGTCATGATGGGATGCGTTGAATTAAGTCAAAATAGGTTAGGTTAGACCAATATAAGATGAATTAGATCAAGAACAATCAGGTCAAAATGGTTTGATTATGGTCAGAACATATTGAGTTTATTCAAACCAAGTCAAGAAGGGTTTACTACAAGAAAAAATAGTTTTAGCGACCGAAAAATTCGGTTGCAAATGTAAAAAAATCGGTCGCTAATCAGTTAGCGATCGAAATTAGCAACCGAAATGCGTCGTCGTAAAAGGCCAAGTCGTTAATGTGTTAGCAACTGATTTTCATTTCGGTCGCAAAATAGCAACCAGATAAGGTGGTCACTAAATAATTTGGTCACTTATTTCTTAGATACCAAAATAGTAACCGAAATTAATATATTAAATCAATTGCTAAATCGGTGGCAAAGTTAAAAAAATAGCGAACGAATCGGTCGCTAAGATATTAATTGAATTATTTAAATAATAATTTAATGCAAAAATAGCGACCAATAATTTTGGTCGCTAAATCGATGACAAAAATGGCGACTGATTTATATCGGTCATTGTTAATATATTAATTGAATTATTTAAATAATAATTTAATGCAAAAATAGCGACTAATAATTTCGGTCGCTATATCGATGACAAAATTAAATTTATGTTGTTTTTTATTTATTTAAAACCTCTCTATTTATCTAGAGGTTAAATTCCCCTTTATATTATAATTCTATTATTCATTACCTATTTTAGAAGTTTGAATTATTATCAAATTATTATCAATGACAAGATTCAAACTCGAGTACCTTAGAGGTGGAGTCGATACTCTAACCACTAAACTATTAGGATTTTTCAGCAATAACTTACAAATAATAATATATAAATATAAATCTATAAATACAGATATGTTTATATATTTATATATTTAAAATTTAATTTATAAGATGGAAAAAAAGTTCTTGATAGATTTGATAGCTTGAAGTAGAGATGAAAGAAAAGAAAGAGACAAGAACCCTAATATTTTAATAAAGAAATATTAAAATATTAAAGATAATATTATATTTTTTCAAAAATAATAAAAGTTTTTAATTCATTATTTATAATTTTAATTAATTAAAAAATATTAATATTATTCATTCATCATTTAAGAAAAAACAATTTAAAATTTAAAATATAAATATTAAAAATAATATTATATTTTTAAAAACAAATTTTAGAAAAAGGTTTAAAAACATATATAAATTATATTTACATGTACAAAATATTAAAGATATCCACATTTTAAAAAAATACTAAAAAAATACCAAAAAATTATACTTTAAATTGATGAAATATATTTAAAAAAATTATATTTATTAAAGTATTAAAAATATTTTGTAATATATAAGTTAAAAAAATTATCATTAAAATTTTTAAAAATTATTAGTTTTGCAATTTATACACAATGAAAATAAATTACAAATATTATAATATATTGGTATATTAGTATAATATAGTATATTTGTATTCTATTTTTTAATTAAACTAAAATTACGCTAATAATGTATAATAATATATGAGGGGATAACAAATTTAATCCAATTATTTATGTATATATCTTTTTTAATTTTTTTCTTTTTAAACTTCTCACATTCTACGTTTTTTTAAAACTCTATCATTTTTACTACATTATCATCTTCATCTCCTCCCATATTCTATTTTATCTTTACAATAATTAGTCTTCTTTTATATGATACTTTATTTTCTATTTTTATTATTTATTTTCTTATAATTTAAAATAATTAATATTATTTTAACATTTATTTTTATGATTTTTACTATAATAAATCAAATAAAATGGTTCGATAATATCAATTAATTAAAATCATCACATCAAAAGCTTAAATAACTACATTAAAATTATTAATTTTAAAAATATAAAATAAATTTAAAAAAATACTAAAATTATAGATTGGAAAGAAAATAGAATAAACAAATACTCTTTACTTTATATTATATTTAAATGTGTGCATAAATGTTGACCTTCTTAACTATAAAGAAATAATAGAAAAATATAAAGATAGAATTTGAAGAAGTGAATTTTGAAGATAAAGACTATTTTTATATAAATTTATTCTAATATATCAATTAACAATAATAATACATAAAATTTAAAAACTAAACTTAAAAAAAGTAAGTTTAAATTTATAAAAAAAATACATTACTAAAAGTATCATATTATATTAAGATTTTTATTATTTTCATTAATTATAAATTTAAATGTGTTTCATAAATAAAATTATAAATTTAAATGTATTTCCACTTTTGATCCATCATAAATAAAGATAAATAATATCTAATAAATGTTGTTCTATTTTAATCTATCATTAAATTTGTTTTATATTATTTGAGACAAGTATTTTTTTATATTTTATTTTGACGTATTTTTTAACTTCAAATTTATTTTTTATTTTTATTATTTATTTTCTTATAATTTAAAGTAATTAATATTATTTTAACATTTACTTTGATGATTTTTACTATAACAAATCAAATAAAATCATTTGATAATATCAATTAATTAGAATCATCACATCAAAGATTTAGATGACTAGATTAAAATTATTAATATTAAAAAAATATAAAATATATTTTAAGATAAAAATAATAAAATTATAGGTTCAAGAAAAAAAAACTAGAATTAAAAAATATTCTTCCTATATAATATATTTATGTGTGTACCAATCTTCACCTTCATAACTATAAAAAAAATAGTTAAGAAATGTGAAAATAGAAATTAGAGAAGTGAATTTTGTAAATAATTTTTTTTATAAATTCAAGTACTTATATCGAAAAGAAAAGACATGAAAGAAGAAAAAACGAATTTGATGACTTATCATATTATTAAAAATTTGGATGACATAATTATGTATAATAATTTTTTAGTATATTATGTTTTTAAATTTGCTAATAGAAAAAAAGTTTCAAAATTCAAAATGATTTTTAAATATTAAAATTGACTTTATAAAAAATTAGGAAAAAAACAATTAATCCAAAAATATAATAATAATAATAATAATATTATAAAAAAGAGTTCAAAAATTTATTATAATATTTTCAGTTTTAGTTTAATTATATTTTTAATTCTCAAAGTAGAAAAATATGTTGTAATTATTTTAATTTAATAAAATATAATTTAATTTTTTAATACTAAAATTAAGAGATTAAATGATAATAATAAATTTAATTCTTTAAATTTAGTATTTAGAAACTAAAATTATAGTTTCTCTGTTTTAAAAAATTAAAATAAATATTTAAAAATAAAAATAAAAACTAGTATTATCTTAAATTTATTAAAAGTATAATTAAATCTCCATTTTCTTATCCAATTTTAGAAAATTTTTAATAAAAATCCAATATATAAAAAAGTTCAAATTTTAAAAAGGTACGACCTTAACTTACATTAACTATTTTTTTTAATCGACAAGAAAAACTGAGCTTTGAAAAAAAAAGTTAATAATTTTGAAGTTATTTCACTGATGAAGTTTCTAAATGTGATCTATGTATCTATTGAACAAAATTGGAGGTGTGTTGAATATATATTTAAATATATTTTTAATTTATTTAAATATGGTTTATTTTTAGTATTTATAAAATGAATTAGTTTTAAATTTTTAACTTTTCTAGCAATCTATTTTTAATCTTTGTTATTAATTTTGTTAAAAATGAAAAATATTAATTAGTATACTTAAAGTAAAAATATTTCACCTAAAGATAAATATATTTTTATAAATAATTTAATTAAATAATATATTTATTATCTAATGTATATCAATTATATTTTGATATAAATTTTTTTTACGGTATATCAATTATATGAAAACAACCATGGTTAAACAATTAATAATAATAAAGCAATAAATTTAAAAACTAGATTAAAAATAAAGTATTATAAAATAAAATTGTAATAATTTGATTGAAATTGTAATTTTTTTAATTAATTAAGTTAATGAGGAATTAAAATATGATAATTTGATGGGTTCAATTTTTTCAATATAAATTTTTAAAATATAATTTAATTTAAATTGAAATTGAAATTGAAATTGAAATTGAAAAATATATTAAAAAATATTTGTTATTAAACTTTTTCTTAAACGATTGTATTGAATAGTTAGTATCACTCCAGTCTTAATTTATTAAAATTTAATTTTTTAATAAATTTGATTTATTTTTAATTTAGTAATATAAAATTAAAGTTAATCTTCATTTTGTTAACATTGATACCAAAGTTTATTTTTAAAGTATATTTAAAAAAAAATTATTTAAAAAATAATAATTTACTTTTAAAAAATAAATTGTAAAAAATATACTAAAGTAATTAAAGTATATTTATAAAAAAATAAATTTAAATATAATAAAAAAATAATGTTCATTAGCGATCGATTTCAATTTGGTCACTATTTTAATTTGTAAATCGGTCACTAAATCGATCGCTAAATATTTTTTTAATTTTAGTATGAAATAGCTACTGATTTAGCGATAGAAATTTTACGACGTAAATTATTGGTCGCTAAATAAAAAAGTGAAATCAAATCATATTTCGATGGCAAAATCGGTTGCTAATTACGATCGATTTAATTTGGTCGCTAAATTGCGATCGAATTAAATCGATCGCTAATTGCGACCATAAAAATTCAGTCACTAAAAGTGTTTTTTCTTGTAGTGGTCAGGTCAAATCAAACTAGTTTATTCTATCTGGATCGAGTTAGATAAGTTCATGTTGAAACTAATTGAGATGAGTATAAAATATCCTAATTAAAATTAAGCCAAAGAGAAAATATGAAAAGAAGATATGTAAATTTTAGAATAAAAATAAAAATTTAAAATTGTTAATTTTTAGGTGAAATTTAAAAGTATCTTATTTTAACTAAACAAAATACATTAATCAATTTCTAAATTTTCAAATTTTTTATTTAAGTAATTAATTTTATCATAAAATATTTTATTAAAATAAATTATCCTACCTAAATTTTTCAAATAAAATATAGATTTTCAATAATTATTTAAAATTGGAGTTAAAATTTTAGCATGCTTGAATTTAATACACTACAATTTTTATTTAGTTTATATTCTTAATAATGAAAGTCATATTTTAATATATGAGTTCAATTTGTTTGTTGTTTTTTTACGTTTTAAAATCTTTTTGTTTGAAATCGTATTTTAATATATTATTTCACTTTTTATGTTTTATTTTTCTTATATTTAATATAATAAATTATAATTATTTCAATTATTTAATTAATAATAATTATAATCATTATTATTTTATTATAATTGTTATAGTTATTATTTATTAATTTTCTTTTTCTTTTTATTATTATTATTTTATATACTTAGAATAAAAATAATAAAATAAAAATATTATAATAACAAAAAATATTATTTCATTATTATAATAATTTTTTTAATAAAAATAATATTATAATTGTATAATGATAAAAATAAAAAATATAATAATTATAATAAAGGGTAATAATTATAATAATACATGATAATATTAATGATTATAATAATTATTTAATATTATAGTAACAATAATATTAATATGATTGCAATAATTTTATTATTTCTATAAATAATAATAATAATTCATTGTATTATGATATAAAAATAAAAAAAGATAAAACATAAACAAGAAAAACAAAATGAAGTTGTACATGAAAGTTCTTTACTAAAAGACAAAATGATTTTAAAACGTAAATATATATATATATATATATATATATATATATATATATATATATTAATCACGTTTTTTTTTCTTTTTGAAGTTTGAAACACAACTTACTCGCTTAATTTTTTTAATTAATTTATTTTGATATTTTTGACAATAAATTATGTAACATCTCAATTAATGTAAAAGATAAACATTATCTTATCTTAAAAGATAAACATTAGAGAAAAAGAAGGAAAGAGTGAAAGAAGGAGAGAGAGAAAGGAAGAGAGAGAAAGAAGGAGAGAGAAAGAGAAAGAAGGAGAGAGAAAGAGAAAGAAGGAGAGAGAAAGAGAAAGAAGGAGAGAGAAGAGAAAGAGAGAGAGGAAGAGATTTCTCTGCAAAATTTTGGTACCTCATCCACAACTCTTAAGGTAAGGGAGGAGAATATTATCATTAAATCTATTTTATTTTGCTTATAGTTGTGGAGTGAGGTGTTCCTAACCTCATTCTATTTATTTAGTTATTTGTTTATTTATCTCTAATAATGTACTGGTCCTCTTTATTTATTTATTTTATCTTCAGTCTTGCACTGGTCCTATTTTAATTATCTCCAGTTAGGTACTGGTCTTGTTTGTTTATTTTATTTTATCTCCAGTATTGCACTGGTCCTATTTTAATTATCTCCAGTTAGGTACTAGTCCTATTTGTTTATTTTATTTTATCTCCAGTCTTGCACTGGTCCTATTTTAATTATCTCCAGTTATGTACTGGTCCTGTTTATTTTATCTCTAGTAATGCAGCGATCCTATTTATTAATTTATAGTTATATTATTCAATCATAATAATATCTAGCTATTTGTGAAGATTTGATGATATTGTAGATGGAGGTTGGACCTTGGGGATTTAAATGAGTAAATATCACTGTGAGAGTGATTAAAACTGAGTTCATTTATCCTGACTAGTCATTACAAATTTAATTTAAATATTCATAAAATAGAATGTGTTGAGGAAGTTGAAACATATATATCTATATATTATAAGATTGTATTATTGTAAATGATAAATGTTCTCACTTCCTATTGTGATCTTTTGTGCATGTTTTATTTAAACACCAACTTAAGTAGATGGAGGCGCCAAATATTCCAAATCCCTTTTCTGCAAGCATCATCGCCTTCTTTCCAGGAACTACTTGGAAAACGAATGTTATAGACAACTCGGTTACTTTTAGAGGGACATGATTTTTAATAATAACATTTGTATCTGATATGGAAAATCCCATTATGTTTGATGGGCCAGTAATGCTTACCTTTTGTATGCCTCCTACCTTTTTCCAAAACCCCTTAATCAGTTTGTTTCCACCGGCAATGTAGATACTTATAAAATTGTAGAAAAAAATAGAAGGAATCAAAAATAAAATTCCTTCTTCTTTTGTATATCTTATATAGTGATGTAAATTACTTTTACATATATGTAATATTTTTTTAACCTGCTACTCTTATACAAATAATAATAATAAGAAAAAAAATGTCACATTAAATGGTATCAGAGCAACGTTTCATGTGTGACCTGTAAAATGAGTCTATCATGATATCTTATGAATCCTAACTTATATAATTCCAGATGGCAAATAATAGAAGGAACAACGAGTTGACAGAAGCGGTACAAGTTATCCGAGATATGGCTGTTGCATTATTAAGGAACCAAAGACCTGAAGGAACCAATGGATCACAAGGTTTATTTGAATTTAGGAGAAACAAACCTTCACAATTTTCTGGAGGTTATAACCCAGAAAAGGTTGAATTATGGATTAAAGAATTGGAAAAAATATTTCAAGTTATGAATTGTCCTGATGACCAAAAGGTGAATTATGTCGTGTTTATGTTGATAGGAGAGGCTGAATATTGGTGGGATAGTACCAGGAGATTACTAGAAGGAGGAAGAATAATCATTACTTGGGAAGTGTTTAGAACAAAATTTTTAGAAAAATATTTTCCCAATGATGTGAGAAGAACGAAAGAAATAGAGTTTATGCAATTAAAGCAAGGAAGTATGACAGTAGGAGAATATGCCTCTAAGTTTGAAGAGCTAGGAAAATACTCTGCATTCTTTTATCACCCTGATGAAAGAATGAAGTGTATAAAATTTGAGAATGGACTTAGGCCCGAATTGAGAAAAGCGGTAAAAATACTAGAAATTTCTGATTTTCCTACGCTTATTCATAAATGCAGATTTGTGGAAGATTTTGAAAACCATCAAAATAGTAAACCAAAATCTTTTGGACCCCAGCATAATAAAAGGAGACAAAATGAAGAAAAACCTTACAACCGCCCCCACTGGAGATCCCAACCCAATCAATTTTCTGCAGGAAATTTTAATAACCGTATAAATAATCAGCTCAAGTGTTTTAAGTGTGGACAGGATCATTATGCTAAAGATTGTCATCTTAAAGGACCTGTCTGTTTTAAGTGTGGGAAACCTGGTCATATATTCTCTGAATGTCGGCAACAAAAACCAAATTTTGATCCTTCTACACCAAAAAGAAGACCTCCGACAACAGGAAGAGTATATACCATGAATGGAACTGAAGCTTCTCAGAATAATGATTTGATCCAAGGTATGTGTTTCATTAAAGGCAAAACTTTAAATGTACTGTATGACTCAGGCGCAACTCATTCATTTATTTCCAATGATTGTGTCCAACACCTTGAATTGCCAACTTCTTTTCTAGATACTAGTTTGATTGTTTCAACTCCCACAAGTAAGTCTGTAATCACCAATAAAATTTGTCTAGATTGTCCTTTGTTCATTGAAAACAGGAAATTTCTTGTAAATTTAATTTGTCTACCTTTATCTCAATTGGATGTAATCCTGGGTATGGATTGGTTATCTTCCAATCAAGTCCTTCTAAATTGTGCAGAAAAATCATTAATATTTTCAAATTCTGAAAATCTTTTGAGTTTCTCTACCAACTCAGTAAATGAGTCTTTGAAGAACAAAATTCAAGGATATTTGTTACTATCTTCTGTGGAAGTAAAAGAGGAAGTTGGTTTGAAAAAAATAGCAGTTGTTCAAAATTTTCCTGAAGTTTTTCCTGATGATATTCCTGGTTTACCACCCAACAGAGAGATTGAATTTTCAATAGATTTAATGCCTGGAACTGGACCAATTTCTATGGCACCATATAGGATGTCCCCTTTTGAACTAACAGAACTGAAGAAACAATTGGAAGAATTACTTGAAAAATAATTCATTCGTCCTAGTGCATCACCTTGGGGAGCCCCTTGTTGAAAGTCCCACATCGCCTACCTCATGTTATTTGGTATGGTTTAAATACATGTTAGGCTACTCCACATATTGCCAATTGGTTTTATGTTGGAACCTTAACATGGTATCAGAGCCAAAGCCTAACATATTTCCGGTTATTGTCATGGGCCAAAAGTTGCCCTTTAGTTGGGTCAAAAGTACCCTTTGCCTGGTTCGGCAGGCTTCGTTGGAGGGGGTGTGTTGAAAGTCCCACATCGCCTACCTCATGTTATTTGGTATGGTTTAAATACATGTTAGGCTACTCCACATATTGCCAATTGGTTTTATGTTGGAACCTTAACACCCCTGTTTTATTAGTTAAGAAGAAAGATGGCAGCTTTAGGTTGTGCGTAGATTATCATCAGTTAAATAAATTCACCATAAAGAATAAATACCATCTTCCAAGAATAGATAATTTTTTTAATCAATTAAGAGGAGCTTTTGTATTTTCTAAAATAGATTTAAGATCAGGATATCACCAAATTAGAGTAAAGGCAGAAGATGTACAAAAAACTGAATTTAGAACTAGGTATGGTCATTATGAATATCAAGTGATGCCTTTTGGTGTGACCAATGCTCCTGTAATATTCATGGATTATATGAATAGGATTTTTCATCCATTTTTAGATCATTTTGTTGTGGTTTTTATAGATGACATTCTTATTTATTCTAAATCTTTTGAAGATCATGCAGACAACCTTCAAGTTGTTCTTCAAATTTTAAAAGACAAACAATTGTATGCTAAATTGTCTAAGTGTGAATTTTGGTTAAAAGAAGTGAAATTTTTAGGTCATGTGATTTCCAAAGAGGGAGTGTCAGTAGACCCAACTAAGGTGGAAGCAATTCTACAATGGGATCCACCAAAAATAGTGACTGAGATTCGTAGTTTCTTGGGTTTGGCTGGATATTATAGGAGATTCATTGAAGGATTTTCTAAAATGGCTATGCCTTTAACCCAACTCACCAAGAAAGGTCAAGTTTTCGAATGGACAGAAAAGTGCGAAAATAGTTTTCAAGAACTTAAAAGAAGATTAACCACTTCCCCTGTACTAGCATTGCCTAACCCAACTGTTAGAATCGCGCAGCGGAATGTTCGCGTGGTCGGACAAAAACCAAGAGGGGGGGTGAATTGGTTTCTTAATGAAAATTAGGTTTTCAAAATTTTCCCCAAATTTTACCGATTAAAAACTGCGTAAATGTAAATAGAGAAGTGAAGAGAATATTACACAGTAGGTTTATACTAGTTCGGATCAAAAGACCCTACGTCCAGTTGCTAATCACTCAAAAGAGGATTAACGCTATCACTAAAAACAAATTGTTACAAACATATTACAATGGAAAAGATAAAGTTAAAGATAACACCTCTCTTGAAATCCACAAGAGATGATGAACAGCTTTCCCTGGAGACGGCACAACACACAATCCACTAAGAACTCCACTTAGTGATTCTTATCGCTTCTAGCCCACACCAGGTTCAGAAAGCCCCCTTTCCTTGCAACAAACAGTTCTCTGGCACTCACATCACTTAACTTTTGTATGGAAAGAGTTGTTCTTATTTTTTCTGAGTGCCAAAGGAGAGTTTAAGTAGGGAAATTAGGGTTTAGGAATTGGGGATTTCGAAACTAGGGTTCTTGGTAATTGGGTTTTCGAAAATAGGGTTTGTTTGAAGTTTAAAATCAGAAACAGACTGGAATAATCGATTATTTGGAGTAATAATCGATTAAAACAGAGCCAAATACGACAGAACCCAAAACCTCTCTGTTTTAATCGATTATTTGAAGTTTTAATCGATTATTTGACCTAATAATCGATTATTTGATGTTTTAATCGATTAAAACAGTGAGTATATACTGAAAATGGTTTTCTCACTGTTTTAATCGATTATTTCCCTATATAATCGATTAAAGCCGAGCCTGGATGATATATTTGGGCTTTTTGAAGCATCTAAGTTACAGACTATGTACCGGCTATCTTAGACTCTAAAATTACAGACTCAATCAAGCTAAAACAGAGTTATTACAATACAGAAATCATCAATCTTCAATCTTCAATACTTTAAGTCTTTAAGCTCTTGGATCATCATCAAAATCAACATTCTTCATGATCATTATTTGCAACATCAAGTCCTTGAATGTTCAACAATCTCCCCCTTTTTGATGATGATCAAAATTATCTTTTTAAAGCCCTTGTAATAACCTGTTTTATCTGTCATACTAACAAACACATTAAACATACCAGATAAAATTTAAAATTGAATCATAGGCTTTAAATTTTTCTCCCCCTATTTTGATTATAATCAAAAAGAACTCTGCAACATCAATCATAAGAGCTCCCCCTCAAAATATGCATGATTTAGAGAAAGCTCCCCCTTAATCATAGCATGAAAGAAGCATCATATTTTATTTCATAATCATTCATCCATTACAACATCAAGACAATAACAAAAGAAAATACATAACAGAATTTAAAATTCTTCACTATCATGATCATTAAAGTGTGCATCAAATCTATTCTCTAAATGACACACTTTATCTCTATATCAGACAGCTTTAATCGATTATTTCTAGCAAATAATCGATTATTCCAGAGGAGAATACCCTGTTTTGGACGTTTTGAGGGAAAATAATCGATTATCACTTCCAGTAATCGATTATTCCAGAGGCTATATCAAGTTTTTGAGATTTATATGCATAATAACCTATGAACATGCTACACCACGAATTTTAACATAACAATCATCCAGAAACAGTCAAATTAAGCAGATTTTAAGCTATTTCTAATATCCCTAAGTCTCTTCTAAGATCATAGAATCTATCCTTGGGTAGAGGCTTAGTAAATATATCTGCTAATTGACGTTTAGTGTCTACATACTCTATTTTGTAGTTTCCTTTGCTGATATGATCTCTTAAAAAGTGATGTCTAATCTCAATATGTTTAGTCCTAGAGTGCATTACTTGGATTCTTAGTTAGATTTATTGCACTCGTATTATCACACATTAATGGAATGTCATTTAAATATATGCTATAATCCTCTAATTGTTGTTTCATCCACAGAATTTGAGCACAACAACTACCAGTTGCAATATATTCAGCTTCGAGTGGTAGATAAAGCAACACATGCCTGTTTCTTGGAATGCCAAGATATTAAGGATGAACCTAACAAATGACATGTCCCACTAGTGCTTTTCCTATCAATTTTACATCCACCATAATCGGCATCAGAATATCCTAATAAACTAATACAAGCATCAGACGGATACCACAAGCCAAACCCAGGTAGTTCCTTTTAAGTATTTTAAAATATGTTTTACTGCAATTAGGTGAGATTCTTTAGGACAAGCCTGAAATCTAGCACACACACAGACGAGAATGCATAATATCGGGTCTACTAGCGAGTTAAGTATAATAGTGATCCTATCATACCTCTATACATAGTTTGATTAACTTCCAAACCGATTAACTTCCAAACCTGATTCATCCTTGTCTAAATAGCATGAAGTTCCCATGGGTGTGTTGGCTTCTTTTGAGGTGTCCATACCAAACTTTTTGAGGATCTCTTTGCAGTACTTGGTTTGAGAGATGAAAATGCCATCTTTAAGTTGCTTGATTTGTAGTCCAAGGAAGAATGTCAATTCTCCCATCATAGACATTTCAAACTCTCCCTGCATAATCTTAGCAAATTCTACACATAATGAATTATCGAGTTGATCCAAAAATTATATCATCAACAAGATATGTTCTTTTACTTTCTTAATGAACAAGTGTAGAATCTATTTTTCCTCTTGAAAAATCATTTGCAGTTAGGAAACTACTTAATCTTTCATACCAAGATCTAGGAGCTTGTTTTAACCCATATAAAGCTTTCTTTAATTTGAAAATATGATTAGGATAATTAAAATCTTCAAATCCAGGGGGTTGCTCTACATACACTTCTTCTTTAATAAAACCATTTAAAAATGCACTCTTTACATCCATTTGATATAGTTTAAATTTCATCATAGATGCATAAGCAAGAAGTAGGCGTATAGCCTCTAACACTGGCAACAGGAGCATAAGTTTCATCATAATCTATACCTTCCTCCTGACAATAGCCTTTTGCAACAAGTCTGGCCTTATTCTTTGTTATGTTTCCATCTTCATCAAGCTTATTTCTGAATACCCATTTAGTTCCAATAACTTGATGTGACTCTTCTCTTGGGATTAATTCCCAGACTTGATTCCTTTCAAATTGATTAAGTTCTTCTTGCATGGCTATGCACCATTGATAATCTTTAAGTGCTTCCTTAATGTTTTTAGGTTCAATTTGTGACACAAAAGCAACGAGACATACAAAAATTTGTCATATTTCTAGTTCTTACCCCTTTTGAGATATCACCTATGATATTGTCCATTGAGAGTCCTCTAGGTGATTGCCATTCCTTTGCTAATTGAGGAGTTTGAGAAGGCTCATTATCTTCTAAATACAGTTCATCAAGAGCCTCCCTTATATATTCATCATCACCTGCAAGTCTTTTATTTGACTCAAGAGGATTTCCCCCAAGGTCTACAATCTCATCAAAGGTAACATGAATAGATTCTTCTATATTTAAAGTTCTCCTATTAAACACTCTATATGCCTTGCTAGTTAGAGAATAACCTAGAAAAATGCCCTCATCGGCTTTTGAATCAAATTTTCCTAGATTGTCCTTTCCATTATTTAGCACAAAACATTTACATCCAAAAATCTTTAAATGTGCAACATTAGGTTTTCTACCATTAAACAATTCATATGGAGTAGATTTAATAATTGACCTAATGAGCATTCTATTTAAAACATAACATGCCGTACTAACCGCATCAGCCCAAAAATATTTAGGAACATTAGATTCATTTAACATAGTTCTTGCAAGTTCCTCTAATGACCTATTTTTCCTCTCAACTACACCATTTTGTTGGGGAGTCCTAGGAGCGAGAAAAGTTATGTAATATACCATTTTCCTCACAATAATTCTCAAACTTTTCATTTTGAAACTCACCACCATGGTCACTTCTTAAAACTTTAATTCTTAGGTCTTTCTCATTTTGAATTTGTTTAGCAAACTTTCTAAAGACCTTAAAAGCTTCACTTTTCGTAGTTAAGAAAAATGTCCAAGTGTACCTAGAGTAATCATCAACAATTACAAGTCCATAATAATTTCCACCAAAGCTTTTTATCCTAGAAGGTCCAAATAAATCTAAATGTAATAATTCTAGGGGTTTTGAAGTGGAAATCACATTCTTTGATTTAAAAGATGATTTTACTTGTTTACCTTTTTGGCATGCATCACACAATCTATCTTTTTCAAATTTTAACTTAGGCAATCCAATAACTAAGTCTTTTGATATCAATTTATTCAAGTGATGCATGTTTATATGAGCCGCTCTTTTATGCCATAACCAAGGGTTTTCTTCCTTAGCAACTAAACATGTTATACTAGACTCATGTAAACAATCCAAATCAATCAAATATATATTATTATGCCTAATGCCTTTTAATTCTACTTTTTCGGAATCTATTAAATGTATGGTGCAAAATTTGCTTTCAAAAGTTACCTTGAATCCTTTGTCACACAATTGGCTTATGCTAAGAAGGTTATGCTTTAGTCCATCAACAAGAAGCACATCCTTAATCTCCAATGTGTTTGCACCACCTATGTTTCCAATTCCGAGAATCTTTCCTTTGTTGTTATCCCCATAAGTCACATATCCTTGTTCTTTGGCTTTGAAACTCACAAATTTCGATTTATCTCCAGTCATATGTTTTGAGCATCCACTATCAAGATACCACATAGACTTCTTTGATTTGGAAGTTTCCTACAAAACAATAACATAGTAAACTTAGGTCCCCACAACTTTTGGGTCCTTGGGGTTAGAGACATAACAATCTATTTAAATACTGCAAAACTTTCTTATAAAACTTTTCAAGTTATTTTAACTGATAAAAATAAGTTTTAATCGATTAAAACGCTGTGTAGAAAATTTCTAAGTTGTTTTAATCGATTGAAATGAGATTTAATCGATTAAAATAGTTCTGATCGGTCATAACTAAATTCTGATCGATCATAACTGGTTCTGATCGGTCATAATTGGATTCTGATCGATCATCCTGTCTCTTTAAGTGATTTTAATCGATTGCGTGTTTTAATCGATTGAAAAAAATTCTGACCGCTCATAATTAAAATCTGATCGATCATAATTGATTCTGATCGGTCATAATTGGATTCTGATCGATCATCCTGACCCTTTAAGTGATTTTAATCGATTGAAACGTGTTTTAATCGATTGAAAAAATTCGACCGCTCATAATTAAAATCTGATCGATCACATTTGATTTGATCGGTCATATTTGTATTACTGATCGATCATAATGAGTTCTAAATGGTTTTAATCGATTAAAAACAAGTTGTATCGATTAAAATACTGTAAAAACACTTCTTTGAACATTCTAATTGATTTTAATCGGTTCTTTCACAACTATATCAGTTAAAAACATGTTTAAGAAAGCTTTTGTAAAAATACTTTGTTTTTAGTTGTTTAAAACGATTTTAGAGGCATTTCAAAAATGAAGACAAACAAAATTATTTAACAATTGGAACCCAAATGTATTTGCCTTTAGGAACACCAAAATGTTTAATTTTACATCTATTTGAAGTGTGACCTTGTTTCATACAATAGAAGCATGCATTTGAAGTAGTTTTAGAACAAGATACATTATTAACATGACATGCTCTAGTTCCTTTTTCTACCCATACTCTTTTCTTTTTAGTTTTACTCTTTTTCAAAGGAACTCTTTGATTTACATTATTTTGAGCAATTCCCATTTCATGCTTCTTAAGATCATCAATTTCTTTTTCGGCTTTATCAAGCAAATGTCTAAGTAAATCAATATCATGTTCATACTCTTTACATGATGCACATGCTATATTTTTATCATCATTCTCATCTAAACATACAATTTTCGTTTCTAAGGTTTCCTTTTCCTCTAAACATGTGATTTTCATTTTTAAGGACTCTACCTCCATTTTGGAACTACTTAAACTCTTTTTCACAGCTTTGTATTTATTGTTCAAGTCCTTAAAAGCACTAAACAATTCATTATATGCATTTTGTAATTCATCAACATCATTTTCATCATCACTTGAGGATGAGTCGGAATCACTAACCTCAAAGTCGGAAGAAATGATGTCATTTGCCAACAAGCAAATGTTAGCTTCTATTTCTGAGTCGCTTGATTCCGAAATTGAGTCACTATCATCGGTTCCTTCATAAGTTACTCTTAGTTTTGCCCACATCTCTTGAGCACTCTTACAAGTGGATATTCTATAAAACTCATCAAGGGTTAAAGCAGATGAAATTATATTTCTAGCCCTAACGTCATATTGGGCTTTCCTATTTTCTTCGGCAGTCCATCTAGAAAAAGATTTGGGAACGTCAACACCGTTCTCAGTTACTTTAGGAATATATGGACCGTTTAAAATAGCGTCCCAAACGCCTCTATCAACAGACTCTAAAAATATTTGCATACGTACCTTCCAAAAAGGATAATTTTGACCCGCAAAGAGTGGGGGTCTGTTGATAGACGCACCTTCGGCAAAAGTTTGATTTTGTCCGGCCATTTTCGAAAATTTGAATGACTATCAAAGCAAGCTCGATACCACTTGTTAGAATCGCGCGGCGAAATGTTCGCGTGGTCGGACAAAAACCAAGAGGGGGTGAATTGGTTTCTTAATGAAAATTAGGTTTTCAAAATTTTCCCCAAATTTTACCGATTAAAAACTGCGTAAATGTAAATAGAGAAGTGAAGAGAATATTACACGATGAGGTTTATACTGGTTCGGATCAAAAGACCCTACGTCCAGTTGCTAATCACTCAAAAGAGGATTAACGCTGTCACTAAAAACAAATTGTTACAAACAGATTACAATGGAAAAGATAAAGTTAAAGATAACACCTCTCTTGAAATTCACAAGAGATGATGAACAGCTTTCCCTGGAGACGGCACAGCACACAATCCACTAAGAACTCCACTTAGTGATTCTTATCGCTTCTAGCCCACACCAGGTTCAGAAAGCCCCCTTTCCTTGCAACAAACAGTTCTCTGGCACTCACATCACTTAACTTTTGTATGGAAAGAGTTGTTCTTATTTTTTCTGAGTGCCAAAGGAGAGTTTAAGTAGGGAAATTAGGGTTTAGGAATTGGGGATTTCGAAACTAGGGTTCTTGGTAATTGGGTTTTCGAAAATAGGGTTTGTTTGAAGTTTAAAATCAGAAACAGACTGGAATAATCGATTATTTGGAGTAATAATCGATTAAAACAGAGCCAAATATGACAGAACCCAAAACCTCTCTGTTTTAATCGATTATTTGAAGTTTTAATCGATTATTTGACCTAATAATCGATTATTTGATGTTTTAATCGATTAAAACAGTGAGTATATACTGAAAATGGTTTTCTCACTGTTTTAATCGATTATTTCCCTATATAATCGATTAAAGCCGAGCCTAGATGATATATTTGGGCTTTTTGAAGCATCTAAGTTACAGACTATGTACCGGCTATCTTAGACTCTAAAATTACAGACTCAATCAAGCTAAAACAGAGTTATTACAATACAGAAATCATCAATCTTCAATCTTCAATACTCTAAGTCTTTAAGCTCTTGGATCATCATCAAAATCAACATTCTTCATGATCATTATTTGCAACATCAAGTCCTTGAATGTTCAACAATCTCCCCTTTTTGATGATGATCAAAATTATCTTTTTAAAGCCCTTGTAATAACCTGTTTTATCTTGTCATACTAACAAACACATTAAACATACCAGATAAAATTTAAAATTGAATCATAGGCTTTAAATTTTTCTCCCCTATTTTGATTATAATCAAAAAGAACTCTGCAACATCAATCATAAGAGCTCCCCCTCAAAATATGCATGATTTAGAGAAAGCTCCCCCTTAA
This sequence comes from Sphenostylis stenocarpa, assembly GCA_963425845.1. Lineage (NCBI taxonomy): Eukaryota > Viridiplantae > Streptophyta > Magnoliopsida > Fabales > Fabaceae > Sphenostylis > Sphenostylis stenocarpa. The sequence continues at coordinate 33,234,420 of OY731408.1, forward strand.
TCATAGCATGAAAGAAGCATCATATTTTATTTCATAATCATTCATCCATTACAACATCAAGACAATAACAAAAGAAAATACATAACAGAATTTAAAATTCTTCACTATCATGATCATTAAAGTGTGCATCAAATCTATTCTCTAAATGACACACTTTATCTCTATATCAGACAGCTTTAATCGATTATTTCTAGCAAATAATCGATTATTCCAGAGGAGAATACCCTGCTTTGGACGTTTTGAGGGAAAATAATCGATTATCACTTCCAGTAATCGATTATTCCAGAGGCTATATCAAGTTTTTGAGATTTATATGCATAATAACCTATGAACATGCTACACCACGAATTTTAACATAACAATCATCCAGAAACAGTCAAATTAAGCAGATTTTAAGCTATTTCTAATATCCCTAAGTCTCTTCTAAGATCATAGAATCTATCCTTGGGTAGAGGCTTAGTAAATATATCTGCTAATTGACGTTTAGTGTCTACATACTCTATTTTGTAGTTTCCTTTGCTGATATGATCTCTTAAAAAGTGATGTCTAATCTCAATATGTTTAGTCCTAGAGTGCATTACTTGGATTCTTAGTTAGATTTATTGCACTCGTATTATCACACATTAATGGAATGTCATTTAAATATATGCTATAATCCTCTAATTGTTGTTTCATCCACAGAATTTGAGCACAACAACTACCAGTCGCAATATATTCAACTTCGAGTGGTAGATAAAGCAACACATGCCTGTTTCTTGGAATGCCAAGATATTAAGGATGAACCTAACAAATGACATGTCCCACTAGTGCTTTTCCTATCAATTTTACATCCACCATAATCAGCATCAGAATATCCTAATAAACTAATACAAGCATCAGACGGATACCACAAGCCAAACCCAGTAGTTCCTTTTAAGTATTTTAAAATATGTTTTACTGCAATTAGGTGAGATTCTTTAGGACAAGCCTGAAATCTAGCACACACACAGACAGAATGCATAATATCAGGTCTACTAGCAGTTAAGTATAATAGTGATCCTATCATACCTCTATACATAGTTTGATTAACTTCCAAACCTGATTAACTTCCAAACCTGATTCATCCTTGTCTAAATAGCATGAAGTTCCCATGGGTGTGTTGGCTTCTTTTGAGGTGTCCATACCAAACTTTTTGAGGATCTCTTTGCAGTACTTGGTTTGAGAGATGAAAATGCCATCTTTAAGTTGCTTGATTTGTAGTCCAAGGAAGAATGTCAATTCTCCCATCATAGACATTTCAAACTCTCCCTGCATAATCTTAGCAAATTCTACACATAATGAATTATCAGTTGATCCAAAAATTATATCATCAACAAGATATGTTCTTTTACTTTCTTAATGAACAGTGTAGAATCTATTTTTCCTCTTGAAAAATCATTTGCAGTTAGGAAACTACTTAATCTTTCATACCAAGATCTAGGAGCTTGTTTTAACCCATATAAAGCTTTCTTTAATTTGAAAATATGATTAGGATAATTAAAATCTTCAAATCCAGGGGGTTGCTCTACATACACTTCTTCTTTAATAAAACCATTTAAAAATGCACTCTTTACATCCATTTGATATAGTTTAAATTTCATCATAGATGCATAAGCAAGAAGTAGGCGTATAGCCTCTAACCTGGCAACAGGAGCATAAGTTTCATCATAATCTATACCTTCCTCCTGACAATAGCCTTTTGCAACAAGTCCGGCCTTATTCTTTGTTATGTTTCCATCTTCATCAAGCTTATTTCTGAATACCCATTTAGTTCCAATAACTTGATGTGACTCTTCTCTTGGGATTAATTCCCGAGACTTGATTCCTTTCAAATTGATTAAGTTCTTCTTGCATGGCTATGCACCATTGATAATCTTTAAGTGCTTCCTTAATGTTTTTAGGTTCAATTTGTGACACAAAAGCAACGAGACATACAAAAATTTGTCATATTTCTAGTTCTTACCCCTTTTGAGATATCACCTATGATATTGTCCATTGAGAGTCCTCTAGGTGATTGCCATTCCTTTGCTAATTGAGGAGTTTGAGAAGGCTCATTATCTTCTAAATACAGTTCATCAAGAGCCTCCCTTATATATTCATCATCACCTGCAAGTCTTTTATTTGACTCAAGAGGATTTCCCCCAAGGTCTACAATCTCATCAAAGGTAACATGAATAGATTCTTCTATATTTAAAGTTCTCCTATTAAACACTCTATATGCCTTGCTAGTTAGAGAATAACCTAGAAAAATGCCCTCATCGGCTTTTGAATCAAATTTTCCTAGATTGTCCTTTCCATTATTTAGCACAAAACATTTACATCCAAAAATCTTTAAATGTGCAACATTAGGTTTTCTACCATTAAACAATTCATATGGAGTAGATTTAATAATTGACCTAATGAGCATTCTATTTAAAACATAACATGCCGTACTAACCGCATCAGCCCAAAAATATTTAGGAACATTAGATTCATTTAACATAGTTCTTGCAAGTTCCTCTAATGACCTATTTTTCCTCTCAACTACACCATTTTGTTGGGGAGTCCTAGGAGCGAGAAAAGTTATGTAATATACCATTTTCCTCACAATAATTCTCAAACTTTTCATTTTGAAACTCACCACCATGGTCACTTCTTAAAACTTTAATTCTTAGGTCTTTCTCATTTTGAATTTGTTTAGCAAACTTTCTAAAGACCTTAAAAGCTTCACTTTTCGTAGTTAAGAAAAATGTCCAAGTGTACCTAGAGTAATCATCAACAATTACAAGTCCATAATAATTTCCACCAAAGCTTTTTATCCTAGAAGGTCCAAATAAATCTAAATGTAATAATTCTAGGGGTTTTGAAGTGGAAATCACATTCTTTGATTTAAAAGATGATTTTACTTGTTTACCTTTTTGGCATGCATCACACAATCTATCTTTTTCAAATTTTAACTTAGGCAATCCAATAACTAAGTCTTTTGATATCAATTTATTCAAGTGATGCATGTTTATATGAGCCGCTCTTTTATGCCATAACCAAGGGTTTTCTTCCTTAGCAACTAAACATGTTATACTAGACTCATGTAAACAATCCAAATCAATCAAATATATATTATTATGCCTAATGCCTTTTAATTCTACTTTTTCGAATCTATTAAATGTATGGTGCAAAATTTGCTTTCAAAAGTTACCTTGAATCCTTTGTCACACAATTGGCTTATGCTAAGAAGGTTATGCTTTAGTCCATCAACAAGAAGCACATCCTTAATCTCCAATGTGTTTGCACCACCTATGTTTCCAATTCCGAGAATCTTTCCTTTGTTGTTATCCCCATAAGTCACATATCCTTGTTCTTTGGCTTTGAAACTCACAAATTTCGATTTATCTCCAGTCATATGTTTTGAGCATCCACTATCAAGATACCACATAGACTTCTTTGATTTGGAAGTTTCCTACAAAACAATAACATAGTAAACTTAGGTCCCCACAACTTTTGGGTCCTTGGGGTTAGAGACATAACAATCTATTTAAATACTTGCAAAACTTTCTTATAAAACTTTTCAAGTTATTTTAAGCTGATAAAAATAAGTTTTAATCGATTAAAACGCTGTGTAGAAAATTTCTAAGTTGTTTTAATCGATTGAAATGAGATTTAATCGATTAAAATAGTTCTGATCGGTCATAACTAAATTCGATCGATCATAAGCTGGTTCCGATCAGTCATAATTGGATTCGATCGATCATCCTGTCTCTTTAAGTGATTTTAATCGATTGACGTGTTTTAATCGATTGAAAAAATTCGACCGCTCATAATTAAAATCTGATCGATCATAATTGATTCTGATCGGTCATAATTGGATTCGATCGATCATCCTGACCCTTTAAGTGATTTTAATCGATTGAAACGTGTTTTAATCGATTGAAAAATTCTGATCAGCTCATAATTAAAATCTGATCGATCACATTTGATTCTGATCGGTCATATTTGTATTCTGATCGATCATAATGAGTTCTAAATGGTTTTAATCGATTAAAAACAAGTTGTATCGATTAAAATACTGTAAAAACACTTCTTTGAACATTCTAATTGATTTTAATCGGTTCTTTCACAACTATATCAGTTAAAAACATGTTTAAGAAAGCTTTTGTAAAAATACTTTGTTTTTAGTTGTTTAAAACGATTTTAGAGGCATTTCAAAAAATGAAGACAAACAAAATTATTTAACAATTGGAACCCAAATGTATTTGCCTTTAGGAACACCAAAATGTTTAATTTTACATCTATTTGAAGTGTGACCTTGTTTCATACAATAGAAGCATGCATTTGAAGTAGTTTTAGAACAAGATACATTATTAACATGACATGCTCTAGTTCCTTTTTCTACCCATACTCTTTTCTTTTTAGTTTTACTCTTTTTCAAAGGAACTCTTTGATTTACATTATTTTGAGCAATTCCCATTTCATGCTTCTTAAGATCATCAATTTCTTTTTCAGCTTTATCAAGCAAATGTCTAAGTAAATCAATATCATGTTCATACTCTTTACATGATGCACATGCTATATTTTTATCATCATTCTCATCTAAACATACAATTTTCGTTTCTAAGGTTTCCTTTTCCTCTAAACATGTGATTTTCATTTTTAAGGACTCTACCTCCATTTTGGAACTACTTAAACTCTTTTTCACAGACTTTGTATTTATTGTTCAAGTCCTTAAAAGCACTAAACAATTCATTATATGCATTTTGTAATTCATCAACATCATTTTCATCATCACTTGAGGATGAGTCGGAATCACTAACCTCAAAGTCGGAAGAAATGATGTCATTTGCCAACAAGCAAATGTTAGCTTCTATTTCGAGTCGCTTGATTCCGAAATTGAGTCACTATCATCGGTTCCTTCATAAGTTACTCTTAGTTTTGCCCACATCTCTTGAGCACTCTTACAAGTGGATATTCTATAAAACTCATCAAGGGTTAAAGCGAGATGAAATTATATTTCTAGCCCTAACGTCATATTGGGCTTTCCTATTTTCTTCGTCAGTCCATCTAGAAAAAGATTTGGGAACGTCAACACCGTTCTCAGTTACTTTAGGAATATATGGACCGTTTAAAATAGCGTCCCAAACGCCTCTATCAACGAGACTCTAAAAATATTTGCATACGTACCTTCCAAAAAGGATAATTTTGACCCGCAAAGAGTGGGGGTGCTGTTGATAGACGCACCTTCGGCAAAAGTTTGATTTTGTCCGGCCATTTTCGAAAATTTGAATGACTATCAAAGCAAGCTCGATACCACTTGTTAGAATCGCGCAGCGGAATGTTCGCGTGGTCGGACAAAAACCAAGAGGGGGTGAATTGGTTTCTTAATGAAAATTAGGTTTTCAAAATTTTCCCCAAATTTTACCGATTAAAAACTGCGTAAATGTAAATAGAGAAGTGAAGAGAATATTACACGAGAGGTTTATACTTGGTTCGGATCAAAAGACCCTACGTCCGAGTTGCTAATCACTCAAAAGAGGATTAACGCTGTCACTAAAAACAAATTGTTACAAACAAATTACAATGGAAAAGATAAAGTTAAAGATAACACCTCTCTTGAAATTCACAAGAGATGATGAACAGCTTTCCCCGGAGACGGCACAGACACACAATCCACTAAGAACTCCACTTAGTGATTCTTATCGCTTCTAGCCCACACCGAGTTCGAAAGCCCCCTTTCCTTGCAACAAACGAGTTCTCCGGCACTCACATCACTTAACTTTTGTATGGAAAGAGTTGTTCTTATTTTTCTCGAGTGCCAAAGGAGAGTTTAAGTAGGGAAATTAGGGTTTAGGAATTGGGGATTTCGAAACTAGGGTTCTTGGTAATTGGGTTTTCGAAAATAGGGTTTGTTTGAAGTTTAAAATCGAAAACAGATTGGAATAATCGATTATTTGGAGTAATAATCGATTAAAACGAAGCCAAATATGACAGAACCCAAAACCTCTCTGTTTTAATCGATTATTTGAAGTTTTAATCGATTATTTGACCTAATAATCGATTATTTGATGTTTTAATCGATTAAAACAGTGAGTATATACTGAAAATGGTTTTCTCATCTGTTTTAATCGATTATTTCCCTATATAATCGATTAAAGCCGAGCCTAGATGATATATTTGGGCTTTTTGAAGCATCTAAGTTACGAGACTATGTACCGGCTATCTTAGACTCTAAAATTACGAGACTCAATCAAGCTAAAACAGAGTTATTACAATACAGAAATCATCAATCTTCAATCTTCAATACTCTAAGTCTTTAAGCTCTTGGATCATCATCAAAATCAACATTCTTCATGATCATTATTTGCAACATCAAGTCCTTGAATGTTCAACAATCTCCCCTTTTTGATGATGATCAAAATTATCTTTTAAAGCCCTTGTAATAACCTTGTTTTATCTGTCATACTAACAAACACATTAAATATACCAGATAAAATTTAAAATTGAATCATAGGCTTTAAATTTTTCTCCCCTATTTTGATTATAATCAAAAAGAACTCTGCAACATCAATCATAAGAGCTCCCCCTCAAAATATGCATGATTTAGAGAAAGCTCCCCCTTAATCATAGCATGAAAGAAGCATCATATTTTATTTCATAATCATTCATCCATTACAACATCAAGACAATAACAAAAGAAAATACATAACGGAATTTAAAATTCTTCACTATCATGATCATTAAAGTGTGCATCAAATCTATTCTCTAAATGACACACTTTATCTCTATATCGAGACGACTTTAATCGATTATTTCTAGCAAATAATCGATTATTCCAGAGGAGAATACCCCGCTTTGGACGTTTTGAGGGAAAATAATCGATTATCACTTCCGATAATCGATTATTCCGGAGGCTATATCAAGTTTTTGAGATTTATATGCATAATAACCTATGAACATGCTACACCACGAATTTTAACATAACAATCATCCAGAAACAGTCAAATTAAGCGAGATTTTAAGCTATTTCTAATATCCCTAAGTCTCTTCTAAGATCATAGAATCTATCCTTGGGTAGAGGCTTAGTAAATATATCTGCTAATTGACGTTTAGTGTCTACATACTCTATTTTGTAGTTTCCTTTCTTGATATGATCTCTTAAAAAGTGATGTCTAATCTCAATATGTTTAGTCCTAGAGTGCATTACTTGGATTCTTAGTTAGATTTATTGCACTCGTATTATCACACATTAATGGAATGTCATTTAAATATATGCTATAATCCTCTAATTGTTGTTTCATCCACAGAATTTGAGCACAACAACTACCAGTTGCAATATATTCAGCTTCAGGTGGTAGATAAAGCAACACATGCCTGTTTCTTGGAATGCCAAGATATTAAGGATGAACCTAACAAATGACATGTCCCACTAGTGCTTTTCCTATCAATTTTACATCCACCATAATCGGCATCAGAATATCCTAATAAACTAATACAAGCATCGAGACGGATACCACAAGCCAAACCCAGTAGTTCCTTTTAAGTATTTTAAAATATGTTTTACTGCAATTAGGTGAGATTCTTTAGGACAAGCCTGAAATCTAGCACACACACGAGACAGAATGCATAATATCGGGTCTACTAGCAGTTAAGTATAATAGTGATCCTATCATACCTCTATACATAGTTTGATTAACTTCCAAACCGATTAACTTCCAAACTCGATTCATCCTTGTCTAAATAGCATGAAGTTCCCATGGGTGTGTTGGCTTCTTTTGAGGTGTCCATACCAAACTTTTTGAGGATCTCTTTGCGAGTACTTGGTTTGAGAGATGAAAATGCCATCTTTAAGTTGCTTGATTTGTAGTCCAAGGAAGAATGTCAATTCTCCCATCATAGACATTTCAAACTCTCCCTGCATAATCTTAGCAAATTCTACACATAATGAATTATCGAGTTGATCCAAAAATTATATCATCAACAAGATATGTTCTTTTACTTTCTTAATGAACGAGTGTAGAATCTATTTTTCCTCTTGAAAAATCATTTGCAGTTAGGAAACTACTTAATCTTTCATACCAAGATCTAGGAGCTTGTTTTAACCCATATAAAGCTTTCTTTAATTTGAAAATATGATTAGGATAATTAAAATCTTCAAATCCAGGGGGTTGCTCTACATACACTTCTTCTTTAATAAAACCATTTAAAAATGCACTCTTTACATCCATTTGATATAGTTTAAATTTCATCATAGATGCATAAGCAAGAAGTAGGCGTATAGCCTCTAACACTGGCAACAGGAGCATAAGTTTCATCATAATCTATACCTTCCTCCCGACAATAGCCTTTTGCAACAAGTCCGGCCTTATTCTTTGTTATGTTTCCATCTTCATCAAGCTTATTTCTGAATACCCATTTAGTTCCAATAACTTGATGTGACTCTTCTCTTGGGATTAATTCCCAGACTTGATTCCTTTCAAATTGATTAAGTTCTTCTTGCATGGCTATGCACCATTGATAATCTTTAAGTGCTTCCTTAATGTTTTTAGGTTCAATTTGTGACACAAAAGCAACAGACATACAAAAATTTGTCATATTTCTAGTTCTTACCCCTTTTGAGATATCACCTATGATATTGTCCATTGAGAGTCCTCTAGGTGATTGCCATTCCTTTGCTAATTGAGGAGTTTGAGAAGGCTCATTATCTTCTAAATACAGTTCATCAAGAGCCTCCCTTATATATTCATCATCACCTGCAAGTCTTTTATTTGACTCAAGAGGATTTCCCCCAAGGTCTACAATCTCATCAAAGGTAACATGAATAGATTCTTCTATATTTAAAGTTCTCCTATTAAACACTCTATATGCCTTGCTAGTTAGAGAATAACCTAGAAAAATGCCCTCATCAGCTTTTGAATCAAATTTTCCTAGATTGTCCTTTCCATTATTTAGCACAAAACATTTACATCCAAAAATCTTTAAATGTGCAACATTAGGTTTTCTACCATTAAACAATTCATATGGAGTAGATTTAATAATTGACCTAATGAGCATTCTATTTAAAACATAACATGCCGTACTAACCGCATCAGCCCAAAAATATTTAGGAACATTAGATTCATTTAACATAGTTCTTGCAAGTTCCTCTAATGACCTATTTTTCCTCTCAACTACACCATTTTGTTGGGGAGTCCTAGGAGCGAGAAAAGTTATGTAATATACCATTTTCCTCACAATAATTCTCAAACTTTTCATTTTGAAACTCACCACCATGGTCACTTCTTAAAACTTTAATTCTTAGGTCTTTCTCATTTTGAATTTGTTTAGCAAACTTTCTAAAGACCTTAAAAGCTTCACTTTTCGTAGTTAAGAAAAATGTCCAAGTGTACCTAGAGTAATCATCAACAATTACAAGTCCATAATAATTTCCACCAAAGCTTTTTATCCTAGAAGGTCCAAATAAATCTAAATGTAATAATTCTAGGGGTTTTGAAGTGGAAATCACATTCTTTGATTTAAAAGATGATTTTACTTGTTTACCTTTTTGGCATGCATCACACAATCTATCTTTTTCAAATTTTAACTTAGGCAATCCAATAACTAAGTCTTTTGATATCAATTTATTCAAGTGATGCATGTTTATATGAGCCAGCTCTTTTATGCCATAACCAAGGGTTTTCTTCCTTAGCAACTAAACATGTTATACTAGACTCATGTAAACAATCCAAATCAATCAAATATATATTATTATGCCTAATGCCTTTTAATTCTACTTTTTCGGAATCTATTAAATGTATGGTGCAAAATTTGCTTTCAAAAGTTACCTTGAATCCTTTGTCACACAATTGGCTTATGCTAAGAAGGTTATGCTTTAGTCCATCAACAAGAAGCACATCCTTAATCTCCAATGTGTTTGCACCACCTATGTTTCCAATTCCGAGAATCTTTCCTTTGTTGTTATCCCCATAAGTCACATATCCTTGTTCTTTGGCTTTGAAACTCACAAATTTCGATTTATCTCCAGTCATATGTTTTGAGCATCCACTATCAAGATACCACATAGACTTCTTTGATTTGGAAGTTTCCTACAAAACAATAACATAGTAAACTTAGGTCCCCACAACTTTTGGGTCCTTGGGGTTAGAGACATAACAATCTATTTAAATACTGCAAAACTTTCTTATCAAACTTTTCAAGTTATTTTAAGCTGATAAAAATAAGTTTTAATCGATTAAAGCAGCTGTGTAGAAAATTTCTAAGTTGTTTTAATCGATTGAAATGAGATTTAATCGATTAAAATAGTTCGATCGGTCATAACTAAATTCGATCGATCATAAGCTGGTTCCGATCGGTCATAATTGGATTCGATCGATCATCCTGTCTCTTTAAGTGATTTTAATCGATTGCGTGTTTTAATCGATTGAAAAAAATTCTGACCGCTCATAATTAAAATCTGATCGATCATAATTGATTCTGATCGGTCATAATTGGATTCTGATCGATCATCCTGACCCTTTAAGTGATTTTAATCGATTGAAACGTGTTTTAATCGATTGAAAAAATTCTGACCGCTCATAATTAAAATCTGATCGATCACATTTGATTCTGATCGGTCATATTTGTATTCTGATCGATCATAATGAGTTCTAAATGGTTTTAATCGATTAAAAACAAGTTGTATCGATTAAAATACTGTAAAAACACTTCTTTGAACATTCTAATTGATTTTAATCGGTTCTTTCACAACTATATCAGTTAAAAACATGTTTAAGAAAGCTTTTGTAAAAATACTTTGTTTTTAGTTGTTTAAAACGATTTTAGAGGCATTTCAAAAATGAAGACAAACAAAATTATTTAACAATTGGAACCCAAATGTATTTGCCTTTAGGAACACCAAAATGTTTAATTTTACATCTATTTGAAGTGTGACCTTGTTTCATACAATAGAAGCATGCATTTGAAGTAGTTTTAGAACAAGATACATTATTAACATGACATGCTCTAGTTCCTTTTTCTACCCATACTCTTTTCTTTTTAGTTTTACTCTTTTTCAAAGGAACTCTTTGATTTACATTATTTTGAGCAATTCCCATTTCATGCTTCTTAAGATCATCAATTTCTTTTTCGGCTTTATCAAGCAAATGTCTAAGTAAATCAATATCATGTTCATACTCTTTACATGATGCACATGCTATATTTTTATCATCATTCTCATCTAAACATACAATTTTCGTTTCTAAGGTTTCCTTTTCCTCTAAACATGTGATTTTCATTTTTAAGGACTCTACCTCCATTTTGGAACTACTTAAACTCTTTTTCACAGCTTTGTATTTATTGTTCAAGTCCTTAAAAGCACTAAACAATTCATTATATGCATTTTGTAATTCATCAACATCATTTTCATCATCACTTGAGGATGAGTCGGAATCACTAACCTCAAAGTCGGAAGAAATGATGTCATTTGCCAACAAGCAAATGTTAGCTTCTATTTCGAGTCGCTTGATTCCGAAATTGAGTCACTATCATCGGTTCCTTCATAAGTTACTCTTAGTTTTGCCCACATCTCTTGAGCACTCTTACAAGTGGATATTCTATAAAACTCATCAAGGGTTAAAGCAGATGAAATTATATTTCTAGCCCTAACGTCATATTGGGCTTTCCTATTTTCTTCGGCAGTCCATCTAGAAAAAGATTTGGGAACGTCAACACCGTTCTCAGTTACTTTAGGAATATATGGACCGTTTAAAATAGCGTCCCAAACGCCTCTATCAACAGACTCTAAAAATATTTGCATACGTACTTTCCAAAAAGGATAATTTTGACCCGCAAAGAGTGGGGGTCTGTTGATAGACGCACCTTCGGCAAAAGTTTGATTTTGTCCGGCCATTTTCGAAAATTTGAATGACTATCAAAGCAAGCTCTGATACCACTTGTTAGAATCGCGCAGCGGAATGTTCGCGTGGTCGGACAAAAACCAAGAGGGGGGGTGAATTGGTTTCTTAATGAAAATTAGGTTTTCAAAATTTTCCCCAAATTTTACCGATTAAAAACTGCGTAAATGTAAATAGAGAAGTGAAGAGAATATTACACAGTAGGTTTATACTGGTTCAGATCAAAAGACCCTACGTCCAGTTGCTAATCACTCAAAAGAGGATTAACGCTGTCACTAAAAACAAATTGTTACAAACAGATTACAATGGAAAAGATAAAGTTAAAGATAACACCTCTCTTGAAATTCACAAGAGATGATGAACAGCTTTCCCTGGAGACGGCACAGCACACAATCCACTAAGAACTCCACTTAGTGATTCTTATCGCTTCTAGCCCACACCAGGTTCAGAAAGCCCCCTTTCCTTGCAACAAACAGTTCTCTGGCACTCACATCACTTAACTTTTGTATGGAAAGAGTTGTTCTTATTTTTTCTGAGTGCCAAAGGAGAGTTTAAGTAGGGAAATTAGGGTTTAGGAATTTGGGATTTCGAAACTAGGGTTCTTGGTAATTGGGTTTTCGAAAATAGGGTTTGTTTGAAGTTTAAAATCAGAAACAGACTGGAATAATCGATTATTTGGAGTAATAATCGATTAAAACAGAGCCAAATATGACAGAACCCAAAACCTCTCTGTTTTAATCGATTATTTGAAGTTTTAATCGATTATTTGACCTAATAATCGATTATTTGATGTTTTAATCGATTAAAACAGTGAGTATATACTGAAAATGGTTTTCTCACTGTTTTAATCGATTATTTCCCTATATAATCGATTAAAGCCGAGCCTGGATGATATATTTGGGCTTTTTGAAGCATCTAAGTTACAGACTATGTACCGACTATCTTAGACTCTAAAATTACAGACTCAATCAAGCTAAAACAGAGTTATTACAATACAGAAATCATCAATCTTCAATCTTCAATACTCTAAGTCTTTAAGCTCTTGGATCATCATCAAAATCAACATTCTTCATGATCATTATTTGCAACATCAAGTCCTTGAATGTTCAACACCAACTGGACATTTTGTGATATTTTGTGATGCTTCCAAAATGGGATTAGGATGTGTTCTTATGCAAGATAGAAGGGTAGTTGCATATGCTTCAAGACAATTAAGAACACATGATAAAAATTATCCAACTCATGATCTAGAACTAGCTGCCATCGTTTTTGCACTCAAAATATGGAGACATTATGTGTATGGTGGTAAGTTTGAGGTTTTTAGTGATCATAAAAGTCTTAAATACTTGTTTGATAAAAAAGAGTTAAATATGAGATAGAGAAGATGGATGGAATTTTTGAAAGATTATGATTTTGAATTACATTACCATCCAGGAAAGGCAAATGTAGTAGAGACGCTTTAAGCAGAAAATCATTACATGTCTCTTTCCTTATGATTCATGAGATGAGTCTGCTAGAAGAGTTCAGAAACATGAATTTATCAATTATCATGAATTCTGATAGAATAAAATTAAACTTAACTCAGATTACTAGTGGATTACAAAGACAAATTCAAGAGGCTCAAGTAGTTGATGAATTTATTCAAAAGAAAAAGAAGTTGATAGGACAAAATAATGGAGAAAAATTTGGCATAGATAAAGCATGAATTTTGAGATTTAGTGGTAAAATATGTGTGCCTAATAATGTAGAGATTAGAAAATTGATTTTAGATGAAGCACATAAGAGTAAATTGAGCATACATCCAGGCACAACAAAAATGTATCAAGATCTTAAGAAAATATTTTGGTGGCCTAAAATGAAGAAGCAAGTGGCACAATATGTAACATCATGCTTAGTTTGTCAAAAAGCTAAGATAGAACATCAAAGGCCTGCAGGAATGCTACAATCTTTAGACATACGTGAGTGGAAATGGGATAGTATTGCAATGGACTTTATAGTTGGTTTACCACGAACAATTCAAAAATTTGATTCCATATGGGTTATCGTGGATAGGTTGACAAAGTTTGCTCATTTTCTACCCATTAACATCAGGTATTCATTGGAGAAACTGACTGAATTGTACATAAAAGAAATTGTGAGGTTACATGGAGTTCCATCTAGTATTATTTCTGACCGGGATCCTAGGTTTACTTCTAAATTTTGGGGAAGCCTACATCAAGCCTTAGGAACTAAGCTACATCTTAGCTCAGCTTATCATCCTCAAACTGATAGACAATTAGAAAGAACCATTCAGTCCTTGGAAGATTTGTTGAGAGCATGTGTGTTAGAAGATTCTAGTAGCTGGGACCGATACTTATCGTTAATTGAATTTACTTATAAAAACAATTTTCATTTTAGCATAGGTATGACACCCTATGAGGCATTGTATGGGAGAAAATGTAGGACACCTTTATGTTGGTTTGAGACTGGAGAAAATTTAATCTTAGGTCCTGACATGATTCAACAAACCACGGAAAAAACTAAGATGATTAGGGAAAAATTAAGAATAACTCAAAGTCGACAGAAAAACTATGCTGACAAGAGAAGACGACCCCTTGAATTCCAAGAATGTGAGCATGTATTCTTGAAAGTAATACCGACAACTAGAGTTGGTAGAGTAATGAAAGCCAAGAAACTCACTCCTCGATTTATTGGTCCCTATCAAATTGTTAGAAAAATAGGTCTTGTTGCTTACCAAATTTCCTTACTCCCTTTCCTTTCTAATATTCATAATTTTTTTCATGTGTCTCAATTAAGAAAATATATTTATTACCCTTCTCATGTAATAATGCCAGATACAGTACAATTAAAGGACAACCTTACATTTGAAACAATGTCTGTACTGTACAAATTACAGATATGAAGATCAAGCAACTGAGGGGAAGACAAATTCCACTAGTAAAGGTTGTTTGGAATGAAATTACTGGAGATGCTACGTGGGAATTTGATATGAATCACACGGGGTGATTTAGGATCTTTAGGGTTAGAACCTTGTAAGAAATTTAGGAATTAAAAAAGAAGGTGGAAGGAAAGAAACACACTTCCCAAGGGAGGCAACACACAAAGGATGTGAAAGTCCTTTGATACAGCAAGAGTTCTTGAATCACTCAAGAATTTAGGAGAATCACTCTCACTAAGATAAAAGACATAAACTCTAATATTTATGAATAAAATTCCACTTGTTATTTCTTGATAAGAATGGTTCAGCTGATATAGAAACGTTGTCATCAGAATTACAAAAGACTCAATAAAAGAAAATAAATACTAATAATAACCCATTAATCTAGGAATTGAAAACTATTTAATGGAAACAAATAAAGGCTAATAATGATCCATTAACCTAGGAATTGAAACTACTTAATGACTGATTGTATCTGAAACTGTGGCAACCAAAAGTCAATCAGCTATGCACCCCTTGGTCTCCCAAAGGCTGATGACTAAATTTTCAATTGGGCTCTTATTACAACTTAAAACAAAATCAAACTAAAGTCTATTAATTGATTAATTCAAAACATAATTTGGTCAACCAACAATATTTGTTGAAGAACTTCCTTTATTTCTCTTACTCTAGCCCTTATCATAGGTCATGTTCACATCGAATTAGAAAAGAAAATCAAAGAAAGTTACCCTCATCTATTTTAGTCGCTAAAAATTTTGAGGACGAAATTTACGTAAGTATGGGAGAAATGTAACATCTCAATTAATGTAAAAGATAAACATTATCTTATCTTAAAAGATAACATTATCAAAATCATAATTACTGCATTTATGATTACGTAATTAAATAAATAAAAAAGAAAAAAAATTGCTATAAAAATAAAAATGATAGGGGAAGGATCCGTAAGGAGAGAGAGAAAGAAGGAAAAAGAGAGGAGAGAGAGAAAGAAGGAGAGAGAAAGGAAGAGAGAGAAAGAAATAGAGAGAAAGAGAAAGAGAAAGAAAGAGAGAGGGAGGAAGAGAAAGAGAGAAAAAAAAAATTGTCTGTGCAAAATTTTGGTACCTCATCCGCAGCTCTTAAGGTAGGAGAGGAGAATATTATCATTAAATCTATTTTATTTTGCTTATAGTTGTGGAGTGAGGTATCCCTAACCTTATTCTATTTATTTAGTTATTTGTTTATTTATCTCTAATAATGTACTAATCATTTTTATTTATTTATTTTATCTTCAGTCTTGCACTGGTCCTATTTTAATTATCTCCAGTTAGGTATTGGTCCTGTTTTTTATTTTATTTTATCTTCAGTCTTGCACTGGTCCTATTTTAATTATCTCCAGTTAGGTACTGGTCCTGTTTGTTTATTTTATTTTATCTTCAGTCTTGCACTGGTCCTATTTTAATTATCTCCAGTTAT
Source organism: Sphenostylis stenocarpa (assembly GCA_963425845.1). NCBI lineage: Eukaryota > Viridiplantae > Streptophyta > Magnoliopsida > Fabales > Fabaceae > Sphenostylis > Sphenostylis stenocarpa. Next base: position 33,250,686 of record OY731408.1, read on the forward strand.
GTACTGGTCCTGTTTATTTTATCTCTAGTAATGCAGTGATCCTATTCATTAATTTATAGTTATATTATTCAATCATAATAATATCTATTTGTGAAGATTTGATAATATTGTAGATGGAGGTTGAACCTTGGGGGGATTTAAATGAGTAAATATCACTGTGAGAGTGATTAAAACTGAACTCATTTATCCTGACTAGTCATTACAAATTTAATTTAAATCTTCATGAAATAGAATGTGTTAAGGAAGTTGAAACATATATATCTATATATTATAAGATTGTATTATTGTAAATGATAAATGTTCTCACTCCCTATTATGATCTTTTGTGCATGTTTTATTTAAACACCAACTTAAGTAGATGGAGGCGCCAAATATTCCAAATCCCTTTTTTTGCAAGCATCACTACCTTCTTTCCAGGAACTACTTGGAACACGAATGTTATAGACAACTCGGTTACTTTTAGAGGGACAGGATTTTCAATAATAACATTTGTATCTGATATGGGAAATCTCATTATGTTAGATGAGCCGTAGTGGTTACCTTTTGTATGCCTCCTACCTTTTTTCAAAACCCCCTAATCAATTTGTTTCCACGGGCAATGTAGATACTTGTAAAATTATAGAAAAAAAATAGAAGGAATCAAAAATAAAATTCCTTCTTCTTTTGTATATCTTATATAGTGATGTAAATTACTTTTACATATATATAATATTTTTTTTGAACATGCTACTCTTATACAAATAATAATAATAAGAAAAAAAAATGTCACAAATTACACTACATTAGTGTTTTTGTCTCATTATCTGTTTTTCTTTCACATTGTAAATATCAGATAAATGGCTGAGACCAGGAGTGTTTCTATACATCCGCGGTTGATAGGTTCTAAGGTTCAAGATTTAGGATTAGGGTTTAGGTTAAATAGAATTGGAGGTTTAAAATTCAAAGTTCAAAGGTTTAGAGTTTAAAGTTATAACACTTAAGATGATTGTCTACAAATTAGAGATAATTTTTTATCACTCAGGTTAAAAAGGAAAAAAAAATTATGGATGTTCAAAATGTTAATTTATACCTAAAGAGATAAACAAAAAATGATAGATTTTAAAACATATATAAAATGATAAAAAGTTAGAGACAAGAGGCATATATAATATATGTTTATTATGAGTGTGTTTATATTATTAGTTAATTAAAAAAAACTTAAAATTAAGGAAGAAATAAAATAAGTTTGAATAAAAATATAGCAAAATAAGATTAGAATAAAATAATTTTCATAACCAAATATTTAGTTTGGCAACCTTTTGTCAACAGGATAATCTAAATTGTAATTTTTTTTATATTAATTTTCTTCAATAACTATTTATCTCAAATAATTTATCAATCCAACAATTGACTGATTTAAGATATTATAATTGATTTGGCAGACTTGAAATATATATAAACTTTACTAACTGATTTCTCATTATTAAATTAAAAGTGAATAATAACACTATTTTTACCTTACATTATTGTTGTTATAATAAAAGTAAAAATAACATAAAAAATTTTAAAAAAGTAAACATTTTGTAGCTTGATATGAACACCATGTCTACCCATGACATGATGTGAAACAACCCATTGGAGCTCAACAATCTTGGTTTCATAAATTAGTATATTGGCCAAGTTAGGGTCTGACCAGTGGGACAAATCAAACAAAACAACCTACCTCAATTCAACACGTATCATGTCTGTGGTATGTTAGGGTTTGACAAAGAAGAGAATCATATACAACTGAGATAAAGATATTCATTTGTGTAGCTTGACATAATGTATTTAGTCTCATTAATTAATTAATTAATGGTTTTTCCATTGAAAACTTTATCACAATGTTTTATTACTTTTACAAAAGTCATTGGTCATGTAGTGAAAAGGTCCAACACAAAATTAATTGATGTTGTTTGAGAATATATTCTGTAAGCAACTTCTTATATTTTAAAATTAACCCCTTATTTATATTTTTTTTTTCTTTGACTTGTGATTCTATTTTCTCCATTATTTTTCATATGCTTGCTTTATATTATATCAAAATGAATCAACATTTGATGAATGAAGGTGATAATGATCAAATCACAGTTATATTAATTACAATTATGCAAGCTTGATTTTTTTTTTTTTTTATCTTGAACATTTTCAATAGGTCACATCACACTACATTTGTTTTATATTTTTAAATATAAGTAACTTTTTATGTCTCATATATTAAACTATTTGATCAGTGCTCCTAATATTATACTTATTAGTTGCCATTTTTTTTTCGAACACAAAAGGGTATTTCTAATTATAAGACAAAGCTGCTAATTAATCCTAGATTTAAGAAGATATTGGATATAACAAAAATATTTTTTTTATGAAAATTTATGATATTCACAATCAAATATGTTTATTTATTTAAATTTCATTTTTTAAAATTAGAAAAATGTGATAAAAACCTTAATTAAGTATTAATTTATATCTATCTGAAAACAATGTCTTTTTTGTAAAGACATTACTGAAATAAAAATGATATTGCCAAGTATTCTTAAAAACTCTTCGGTGTATATTGTTAATTAAATTTCCAAATTTATGAATGTAAACATAAATCTCATAAACACAAACATTGAATATGACTTAAGTATATGATTTTATTTTGTTTAATATAGACATGAATGTTTATGTGTTGTTTTGACAATAATATTTGAGATCAATTTAGATAGAGATGGTATCTTGAAGCATGTAACGTTGTTTAAAGAGGGTTGAATCTGCTGGGAAAAAAAAATATTAGTGTGACAAATTTGAGTTCGATGGAGGTGAAGATTGAGTGGTAATTAGTAATATAATTAAATTTAGTTTCATAATTAATTGGATTTTAAGTTGTAAATGTCTATTTAATGTAATCATTAATAAGTTTTTGGAAAATTCCGTTTCTCATTAATTTAACGATAAAATCATGCTAAATTATTTTTGTGTTGTGTTTTATATTTTTTTTCATCTTATTTATTGTTTATTAAATTTGAAATTCTGTTTGGCTATGCTATTTTTTTTAATAAAATATATTATTCGATAAACAAATAGAAATACCTCTTGTGATTATGGTATTGAAGAGAACAACTCAAATATAAACAATTTTTTGTTTAAAGTATATGTATGTGCAGCAAAACATAGATTGGGGTTCAAAAACTTACATTGTTAAAAATATTAGTGATGATGCAGAATTTATAGAAGAGTTTTAAAATGTGCAAATTATTAAGGTGAATAATTCTTTTATTGATTAGCATAAGAATCATGTTATAGATTGTTCTATATTTCTATGCATTTAATAAGAAAAACTTTATATTTTTATAGGTATATAATAAATAAACTATTTAGGAGTGAATATGTCAACCGAGTGATGGATCTTCTTGGGATCTGAGGGAGCCGTGATCCCCAAAAGTTTTGTAACTCCTATGTAATTTATGATTTTAGTCCCTCAAACTTAATGATAATTTAATATATTTACTTGTATATTTACAATTGTATCATCTCACTCTCTCCTCAATTTTGTAACTCTCATATGATTTTATCCCCCTAAACTTAATTATTATTTAATATATTTACTTATACATTTATAATTTTATCCTCTCATCTTTTCATCTTCTTTCACCCTTTTATATTTATTTATTATTTTTTAATAATATATTATTTGACCCCAAAATCAATGTTTAAGCTCGCCACTACTTCAACCAAGTGTTCAAAATTTCACTTTATTATAGATATAGTTAAATTGCAATATATGAATAGAATATAATTTCACTTAAAAAATTAATTTTATAAGTTTTAATTAAATCTATATTCACTTTTTAGTGATAAATATATTAATATGCGATGAGGATAGAATTCTATAGTATTAATTTTTCCAAGTTTCTGTTATGATTTAAATATCTGTGTTCTTTGACTTATAGAATTTATTATCTTTTATTTATTTATTTACAAAGAATTATCTATCTTATCTTTTTCATTCTCACTTCAAGAAACTGATTGAACTCTACTATTAAAATATTTACACACTGCCTAAATATACTTAGTTATGAATAAATAAGTCATAAAAATCTAATAAATTATAAATTATATCTTAAATTACAAATTATAAACAATATAATGAGTTGTAAATTAAAAATTGTGATTTCATATATTATAAACTTAGATTTTTTTATTATTACAAATGTAAAATTATAAATTAAATTTATTAGTATATATTTAATATAATATGTAATTGATATATTTGTCATATCCTTTTTGTTGAAAATGCAAGGATATGGTGACTAAATATTTTGATGATGATTCAAGACCAAAGGACTTTAAGATTAGAAGACGTATATACATTTAAAATTATTTGTAATAACTCTGTTATGTCATTTTGAGTTTGTAAAAATAGAGTCCATGATAGCTAGCACTTAGTTTGTCCACAAAAGCTTCATTCTTATCAAGGTCACACTGGAATAATCGATTATCACTCAAGATAATCGATTATCCTGGATAAAACTTTAGTTTTTTGAAAGCGGTTCTAGAATAATTGATTATCTCTTATGATAATCGATTATCTGTGGCTGTTATGGATTTAAATTTGAAATTGATTCTGGAATAATCGATTATCACTCAGGATAATTAATTATCTTGGACAAAATTGATTTTCTTATATTGGCTTTGTGATAATCGATTATCACGAATGATAATCAATTATCTGTGTCAGTTATGAATTTGAATTTCGAATTTCAAACCTAATTTGAAAATCCTAAAATAAGAAACCCTAAAACTCTATTTAAAGAGCTCTCATGCTCTCAATAAAGTGACAAACCTTTTTCATACTCAGAAAGTAAAGAGTTGTGATTGTTGGGAAAACTTTGAGTAGGGAAGAAAAATGGGCTTTAAAAACCTAGTGCGGGTTAGAAGCTATAATAATCATTGAGTGGAATTCTTAGTGGATTGAGTGTTGTGTCGTCTCTAGGAAAACTGCCTTCATCATTTGTGGCTTCAAAGGAGGTGTTCATCTCTTGTGTGACTCAAGAGAGATGTTTTCTAATCATTTGCTATTTGTAATCTGTTTATTTGGGAACCATTATTTAGTGACTGAGTTAATCCTCTTTTAGAGTGATTAACAACTGAACGTAGAGTCTTTTAATCCCAACCAATAAAAATTACTTGTGTAATCTTCTTTCTTTATCTCTTTACTTTTCAAGTATTCTATTATATTATCTTTTAATCGGTAAAATCTTGTGAAAATTTTTTAAAGGGATAATTTTTATAAGAAACCAATTCACTCCCCCTTTTGATTTTTTGTCTTAACGCAAATATTCCGTTGCACGATACCATCAATTAGTATCGAGCTTACTTTGATAGTTTTTCAAATTTTTGAAAATGGCTAGACAAAACCAAACTTTTGTTGAGGGTGCCTCTATTAACAAACCCCCACTTTTTGCTGGTCAAAATTATCCTTTCTGGAAATTACCGACGGATTTAGAGTAGTTGTGGAATTTGGTCTTACCGACGGATATACCCGTCGGTAAATGAACAATTAATTACCGACGGATATATTGTCGATAAATTAACAATTAGTTACCAACGGATATTACAGACAAATTTAAAGTATATTTTTAAAAATCAACATTAAATTTAAAAAATTAAATATTTAAAACTATATAATAATTACTTAATTTTAAATATATTCTAATAAATTAATTATTCACCTAATTAAAAAATTAAATACTTTTTTATTTAATAATTTAATTTAATCACAATTAGATTAATTTATAATAATTTGTTAGATTAAAAAATTTTAAAAATAAATATTTAAGTATTTTTAATATTGAAAAAATTATTTTAATATAATAATTTTAATTAAATAATAGAAGAAAAAAGATAAATATATAAATATATCAAAATATATAAATATATAAACATATAAATATATAAATGTATAAATATATAAATGTATAAATATATAAATGTATAAATATATAAATATATAAATATATAAATATTTGAAAACCCACTCGACACACACTTTCACCTTCGAGCGCACCCTCACATCCAACATATAAATATATAACTATATAAATATATCAAAATATATAAATATATTTGTATTTATATATTTTATATTTATATATTTACACGGGTATACATTTATTTGTATATAAATATAATTTATTTGTAAGTTTTTATTAGAAAATCCTAGTAGCCTAGTGGTTGGAGAATCAGTCTCCAACTCTAAGGTATTGGAAAATCTAAATTTTCTTGTAGTGTAGGTTAATTGATGTTCTTAATTTGACCTAGCCATTATACAAAAGAGGGAAAAAGAATTAAATAAATCCTAAGTTCTTTTATTTGATCTTTTCTAAAAACATTTTACAGTTCTTTATCATTTATCATTTATTGTCAACCTAAATCTTTATGAAAACTCAATTTTGTGTTAATCTACTTAGTAAGCTTATGATTTGAAATTTCTAGTGAAATCGTTCCTTATGGGATCGACTTTTATTTAATTAAAATATTATACTGGGATTGATAATATTGGTATGCTTGTCAAATATTCAACAAGTTAGGACCTCAACAACCAAGAAAAGACATAGATGTATATCTTAGTCCTTTGATTAATTATTTGAAGATGTTGTGGGAAACAGGAGTATATGTCTTTGATACATACTGTAAAGTCAATTTTAGGGTACATGCAATGTTATTTTGCACAATAAATTATTTTCCAGCATATGGTAATTTGAGTGATTATAGTGTGAAGGGTCATTATGTGTGCCCTATGTTAAGAAGACAAAAGTTATATCCAATTGAAATATGGATAAAAGACTGTGTATACTAGGTATCGAAAGTTCCTAGTTGCTAATCATCCATATCGTAAAATGAAGAAAACATTTAATGGATATAAAGTGAAATGAAATTGCATCAGTACCACGCAATGGTGACCAAGTGTATGAGTAGGTGAAAAAAATTAATATTTTGTTTAGAAAGATTCAAAAGAAGTCTAATGAGAAAAACATTTGGAAGAAACAGTCTACATTCTTGAATCTTCCTTATTGGTGTAAGCTGGAAGTTAGACACTGTATAAATGTGATGAATGTTGAAAAAAATGTTTGTGATCATATAATTGAGACATTGCTTAACATAAAAATAAAGAAAAAAGATGGAATAAAGATAAGATTTGACGGACATGGGTATGAAGCACTTGGTGGATTTGATGAAGACATAATATTTTGAAGATATAGTTTAGTTTGTGGGTGTGTAGATGAATAGGCTAAGTATAGAACTTAATCTCTTGATAGGCCAATATATTTTGTGATAAGCGCCTTAATATGATGCATCTCAGTGAAATCATTTTTCTGCATGAAAAACTAACATTCAAGCATTAAAAGAACAAACTAAGTTTTTCAATCTGTTGAAAATGATTTTCAATCTGTTAAAATCACTTAACATAATAAGTGGTCATACATAGTCGAAAATTCAATTGGTTGAATCGCAGAATCAACAGGTTAAAATGACTTAATGAATTTTTCAATATCAAGATTTCGTATTTTCAATCTGTTGAAATGTTTTTTAATATGTTGAAACAGAAAGACTATTTTTTCTATCCAAGAGTCTGCAGGATTTCAATCTGTTGAAATGATTTTCAATCTATTGAAACAGAGAGCTATCATTTTTCATAAAGTTGTTTCAATCCATTAAAAACTCGAATCAATCGATTGAATGAAGTTTTAAATGAAATCAATCGATTGAATCGTCGTTTTAATCGATTGAAATGTATTCTGATCGATCATAATTTCATTCTGATCGATCATAACTTGTTCTAATCGATCATAATACTTTTCTAATCGATCATAATCGATTCTAACCTGTTATATTTTCATTCTGATCGATCAGTTGCATCTCTGATTCTGTTTTTAATTAATGAAACGTTCTGGTTCTCTGTTTTACTTTATAAATACAGATTTGATCTATCTTTTGAAAACAACAACTTGAGAAAACATTTGAAATCAATCTGTGAAGCTATCATATCCGTTACTTTCTCTGCATTCAAGAACTTTGTTATATCATAAGGTGCTTTGATCAAAATTGTGGTCAATCAAAGAGAGAAAGTGCTGTGTTAGAATCTGTTCTGGACAATTGTACTGATAAAGCTTCAGTCCAGGTTTTTTCTTTTCATACTCTTTTGTAAAGTGTGTTTGTGCAGGTTGGAATTTGGATCTGCACTTGTTACAGTAACTGGATTTGGTTACTGGGAGGTTTTCAAGAGGCTATCTTGTGGGTTTGCAAGATAGTTCTTGGGGTAGATTGGTGAGTATCTACTGGTTGTAATTTTCACTTGGTATTAGTGGAACTTGGCAGATTTGTCAAGAACTGGATGTAGCTCTGGTATAGAGTGAACCAGTATAAATTGTTGTGTTGAATTTCTTCTTTCATCTCCTTTATTTCTTGTCTATATACTTGCTGTAATTAAAATCAACCTATCTACACAAGAATTAAATAAAGATAATTCATTCTTCCAAGAGAAAGTAAGTTTTGCGAAAAAGTTTTCAAAAGTTCAATTCACCCCCCCTCTTGAACTCAACCATTAATTCTTTCAATTGGTACCAGAGCTGGTTCTTGTAAGTTACTCAAGAAATCGGTCCAAGAATGGCTGAGGGAAAGATGAATTTTTCAGAAGGAGCCTCCATAAACAGACCTCCTCTTTTTTCTGGTGTGAATTATTCTTTCTGGAAGGTTAGAATGAAAATCTTTATTGAATCTATTGATATAGGTATTTGGGAAACAATTGTCAATGGTCCTTACAAACCAACTCATACAGTGGATGGTAAAGTAGTTGAGAAAAATTGGGCTGAATTAACTGATGCGGAAAATAGGAGAGTCCAATATGATTATACTGCTAAAAATATTATTACCTCTGCTTTAAATCTTGATGAGTTTTTCAGGGTGTCTCAATGTGCCTCTGCCAAAGAAATGTGGGAAATTCTAGAGGTCACACATGAAGGTACATCTGATGTGAAAAGAGCGAGAAAGCATGAGTTAATTAGGGACTATGAATTGTTTAAAATGCAGCAAGGAGAAACAATTGCAGATGTACAGAAAAGGTTCACGCATATAGTCAATCATCTAATTGGGCTAGGAAAGATTTTTGACAAGGAAGAGTTGAACATCAAAATCTTGAAGTGTTTGGACAAAACTTGGCAACCAAAGGTGACAGCTATATTAGAATCAAGAGACTTGACTGAAATGACTACTGCTTCACTATTTGGTAAGTTAAGGGAACATGAGTTGGAAATCAATCGGTTCAAAGAACAAGAGAATGCAGAAAAGAAAAGTAGAAACATTGTTCTCAAGACGATTGAAGAAAACAGTGAGTCTGAAGAAGATGAATCCGAAAATCTGACTTTGTTGGTTAAGAAATTTGGGAAATTTCTTAGAAGGAAGAACAGAACTGGCCAAGTAAAAAGGTACACTGATAAAAACACTGAATCTATTCAAAATGCTATTACTTGTTATTCTTGTGGTAAGCAGGGACACATAAGGAGTGACTGTCCGGAAAAGACCAAGAATCAGAACAAGAAAGATTCAAAATACAAAGGGAAAAAGGCCTACATAGCTTGGCAAGACAATGATTCATCCTCCAGTTCTGGATCCGAAGGTGAAGAGGTGAACCTATGTTTGATGGCTGGTTGTGAATCTTCTTCATCACATGTAAGTTCAACTCCTACAGAAAATGAAATGAATTACAGCACATTACTGAATGCTTTCAATGAAATGCATAGTGAAGCCAGAAATTTATCTCATACAAATAATCGGTTAAAAGGATTAAATAACTGGTTAGAAAATAGAGTTAAAGTTCTGGAAAAAGAACTATTAGAAAGCAAAACAGATTTAGAACATCTAGATATAATCTATGCATCTGCGGATAATGTTGCTGCTAATAAGAAGTGTGAAAAGTGTATTCTTCTGCAAGATAAGGTTGATTACTTGATTAAAACTTTGTCTAAGTTTACTCAAGGTAAAGAAAATTTAGATGCACTCCTTGGGTCTCAAAACTGTGTATTTGAACATACTGGAATCGGGTACAAACCTAAGATTGGGGTAAAAACTAAAAAATATTTGAACTTCTTTTCATTTAGAAAAGCTACAACATCCCCTTTCTCATCTTGTCATTACTGCATGAAGAAAGGACATACTATAAAATTTTGTCATGCTAGGAAATATTTTGTGCCGCAAGGTAGGAAGAGATGGGTTCCAAAACATGTTAAACAGAAAATTTGACTCCTAAGGACCCAAAACACTTAAGGGTACCAAATACTTGATGTTTGATCTTTCAGGAACAGCAACAAGAGTCCCTTTGGTACCTGGATAGCGGATGCTCAAGGCACATGACAGGTGACATTTCAAAATTTCAGAAACTGAGATTAAAGAATGGAGGTCATGTGACTTATGGAGACAACAACAAGGGAAGAATTCTAGGTTCTGGAGATATTGGAGATGGTGAATCAGTAACCATTCACAATGTTCTTCTTGTTGAAGGTCTCAAGCACAATCTAATCAGTATAAGTCAGTTATGTGATCTTGGTCACAAAGTAATCTTCAAACCAGAAAAGTGCCTAATCTGTGAACCAGAATCTGACACGGTAATGTTGGTAGGTAAGAGGTTAAACAACATATACATGTTAGATATCAAGCATTCTATATCATCTCAAAGTTGTCTCCTTACTAAAGAAGAAGAATCTTGGTTGTGGCATAGAAGGCTTGCTCATATACATCTTAACCATCTTGACAAACTGATTTCTAAAGAGTTAGTTTCTGGGCTACCTAAGCTTCGAATCTTGAAAGACAAAATCTGTGAAGCTTGTTTGAAAGGCAAACAAACTAGAAAATCCTTTTCAAACAAAAACATTGTTTCGACTTCTAGACCTTTGGAACTGCTTCACATGGATTTGGTTGGTCCTTCAAGGAATAAAAGCCTAGGTGGTAATCTTTATATCATGGTAATTGTTGATGACTTTTCCAGATTTACCTGGACTGTTTTTCTTAAAGCCAAATCTGATTCTTACAAATCTTTCAAAAAGCTTGCCAAGGTTTTACATAATGAAAAAGGGTATTTCATTACATCTATTCAAAGTGACAATGGTGGAGAATTTGTAAATGAAAAGTTTGAATCATTTTGTGAAAAGTTTGGCATAAAACACAATTTTTCTGCTCCAAGAACTCCTCAACAGAACGGTGTTGTGGAAAGAAAGAACATATCCATTATGGAACTTGCTAGAACAATGTTGTGTGAAAATTCTTTACCTAAATACTTTTGGGCAGATGCAGTAAACACTGCTTGTCATGTTTTGAATAGAGTCTTGATTAGACCCATGCTTAAGAAAACCCCATATGAACTGTACAAAGGAAGAAAACCCAACATAAACTATTTCAGGGTTTTTATGGGAAAGAAAATATTGGCAAGTTTGATGAGAAATCTGACAAAGGAATCTTTCTTGGTTATTCAACTAACGGCCATGCATATAGAGTCTACAATTTAAGACTGAAATCTGTTGAAGAATCAGTACATGTTGTTTTTAATGAGTCTCCTCGAGTGTTGCAGAATAGAACAACAGGTACTGCAGATAAAGAAGATTTAACTGATAATTCTTATCAGTTGAAACTTCCCAGTAGCTCAGATCAGCATACTGTCGAAGAAGGTGATCAATCAGTTGATCCTACAAAAGCTGATCCACCAAGAATTACTGAAGAACAGGAAGAAGATGTCCTGGAAGAGCTTCCCAAAGAGTGGATTGTCCCAAGAGATCTCTCTCTAGACAATGTCATCGGGCAAATCAATAAGGGAGTATCTACTAGACATTCTCTTAATCAATTCTGCAATCATATGGCATTCATTTCACAAATAGAACCTAAAACTGTTAAAGAAGCATTAAATGATGAATACTGGGTTAGTGCCATGCATGATGAGCTTAATCAATTTGAAAGGAATAACGTGTGGGAATTAGTTCCTAAAATCAAAGATATCAATATAATTGGTACTAAGTGGGTATTCAAAAACAAACTAGATGAACACGGCATTATCACTAGAAATAAAGCTAGATTGGTAGCCAAAGGGTATAACCAACAGGAGGGTATTGACTTTGATGAAACCTTTGCACCTGTAGCTAGACTTGAAGCTGTCAGATTATTATTAGCTTATGCTTGTATAAGTGGTTTCAGATTACTACAGATGGATGTCAAGAGTGCCTTTCTTAATGGACTCATCAATGAAGAAGTGTATGTTTCTCAACCTCCTGGGTTTTAAAATCACAAGCATCCTGATCATGTCTACAAATTGAAAAAGGCTCTTTATGGTTTAAAGCAAGCACCTAGACAATGGTATGAGAGGTTAAGTAACTTCTTAATTGATCAAGGGTACAAACGAGGTGAAGTTGATAAAACCCTATTCATTAAGAAATCTGGAACTGACATTATTCTGGTGCAGGTGTATGTGGATGATATCATTTTCGGTTCTACAAATAATGCCTTGTGTAATAAGTTTGTTAAGGAAATGCAAAGTGAATTTGAAATGTCTATGATGGGAGAATTGAATTTCTTCCTTGGTCTCCAAGTTAAACAATTAAGAAATGGCATTTTTCTAAGTCAATCTAAATACTGCAATGAGTTGTTAAAGAAGTTTGATATGCACAATTGCAAGGAATCCTCTACACCCATGTCTACTAACTGCTGTCTAGATTTAGATGAAAAAGGGAAATCTGTTGATCAAACTAAATATAGAGGTTTGATTGGTTCTCTGCTATATCTGACTGCTAGTAGGCCTGACATTATGTTTAGTGTGTGCCTTTGTGCTAGATTTCAGGCAAACCCAAAAGAATCACATCTTACAGCTGCTAAAAGGATTCTGAAGTACCTTAAAGGAACAGTTAATGTCGGACTATGGTATCCTGAAGGTGCATCCCTTAAACTTGTTGGATTTTCTGATTCTGACTTTGCAGGATGCAGATTGGACAGAAAAAGTACCTCTGGTACATGTCATTTACTGGGAAGCAGTCTCATATCTTGGCACAGCAAAAAGCAAGCATGTGTTGCTCTTTCAACTGCAGAAGCTGAATACATTGCAGCTGGGAGCTGTTGTGCTCAAAGTATCTACCTTAAGCAACAACTGACAGACTATGGAGTGACTCTAAATACGGTACCTCTGGTTTGTGATAATACTAGTGCAATAAATTTAACTAAGAATCCTATTCAACACTCTAGAACTAAGCATATTGAAATTAGACATCACTTTATTAGAGAACATGTATCTAGGGGTGACTGTGAAATTTTATTCATTGAATCTGAAAAACAGTTAGCTGATTTATTCACTAAACCACTTCCTAGAGACAGACTTAATATGCTTAGGACTGAATTAGGAATTCTAGATATATCTAGTATTGAATAACTGATTCTTTATGGTGATTATTTTTTTAACAAGTTAATAACAAGTTCAATCGATTAAATTTGTCTAAAAATCTTGAAATTATTTGTATTAATCGATTGAAATTGCGAAATAATCTGTTGATTTCCTGATTCTTACTCTCTGTTATTGATATGTTATCAGTCCAATCGATTAAATAAGCCTCTAATCGATTTTTTTCATTAACCTTGTAGCTCTGCATATTTTCTTCTATAAATCAATCGATTCAATCTTCGATTCAATCGATTGAATTCACTTTTGATACTCTGCATGATTTTCTTTCACAAAAACAATCGATTTGATCTTCGGTTCAATCGATTTATTTTACTTCTGAGTATCTGCAATTGCAAAATCAATTGGTTTCACGAAAAATCAATTGATTAATTTTTTCTAGGGCTAGTTGTGTATACTCTGTCACTAAACAATTACTGCAGAGTGGGTTGAATGCATTTACAACGAGATAGACTTCAGCTACTTTCTTAAATATCAAAGATATCCAATAAAAGTTGATTGACTCTGATTGGATATCAGATGTGAGGATAATTAAGATGCACAATAACCATTCTTTCTCTCTCTCCACCTTTATCATCACTGCGCAGAAGCAGAGAAGCAGTTATACAGTAAAGACAAAACTGTGAAGTTGAAGGGATCGTGTGCTCTAAAGAAAACTGTAGTGTTTTTCCTCCTTGAACCATTCTCTCTTCTCGGTTATTCCTCTGTTCATTCCAAAAATCAAGAATGCTCAAACGCACAAAATCTGGTAGGAAGAAGTCCAGCAGAGGAGAGTCTTCTGCTGCAAGGCAAGAACCAAATGCTGAAGGACGCATTGAAACCTGGTTCAATGGGAACCAAGAGAAAATGGATATGTTTATTCATGAAATGAGCAGGAAACAAGTCAATATACCCAAGGTTCTAAAGTTCTCCTGGTTTGACGCCGAAGGATTCAGAGGTGTTCGGAAGCTACTGCAACATCAAAAACTTCAAAAGTTTCTGGAGTTGAATGGTAGGATTTACCCTGACTTAATTAAAGTCTTTTTCACCAACTTGTCCTTTGAAGGTTCCACTTTAAAAACTCAAGTCAAAGGAGTAGACATTGAGATAACTCCAAATGTCTGGAAAGAGGTTGCTGGAATCAAGGATGAAGGTGTAAAAGTCACCAAAGGATATACTTCAGATGTGGAAGAGTTTAATAAAGTTCAGTACTTTCGTTCATGCATGAAGAATAATCGAGACTCTGTAAGTTCTTTCAATGCTGGAAAGATGAAGCTTGAGGAAAGGGTTCTCGCTTTCATTGTGGCCTGGCAGCTCACACCCAGGGGGAGCAATCATGCAGTACTGAATGAAGGAGATTTGGTACTGATGTACTGCATTCACCACAGAATAAGGGTGAACTGAGTTTTTGTTATCAAGGACCACATGATCAAAGCTAAGCGGCTGAGTGATTTCAGGTATCCTTATGCTATTTTGATTTCTAAGTTTTTAACACATTTTGGTGTTGATTTGGAAGGAGAACTAGTTGAATCTATCCGTCCAACAAATGAGATCAATAATTCTGTTCTTCACAAAATGGGATTCATTAAAATTGATGGTGAATGGATCTCCAAAGAAAATGTTGGGAGAGGAGAAGACTTTGAAGAAGAAGAACAAGAGGAAAATGTCAATGCTGATGTTCCGGGAACTTCTGCAGCAAGACCATCTGACCCGATGGAAGAGGTGTCCCCATTGGAAATGATCCCATACACTCCACAGCCTGACCGTGGCACGCCCCTGTCACAGTTCGAGAGAACCATGTTGCATCAGATGAACGAATTGCAAACCAACCAAAGAAGGCACATGGAGATGACAGTTGAACTGCGGGCTCGTCAGCATTATCTGGATGAAAATTTCATTGCAATATTTCTCTACAACAGGATTGTTGAACTACAATTTAATCAAGGTCCCGGGGATGAATGAAGGCTTATTTTTTTTTATGTTTCTGTTATCTTGTTTCTGTTTCTTGTTGTTATTGTTTTGTTTCATTTTGGGGTATCTACGTGGTACCATGGACTGTAACTAAAACACTCTTATTTGATGCAGTCAAATAGGGGGAGAAGTGTTTTTCTTAAAACTGTCACTACACACACACCACAAAATATATGTCTCTGGTCTGTTATTATTTGTGCAGGTGCAGTGGTTATTTGTCTCCATCAAATAGGGGGAGATTGAAGCACTTGGTGGATTTGATGAAGACATAATATTTTGTAGATATAGTTTAGTTTGTGGGTGTGTAGATGAATAGGCTAAGTATAGAACTTAATCTCTTGATAGGCCAATATATTTTGTGATAAGCGCCTTAATATGATGCATCTCAGTGAAATCATTTTTCTGCATGAAAAACTAACATTCAAGCATTAAAAGAACAAACTAAGTTTTTCAATCTGTTGAAAATGATTTTCAATCTGTTAAAATCACTTAACATAATAAGTGGTCATACATAGTCGAAAATTCAATTGGTTGAATCGCAGAATCAACAGGTTAAAATGACTTAATGAATTTTTCAATATCAAGGTTTCGTATTTTCAATCTGTTGAAATGTTTTTTAATCTATTGAAACAGAAAGACTATTTTTCTATCCAAGAGTCTGCAGGATTTCAATCTGTTGAAATGATTTTCAATCTATTGAAACAGAGAGCTATCATTTTTCATAAAGTTGTTTCAATCCATTAAAAACTCGAATCAATCGATTGAATACGTTTCGAGTTACATCCACAGTTAATTAGAAAATGCACTTACTTACCTTCAACTTGTCATACTCTATCAAAGAAAGAAAAAAAAAAGAAAGAAAGAAGCTTTTGTGAGTGCTTATGTGGGGTAAAAGTGCCACAAGAATACTTTTCAAATGTTAAGAGTCTTGTGTCTATGTAAGAGGTGAAGTTAGTTGAGTTAAATTCTCATGATTGTCATGTGTTGATGCAACAACTTTTACCTGTGACTATTTGAAACATCTTACCAACTTCTATTAGAGTTACTATTACTCGATTGTGTTTGTTTTTCAATGTCATTTGTAAAAAAAGTAATTTATCCTCAAAAGTTAGATGAATTGGAAAATGAAGCAATCATAATATTGTGTCATTTGGAAATGTATTTTCCCCCTTCATTTTTTGATATCATGGTGCATTTGATAGTCCATTTGGTAAGGGAAACCCAATTATGCGGTTTGGTTTTTCTTAGATGGATCTATCTTGTTGAGTGATACATGAAGATCTTAAAAGGATATGTGAAGAATCAGTACAAGATAGAAGGTTCTATTATGGAAAGGTATATTTCAGAAAAAGTTATTGAGTTTTGTTCAAGATACATGTCAAAAATCAAAACCAATAGTATTCCTAAGATGAGACATATGGTGGAAGATGTGAAGGTAAGGGGTACTCAAAATTTAAAGATTAAAAATGTCAGTTAGAAAGAAGTTGATCAAACACATTTGTACATATTGAACAACACTGATTAAATAATCTCTTACATATTGCAACACATAAGTGAAATAAAGACAACACATCTGCGAATGAATGAAAAATGAGTATTGAATGAACATAACAAGAGTTTTCTTTCTTGGTTTTTAAAAAGGGTATATGTTAAGATTAATGCTTCAGATACACTTTCGAGACTTGCTCGTGGGCCTAACAGTGATGTCATTATATTTGGTGGGTATGACATTAACAACTATTGTTTCTACTCAAAAATAGAAGATGATAAAAGTAGAGTACAAAATAGTGAGGTCATAATTCAGGCTGAGTCTATACATTTTTCTAATTCTAAAGACAAAAATCTCATTACAGCATCTATGAATTATTTTTGGGTCATACAAGAGATATGAGAAATTGATTATGTTACTTTTAGGTACCTGTATTCAAGTGTAAATGGGTTTAAGGTAATACGAGTGTGTGGACAGATGACCTAGGATTTACTTTGGTTGATTTGAGCAATGTTGGGTATAAGGATGAACCTTTATTATGGCATATCAAGTGAGACAAATATTTTATGTCAAGGATCCATGTAATGAAAGATAGTCAATTATCCTTGAAGGAACAAGCATGCTCGGAATTCATGAAGACGAGTGTCTAGATATACATGAGACACCTTCATTTTCAAGTAGAACATTTGATGGCCTAGTTGACAATGAAGTGGATGACATACATGCAATTCGAAGTGATCATGATGAAGGGATATGGAAAAACATATCAACATAATAGGTGTTTATCTTTATATTTTCATCTTCCTTTTGTTTAAATTTATTAAGTATTCATTTTGTTGACATTTATTAATCATATTTTGTCTTTTAGAATATGTCAGATTCCAAATCTGGTAGTGGCAGTCGTAAGTGCGGAAGTGGAAGTAGTTTTGTCACCCGGTTGAAAGGGTTGACAGCAGGTCGGGTTGCTAGAGATAAAACTCAAGTTGACATTGATTCATGTTCCGATAAGACATTTGACCCAAATGTTGCTAAGTTTAAGAGTTATTTGGGACTACTAGCCTACACCATGTTTCAATTACTATTCCATCCTGGGATGATGTATAGGAGACCGAGAAGAACCTCATGTGGCAGGATATTTAGATATTTTTATATTTGTTGAACCCTTTATATATCAATAATTGAATTTAAGATTTTTTGGTAACTTGACAGCAAAATTTTGAAATTCCTAACACTGAGGTGATGAGGAAGAAGATTTTATCCTCCATTATCATTAGATGGAGGGACTTTAAGACTTTCTTAGCACAGGAGTATGTATTAGGAAAGTTTCAAGATTAATCTCCTTATCTGAAGTATCATATTAGTGAGGAGGATTGGTTCCAATTTCCTATCAGCCGATTGGACCCCTCTTAGAAGATTAGTTCTTAGTAATTCTTACCTTAATAACACTTAATGTACTACTCTAATTTTCTTATTTACATTGCAGGATAAAAAAACTAGTTGTCCAACAACGTCAGAAGTTGAATGATGCACCCCATCTATTGTCACGGGAGGGTATGCATTATTAGAGCAATGTCTCATGAAAGCTAGAGTAGAGTCAGCAGGAGTTGAGTCTACTAACCTTGCATCTCCACCCCCACCCCTACTACTATGAGATGTGGAAAGCAGCTCAGACAAGATCTGATGGACAAATGAGTAATAAGTTTGTATGAATCATTGTTGAGAAAATCATAAGTTATAATGTCAATTTCAATTGATTCCTATGTAAGTTAGTGTGTGACTTAGTTATTATTAATGTGTTGCAGGATGATTTAGTTGAGAAGACCACCCAAGAATCATTTATTCCCCATGGTTAAGAAGACATATTGACGACAATCATAGGGAGACCAGAGCACCCAAGATGTATATGTGGTACTAGTGGATCCTGAGGCCTTCATGATTATTTTGGTCCACCATCACGAAAGACCATTGCGGACTCTTGCAGCCAGGACGCCTTGCATAAAATGGAGATGCAGTTTGAAGAAAAGTTAAATCAAATACGACAATCCTTGCAATAAAAGTTTGATGAGAAACTTGAATCTCTTGTCTGCTCTTAACAACATACTCAAGGAATACCTCAGATGATTCAAGATGATGTTATTCACACTAAAGGGAGTTGTGCTACTGATGTAGATCCTTCATAGGAATATACTCACACTGATGCACCACATCAATGTGAGTTATATGTTAAAGATGACCCCCCGCGTCTAGTGGTTGTTGTCGCTGCCATCAAAAGAGGCAGTCGGAGCGACGCGATGGTTTCTGACTTCGACTCGCATTTTTTAAAGTGTGGTACGAAACCTTTAGGTTATCCGATAAAGGTGAGGTTTTCGAAAAAGATTTTGGATTCGCCACCAATGTTTTATCCGAAAACATTGGAAAATGAAGAAAAAGAAGGCGTTGGTTTTGAAAAACCAACTTTGGCCATTATAACCAGAGTTGGGTAAGGGAGTTAGTTACGTGTAGGGAAGGCATTAGCTTCCCTACGACTCCCCTTTCGGGTTCCCTATGATGGACCGTTTATTTCATAAATAAAAATTCTAAAATTATGCTTTTACCCTTTATTTATTTGCAGAATTTAAATGTTGACTACATGGCCCTAACAACTAATACACAGATAAATGTAAAAGAAAAGCGATAAAAGAATAGACAAAGTATAGGAACCTTCGAAGCAAGCTTTTGTATTTAATATTCTTGGTAAAGGTGCTTTTTGGCAACCTTTACGCTCTACAATGCAGGTTGCTCTTCCTCGCAACACTATAGAATACTCTCTAAGAATACTAAGAAACTCCGGAAATGCTTCGGAGGGATCCTAGGAGAAGAATTAGAGAAAGTTGTAGAAGGAAAAGTTGGAGAATGCTCTGAAATAGAGGGGGTTGCACCCTCCTTTTATAGGGATTCATGTCTATCAGGTCGGGACCATCATCTTGCCTAACAAGGTCGAGACCGCCATCTCGCCAAACGGGACGGCGGTCTCGCCCTTGACAAATGGCGAGAAGGCCGTCTCGCCAAACGAGACGGTGATCTCGCTACTAGCGAGTGGCGAGAAGGTTGTCTCGCCAAACGAGAAGGTCGTCTCGCCAAACGAGAAGGTCATCTCGCCAAACGAGACGGTGTTCTCGCCATTGGCGAGTGGCGAGAAGGCTGTCTCGCCAAACAAGACGGCGGTCTCGCCTTTTGCCGATGGTGAGACGACAGTCTCGATCTTCCAGGTGGAATTTCTTTTTTTTTTCGATACAAAAAACCTTCCTACTCTAATATGGGGCCTATTAGTCTATCCTAGGGACCTTTTAGGACTTGCCCATCTTCGAATTTGAGGTCTTCTATTCTTTATTTTGAGGCCGGGTAAGATTTGGGGTCTACAGCTACCCCCCCCCTTCACTTGACTAGCCGAATGTTGGCCTGTTATGCCAAAAGATCGGATGGAGGGTGAAGGAGTTAACCCTCTTGCCCGACTGTCTTTCAGATGCTCCATCTTGTAGTAGCCGACCCTCTAGACAAAAAATGTGTGTACGCGCCTCCGGGATGCTCCTTCATGCGGTAGCTGACCCCTTTGGTTGACATGTGGTAGAACCTCAGGATGCTCCTTCTTGCGATAGCTGACCCCTTGGCTAACAAGTGGTAGAACCTCAGGATGCTCCTTCTTGCGGTAGCCGACCCTTCGGTTGATGAGTATGAACCTCCATCCGGTTGGTAGCATTTGCAGTCCACCATTGTAGGACTGGATGAGTATAAACCCCTCATCTGGCTGGTATGGTCCACTTTGTAGGACCGGTTGCGACTTACTGCTCTGGCTCATGCGCAGGTGTTGCCTGTGTGCAGGTCTTTGTCTTCGGGACCTTCCTTGTCCCGAAGTGATGGTGACGACTTACTGCTCTAGCTCATGTGCCGACTTCGTGGGGAATAATTTTTGTTTAAATGTTTTTTATTTTTCTAGTAAAATTTTTCGGTGCGCCGGGGTTTCTTTGTTTTTTAGCTTTTCTGATGGTCATCCAGCTTGTTGATTGCTGGGGATTCTTTGTTTTGATCTTTTGGTAGTGATCATCTGACTTTGCTGGTTGTCGGGGATTTTTGGTGAATGTGGTCATTTTACCAGTTTGCCTTTTCCTCTTTGTTAGGAAGATGGTGGCTAATGTTTTGGATTTAATCCTGCCTTTTTTTGCGATTTATCTTTTTTCTCGCAATTTGGATTTTGGATTTTTCGGATTATGCGTAAGCCTTTTTACTTTTCAGTTTCTTTTGATACGCTGGCTTTTTTAGCAAAAGACTAAAGACAAACAAATTTATCAAAAGAATTTATTCATATATGATAAAATCTGTACAATGATCATGTTAATACAATGATATCCCTAAGATGGCGGCGGACTCGACTCCGAGCCTAGAGACGACCCAGGAGGGGGGAACTGCCGGAACATATGCCTTTGGAATTCCTCCTGGCTCCGGATCATGTTGAGCTGATCCTGCCTGATCATGCCCAGGTCCCGTCTCATTCCTTCCTGTGTCTGGCTGAAGGCTTCCAGCCGCGTTTCGAAGACATCTTGCCTGAGGGACATCTGGTCCAACTGCTGGTGGATGTCGTGCATGTGATGGTTCATGCCAGCAAAGTCGTCTCCGTACTGCTGCTGCTGCTCGAACTCCGGGGGCATCGGGATCTCTTGTGTCGCCTTCAAATCCTGGATATCTAGGGTCATGGCGAGCGCAAGGTGAAGGACCACCTGAGATCCGTGCCTAATGAGCATCCCCATGCTGATGAGCATGGACCCGCTGATGTGCTTAGGTCGGAGAGTGGAGGGAATATCCTCCCCACCGGGGCTCCCCCATTTCTCGGCCAGTAGGGTGATGAGAGGACCCATGAGGATGGCTCCAATAGGGTGGCTCCCGAAGTCCTTGAGAGCTTTCAGAAAAAAGTAGTCGGGATTACACCGGCGTCCTTAAAGCATGCAGTGTAGGGCAAAAAAGTCAGGCTGGGTAATCTTCCCCTGACTTTCCTTCCGCCTATGGATGGTCCTTACCAGCAGTTTGTGACAGATGCGGAGAGTAGGGCTGAGTGCCGACCCTTTCATCAGGGCCGGTAAAATTTGTGACCCGGTGAGATCCTCCCATATCTCACCGGTTGTGAGGGCAGCTGACCGCTCATAAATGGCCCCCTGATATTCCGGCGTCAGGGTGTCCTCGGGCCGTATGAAGCCTATGGCGATGTTGAACTCGTCTAATATCGTCGTCCGATAGGTCCCGTTCATATAGTACGAGACCATCTTCATCGAAGGGACACCCGGGAACATCGTGGGCATCTCAATCATCGTAATGGAGGCGAGGAACTCCATTACGACCTATGTGTAGATGCGGGTCGGGGAGACTGGAGGAGGAAGTCCCACCCGATATTCTGAATGTAGCCCCGCACGTCGTCCTCCCAACCGAACTCGGCTAGGATATCAAACTCTATCCTCAGCATGGGGTGCAAGGAGTAACCCCTGATGTGCTCCAGCCTGGCCTGATGTTGCGGTGTAAGCTGAGTAGGGTCTGGAGGAACCAGGGCTGCAGGTGTGCTCGGGTCAGGGCCTCGACCTCTCTTTCGGGATCTAGATGATTCACCACGTTGCATTTTGACAAAGACACTCAAGAATGTAGGAGAATGTGTATGAGGATGTAGGAATGGAGTGCTTAAAACCGACCCCAAGGCCCCCTTTATATAGAAATTTTGATTTTGGTCGGGACTGCCGTCTGGGATTTTGGGACGGCGGTCTCGATTTTTCAAAGCTCGGGACCGCCATCTAGAATTGCGAGACAGCGGTCTCGCCACTGGAAAATGGCGAGACGGCCTTCTCGCCAAGCGAGAAGGCAGTCTCGCTTTTGACAAATGGCGAGACGGCGATCTCGCCATACGGGAAGGCCGTCTCGCTTTCCATGAAAGGCGAGATGTCGGTCTCGCCTTTGATGAAAGGTGAGACGACGGTCTCACTTTTTCAAATGATTTTTTTTTTTGGAAAAAATATAGGACCTTGTTCAAAAACATTTATGCATGGAATATTTTCATGTTTGTTGTCCTATAATGCTATTTCATTAATTTTTCAGAAGGATTAATAGTGTGTCTTCGGAAGACGGGGTTCGAGTGTTTAAGCTGATGTTTAAACAAACGTTTTTTGTTGAGGGTTCGCGTCTTAGCCCATTTCTATCGCTTTTTATGGCTGATTGATTTCTCCAGACTGCCCTTTGGGTTTTCAGACTAGGATATTGTGTTTTAGTCCTATCTTTTGTCTAATTTCCTTTTTTCTTGTTTTGGGAATCCTAACAAACCTTATTTTGTATCTCTAACTTCTGTCTAGGCTACCCTTTATTGTTGTTCGAGTTTCCTAGCAGGTTGACTCTAATTTCTGCGTAGCCCCCTTAGTGGGTTTCCTACCGGGTATTTTGCCCTTTCTTTTTTGGCCTTCAGCTTCTATGGCCTTTTTTTTTATTTCTTTTTACACAATATTGGTGAAACACGGTTTTATGATGAGGTAAAACCTTATTTTGTGTTTCTAATCAATCAGCTTGATTATTATTGCAATGACGCATTTTGATTATTTGGACGCACTTTTCTTCTTCTTCTTCTTCTTCTTTTTACGCTTGCTTAAACATGGTTATTATGAGGTTTAGACATGGATAGCAAGAAAAGAAGCGAATGGTAAGAAATGTATTCTTTATTAATTAATAAGGGAATATGTGCCCAAAAGATGTCCGGGGGTCAGACTAGCCCCAGGGGATAATCTCTAACGATCACTGGGTTTACATCCCTTAAGAAAGGAAAAAGAACTCCTAATGACTAGAGTAGCTCTCGTCGCTTATATTCCTCCGCTTTGAAAAATCTTCTTTAGAGTTCGGAGGGGAGACTTCCATGTTCTCTTTTCAGCTCGGCCCTTTGTAGGGTCATATCTTAGGCCATACTTTAAAGGATTATCTTTGAATTCTGGGAGCTCCCTCATTCCTTGGGAGTCTGCCCCCAGTCCTTGGCCAGGATGGTAACCATGCTTCATCATCATGCGGGCTACCTTTGTTAGAAAAGGAGGCTGAGATCAAGAGGGGGGTGAATTGATCTTTGAAAGATTTTCGCAAATTACAGATTATCTATTTCAAAGATTAAGAGTTTTGACCAATTCTTGAATCAAACAAAACAAACAATCAAAGTAAAAACAGTGGCAGAATTAAAGAGAGAAAGGTTTAGAAAGATACAACCAAGATTTATACTGGTTCACCCAATCCCAGGGCTACGTCCAGTTTCCAGTCAAATTCCAGCTGAGTTCTACTAGATTGAATGTTTTACAGATTACAATTCCAATCACACACTAAATTTACCACAAGAACCAAAATTTCAATCCTTGCACCTAAACCTTCCCCAAGAACCAATTTCCAGTTCTTGAACAACCCTGCAACCAAATTCCAGCCACAGAAACCAGTGTCCACACTTCCAGGCACCCACAATACATTAAATAAAAGTAAAGAAACAAAAAGAATAAACTAGAACACTCAAACCCGGATTGTGCAGCTCTGCAGAATGAGTTTCTTCACAAAAAGAATGCAAAATTTGCCTCAAGAAAGAGCTACGAAAAATTTCACAAAACTTTCGCGATTCTTTCTTGAAAGTATCACTTATGATTGCTTGATTGATTGCTCAAAGGTGTGTTTTAAAAACCTCAAGCAATCCTGTTTATATAGAGGATTTTTCAAACTGCTGGTTTAATTAATCTATTAAAACAATCTTTTAATCTGTTAAAAGTGTTGAATTAATCTGTTAAAATTTCTTTTAATCTGTTAAAATGTTCTTGATCATTTTTCAAATTTGTTTTAACCGATACGACACCGTTTATATCAATTAAAACACTTTGTAAAAAATCCTTTAAAATATTTTAATCGATTAGTTCGCCTTTTAATCGATTAAAATACTGCAAAATGTTTTCATAAAACTTTCTAAGTGATTTTAACTGATAACAATCTATTTTAATCGATTAAAAACACTTTGGAAAAAATATCTTAGTTATTTTAATCTATTATTTCGTATTTTAATCGATTAGAATTCTGCCAAAAAGTTTCCTAAAACTTTCTAAGTTATTTTAACTGATAATAGACTTGTTTTAATCGATTAAAACACTCTGGAAAAAATCTCTTAGTTGTTTTAATCGATTAATTCGCATTTGTATTGATTAACATACTGACAGAACATCTTTCAAAATACTTCAAGTTATTTTAATCGATTATTTCGAGTTTGTATCGATTAAAATTCTGCCAGAACACTTTTCAAAACATCTTAAGTCATTTTAATCGATTATTTTGATTCTACATAAGTTAAAATACTGGCAAAAGGTTTTCAAAAACTCTTTTAATGAAAACAATCGATTATTTCGAAGACATATCAATTAAAACAGTTCCAGTGTATGTTTTAAAAAGTTTTAATTGATTATTTTGAAAACCTATCAGTTAAAAACTTGTTACGAAAGTGTTAAGAACATTTTAACTGATAAAGCTCATATAATATCAGTTAAAATAGTTTACTTAAAAGCCATTTAACAAATTACTTTGTTATTAACAGTTTAATCACGTTTTAGAGGCATTTGCAAAATCTTTTAAATGAAGAAACCTCATGCAGTAGAGAGATAGGAATGATTATACCTAAGTATAGATGTAGACCCACTAACCACTCTACCCTTTTAACCAAGAACCTTTGACTTCAACGGAATAGCCTTTTGACTTCATTTTGACTTCATCAAATCAACAAGATCTTCGTTTAATCAAATGATTCAATTAAGATCTTCATCACTTTCAACCTTCATATTACTGGGAAGTCTTTCTACATTGGCAATTTTAAGCGCTTGAAAAGATGTTTCAAGGGCCTCTTCAGCCGCATCCACATAAGGTTGGGTAGACAGTTCGCTGATCAGGATATCTTCTTCTGCTTGGACCGTGACCAGTTTGTCATCCACTATGAACTTGACTTTCTGGTGAAGCGTTGAAGGTATTGCCTTAGCGTCATGAATCCAAGGTCTGCCGAGGAGACAACTATATGCTGGAATAATGTCCATCACGTGGAAATCGATATTGAAGATAGTGGGTCTGACTTGGATTGGCATATTGATTTCCCCCACTACTTCTCGTTTAGATCCATCGAAAGCTCGAACGATAGTGCTACTTGGGAGCATGCGGGTTCCTTGAATAGTCAACTTGTCAAGTGTGCATTTGGGCATCACGTTCAAGGATGATCCGATATCCACAAGAAATTTAACTATGAGATACACCTTGCATTTGATGGAAATATGCAAGGTGTTGAACATTCAAGGACTTGATGTTGCAAATAATGATCATGAAGAATGTTGATTTTGATGATGATCCAAGAGCTTAAAGACTTAGAGTATTGAAGATTGAATATTGATGATTTCTGTATTGTAATAACTCTGTTTTAGTTTGATTGAGTCTGTAATTATAGATTCTAAGATAGCCGGTACATAGTCTGTAACTTAGAAGCTTCAAAATGCTCAAAATTATCATGCAGGCTCGGCTTTAATCGATTATATAGGTAAATAATCGATTAAAACAGTGAGAAAACCACTTTCTATACAAAGTCACTGTTTTAATCGATTAAACAGCAAAATAATCGATTATTTCGTACAGTTCCGTACAGATAATCGATTATTTCACCAAATAATCGATTAATCCAGAGAGGTTTGGGTTCTGAAGTATTTGGCTCTGTTTTAATCGATTATCACTCCAAATAATCGATTATTTCAGTCTGTTTTTCATTTTAAATTTCAAATTAACCCTATTTTCGAAAACCCAATTACCAAGAACCCTAGTTTCGAAATCCCCAATTCCTAAACCCTAATTTCCCTACTTAAACTCTCCTTTGGCACTCAGAAAAAGAAGAACAACTCTTTCCATACAAAAGTTAAGTGCTTGTGAGTGCCGGAGAACTGTTTGTTGCAAGGAAAGGGGCTTTCGAACCTGGTGTGGGCTAGAAGCGATAAGAATCACTAAGTGGAGTTCTTAGTGGATTGTGTGTTGTGCCGATCTCTGGGGAAAGTCGTTCTTCATCTCTTGGGGCTTTCTGAACCTGGTGTGGGCTAGAAGCGATAAGAATCACTAAGTGGAGTTCTTAGTGGATTGTGTGCTGTGCCGTCTCCAGGGAAAGCTGTTCATCATCTCTTGTGGATTTCAAGAGAGGTGTTATCTTTAACTTTATCTTTTCCATTGTAATCTGTTTGTAACAATTTGTTTTTAGTGACAGCGTTAATCCTCTTTTGAGTGATTAGCAACTGGACGTAGGGTCTTTTGATCCGAACCAGTATAAACCTACTATGTAATATTCTCTTCACTTCTCTATTTACATTTACGCAGTTTTTAATCGGTAAAATTTGGGGAAAAATTTGAAAACCTAATTTTTATTAAGAAACCAATTCACCCCCCCTCTTGGTTTTTGTCCGACCACGCGAACATTCCGCTGCGCGATTCTAACAAGTGGTATCAGAGCTTGCTTTGATAGTCATTCAAATTTTCGAAAATGGCCGGATAAAATCAAACTTTTGCCGAAGGTGCGTCTATCAACAGACCCCCACTTTTTGCGGGTCAAAATTATCCTTTTTGGAAAGTACGTATGCAAATATTTTTAGAGTCTGTTGATAGAGGCGTTTGGGACGCAATTTTAAACGGTCCATTTGTTCCTAAAATTACAGAGAACGGTGTTGACGTTCTTAAACCTTTTGATAGATGGACTGCCGAAGAAAGTCGAAAAGCACAATTTGATGTTAGGGCTAGAAACATTATTTCATCTGCTCTAACCCTTGATGAGTTTTATAGAATTTCAGTTTGTAAAAGTGCACAGGAAATGTGGGAAATGCTTAGAGTGACCCACGAAGGAACTGACGACGTCAAAAGAGCGCGTAAAAACTCCCTAATCCAAGAATACGAGATGTTCCGGATGCAACCCGGCGAAACGATTTTCGACGTTCAAAAGCGTTTCACTCATATTGTGAATCATCTCACCGGATTAGGTAAAGTATTTGACGTTGATGAATTAAATGTTAAAATTTTGAAATCTCTGGATAGGAAATGGCAACCAAAGGTGACGGCCATCTCGGAGTCACAAAATCTTGCCACTATGTCTATGGCGGCGTTATTTGGAAAGCTTAGGGAGCATGAGCTTGACCTTGGAAGACTAAATGAGGAAGAGGGTCAATATCAAAAGAAAAACCTAGCTTTCAAGACCGAGATTTCAAAAAGCAAAAATAAGAAAGAAGAAGAAGAAGACTCCGAAATTGATGAAGAAGAAATGAGTCTTTTTATAAAGAAGTTCACCAAGATGATGAAAGCAAAAGGAAGACATCCTTTCAAAGGTAAGGGAAAGGTAAAAGAAAATTCTTCCGTTAATATAAAATGCTTTGGTTGTGGTGAAACAGAGGCATATAAAGACCGAATGCCCAAACAAGAAAAATGATGAACACAAGGACAAAAAGCAATTCAAGAAGAAAGCATATATTGCTTGGGATGACAGTGATTCAAATTCAGAATCAAGCGACTCGGAAATAGAAGCAAACAATTGCTTAATGGCAAATGACAAAATTTCTTCGGATTTTGAGGTTAGTGATTCCGATTCATCCTCTAGTGAAGAAAATGACCATGATGAATTGCAAAATGCTTATAATGAGTTATTTACTGCATTTATGGATATGAAAAACGAATTTAAAGTTGTAAAGAAAAATCTAAGAAAATCCGAAAAGGAAAATGAGTCCTTAAAATTGAAAATTGCATGTTTAGAAGAAAAGGAGGTAGCTAATACGAAAATTGTATGCTTAGATGAGAATAAGGACTTAGCTTGTGCAAATTGTAAAGAGCATGAATATGACATAGATATTCTTAACCATTTGCTTGACAAAGCCGAAAAAGAAATTGATGATCTTAGGAAGCATGAAATGGTAATTGCTCAAAATAATGTAAATCAAAGAGTTCCTTTGAAAAAGAGTAAACCTAAAAAGAAAAGAATATGGGTAGAAAAAGGAACTAGAGCATGTCATGTTAATAATGTATCTTGTTCTAAAGCTACTCCAAATGCATGCTTCTATTGTATGAAACAAGGTCACACTTCAAATAAGTGTAAAATTAAACATTTTGGTGTTCCTAAAGGTAAATATATTTGGGTTCCAATTGTTAAATAAATCTATTTGTATCTTGTATTTATTCAAAGAAAATGGATCATTTAGTATGTTTTTAAACAGAATGATTAGGTAAAAACATTTTATCTTTTCTATTGCATGAAGGTTCTTCACTTAAAATTTTTGCGAAAAGCCTCTAAAATTGTTTTAAACAACTAAAAACAAAGTATTTTTACAAAAGCTTTCTTAAAACATGTTTTTAACTGATGCAGTTTTGAAAGAACCAAATAAAATCACTTAGAATGATCAAAGAAGTGTTTTTACAGCATTTTAATCGATACAACTTGTTTTTAATCGATTAAAACCATTTAGAACTCATTATGATCGATCAGATTTTTATTATGAGCGGTCAGAATCCTTTAAATTGATTAAAAACACGTTTCAATCGATTAAAATTACTTAAAGGGTCAGGATGATCGATCAGAATCAAATTATGACCGATTAAAAGCAAATGTGATCGATCAGATTTTAATTATGAGCGGTCAGAAATTTTTCAATCGATTAAAACACGTTTCAATCGATTAAAATCACTTAAAGGGTCAGGATGATCGATCAGAATGCAATTATGACCGATCAGAATCAGTTATGATCGATCAGAATTTAGTTATGACCGATCAGAACTCTTTTAATCGATTAAATCTCGTTTCAATCGATTAAAACAACTTAAAAAAATTTTCTACACTGCGTTTTAATCGATTAAAAGACGTTTTAACAGATTAAAACTGCACTTTTAACAGATTAAAAGAATCTTTTAACAAATTAATTAAACCAGCAGATTAATTAAAAGAAGTTTTTGCAGTATTTAAATAGATTGTTATGTCTCTAACCCCAAGGACCCAAAAGTTGTGGGGACCTAAGTTTATATGTTCTTGTTTTGTAGGAAACTTCCAAATCAAAGAAGTCTATGTGGTATCTTGATAGTGGATGCTCAAAACATATGACTGGAGATAAAACGAAATTTGTAAGTTTCAAAGCCAAAGAACAAGGATATGTGACTTATGGGGATAACAACAAAGGGAAGATTCTCGGAATTGGAAACATAGGTGGTGCAAACACATTGGAGATTAAGGATGTGCTTCTTGTTGATGGATTAAAGCATAACCTTCTTAGCATAAGCCAATTGTGTGACAAAGGATTCAAGGTAACTTTTGAAAGCAAATTTTGCACCATACATTTAGTAAATTCCGAAAAAGTAGAATTAAAAGGCATAAGGCATAACAACATATATTTGATTGATTTGGATTGGTTACATGAGTCTAGTATAACATGTTTAGTTGCTAAGGAAGAGAACCCTTGGTTATGGCATAAAAGAGCGGCTCATATAAATATGCATCACTTGAATAAATTGATATCAAAAGACTTAGTTATTGGATTGCCTAAGTTAAAATTTGAAAAAGATAGATTGTGTGATGCATGCCAAAAAGGTAAACAAGTAAAAACATCATTTAAATCAAAGAATGTGATTTCCACTTCAAAACCCCTAGAATTATTACACTTAGATTTATTTGGACCTTCTAGGATAAAAAGCTTTGGTGGAAATTATTATGGACTTGTAATTGTTGATGATTACTCTAGATACACTTGGACATTTTTCTTAACTACGAAAAGTGAAGCTTTTAAGGTCTTTAGAAAATTTGCAAAACAAATACAAAATGAAAAGGACCTAAGAATTAAAGTTTTAAGAAGTGACCATGGTGGTGAGTTTCAAAATGAAAAGTTTGAGAATTATTGCGAGGAAAATGGTATATTACATAACTTTTCTGCTCCTAGGACTCCCCAACAAAATGGTGTAGTTGAGAGGAAAAATAGGTCATTAGAGGAACTTGCAAGAACTATGTTAAATGAATCTAATGTTCCTAAATATTTTTGGGCTGATGCGGTTAGCACTGCATGCTATGTTTTAAATAGAATGCTCATTAGGTCAATTATAAAATCAACTCCATATGAATTGTTTAATGGTAGAAAACCTAATGTTGCTCATTTAAAGATTTTTGGATGTAAATGTTTTGTACTAAATAATGGAAAGGACAATCTAGGAAAATTTGATTAAAAAGCCGATGAGGGCATTTTTCTAGGTTATTCTTTAACTAGCAAGGCATATAGAGTGTTTAATAGGAGAACCTTGAATATAGAAGAATCTATACATGTTACCTTTGATGAGATTGTAGACCTTGGGGGAAATCCTCTTGAGTCAAATAAAAGACTTGCAGGTGATGATGAATATATAAGAGAGGCCCTTGATGAATTATACTTGGAAGATAATGTGCCTTCTCAAACTCCTCAATTAGCAAAAGAATGGCAATCACCTAGAGGACTCTCAATGGACAATATCATAGGTGACATCTCAAAAGGGGTAAGAACTAGAAATATGAATAATTTCTGTATGTCTCATTGCTTTTGTGTCACAGATTGAACCTAAAAACATTGAGGAAGCACTTAAAGATGATCAATGGTGCATAGCCATGCAAGAAGAACTTAACCAATTTGAAAGGAATCAAGTCTGGGAACTAATCCCAAGAGAAGAGTCACATCAAGTTATTGGAACTAAATGGGTATTCAGAAATAAGCTTGATGAAGATGGTAATATAACAAAATAAATCCGAGACTTGTTGCAAAAGGCTATTGTCGGGAGGAAGGTATAGATTATGATGAAACTTATGCTCCTGTGGCCAGGTTAGAAGCTATACGCCTACTTCTTGCTTATGCATCTATGATGAAATTTAAATTATATCAAATGGATGTTAAGAGTGCATTTTTAAATGGTTTTATCAAAGAAGAAGTGTATGTAGAGCAACCCCCTGGATTTGAAGATTTTAATAATCCTAATCATATTTTCAAATTGAAGAAAGCATTATATGGATTAAAACAAGCTCCTAGATCTTGGTATGAAAGGCTAAGTAGTTTTCTAACTGCAAATGATTTTTCAAGAGGAAGAATTGATTCTACACTGTTTATTAAGCAAGTTAAAGAACATATCTTATTGGTCCAGGTATATGTTGATGATATTATTTTTGGATCAACTGATAATTCTTTGTGTGTAGAATTTGCTAAGATTATGCAGGGAGAGTTTGAAATGTCTATGATGGGAGAATTAACATTCTTCCTTGGACTTCAAATCAAGCAACTTAAAGATGGCATTTTCATCTCTCAAACTAAATACTGCAAAGAGATTCTCAAAAAGTTTGGAATGGACACCTCAAAGGAAGCCAACACACCCATGGGAACTTCATGCTATCTAGACAAGGATGAATCAGGTTTGGAAGTTAATCAAACTATGTATAGAGGTATGATAGGATCACTATTATACTTAACTGCAAGTAGACCTAATATTATGCATTACTGTCCGTGTGTGTGCTAGATTTCAGGCTTGT
Source organism: Sphenostylis stenocarpa (assembly GCA_963425845.1). NCBI lineage: Eukaryota > Viridiplantae > Streptophyta > Magnoliopsida > Fabales > Fabaceae > Sphenostylis > Sphenostylis stenocarpa. The sequence continues at coordinate 33,283,194 of OY731408.1, forward strand.
CCTAAAGAATCTCATCTAATTGCAGTAGAAACATATTTTAAAATACTTAAAAGGAACTACTGGATTTGGCTTGTGGTATCCGGTCTGATGCTTGTATTAGTTTATTAGGATATTCGATGCTTGATTATGGTGGATGTAAAATTGATAGGAAAAGCACTAGTGGGACATGTCATTTGTTAGGTTCATCCTTAATATCATGGCATTCTAAGAAACAAGCATGTGTAGCTTTATCTACCACTGAAGCTGAATATATTGCAGCTGGTAGTTGTTGTGCTCAAATTCTATGGATGAAACAACAATTAGAGGATTATAGCATATATTTAAATGACATTCCATTAATGTGTGATAATACGAGTGCAATTAATCTAACTAAGAATCCAGTAATGCACTCTAGGACCAAACATATTGAGATTAGACATCACTTTTTAAGAGATCATATCAGCAAAGGAAACTGTAAGATAGAGTATGTAGACACTAAACGTCAATTAGCAGATATATTTACTAAGCCTCTACCCAAGGATAGATTCTATGATCTTAGAAGAGACTTAGGGATATTAGAAATAGCTTAAATTCTGCTTAATTTGACTGTTTCTGGATGATTGTTATGTTAAAATTCGTGGTGTAGCATGTTCATAGGTTATTATGCATATAAATCTCAAAAACTTGATATAGCCTCTGGAATAATCGATTACTGGAAGTGATAATCGATTATTTTCCCTCAAAACGTCCAAAACAGGGTATTCTCCTCTGGAATAATCGATTATTTCGTGAAATAATCGATTAAATGCCTCAGATAATCGATTATTTGCTAGAAATAATCGATTGAAACTGTCTGATATAGAGATAAAGTGTGTAGATTAGAAAATAGATTTGATACTCACTTTAATGATCATGATAGTGAAGAATTTTAAATTCTGTTATGTATTTTCTTTTGTTATTGTCTTGATGTTGTAATGGATGAATGATTATGAAATAAAATATGATGCTTCTTTCATGCTATGATTAAGGGGGAGCTTTCTCTAACTTATGCATATTTTGAGGGGGAGCTCTTATGATTGATGTTTCAGAGTTCTTTTTGATTATAATCAAAATAGGGGGAGAAAAATTTAAAGCCTATATTCAATTTTAAATTTTATCTGGTATGTTTAATGTGTTTGTTAGTATGACAGATAAAACAGGTTATTACAAGGGCTTTAAAAAGATAATTTTGATCATCATAAAAAAGGGGGAGATTGTTGAACATTCAAGGACTTGATGTTGCAAATAATGATCATGAAGAATGTTGATTTTGATGATGATCCAAGAGCTTAAAGACTTAGAGTATTGAAGATTGAAGATTGATGATTTACGTATTGTAATAACTCTGTTTTAGTTTGATTGAGTCCGTAATTATAGAATCTAAGATAGTCGGTACATAGTCCGTAACTTAGAAGCTTCAAAATGCTCAAAATTATCATGCAGGCTCGGCTTTAATCGATTATATAGGTAAATAATCGATTAAAACGATGAGAAAACCACTTTCTATACAAAGTCAACTGTTTTAATCGATTAAACAGCAAAATAATCGATTATTTCGATACTAGTTCAGTATGAGATAATCGATTATTTCACCAAATAATCGATTAATCCAGAGAGGTTTGGGTTCTGAAGTATTTGGCTCTGTTTTAATCGATTATCACTCCAAATAATCGATTATTTCGATCTGTTTTTCATTTTAAATTTCAAATTAACCCTATTTTCGAAAACCCAATTACCAAGAACCCTAGTTTCGAAATCCCCAATTCCTAAACCCTAATTTCCCTACTTAAACTCTCCTTTGGCACTCAGAAAAAAGAACAACTCTTTCCATACAAAAGTTAAGTGTCGTGAGTGCCGGAGAACTGTTTGTTGCAAGGAAAGGGGGCTTTCGAACCTGGTGTGGGCTAGAAGCGATAAGAATCACTAAGTGGAGTTCTTAGTGGATTGTGTGATGTGCCAGTCTCCGGGGAAAGTCTGTTCTTCATCTCTTGGGGCTTTCTGAACCTGGTGTGGGCTAGAAGCGATAAGAATCACTAAGTGGAGTTCTTAGTGGATTGTGTGCTGTGCCGTCTCCAGGGAAAGCTGTTCATCATCTCTTGTGGATTTCAAGAGAGGTGTTATCTTTAACTTTATCTTTTCCATTGTAATCTGTTTGTAACAATTTGTTTTTAGTGACAGCGTTAATCCTCTTTTGAGTGATTAGCAACTGGACGTAGGGTCTTTTGATCCGAACCAGTATAAACCTACTGTGTAATATTCTCTTCACTTCTCTATTTACATTTACGCAGTTTTTAATCGGTAAAATTTGGGGAAAAATTTGAAAACCTAATTTTTATTAAGAAACCAATTCACCCCCCTCTTGGTTTTTGTCCGACCACGCGAACATTCCGCTGCGTGATTCTAACACAAGGGCTTGTTATGGCTCGACCCCTCTAGAGGGAGTTCTTCATCTGTGAAGGTGAGCTGATTGCTAGCTGTGATGTGACCGACGATCCTCTCAACTTTTTCCTGGGATATTGCATGAGGTACGTGTGCTTCGCTCAAAACTTTCATCAGGGCGTTTCTATGCGGTTCTGAACTCATCATTAGAGATAACAAAGTTATCTTTGCAGGTGTATGATTGAGTTGGTCGATGATGGAATACTCGCTTTGCCTTATGAACTGGAGTAATTCATCAGTCTCCTCCTTGGATTCTTTATTTTCCCTTTCTTCGGTCTGTTTATTTTTTCCCTTTATTCTTGGGGGCGTCTTCTTGTAACTCCTTGGGGGAGTACATCCTTCCGCTTCTGGTCATGCCCCCAATGCCGGCTATGTTGGAGATGTCCTCCTTTATTGGTGAAGATTTCCCATATCTCCACGGTACAACTTTATTTGATTCATAGGGGAAAGGATGAGGCACAAATAATCGCACAGGCGTCCTTGTCCCCTCTTCTTTATTGACTTTGATAACCAATGACCGAGGCTTATTATCCTCTTGTGGTGAATCGATTGTTAGGGAAAGCTTGATTATGAGTGGATTTCTCTCCATCCTTCTGATTAGAAGACGTATCAGATAATCATTCCTTTTTATTATCTTGTTTATTAAAAGTGAAGCAGGGGAAATCAAATATGCAAAATGAATGAAATGCATGTAAGTAGACAATTGTTGAATAAAAGGAATTTTTATTTATTTGTAGAAAATGTACATTCCCCTACTCCATGCTTCGAAGCACTTTTTGACAGAAACGGAAAAGCCGAAAGAAACCCACAGGCGGGTCCTGATTTCTATGTAATTCTATTTCAACTTCCCAGACATGACGAGTGAGTGCTTTGGTCTATTTGTGGACCACCTGGCTTATATCTTCGCTGTACTTTTGAGCCTCTTTGATCTTCGCCTCTTGATGGACGACCAAGGCTTGTAACTCGTCAAGTTTCTCAAGGGCTCGATCTCTTTCTCGTAGCACTTGGCCATACTGAGCTAATCCATCTTTTCCTTACAGCACATCTCAGTAAGGCTTCTGTTAAGTCTCTGGGCGGTCTCCCGTCCTAGACGTATTTCATACCGAGTCCTTGTGAGATCTTGCAGCAATCCCTTGATCGCCTGGGTCTGTTTTGCACATTTGGCCTCAAGGTATACTGACTTGGCGGTCATTTCTTGAAGTTGGTTATCCGAGCTGATTCTGGCGAATTTGGATGCTCGGATAACCTGCTTATTGGAATCAGCACATTGGTCCTTGAGGCGCTCTATCTCATGATCGTTCTTATTGCCTCTATACACCATCTATGGTGAAGATAGATTCTTGCTCTTTTTCCTTAAGGGCTCTTATCTGGGCTCCCATGATTTCTATCCTCTGGGTCAAGGCATTGACTTGGCTTTGGAGCTCTCCAATGGTTAAAGGCACAGTAGGTGGGGCGGATGGTTGTGACATCCCTCTATTTCTCCTCCACTCCTCATAGTCACTGGAGACAGCTACTCGAGCTTTTCCTAATTCTCTATCTCCCATGAAGACTGGTTTCTCCCATGCTCTTCGTACAACAAGTGAATTAGCAACAGTGCATGGGTCTCCAAAGAAACACAGTCCTTCGAGCTCTTCCTGTGAGAATGCGGTTTGGGTCCTCATGAGTTGTCTCATAACCACTTTTGGAGAATAGGCTATGCAACTCCTAAGACATATTAATAGTATGATCGGATAATCCCCACATCTGATGAGGATTAGGTCGGGTCGAAACCAAGGACATACCCAAGATAAACGGTTGATGTCCCATTGTTCCAACTCGACCTTCCACTCCATGGTTAGACGTCGATGGAGAGGGATTTTGGAGAAGCTTTTCAAAGGGTCGGGGAACATCCCCATGTGGCTAGAGGCGTAGAAATGTGTGATACCCCACACAAATAGCAGTGAAGAGCAGCATCTGAGTGTTCTCCCTTGTTTCTGGTGACAAAATTCCACCGAAAGCAAGGTGTCAGCAAGAAGTGCAGGCAAAAGACTCTTCGAGTTCACGTCCCAGGCGAAGAAGGCGTCCATGACGACTTGATCCACTGTGTCAAGGTGGAAGGAAAACAATATTGTCCCAAACACGATTAAAGTCAGGGTTTTGTTAAAAGTAGATCAGTCTGCCCTTTCAGCCAAATAGGACAGTGGTCTTCTAACATTGAGACTTTCCAACCCTGGACATTCCCTTTTGCTATCAGGGTAGTCTGCCGAGATGGCAGTCAGATGATGGCAGCAACTTGGGCTGCAGGAATATATGCCTCATGATGAATATGGACCCCGACTGACTTGGGCCCTTTTAGCATAATCTCATATTCCTCTAAAGTGGGCACCATATCGAATTGCGGGAATTCGAAGCAGTGCAGACTAGAGTTCCAAAAATGAACTAGAATCCTGATGAAAATAAAGTCGACACAGATCTTCAGTAGGTCGAGAATCTGTCCGTAGGGTTTTTCAAAGTTGGAGCGGACCTCTGATGGCATCAACGCACAGAGTCGTTCTAGCTTCTCGGTATGGTATCGAGGAATATCCACTTTCTTCAATTGTCTACTAGCCCCCTCCATTTTCTAGAAACCAAAATGCATGCTATGAATATGATGCTTAATGTAGGCAGACATGCAAATGTTTATTTTTCCTAAACATTATCATGTTTTATTTCTACATGATGCATGATAGTGTTTGGTTTTTTGCGTTTTTTCAAAAGGAAGATAAGCTACTTATATGGATGTTTCATGAATATAATGCTTTATGAACAAGATCCCATTTTTATTTTATTGGGCTTATTTGATTTTATTTGGTTTTAGTTTATTTTATAACCTTTCATCTCTTCTGTCATACTACGTGACTACTTAGCTTACAAAGAACATGAAACCAGGCTAGCTAAAAGGCAGATTTTCTGAGATAAAAATGGTTTATTGCAAAAGAATAATTTAAACGTCCCTTATCTCTTTTGTCAGACTGCTTGGCTACTTAGCTTACAAAGAACCTGAAACCAGGCTAGCTAAAAGGCAGACTGTCCAAGATAAGGGTGTTTATTACAAAAATATTTTGGTGGTTTTTCTACTTTTTATTTGTTGTATGGTTATGCTATGCAATCAAATGCAGCAAACAAATGCACACACAATTCACTCATCTGCGAACAAGTAGGATGATGTTTTTAATTACGAGGTAGGGGTCTCCTGCAGAAGGGTGCATATTCACGGTAGTTCTATTTTCCTCACTAAGGTCAGGCCCCCAAGGTGCCCCCATTATAGGGTCCCACTCTCCAGCCTTCTGACCATGCATGACACTAAGATTGTAGTCAGTCTTTGTGCCAAAAGAGAAAGGTTATCACCTTGAGTGGTGGTTTGCGACCATACCGGTCGGCTCAGGGCCCTCACTACGACAAATCGTACCTGCCACCCACTCCTTATGAATTTCCCACTTGCCCCCGGGTATAGGGGGAACTGTTGTGTGCAAAGGTTTGTGTACAGTTTGTATTTCAAAAAATTGCGTAAGATAAGCAAACAATAGTTATTAAAGTCAAGCAAATAAAACATGTTATAAAACAAGACAGGGTAAAAGCGAAATTTTTAAGTTTATTTATTAAACTGGTCCATCACTATATGGGATCAACTCTCTAGGCTTCCCCAGTGGAGTCTCCATCTATCGTCGCCTTCAAAAGAGGCGGTCGGAGCGGCGCGATGGTTTCTAACTTCGACTTGCTTTTTTTAAAGTGTGGTACAACACCTTTAGGTTGTCCGATAACCGAGCTGGACCTAAAGGCGAGGTTTTTGAAAAAGGTTCTGGAGTCGCCACCAATGTTTTATCCGAAAACATTGGAAAAGGAAGAAAAAGAAGGCGTTGGTTATGAAAAACCAACTTTGGCCATTATAACCAGAGTTGGGTAAGGGAGTTAGTTACGTGTAGGGAAGGAATTAGCTTTCCTACGACGCCCCTTTCGAGTTCCCTATGATGGACCGTTTATTTCATAAATAAAAACTCTAAAATTACGTTTTTACCCTTTATTTATTTGCGGAATTTAAATGTTGACTACATGGCCCTAACAACTAATACACATATAGATGTAAAAGAAAAGCGATAAAAGAAGAGACAAAGTATAGGAACCTTCGAAGCAAGCTTTTGTATTTAATATTCTTGGTAAATGTGCTTTTTGGCAACCTCTGCACTCTACAATGTTGGTCGCTCTTCCTCGTAACACTGTAGAATACTCTCTAAGAATACTAAGAAACTCCGAAAATGCTTCGGAGAGATCCTAGGAGAAGAATTAGAGAAAGTTGTAGAAGGGAAATGTTGAATTATTGGCAAGCATACCAAAATTATCAATCGCAGTATAGTATTTCGATTAAATAAAAGTCGATCCCACGAGGAGTAGTTTCAATGGAAATTCTCAATTATGCTTACTAAGTAGATTAAATAGATTGGGTTTTGCAAATAAGAGTTGAATTGAAATTAAATGACAAAGAACTGTAAATTGTTGAGAAAATATCAATTAAAGGTACTTAGGATTGACTTCCCTCCTTATCCCTCTTTTGTAATGGCTATGCCAATTAAGAATGTCAATTAACCTAACAATGTTGATGTCACCGACTCAAATCATCCATGTTGATTCCTCACACATGAAATTCATAAGAAAACATAATAAATGTTGATTCCTCACACAATTAAGAGATTTTCCAGCATTAGGGTTAGGGTGTTAAGCAATTGATACATTCATTCCATTCCTGGCAATTAACGTAACAAATATTCTTACCGTGATCTAGGGTTCAAGATATATTTTCCAATCATACCTCAAACAATCAAGAATAAATCATTCCAAATCATAAAGGATAAGAATAACAACATCAAAGCATAGATTAATATCTCAAAATATCACCATGATACAAAAGAGTTCAAAGGAAGTGCACCGAATCCTAAGAGAATGAAGTTAGCCACTCATGGTGGCCATTACAATGCTCTAATTGATGAAGAAGTGAAGAATTGATGAAGATTAGACGAAACCCTAATAGTAGTCATGCCTCTTCTTCTCCAAGACTGCTTGCTTTTCTCAAAACACAACTTATCTTTTTATAAGAGAACTTGGGTCGGGCCTCGCATCATTCATTCGCTTAAGCGTTCTTCTTTCTTTCAATTTTACTCCAATTATGCTGACAATTATGCTCCTTACTCTTGTATCAAGGTATTCTCGAATTCATCCTATATTAGGAGAAAAATATATTAGAATTAACATAAGTTAAGTGGTTTCATAACAATTCAAGGCATAATTATATCAACTTTTTACCACTTAACAGGAAAGTTGGAGAATGCTCTGAAAAGGAGGGGGTCGCGCCCTCCTTTTATAGGGATTCGCACCTATCAGGTCGGGACCGGCGTCTCGCTTGACAAGGTTGAGACCACTGTCTTGCCTGACAAGATTGAGACCACCGTCTCGCCAAACGGGACTGCGGTCTCGTCCTTGACAAATGGCGAGAAGGTCGTCTCACCAAACGAGACAACGGTCTCGCCTTTTGTCGATGGCGAGATGGCGGTCTCGCCAAGCGAGACGGCAGTCTCAACCTTCTAGGTGGAATTTCTTTTTTTTTTTCGGTACAAAAAACCTTCCTACTCTAATATGGGGCCTATTAGTCTATCCTAGGGACCTTTTTGGACTTCTCCATCTTCGAATTGGAGGTCTTCTGTTCTTTATTTTGAGGTCAGACAAGATTTGGGGTCTACAGTTGTTGATCGAATTTTTGAGAGTGGCTTAACCATCCATGATGTCTCTCTATAGGTAAACTTGACACGAGTAGTAATTGATAAAATTCATGATGTTGATGCTCTAGTGCATTTTCCTAATGAAGAGATTCAACTAGTGGGGTAGGCAAGCGACACATTCTTGACTTGACCAAGACGTTTGGTGATGTCACTCTCTGCACGGACCAAGGTAATGTATATATTGTGTATTTTCTCTTCTTTTCTATTCTTATAATTATATAAATGTTTAATTAATTGTTATCATTTGTTTATGAGTTTATTCGTCATGGTAAACATAAAAAAACAACATGTTAGTGATGAGGACATCACAAAATTTGATGATGATCTCATATCTATGTTATTAACCATATTACCATAATTGAGGAAGAGACCGCGTCAGATACAGTGGAAGACCATAGTGTTTGAAATTGACAATTTCATTGTTCTATTGTACATTTCCTTGCCCGACGAATTAAAAATTGTTGGGGGAAACTACATATTAAACATTTACATCATACAATTGTGGACAATATAAAATGTTTCTAAGATTATAATAATTATATTTAACTTGTAATTCATTGTGTTAGGTACATTGACAAATTGAGTATGAAACAAGAAAAATCTGAAATATATGAATTTATTGAGCCTCAATCTATCCAAAAATCTGAAAATACAAAGGTTGATATCAAACAATATATACAAACATGGGTGAGTGTCTCACAAAGACATATATACTTGTATTTTTGTCATCATGTTAATTTTATAGCTAATTTTTATGTCATATAATGTAGGTTACGTTGACAGTTAATTGTAATCATGCCCAGGGATTACACTCGTGGTGTGATTTTGTTCATTACACAAAAAATCGAGTCTTAAGAAATGAAAAGTCTATTACATTTTTATCTTTTTTCATTAATTATATTTTTAAAATGTAAATATATATTGAATAATATCTGACTTTATTTCAATTAGAATCATGTTTGGAACTAATATTCTAAGTGAAAGACCCAGGACAAAGAATTTGCATTTCATTATCCTAAGGTTAGAAACTTATTTATATAAATAAACACCATAATTATTGTTTGTATTTAAATTTTGAAAATAAAATTATGTTTTGTTTCTCATTTTAGCGTAATAAGCAAACAAATTGCTTTGAATATGACTAATATATCATGTATTGGATAAGAGTCATAGTTTGTGCGAGTATAATTGATTCTTGAACGAAAGTAATTGCTTTCAATATTTGTTAAGCTAATATACCTTTATGTGTACTGCATGTTATCAAGAGTCAAATTAATGTTTTAGGTATTTTAATATCTATCTCCACTACTATAACATAATATTACATAAATTAAGAAGAATGGACAAGGATTTTCGTTCAACAATTCTAGTACTTAGTTTGTAGGTTATTATTTGTATTATATTGTATTATAATATGTAGTTTAGAATTTAGGTAGTGTAGTTTTTGTACTAGTTTAACTTTTATAGTTTTTATTATATTGTATTATTATATTTTTTAATTATTATATCAAGAAACTTGAATCTCCGAACTGTCTGTCATTAAAATATGTTTGTAGGTTTTGATTGTACACCAAAATAAACTCAATATTAAAAAAAGGCAAAATTTACGTCGGATCAGGCTATAACAGACATAAATTTACGTAGGACCTGGTCTCACCCAACATAATTTACATATGTTGTAACATGGTCTGACATAAGTTTCGTCCCATTTTTTTAATTTTTGAAACTATTTTACGTCTATTTCGTATTTTATCTGATGTAAATGAATACCGGTCCTCAATATAACCAACATAAATTTACATCAATCATAATATCCAACATAAATTTACGTTTTTTATATTAATGTCAGACTTATATCTAACATAAAAATACTAAAATAACATACATAAATGATCTATTTTTTTCTGGTGTACAAGTATAATGTTTATAGTTTTATTCAAGTGAAAGATCTATGATAATATTTTAGACAATTTACAAATATATTTGTTGTATTAAATAAAAAGAAAAGGATAAAATAAAAATTATATATTATGTCATTAGAATACAAAATTTGATGATATTTCTTAAGCATGAAAAACAAACAGATAGGATTTGAATATTGGTTTTGATTGGGCATGGAGTTAGGTTTTCACCAATGGGACTAATTCAACACCCACTCATTAAGGACGAGAAAATGGCACGTCGCAGTCAAGCCATTGCTTGACTTCTTCTGGATCCAGGAGATATCAAATACGTGTACGTCAGTATTAACAACCAAGACTATAACCAAGTTCATGATATTTCTGTAACAATGGGAATCATCGAAAAAGAAGTTCTAAAATGTTTAACTCAAAAAAAATTCTACATCATTAAAGATCTAAAACTTTGAAAACTTCTTAGCTTCTATTACAAGTCAGAATTGTACTCTCGACTCAAAAAATTATTCACAACATATCCATATATCAGTGCGGTTATATATATATACTTTGATAATTGTTTTATGTATGTGATTTGGTATTTTATTGTTGTGATTTGATGATATTACATGTTAATAATAGTGATATGTTTAAATAATATTATCGTATAATTATTATAGCCTAATTATTTAGATAATTGTATAATCTGAATGGATATATTCGGATAAAATTTAATTTAATATGATTTAATTATATAATTTGGATTAATATAACTTAAATAAAATTTAATTTAATTTTAATGTATAACTTGAATTATTTGAGATAGTATTGAATTAAATTTTTTATTTATTTAAGAGTTAAGGAGAGTCTTATTTAGATAATGAATAATAAATTTTTAATTTTTATTTAAAAATTAAATAATAAATATGTTTTTTTATATAATTTATATATTAAATCATTAAATAAAAATTAATTTTATTAATATAATCTAAATTAAATTTTTTTTATTTTCAATCAAATTAAATTAAACTTATTAATTTATTGGTCTAACATAAAACATGAGATTAAATTAAGTCATATTTTTTTCACTTGACTTAATGAATCATATATGAATGGAGTCGTCCATTTTCACTATCCAAACAGTGAGGTTGAAGATATTTCTACAACAGTAAAACAATTAAGGAATAAGGAACTTCTAAAATAATTGTTAATTAAAAAAAATGGAACAATGAAGTTGAAAAGTTTTTTGGAACAGTCAAAAAATTAAGGGATAAGGAAGTTCTAAAATGATTTTCAATTATAAAAAAAATCTACACCATATGCTTCACATGGATAATAATTTATCAAAAGCTGTATCTAAAACTTTGAACTTCTTCACTTCTTTTACAAGTCAAAATTGTACTCTTGACTCAAAATTATTCGCAAAACAAAACAAAGTTTGTTAACTCTAAACATCCAAGATATTTTCTTTCATAGCATGAAATCAAAATATCTCTTTTATAATTGGTAAATTAATAAATGTCTAGAGACCATTAAGTAGATAAAAAATTAAAAATTAAAAATTAAATTAAAGATTATATATTTTTTCAAATTTTGTTGATATTTATATTTTTAAATTAATAAATTCAATCTTCTAACTTATAAAAATATATGATTTTTCATTTTTTATATCTAAATTTAATATTTAATAATATTTTTTACTATTAAAATTTTCATAGAATGATTAAATTTACTTATTTCATTTGATTTATTTGCTATGCTTAGATTTGATATTTGGTAATTTTTTTATAAAATTGATAAAATGAATAAATTTATGCTTTAATATTTGAAAATTAATTAATCAACTTTTTAAATACATGACTCAAAACTAAATTTCACAAAAATAAAGGGATGAAAATAAAATAAAAAACTATAAATAAGTCCCTTTTTTTCTCGTTTCTATCATGGGAAATACTATTTCATTTCCTCCCTAACCTAATGGAGAGGTCTCATTGATAGCATCCTGTGTTAGACACAGAATAAAAATTTGTGGTGATAACAATAATTGATACTATCTTATAAAAAATATCTAAATATATACTGTTTAATTTAGAATATTCGGTAATAAGAATACTTATATGAATTATTATTATTATTATCTTAATAAAAAATATAAATTTACTATATTATACTATATTATTTTTAAGTTGTTTTAACAATTAAAAAAAAATAACTTTAAAAAATATATTCTCTCACCGTTTACTTTGTAAGTTATTCGATAAAATAATTAAAAAAATAAACAACTTATTATATTATGATTTTTTTAATGAAAACAACATTTAAATAATTAATATTCTACCTAAAAATAAAAAAAAAAATTTTATTCTTGAAAGAAGTCTTAAAAGATAATAAAGGAGAAGACTTGGAAGAACAACTTTTATATTAATAATTTTCCTAAAAATGTCTCATGTAAAATTTTGATATATAAATATAATAATCTCCATTGTAATAAAATGATCGATTTATATTATTTCGAGAATCTTAAAATCTCTTTAGATATAATATAGAAATAATTTTTTATTAAATTAAAAAAATAATTTCATAAAAGTTATAACTCTAAATATCAATTAACAAATGGCGTTAATTTCATATCAAATATATTATATAATTTAAAATATAATACTTTTTTAATAATTAAATATTATTGTTAGGATTTGTCTAAAAGTTTACATTGTTTTATTTCAAATATAATAAATTATTAAACTAAATTTTAGGTTCACATATAAATTACAAATAATTATATTAATTTAAAAATAAGATAAAACTAATATTATAGAATTAATATAATTATTTATATTATTAAAAAATATAAGAGAAAATGAGTGAAATATTATATCAACTTAAGAAATTGAGATATATCTTAAATATCACTATTAGTTATTTATATGAATTTTGTGATGATTTAAAAATTTATGTTTTTTTATTATTTATACCATATCATTTGAAAATTATTTAATTATTTATTTATTTTTAAATATTAACCTATGATGAAAAGACTCCATCAAGTTGAGAAGGTCAAGGTTTTTTACCTTGTGATTGGGATGTAGCGAGGATTTGAGTGATTGAATTTAAAGTGATCTAGAGTTAACTGTAGGATTGTTTGGATTGAAGAAAAAAAACAGAATAGATTTAAATGAATTTATTATAATTGATGTGATTGATGTGATTAAATATAAAAAAATTAAATAATAATTTTTAGTGTATTGATTAAAATATCTTTATTATTGAAATGGATAAATTAAGTATAAATGATAATTATAATATAATTAATTTTATAAATATAAATTTAATAAAAATAAAAATAAATTATTATTATAATTAGTTATCTAATTTCTATAAATTAACACTATAAAATAATTTTTGTAATTATTTAATAGTGCAAACTTAAAATTAACAAATCCTATAAAATACACATAAATATAAATTCTATTATATAGTTTAAAAAAACTAAGATTAATATAATAATGATAAAACCATTGATTTAGCACGTATTCAATATATAAAATATCAACTACATACATCAACATACTAGGAGAACATAATAAGAGATAATACAAACATACATTGTCTAATTAATTATAGAACACACATCAACACTTATAAAAACAAACATAATTGATTACATGTTTTATCATTGATTATCAAACATCTTGTAATCGATTATCAATGGATGCATACTCGATTATTAACGGTTAATATTTTTTTTCTTCAATTGTATTGGTTATGGATTGAAGTAAATTCCTTAGAAATTATAGTAAAGATGCACGTAATGAGACAAAATTTTACTTAAAGGGTAACAAAATTTTTACCATATTTTCTTACTTTTCTCTTTATATACAAAGGTATTTCTAATACAATGATCCTACTAATCCATCCTTTTAAATCAACACAAATAGTAACAAACACATTCCTACTTCCTAATTTCAACTCCCTCGTTTCTTTCTAAAGAGAAAATCCTTCTATCCAAACAAAGGCGTAAGGTTTAAGGAATATTCACATTGATAAAGCCAAATTGATAATGGAACTCAAAAGGTATATTACTACTCTCTATATATTTACATATTTATGTGAATCATCTATCTTATCTTTTTAATTATTGGTTCAAGAAACTGATTGAACTCTTCGATCAAAATATATAACAAGATCAGTCACTATCTAAATATAATTTAAGATATTTGTTTTCAAAAGCATAGAATAATATGAAAATATTATATTTTTTTATAGTTGGTAATTTAATAATACTTAGAAAGAGTTAAGTAAATAAATAAAAAACATATTAATAAAACTTTTTCAATTTTAGTTCTCTTCTATTGTTATCTTATGAAATAAATCTATTTTTGTTACCATTATTTACCATCACTTAAATAATCCAGATGATAAGTTATGGAAGAAAATGCATCAAGATATTTAAATAACACAAGTGCTGGTATTATAAATAGAATGAACTAATATGAGGTTTTATACAACACAAACCTACCAAATTATATATGGAATCCCACAGCGAAGAGCATACTGCAAAATTGCTTCGTGCTCAAACCCACACTGGGAATCATATATTAAAATTTATAAACAGCATGTCCGTTAAGTGTGCAATTGACTTGAACATACCAGATATCATACACAACTATGGCAAACCTATGCCACTCTCAAAACTCACTGCTTCCCTGAAAATCCACCCTTCCAAGACTTGTTTTATTTACCGCTTGATGAGAATTTTGACTCATTCTGCTTTTTTCTATGAGCACGATGTCACCGAAAATGAGCTCGAAGTGAGGTATGTTCTAACTGATGCATCTAAACTACTCCTAAAGGACCCTCCCTTTAGTTTGAAATATTTTCCGCAACTCGTACATGATCCAGTAATTGTCAATTCATGGATTCAACTCTCTACATGGTTCACAAATGATGACCCTACACCATTTCATACTGCAAATGGTATGGGATTTTGGGATTTTGCTGCGCGTGAGCCTAAATTGAATCACCTCTTCAATGAGGCCATGGCTACTGACAGTCTATTGGTTTCCAGTATGGTGGTTGAGAAGTGTAAGAGTGTGTTTGAGGGATTAGAATCATTGGTTGATGTGGGAGGAGGAACAGGGACTATGACTAAGGTCATTGCTGAGTCATTCCCACAACTAAAGTGCATTGTATTTGATCTGCCACATGTTGTTGGTGACTTGCAAGGAACTGAGAACTTAAAATATGTTGGAGGGGATATGTTTGAAGCAATTCCTCCTGCTGATTCCATTATGTTGAAGGTATCAATTATATTATCGTAAAATAGTCTTTATTGTTACATAATGGATATTCGTCATGCATGTAACTTTTACGTCAGCAACCCCTTTAATTGTTGCAGTTGTGATCGTAAAGATAATTTTAAAATGTTCATTTTGTTATGATGATTCTTATCATTGTTACTTTGACAATAAGCAGTGGGTATTGCATGACTGGAACGACGAAGAATGTTTGAAAATACTGAGTAATTGCAAGGAGGCAATAAGTAGCAAGGGCAAGGTTATCATCATTGACATGGTGATGGGGAATAAGAAGGAAGACCGTGAATTAACTGAGACGGAGATTTTCTTTGATATGCAGATGATGGTAATCTTCAATGGAAAAGAAAGAAATGAGAAAGAGTGGGCCAACCTAGTTTTCTCTGCTGGTTTCAGTAACTACATGATCACTCCTACTCAAGGTTTACTTGCTATCATTGAAGTTTATCCATAGCTTTACCACAAGACGAGTGCAAGAGAAAAACCAAGCTATATATAAATTTCCATGTATGTTTTTTATGTTTTCATTTAATTTTCTGTTCCTGTTTATCTTTTATTAATCGAATATAATGTGGAGAAAATAAAATTGATAATTTCATCAAGTTATCACATGATTTGCACCATAATCTTGCAATAGATATGAACCAAATTTAGCGACGAAGTTAAATCCAAATACATTTTTGGTGCAATGTGTCATTTTTGTGAGGTATCTACATGCCAACAAGGATATCTGGAGATGATGAAAGTTGGTGTTTCTCAGTTTTTGGGACCATTCACTACCAAATTTTTTGCATAATTTGGCATCAAGGAAACAACGATTTTTCAACATAGATGGTAACCACTAAGTAATGACTTCTCTGAAGTATCTATCAGTTCAAGACAAATAGAGAGAGAAAACCAGAAGTAAATTCTGGTTCAACCAATAAATCTCAGTCTAAAAGAAACGTAACAAAATGACATTTCTGTAACAGTGGAACAATTGAAAAGGAAGTTCTAAAATGATTTTTAATTCAAAAAATTCTACATCATTAAAAATCTTCTAACTATTGTTTAATATTAATATTTTTAAATTAATAAATTTAATCTTCTAACTTTAAAAATATATGATTTTTTCTAATTTAAATATAAATATAATATTTAATATTTTTTTCTCTCTTACAAAATTTATAGAATGATTAAATTTACAAAATATTTAATTTTATTATTTATTATGTTTATATTTAATATTTAGTAACATTTTTGTTATAAAATTGATAAAATAATTAAATTTATACTGTTTAAAATTTGAAAATTAATTAATCAACTTTTGAAATACATGACCCAAAACTAAATAAGTTTTATCTAGTTTCTATCATACGAAATAAATCTATTTCATTTCCCCTTTAACCAATGGAGAGGTCTCATTGATTACATCTTGAGTTAGAATTAAAATTTGTGATAATAACAATAAATTGTACTATCAAGTAAAAAAACTTAAATATGTATTATTTAAGTTAGGCTATTTTAAACATAAGTAATTCATATGAATTATTTTTTATAATGAAAAACATAAAACATAGATTTATTATAACAAGTAATATTTAGATTTACTCCAATAATTTTTTTTAAGAAACGTTAAAATTTTCATTATTTCTAATTATTTGCTTCATTTTATTCATGTTCGTAAATTATTTAGTGAAAAAATATTAAATAACTTATCATATATTATTCCACTTATAAAAAGTTGGTTCAATAAAGAATTTTCCTTATATATGCTCTTAACATTTTCTCATCTTATGCAAAAATCTGCGTGACATAACTACAGTTGAAAACATTTCAATAAAATGTAGTTGATTTTCGGTATCAATAAAAATGGTTATTGTCAAGGAACTAGAATAAAGATAGCCTACATATCTATTATATGAGGTGTAATTTAATCAACACAATATATAAAGTCGCATATAATAAATCGATATTAATAGACAAATTATAATTATATCCTCTAAAGTTTATGAATATTATATATATATATATATATATATATATATATATATATATATATATATATTAGTTTTTCATTGAAAACTTCCTAATTATTATAAACACCTCTTTCTTACGTAAAATATAATTAAATATGTTATTTTTCTTATCAACATGATCTTTCAGCATTTCTTGGTTTTAATAATATTCTTATATCTTTCATTGAATATGTTTGATTCCTAAGAGAAAAGATGAAGAAAAATGTTAATTTTCATTAAGTTATTACAACTATCATATAAAGTAAAAATATTTGAGATTTGATCATGTTTTAAGTTGGTCTTCGTCTCATTCTTTAAACAAAAATATAACATAATTATTTAGTTTAGTTTAGTTAAATTATTTAATTAGACATAAATAATAAAATAAAATAATTTTATAAAAGATAAAATAAAATAAATTGTTAAATAAAGATAAAGATAGAAAGATAAAATTAAAAAGACAAATTAAAAATATAAAACTTAGAAGCAAGTTAACTTTATCTTTGTGTGCCAAAATTAATCTACTCATTATTATATATAAATTCTAACTCTTTAGATAAATCTTAGAAGAGACTGCACATGAAGTATTGGAGAATTTCTCTCAAGTAAGAAAAAAGTTAGAGAATTTTGATGTTTGGTTACTAATAATGATTAGGAGTAGATATGTGATATTTATTGTCGTTTATAAAATTAAATATTACAGTATTTTTTAAAATATTTTTTTGTTATATAGTATAAATTTGAGTATAAGCTTAATATTAAGTTTTTAATCTTATTTTTAAACAAGTTAAATTGCAATTTTAGGAATTTGGAAATGTAAAATTCAAGTTGAAAAATGTATCTGAAATAAAAAAAATGGAAAATTTTTATTTAAGTTTTAACAATTAATCAATTCAATTAATCAAATAATCTAATTATAAAAATTAAATTTAAGTATCATTCCATTTAATCATTATTCAATCATTAAATCAACATCCAATCAATTTTTAATTTGATTTTAAAAAAATTAAAAATATAATTTACAATCATAAAAAGTAATCAGTATTAAAGAAAAAAAGAATTCAGAGTATAAATAATCAATGCAAAATTTAATTTAGTTTTTTTCTTTTATCTTAATTTCCTGAATTCAACATCAAAATTTAGTTCCAAGAGTATCAAACAAAATTTAGAGAAAAGGATAAAAATTAAATTAAGATAAAAGAAAAAATAAATAAAAATACAATTTTTCAAAGTAAAATAATTTATGTATATTTTCCGAACATGTATATAAATATGGGTTCAAATTAAATCATAAAACCAAAAGAAGACTTTTTTTAATATAACATTATATTAATAACATAAATTATTAACATAATGTCCTATACTCAATTATTAATATATTATTATTATTCTTTCAATAAAATGTAGTTAATTTTCTGTATTAATAATTGAAAAAGAATAACTTGTGATTAGTGTCAAATAACAAGAACAAAGATACCAGATACAAAGAACTAGAGTAAGGAATTTCTAGGATTAGAAACAATATATAAAATCTATTCAAAATCCATTAATTGTGCACCACTACCCTTTCTCTAATCTATTCAAACTCTCAAAACTCATTGCTTCACTGAAAATCCACCCTTCCAAGACTAGTTTCATTGACAGCTTGATGAGAATTTTGACTCATTCTGATTTTTTCTATGAGCACGATGTCACCGAAAATGAGCTTGAAGTGAGGTATGTTCTAATTGATGCATCTAAATTACTCCTTAAGGACCATCCCTTTAGTTTGAAATATTTGCCGCAATTCGCACTTCATCCAGTGATTATGAATTCATGGCTTCAATTGTCTACTTGGTTCACAAATGATGACCCAACACCATTTCGTACTGCAAAGGGTAGGGGATATTGGATTTTGCTGCGCGTGAGCCTAAATTCAATCACCTCTTCAATGACGCCATGGCTACTGACAGTCTATTGGTTTCCAGTATGGTGATTGAGAAGTGTAAGAGAGTGTTCGAGGGATTTGAATTACTGGTTGATGTTGGAGGAGGAACAGGGACTATGGTTAAGGTCATTTCTGAGTCATTCCCAGAACTAAAGTAAATTGTATTATGTCTGTCACGTTGGTGACTTGCAAGGAACTGAGAACATAAAATATGTTGGAGGGGATATGTTTGAAGCAATTCCTCCAGCTGATTCCATTATGTTAAATTCTATTAATGATTTACAACCCAAAACATGACCACTAACACCTGGCCTTTCATATTTACAATTAAAAATTATTAAAATAAAATATTTAAATTGAAATCTAAGTTTATTCAACAAAACATAAACCCACAGTAAACTTAAATACTTCTTCTCTAATCAATTTCTTGCAATATTATAGGTAGTTGCTTGGTGAAAATATTTAAAACGTGATCTCAACTTCCCACCTATACTAACTCTACGTATCTTTTCTTTACATGGATGCATTAGATTTTTGTCGTCTATGATTGAATTATTATCAACCCATATTGAGTTGTTATTGTTCCAACAAACTTAACATATTTCTAAGTCATATTACATGAGACACATTAATACCTTGTAATAAGAATAGCTAAACTCCTCCATGAACTTACTTACAATATTTTTTTTTCATATCTTTCTTGGAACACAAAAATACCCATCTCACTTTGTCTAACTTCCAAATCAAGGAATTTTTTTTGTCAAACCCAAGTTTATCATCTCAAATTCTCTTGCCATTGAGCTCTTGAACTCAAATATCATTTTACCATTATTATTCTTCACAAAAGTAAGATCATCAACATAAAGAGCATAAACAATATGTTGCTTCCACTCTTCTTCACATAAAGAGTATGTTCATGGGAACAAAGTTCAATCATGTTCTCATTAAAATATGCATTAATATGAGTATTCCATGCTTGAGGTGTTTGTTTTAACCCATAAAGGGTCTTTTTCAACCTCAACACCTTTTTTTCTTCTCTTCTTTCCATGTACTCAAGTGATTGTTTAACAATACACCTCCTATTCGAGTATTTCATTAAAAAATGTTGACTTCACATTCAGTTTTAATATCATCATTTAAACTAAGCTGATTATAAAATAAACAATCGAATAGTTTCTATTTTTGTGACTACACTAACACCTCATCATAATCAATTCTCTCCTTTAATTTATACCCTTTTGTAACAAGTCAAACATTATAGTGTTTTACCTCTCATTAGACATTCATCTTTTTCTCACCCACCTCACACCAATGTACCAATCATCATTTGACAATTCGCATGTTGTTAGACTAAATTGCACCAATCTCCTTATCCATGACAATGGCCTACTTCTCACCTCACATTGCCTCTTCAAAGCTTATGTCTTATGAATCTGCCAAAAGACATACAATATGTACCTCATTTGTAGAATCATATATTGCAAGTTTCATATTTTGAGCTATTTTGGTTCATCTTCGTCATTAATAGTCCAAAATTTTTCTATAATCTGGTGGTATACTAGAAAAATGGTTAATAGTGATTGAAATTAGTGACTGAAAAATTCGATTCATTAATAATAACTGAATCAGTGATTGATTTTCTTTTTTATATTTTGTGAGTGATTCAATGACTAAAATTTCGATCACAAAACAAATAATCTCTAAATTGGTGACTAATTTTCATTTATATAAATATTTTTTAAAAATATTTTAATAATATATTGAATATAAATCTACTTAATAACTTAAAATAATTGATAAAATTTTTAATAACATTATAAATATTTTAAAAAATAGTTTAATAACTTATTAAATAATTTAGTAATATAATTTTTTATTTTATTTTTTAATTTAGCATGTGAATAAAAAAATTAAAATTGATTATTAAATTAATCACCTAATCGATCACTGATTCGATCACCAAATCAGTCACCAAATCAGTTATTGAATCAATCATTAAATTAATTATTAATTTAGTCTCATATATATATATATATATATATATATATATATATATATTGTATGTTAATAAAAATTTATTTCAATATATTTATAAAAAAATTAAAAT
This sequence comes from Sphenostylis stenocarpa, assembly GCA_963425845.1. Taxonomy (NCBI): domain Eukaryota; kingdom Viridiplantae; phylum Streptophyta; class Magnoliopsida; order Fabales; family Fabaceae; genus Sphenostylis; species Sphenostylis stenocarpa. Next base: position 33,304,675 of record OY731408.1, read on the forward strand.
TATTTTAATTACTTGAATTGATATTTTAAATTTATATTAATATATTGGATAATTTAATAGTTGGATAAATATTTAAAGCTTGTATTAGACATTTTTATATAAAAATATAAAGATTAAGTAAACTTATTTTAAAATTTTAAAATTCAATTAAACATAATAATATAATATACTATTAACCATAAATATGTGAAGATTTAGTTAGAAATTAATTTTAAGTTTGATTGTATTTATTAAAAAAAATAGTTACAAAAATTCAAAATAATTAATTAAAGTAAATAAATTCAATTTAATAAATGTGTTAATATTATTAGTTATTGGAGAATTAAATTTATAATAATAATTATATAAAATTATAGAATTAATAAAATTTAAATTATTGGTAATTTTTGTAATTAAACGTAAATAATTTCAAATAAAAATATAAGATTTAATTATTACGCTAAAATTTGATAATATTAATAAATTAAAAAATAAAAAATAAATAAATGTATATATATCACTTAATTATTTTAATTAAAATTAATTTCATGAAAAAATTAATATTTGAAAATATGAAAAAAATAATAAAAAAAGGATTTAAAAGGTAAAACGAAAATTTTCATTTTTTTCTTAATTTTTTGCTTTTTTATAAAATGAAAATGAAAAAAAAAACTATAAAAATAGTCTCTTTTACTTTTCCAGAATAAAAAATAAAAAATAATAATATATAGTTAAAAAAAAAAAAAACTCAACCCATTACAGTTTACCCTAATTTTTCTCAGTCACGACTCCAACCTCTCATCCCCCTCAACCGAGCCCAACCACCACTGCAACCTGCGACCTCTACCCATACCCGTGATTTCTCCCTCACCCTCTAGCCCCAATCGATGGCCTTTCACCCCCATTGAGACCCATCCCTGTCTCTGTCACTGTCTCCAGGACTCCGCTTCGTCCTCCGTTCTAAGTGTTGGCCACCACCAAATCACAGCAGCCCTCCATTGAGCCTCCCTCGCCCCAAGTCTCATCTCAACCATTTTCCCTAGCCAACCATTCACTTGTCATGGGCATTATATTGCCGCTCGTAGCCTTCGCAGTTGTGCCACCGTTGGTGGTCTTTATAAGCCCTAATTGTGCCTCCGCCCCTACCCCACGACCATCAGGGGTGCCATGGGTCATTTCGTAGCCCTAATCGCAAGTTGTCGCGATGAACCAACAACCTCGACCGTGGATCCTTCTCAATCGCATCGCCGGTGTTGTGAGTGGCGTCCTCGGAGCAACGCTATCCCCTAATCGAAGGTGAGGTCGCAAGCTAGCTTCCCTCGCTTGATTTATTCTTTGTTTCTACTTTATTCTAATCTGGTATTGCATTTTCGATTGAGGATTTTGTTTCTGTTGGTTTTGTTTTGTTTCTGATGATTTATTTTGGTTCCTTGTTCTCATTGTTGTGTTGTGTAATATGATGCAAAAAAAAATTTATTGAATTTTTGGAATTGATATGTGGACTATGTTGATTTGATTTGTACATGGACAAGGTTTTGATTTGCACTGTAATGTCAAGACTGTTAAGGACCCCTAGTCCTAGGACTTATGTTAGTTTTCTGCTGTTAAAAACATCTCTCATAGTTTAAAAATTTACATGGCATTCCCATACCTTGTACTTGTGACAATTATACCTTCTCATCTGAACTTCTGTATTTATTTATGCTATTTTTTTATTATACATGCTACTTTGCTTACTGGCTGGAACTTCAAAACTTCACTAACAGTCTTTAGGTGACTTTTTCATCTTATTATGATTATTTATGGGATTGTTATTTATACAAATTCTAATTATTATCTATTTCTTTTTAATACATTTGTCAAATTCGTGCGTGTTATAAAGATCTTCAAACATTTTTAGTTTCAACTTCTTGTGTTTCTAATTGTAATTTTGCTACTATTGTCAATATAGTTTTCTATATGTTTATATTGAAATTTAATGTGTAAAAAAGTATATAATGATTGATGGTTTTGTTTTGAACAATATTTGTACTTTTATTTTGATAAATATTTGTAATAATTTTGATGATTATTTCAAATTATGGTGTTCTGATAAATTTTATATAACGTATTATATATGTTCATAGTTTATATATTTCTAAAGTTAGGTTTATCATTATCTTAAAAGTTGTATATAATAAAATAAAAAACTAAAATTAGTGATCAATATATAGATGAATTTCATATTTTCAATTTAGTCACAGATTCATTACAAATTCGATCATTGATTCGATCATTGATTTGGTCATTGATTCAATCATTGAATCGATCACTAATTCGATCATCGAAATCGACGACCAAAGAAAGTGTGACCGATTTGAGTTGGACACTATTTCAGTCACTCTTTTCGTTAGTGACTGATTTTGGTCATTTAGTAACCGAATTTTTAGTCACTATTTACGATTTTTCTTGTAATGATAGCAACTGACGATCCTACACTCTCGCTTATATCTTCCAATGAATCACTCAAATTTCACTCACTTGTTTCATCAACTCGAACATCATGACTTACAACAACCTTCTTGTTTATTGTGTCTAGTACTTTTTAACCTTTAGTCTTCTCATCAACCCAACAAGAGCATATTTCCGACTCTTATCTTCAATTTTCATTCTTCGCTAATATGGCACATGTTCATAGGCTATACTATCGAACACTAGATGAATCACAAAGGGTTTTTATCCACTCCATGCCTCTCAGGAGTTTGATAATTCAATTTTGCATGTGGACATCAATTTTAAACATAGATGACACATTGCACAACTTATATCCAACATTTCTTTGGCATATTCTTGCTCCTGAGCATTGATCGGACCATGTTAAGAATAATTTAGTTCTTCCTCTTAGACACACCATTTTGTTGGGGTGAGTATGATGATGTGAGAAATCGCCTTATACTTTCTTTCTCACAAAATTTTATGAAAATTATCAATGTATACTCATCACCTCGATCAAATCATACTAACTTGATAGGTTTATCAATCGTCTTCTCCACCATTACTTTAAACTTTTTAAATACCTTGAACACCGTAGATTTTTCTTTCAGAAAATACACCAAAGTTCTTCGTGAAAAATCATCAATAGATGAAACAAAATATCTTTTACTACTAAATAATTTGAGGGTAATTGGTCTGCATATGTCAATATGAATTAATTCAGTATTCAACCTTCTCTTGAATTGAAGTTCTCGCATGTTTGCAGAGCACATATCCTTTACAAAAAAAAATTTAGGTAATCTATGTTTGGTAGTCTGATCACCATATTCATCTTAGCCAACTCGTTTAGACCACCATAGTGTAGGTTACCAGATCGAAAATGTCACATCATGGTCTCATCTTCTACATCAAGTTTCAAAAATTCTTTCCAAATACTTTTCAAATTCAATTATTATACATCAAATTTTATCCAATATCAACTCTGGTAACCAATCTCCTAGGCTTATCCTTCATGTATAGTCTTTCATGGATATTGAGTAGCATTTCTCCATAATGTGTCATACTCAAAATGTTACTCTTGAGATCTGGAACATAATACACATACTGGATTGATCCAACTAGGTCATCATTTTGTAGGTAACAAATCGTACCTCGACTTTTGAATTTAACCCATGACACATCTCCAAATGACACATATGTGACCTTAACTTTGTTTAATTCTCTGAATAAGTGCTTATTCATGCACATATATATGATTGTTTGCACTTGTGTCTAGATATCATATCGAGTTGTAGTCGATATTTACGTGTCATGCTGAGTTATGATATATATGAGTAGTTCTTGTCGTGTTTAAATCGAAACTTGTGTTTCCTTCCGTCATCATCAGTAAAATTTCTCTAGCTTCCACTTCTTATGTGAGTAGATTGGTCATCTCTTCCCTCTTTTCTCAACTCGACATTCTTTAGCAAAATGTTATACTTTCCAACAATTGTAATAATTGTCTCCCTCCCTTTATTTATTTCTAATATCCTATCTATTTATCTAGAGGTCTCTTTATTTATATTTTTTTATTACTTATTAAGTCTTATAAAAATTTGAATTATTATTCAATTAAGAGAAATTTCTCTCACTTCCATTTCTCCTGTGAGTAGATTGGTCATCTCTTCCCTCTTTTCTCAACTCGACATTCTTTAGCAAAATGTTATACTTTCCAACAATTGTAATAATTGTTTCCCTCCCTTTATTTATTTATAATACCCTATCTATTTATCTAGAGGTCTCTCTCCCTTTATTTATATCTTTTTATTACTTATTAAGTCTTTTAAAATTTTGAATTATTATTCAATTAAGAGAATTGTCATTTATTTATTTATAATATCCTATCTATTTATCTAGAGGTCTCCCTCCCTTTATTTATATTTTTTTATTACTTATTAAGTCTTTTAAAAAATTGAATTATTATTCAATTAAGATAATTGTCATTGATAGGATTCAAACTCGAGTACCTTAAAATTGAAAGTTGATACTCCAACCACTAAACTACTTGGATTTTTTTATAATAATTTATAAATAAATTATATTTATATACAAATAAATGTATATCACGTGTAAATATATAAATATAAAATATATAAATATAAATATATTTATATATTTATATATTTATACATTTATATATTTATATATTTATACATTTATATATTTATACATTTATACATTTATACATTTATATATTTATACATTTATATATTTATACATTTATATATTTATATATTTATATATTTATATGTTAGATGTGAGTACGCGACTTGAGGGTGAAAGTGTGTGTCAAGTGGATTTTCAAACTTTGATATCAAATTTGTGAGTAGGTATCTTTATATGGGTTTGTAATTTAATGATAGAATATAATCTTTATAATTTATTTATATAATAATATAAAATAATTTTTTTTACTTTTTTATTTTTTTATTTCTTTTATATTTTAAATTTATTTTTTTATCTTTTTTTCTATTATTTAATTAATCTAATTATGATTAAATTAAATTATTAAATAAAAAAAGTATTTAATTTTTTAATTATGTGAATAATTAATTTATTAGAATATATTTAAAATTAAGTAATTATTATATAATTTTAAATATTTAATTTTTTTAATTTAATGTTGATTTTTAAAAATATACTTTAAATCGTCAGTAATGTTTGTCGATTAACTAATTATTAATTTACTGATCGGATACATCTGTAGATAACTAATTGTTCATTTACCAAAATTGTTAATTTATCGAAAGATATATCTATTGGTAATTAATTATTCATTTCTGACGTATATATCCAATGATAATTAATTGTTCATTTAGCGACAGATATATCCGTCTGTAAGGTCAAATTTTACAACTACTTTAAATCCGTTGGTAATTTCTGTCGATAATCACTCATTTTTCGACGGCTATATATTCGTCAACAATTAATTTTCTTGTAGTGAGTAGATGCCTTGAGTTGGAGTGCTTGCTCAAATGTATCCTCTTTCTTTTGTTACTCGTGCATCTCAAGAGAACCAACTAGCTCATCTATTGTGAGCTTTTCAAGGTCCTTTTATTCTTTTATTGCACATACAACATTCTATAACTCATTGGTCAATGACCTCAAAAGTCATTAGGTAAATTTTCTCTACTTTAATTGAATTAGTTCAACAAGGTTTCAATACTCGTGATATATTTGAAAATTCTTTCTGATTCTTTCATCTTCGTACTCTTCAATTCGCCACGTAGTATTTGAAGTCGAACTTGATTAAGTTGGTCAACTCCTCTATATATTCTTTTCAAAATCACCCATATTTCTTTTGAGATTGAAGTATTTGTTATATTCTCTAAAATCATCTTCGACCATCTCCCAATTATCTTGGAAGCGAATAAAAACCTTAATGATTCAATTGTCATAATTTATTGTCTTTCTCAATAGAGACAAATACACGCTAATTTGGTGATACTTAGTATCACTCTATCACACTCACTCAACTTTTAGCTTTGATGCTAATTTTAGAAGACAACGTTTTTTCTATTTTGTATTCTTTTACTCATACTTTTCAATAAGATTACAATTGTAAATTTATAGATCGGAATTTAACCTTTTAGTTAAGATTTACAATCCAGACACATGACACAAACTAGTGGCTGTTGACTTTCATGTTTAATATTAAAAACTATTATTAAAATATTTAAATTTATTCAATAACCTATTTACAAGATACACCATTGTATCTAATTATATTATACAAAATTAAAATATTTTATAATTATATTAATCCCATATAATCTGTATCTAAAAAGGAGAATAAAAAAGGTCTCAGCCATTGTGACCGTAAAGATAATCTTAAAATAGTTTTCTTTTTGTTTTTCTTTTTTATGATTCTTATCACTGTTACTTTGACAATTAAGCAGTGGAAAATGCAATACTGGAACGACGAGAAATGTTTGAAAATGCTGAGTAACTGCAAGGAGGCAATAAGTAGCAAGGGCAAGGTTATCATCATTGACATGGTGATGGGGAATGAGAAGGAAGACCGTGAATTAACTGAGACGGAGATTTTCTTTGATCTGCAGATGATGATACTCTTCAATAAAAATGAAAGAAATGAGAAAGAATGGGCCAGCCTCGTTTTCTCTGCTGGTTTCAGTAACTACAAGATTACTCCAGTTCTAGGTTTGGATTTTATGATCGAGGTTTATCCATAGTGTTACCCACTCGACGAGTACAAGAGAAGAACATGCTATGTATGTTTAACATCAATTTCCGTATATGTTTTACTGTTTTCATATAATTTTCTGTTCCTGTTTATTGTTCCGATCTCATAGTCACTATGACTTTGATAATAATAATGAGTAAGAGGTTTAAGTCTTAAATATTAGATTTAGAATTGATTATAATGATATTATTATAATAAACATAAAATCGTTTATCTCGAACTCATATTACTATGATAATGATAATAGATAAAAGTTTTAAAAGATACAATATTTTAAACATTACAATAAACATAAAATCGGAATATTGTCGTTCTTATCCAAGAACAAAATAAAAAATTGATAATATTTAAAAAAAAATACTTAACAAAATAGAACAGAGAGAAGTAGATTTCATTAATAAATTGAATTTATTAGTGCCTACCAATTGCACCAAAAACACGTAGTCTTTAAATCTTGGTTTTGAGCAATTAATTATAGGCCCTACATAAATTCAACACGGACTCATAAAGGACAAGAGAATGTCACGTCGTATTCAAGCCATTACTTGGCTACTACTGGATACCATGAAATATCAAATAGATGTACATTATTAACAACCAAATCGTGAATTCTTTCAAACCTTTATCTGATAGAAAGAAAATTTGATTATATGAAACAAAGTTAATGATTCAAGAAGATGTATAAGATTTAATGTGACCAATAATATTACTATATTATCTTTAAAACTCACTTAATTCACAATTTTTCATGACATTAATTATATAATAAAAATATTTTTTATATTAATGTATACTAATTTAATAATCCACAATTAATCTACATTAATTATTCGATTATAATTAGTATAAATAGATATAATTAACTATTTAAATATCATGGTAAAAATATTTATAAATAGGATCACATTATTATTTACTTTTTGTGAGTGGACTTCTCTTTTTTTTTTTTTCAAGATTCAACAGAGTTCAACTCAATATATCATAAAGTAACAACTATCCAGAACAACCTATTTGAGCTTAATTCATTAATGTAAATTTTTAATAAAAATATTTAGTAAGTAAAACTTTTTGTAGTTACATAAATAGGGGGTTTTGATTTTATAAAATCATCCTATAAAATTTCTAAAATATAAAGAAACAATAATGTTTGTTGGAAAATGAATTTATTATTTTTATTTCATGATAAAATTTATTATTTTAAAATTTTAGAAATTAATAAGGATATTATGATTATTTAAAATAAGATATATATTTTTTTACTTTCTTATGTTTATGTTTCATCTCTTTAGATTTTGTCTTTGACTCAATCTTAATTAAACATATTTTTTATTTATCTTAACTCGTTCAACATGAGTCTACCCAAATCAATATGACTTACCTCAGGTCTAACTCGTCTTTACTTGGTTCAAATTAATTTGATGTTCTGACCATCATTAAATCATATGGACTAACCATTAATTCTATAACCTATATTAACCAAGTTCATCTGGACTTGATTTGTCCTAACTAAATTCAATCCTTGTTGATCAGATTTGATGTAATTAATTAATCTATCTCAATTTGACTCATCTTAATTTAAGGTGATTCATTTTGTATTAATTTTTTTTTAACCCCACAAATCTTATCTTAGTCTAACTTAACCTGTTTAATAATGGTTGATATGTTTTATTCATTTACGGTCCAACCTAACCTAAATCCAACTCAACTTGACATGATTTTATTATAGACCTGATTCAGTATGAACTCGTTCAAATACAACCTAATAAAATCTGACTCATATCAATATAGTAATCTAACTCGACTTAATTTAATTTTCTTATCTTCTTACATTTTTTTTATTGAATCTAATTTTTAAATATTTAATTTATCTTAATCTCACCTAATTGTCCCAATCTCACTCAAGTTAACTGTCTCAATCTCCTTCGATTCCATCTGGTGTAACATTATTTGTCTTAATCCAACTTGTATAAATTAGATCTAAAATTTTGAATTTTCTAAAATACTTTATTCTTAGGTATGGCAATGGGGCGGAGTGGGGCAGGTTTTGCCTCCCAATCCTCGCTCCCGTTCCGTTCCCGATGTATATTATTTTTAAAAAGATAATTATATTTATAATAAATTAATTTTATTATCTATTTTTTATATATAAATAAATATTTATAATTTTATAATTTATAATAATTATTAATTAAATATATTTTTTAATTTATTATATTTATATTAAAATATGTATGTAAAAGAAATATTTTTTATTTTTTATTTATAACATTATTATTATTATAATATCTGTATTCAAATATTTGAATATTTATAACATTATTATTATAATATTGTATTCAAACATTTGATTATATATATAAGTTAATTCATTTTTAAGTTGTCATTTAAAAATATGAAATATATAGTTTATAAGAAAATATTTAATAAACTAATTCTTATTCAATTAGTTCGAAGTAATAAAAGTTTAAATTATCAATTCCTTTAATCCTTTAAAATACAATTATTTTATTAAGATAAAATTTGATATATAATAAATAAAGAATAATAAGATAAAAAAATGACATAATAAAACCTAATAAATATAAATTATAAATAAAATAATATTAGTTGCTACTAAGATTTATGTAAAATATTTAGAAAAAGATAAAGAATAAAAAAATTAACTTTGTCATTCATCAAATTAGTTGAAAAGATTGAAAAAAAAACAAATTGATGGGAGAAATTAAGGAAATGTGAAAAACTGAAAGGTAAGAGAAAAAATAATGTAATAAATTAATTGATATAAAAAATTAAAGAAGACAAAAAAATTAAAGAGTGGATAAAAGAAAAAAATGGTGAAATATAAAAAAATGATCTTATATATAATAGAAAAAGAGAAGAAAATACTTTAAAATATTAATATTTTAAAATTTAAATATAAAGTCGGGACGGAAACCAGTCGAGATTAAGGTGGAGATTGCATTATCTCTCCCCACCCTCGCTCTCACCTCCAATTTTTTAAAACGGATAAAACCCGAAGCAGCTCTCGTCTCCATCAACTCAAGTTTTTTTATTTTTCGTAGGTGAGGATAAACTCAAATTTTTTTCGTGGGTGAGGATAAATCAATCTGACGAGTACGAATTTAATTTTGATCGAACTTATTATTCTGTATAAACTATTCTGATAAGCTTATCCCAAGACGGAGAGGTTGAAGGGACCATATTTGGTCATTCACAGCGTAGCTTAGACATAGTTGTGGGGAGTATTAAAATTAGGCTCCACACACGTGTTCGTAGCATTAAAATTTAGGGACATCGTACACTACACTGACACTTCGTTAATGAAACATCAGTGCCACACCTCTTAATTTAAAATTTTCTATAAAGAAAAATACATATACAATCATTACAAAAATTTTAAATGATACTGAAATAAATAAATAAATAAATAAATAAATAAATAAATAAATAAATAAATATATATATATATATATATATATATATAAACTTTGTTTTCTAATCATAATAAAACTTATAGAAAAATTGGCTGTCTTATACAAATTAATTTATATTTTTAAAACAATTTGTTAATATATTTTTTATCATAATAAAATTTATAAAAAATATAATTATAGTTTTTTTATTTTTAGTTTGTAATTTTATAGTTTCCTATTTTTTTTCACAATTTAAATAGTTTATTTTGACCTATCATTAAAATTCGCTTCACACAAGTGTTCCTAGCATTAAATGGCTGTTCAAATTTTGTTAGGTGTATATTCTATTTAATGTTATAAATTCTAAATAAAATATCATTATCATTCATTTTGGGAATCGGTGTTTAAGTCACTTTTCAGAAATATAATGTGTGTACGTTATTTGATCAGTAACGTAAATGAACCTTTAATAGGTAGTTCAGAATTTTTGTAATTCTATTTTCTGTCCCATGATTATTTTTATTTTGTAAATTTAGTTCATTTATTTAAATTTTGTTAATTTATTTTTTATTATTTTAATTAAAAATGTTAGTCCTTCTATATTCTTTAATATAAATGTAAAATATTACATTATAAATAATTACTATTATAATTATGTGTTTTAACTAATTTAATATAAAATATTAATTAATAAATAAAATTTTATAAAATATTCAAGAAATAATATATATATATATATACATATATATATATATATATATTATGAGGGTTTGCCATAGTGTCATATAACTTTTTTATGTTTTTCCTAGAAAAATCAATAGATTTTCTTAATTGTTGATTTCAAAAAGACAAATCAAATTATTATTAATTAAAATTGTTTAAATAAAATATTATTTGTTTAAAATAATTTTTTATTAATAAAAAAATTCTACGTTGATAAGTAACTTATGAAAATAAGTAAATTAAAATAAACAAGGAGAATGAATAAATTTTTTAAAATATTATAAAAATAATTAATGAAATAAAATCAATATTGAGTTACTTAAAAATATTAAAAATAATGTAACGTCATAAATTTTTATTCTACATTTTAAAAATAAGATGCAATTCAAGTGAGTTATTATTATTAGAGATGTTCTAATGCAGTTTAGGGTTTAAGTTGTTTGATAAAACAAGTAAAAAAAATTTAAGTAATTTTCATTAGAGATATCTATTCTAATAGAGTTTAAAAATATTCATTTTTATTTTTATTAGAGTTGTTAACCAGAATTATTTAGGAATAAAAATAAATATTTTATTATGGATCTCATATCTGAATTATTTTAAAAATGATAAAAATGCTTAAAATTGAAAGAAAGTTATTTATATAAATAACTTTAACCAAGTTACTTATAGAAATGAATAAATCAAAGTAAATGAATAAAAAGAATGAATTTTTTAAAATTTGTTACAAAAATTTCAATGAAGTAAAATAAACATTGGATTGTTTAAAAATAAAGTGGTGTCATAAATATCTGTTTATATTTTTGAAGGTACGAAAGTGAATTGTTCCTATTTCACGTGGCCTTATTTTTTAATTTTTATTTTTTCTTCTACAAGGAAGCAGAGATTGGATCTAATCATAAGAAAAAAAAATAATTCTTGATCATTGATCTGGCTAACTTGATCAAGATAAATTAAAGTTTGAAGTTCATTTTAATTATGTAAAATTTGAGTCCATAATTTTAATGCTAATTTTTTAAGATTGAAAAGAGTAATGACTTCAAATATTTATAATTTGTTTTCTCGTTCTTTCAATTTTTTTTATACTTTCATATTTATTTATATTTATTAATAATATATTATTTAACTCAAAAATCAAACATTTACCACTTATTCTAATTGTGAAAAATTAATCAGATCATTAGAGACGATGGACTTATCCACTTTCTTACCCTTGTGAGGTTGGGACATTTAGATCATTGATAACATGGTTGAGTTAGACCATTAAACATTGTGATAAAAGCAATAATTTGTACTACCTTAAAAAAAATAAAAAATCGATAATATATTGGTCAGCTCAAGTTTATCATTATGCATGGGAAGTAACAACAATGTAAACATTTGAAGAAGAAAAAATATTCTTAGTGTAGACACATCTAATTGACAATTTTTTTTATTAATACAAACATTATATTATAATAAAATTCCTTATTAATAGAATATTCTATACTTAATTATTAGGTATCCATTTTAGTCTCACGTGGTCTAATGGATCCAGGAAAAATATTGATGATTTAGTTTTATTTATATTTTTAAACGAAACATATATTTTTAATTGGTATGACTTTATGTTAATGAACCAAGTCTGATTAAAAAAAATTATAATAATGTGTTTATAACAAAACAATTAATTAAAATAAAAATAAAAAATACATTTTTAAAATTTAAATTACATTAAAAAATTAATTTTTATTTCAAATATAATAATTTAATATATAAATCATTCATTTAATTTTAACATAAAAATTGAAAATTTTACTTTTTAGTATTATTGTTTATTTTTTAATAATTTATTAATCTAAATAGTAATTCATCTTAATTATTAAATTCTTAAAAAATAGATATTAAAGATTTACTCTTCTAATTAAGAATCCCATATATATATATATATATATATATATATATATATATATATATAACTTTATTCTTATTTAAAAATAATTATTATTTATAAAAGTCTATAAATTAATCTAGTCTAAATTCCTATAAATTATATGATCTAAATAAATGGTTCAGGTAAAAATAGAATACAATTTTCTTTTATATTATGTAGGATTTTTCATATGTAAATTTTACTGCATAATTAAGGAAGAATGAATAGCGAAAGATCAAGGATTGGAAATGCATGTCTATTTTAAGATTGGAAAATATCAACCGTAAATAGTCAAATAAATGTGCAAGTTCCAATATTTGAACATCCTCAATAACTTTTAAACTTAGAGCAAGAGATTAAATAGATGTAAAATTAAGAGTAGGTAATAATCACAAATATTCTTAACAAGAGAGAATAGAGTATATGAAACGTTTTTCTATATTTTTAGATATTTTTTTAGAGATAATTAGTGCATTGTTATTTTCTCCGTGGTTTAACTGTACTTGTAGTTTTTGTTAATTATACTGATAGAAGAAAAAAAAAAGTTAAGGACGAAAAATGCACCAAGATATTTAAGTAGCACAAGTGCTGGCATTATAAATAGACAAAGCTAACATAAGATTTTATACAACACAACCCTACCAAATTAGATATGGAATCCCACAGTGAAGACAGTGCTGCAAAATTACTTCGTGCTCAAACCCACACTGGGAATCATGTGTTAAAATTCATATACTCCATGTCCCTGAAGTGTGCAGTTGACTTAAACATACCAGATATCATACACGAGTATGGCAAACCTATGCCACTCTCAAAACTCATTGCTTCACTGAAAATTCACCCTTCCAAGACTTGCTTCATTTACCGCTTGATGAGAATTTTGACTCATTCTGATTTTTTCTATGAGCACGATGTCACCGAAAATGAGCTTGAAGTGAGGTATGTTCTAACTGATGCATCCAAACTACTCCTTAAGGACCATCCCTTTAGTTTGAAATATTTGCCGCAATTCGCACTTCATCCAGTGATTATCAATTCATGGTTTCAATTCTCTACTTGGTTCACAAATGAAGATCCTACACCATTTCATACGGCAAATGGTATGGGATTTTGGGATTTTGCTGCGCATGAGCCTAAATTCAATGACCTCTTCAATGAGGCCATGGCTACTGACAGTCGATTGGTGTCCAGTATGGTGGTTGAGAAGTGTAAGAGTGTGTTTGAGGGATTAGAATTATTGGTTGATGTTGGAGGAGGAACAGGGACTATGGTAGAGGTAATTTCTGAGTCATTTCCACAACTAAAGTGCGTTGTATTTGATCTGCCACATGTTGTTGGTGACTTGCAAGAAACTGAGAACATAAAATATGTTGGAGGGGATATGTTTGAAGCAATTCCTCATGCTGATTCCATTATGTTGAAGGTATCAATAATATTATCATAAAATGATTTTTATTGTTACATAATGTATATTCGTCATGCATCTAACTTTTACGTCAGCAACCCCTTTCATTGTTGCAGTTGTGACCGTAAAGACAATTTTAAAATATTCTTTTTGTTGTGATGATTCTTATCATTGTTGCTTTGACAATTAAGCAGTTGATATTGCATGACTGGAACAACGAGAAATGTTTGAAAATACTGAGTAACTGCAAGGAGGCAATAAGTAGCAAGGGCAAGGTTATCATCATTGACATGGTGATGGGGAATAAGAAGGAAGACCGTGAATTAACTGAGACGGAGATTTTCTTTGATATGGTGATGATGATAACCTTCAATGGAAGAGAAAGAAATGAGAAAGAGTGGGCCAGCCTCCTTTTCTCTGCTGGTTTCAGTAACTACACGATCACTCCTACTCAAGGTTTACTTTCTATCATTGAAGTTTATCCATAGCGTTACCACCGTACGAGTGCAAGCGAAGAACCAAGCTATATGTGTATGTTTAACATAAATTTCCATGTATGTTTTTTTTCTGTTTTCATTTAATTTTCTGTTCCTGTTTATCTTTTATTAATCAAATGTAATTTGGAGAAAATAAAATTGATCACTTTATCAAGTTTTCACATGACTTGCACCCTAAGCTTGCAGTATATATATAAGAACCAAATTTAGCTAACAAAAAATGTGATATCATACCATAAAACAAAAGGCAAATGCTACAAATAATTGATGGAATGAGAAACACTACCAGAAAATCGCGTATTACCGACGAATATAAAATATTTTTGAAATTTGATGTTACCGACGGAAATATCCGTCGGTAAAATAATAATTAGTTACCGACGGATATATCCGTCGATAAATTCGTCGGTAGTTTATAGATGAATTTACCGATAGATATATCCGTTGGTAAATCCGTCGGTAAATTAACAATTAATTATCGACGGATATATCCGTCGGTAAATTTATCTGTAAATTAACAATTATTTACCGACGGATATATCCGTCGATAAAATTAGATAATCTAATTTAATTATTCACCTAATTAAAAAATAAAATATTTTGATTTAATAATTTAATTTAATCATAATTAGATTAATTTATAATAATTTATTAAATTAAATAATTTTAAAAAATAAATATTTAATTATATATAAATATATATATAAATATATAAATATATAAAAATATAAAAATATAAATATATAAAAATATATAAATATATAAATATATAAATATATAAAAATATATAAATATATAAATATATAAAAATATATAAATATATAAATATATAAATATATAAATATATAAATATATAAATATATAAATATATAAATATATAAATTTATAAATTTATAAATATATAAATATATATAAATTTATAAATATATAAATATATAAATATATAAATTTATATATATATATATATATATTTTGATTTAATAATTTAATTTAATCATAATTAGATTAATTTATAATAATTTATTAAATTAAATAATTTTAAAAAATAAATATTTAATTATATATATATATATATAAATATATAAGTATATAAATATATAAATATATAAATATATAAATATATAAATATATAAATATATAAATATATAAATATATAAATATATAAATATATAAATATATAAATATATAAATATATAAATATATAAATATATAAATATATAAATATATAAATATATAAATATATAAATATATAAATATATAAATATATAATTATATAAATATATAAATATATAATTATATAAATATATAAATATATAAATATATAAATATATAATTATATAAATATATAAATATATAATTATATAAATATATAAATATATCCGTTGGTAAATCCGTCGGTAAATTAACAATTAATTATCGACGAGATATATCCGTCGGTAAATTTATATGTAAATTAACAATTATTTACAAACGGATATATCCGTCGATAAAATTAGATAATCTAATTTAATTATTCACCTAATTAAAAAATAAAATATTTTGATTTAATAATTTAATTTAATCATAATTAGATTAATTTATAATAATTTATTAAATTAAATAATTTTAAAAAATAAATATTTAATTATATATAAATATATATATATATATATATATATAAATATATAAATATATAAAAATATAAATATATAAATATATAAAAATATATAAATATATAAAAATATAAATATATAAATATATAAATATATAAATATATAAATATATAAATATATAAATATATAAATATATAAATATATCCAGTTGGTAAATCCGATCGGTAAATTAACAATTAATTATCGACGGATATATCCGTCGGTAAATTCATCTGTAAATTAACAATTATTTACAGACGGATATATCCAGTCGATAAAATTAGATAATCTAATTTAATTATTCACCTAATTAAAAAATAAAATATTTTGATTTAATAATTTAATTTAATCATAATTAGATTAATTTATAATAATTTATTAAATTAAATAATTTTAAAAAATAAATATTTAATTATATATAAATATATATATAAATATATAAATATATAAATATATAAATATATAAATATATAAAAATATATAAATATATAAATATATATAAATATATAAATATATAAATATATAAATATATAAATATATAAATATATAAATATATAAATATATAAATATATAAATATATAAATATATAAATATATAAATATATAAATATATAAATATATAAATATATAAATATATAAATATATAAATATATAAATATATAAATATATAAATATATAAATATATAAATATATAAATATATAAATTTATAAATATATAAATATATAAATATATAAATATATAAATATATAAATATATAAATATATAAATATATAAATATATAAAAATATATAAATTTATAAATATATAAATATATAAATATATAAATTTATAAAAATATATAAATTTATAAATATATAAATATATAAATATATAAATTTATAAATATATAAATATATAAATATATAAATTTATAAATATATAAATATATAAATATATAAATTTATAAATATATAAATTTATAAATATATAAATATATAAATATATAAATTTATAAATATATAAATTTATAAATATATAAATATATAAATTTATAAATATATAAATATATAAATTTATAAATATATAAATATATAAATATATAAATATATAAATATATAAATTTATAAATTTATAAATTTATAAATATATAAATATATAAATTTATAAATATATAAATATATAAATATATAAATTTATAAATATATAAATATATAAATATTATTTGTAAATTGTTATCAATAAATTCTAGTAGCTTAGTGATTTGATTAAGGTACTTGGGTTCAAATCACTAGCAATGACATTTCTCTTAAACTGATAATAATTCAAAGCTATGAAGAAATAAATAATAAGGATATATGAATTTTGATCGATCGGTAATTTTAATATTTTTGTAGTGAAAGGTTAAGGATCCCTTTATCTTATTTTATTATGAAATACTTCGAGATAAATAAATTATATATTTTATTTTGAAAATTTGATTTAAAGTTTTATTATTATAAGAATTGTAGAGTATTTAAGATTAATTTATTTTAAAAATAATCTTATTTTATTAATTTTATTTGAAAAAAATTATAGATGAATCTTTTGATATGATATTTTTCGTATTTTATTATTTATTTGAAAAAAATATTTTGAAGTTGAAGGGTGTCATAAGTCTTATTTGATGCATCAACTTTCATTTGAGAACATTCAGATTATTTACTTGTAATGTGTGTGTTGAATTATCCCAATCAGAATCATTAAGATCGAGACATTAAAGAAAATATTGTTTTTTAAGTAAGACGAACAATTAAATGTAATTAAACAAATATCATTCCGATCTAATTTTCTATACACATTACAAAAAATGTCGTCACTTAACGAGAGATATTCATGACAAAAATTATTTTTCACTATTAAGTACACCAGATTAACAACAGAATAGTAAAATAGTAAAACTTACGAAGACTAATTTTTTTTTGGTTATTTCTTTTCTAAATTGAAAAATAATTTAGCTAAAAATATTTTTTGTCACCAACCTCTTGCTATCAATAATAAAATAATTAAAGAAAATAAATTTTAATTTTAGTGATGTTATCTTTTTCAAAATATTTTTTAACTAAATTGGTTTAACATTATCACCCATTCTTCACAAATAAAATTGAAAAAAAATGTAAAATTAGTAAGACTTTTTTCTTAATAATTTTATGACAAATTTGTCATGTATAATTTCGCTCACAAATATCCTATAAATATAAGTCAACTTATATTTAAATATATTAATAATATTTTTTTAAATTAATTATAAAATTATTATCTAATAATTATATTGATTACATACAAAAAAGATATACATAAAAAATAACTATATTTACCATCAATAATTAACATAAAATATATTTTAAAAATATTAATAAAATATTAAGATTGGAATAAGACATTAAATTTAATTAGAATATAGGATTGTGGAAAATTAAGAAGATAAATTATTTTAAAATATAATAATATTTAAAAATAGAATACAATAGCATAGTTTTAATATCGTAATATTTATTTATAGAAAATATACCTATTTCTAGTCATTTTGTGTTTGTTCTAGAGAATAAATATTTTTGTCAGAAGGTTATGAAAATATAATTTTACATATATTTTTTTACAAGTGTTTTTATCTAAAAAATTACACTATCGTATTTTAAATGATTTATATTTCATATCTCTCAAAAGTTATGGATTATTATAACTATTTATTTTTATTTTTATTTAAATAAAATTATTTATATTAAATTATTATGTAGTAACTTTTTTACAATATTCTATTTATATAAATTTAAAACAAAATAACATAATAGTTTATAACAAGTTTTATATTATTTATACAATAATTAATATAATACTTTATAAAAATTGATTTATTTATTTTTAAATTAAAATTTTAATAAAATCTAGTCTTCTTTTTTGACGGGTAATTTATCACAAGAAATATGATTAAAAGAGTTATATCTTTGTTATATAATTGTAAAACAAATTTTAACTAAGATAAAATAAGTTTTAACAGAAAATATATGCCAAATCCAAAGTAAATCCTGTGTCACAAGTTTGTGATGGCGGTCACTTCTTCTCTGTCTTCATTCGACCACTCTCCTACTCACCGTCGCCCGCATCATCACCGCCATTGCCCAGAGCCGCGAGATCCGAAAGAAAACCAGTCTCGTGGAAAGAGAGTTGTAGGCATCTCCATCAGCTACAACAAAATAATTAATTATTGATAAATATTTACCAGCATATATATAATTATTAAAAAATAAGTGATTATTGACAAATATTATTGATAAATTTAAAGTTTTTTTGAAATTTATTATTACCAACGAATATATTTGTTGGTAAATAAACAATTGATTATCAACATATATATTCGATCGGTAAATTAATAATTAATTACTAACAGATATATAATACAGATATATAATTGTCAAAAAATAAGTGATTATCGAGGAACATTAATTTAAAATATTTGTAAAAATTGATTTTACCAACGGATATATCTATCAATAAATGAACAATTAATTATCGACGGATTTAAAGTATATTTTTAAAAATCAACATTAAATTAAAAAATTAAATATTTAAAATTATTTAATTTTAAATATTTTCTATTAAATTAATTATTCACCTAATTAAAAAATTAAATACTTTTTTTATTTAATAATTTAATTTAATTATAATTAGATTAATTTATAATAACTTGTTAAATTAAATAATTTTAAAAATAATTTTAAAAATAAATATGTAATTATTTTTAGTATCGAAAAAATTATTTTAATATAAGGATTTGAATTAAATAATAAAAGAAAAAAAAAGATAAAAAGAATAAAATAAAATAAAAAATAAATAAAGAAAAAAATTATTTTATATCATAATATAAATAAATTATAAAGATTAGATTTAAATAATTTTTTAAAATATATTATTTAATATATTGATTTATTATAAAATAAAAACTTAAGGAAATAAAGAAAATGTCTCAACCAGTCACAGGACAAACGATTAAAAAAACTTTATCCATCCTCTCTCTCCTAGATATTTCAATTCTCCAAGCAGACGTTGAAAGTCTTCCTAGTGGCACCCACTTCCGCGGTCGTGGCCTTACGTAGGTAGAGTGTAGCACGAGTTCCCTTTGCTCTTGTCTTTCTTGTGGAGGTAAGGGTTTCCACTATAAGAAAAAAGCATTTTAGCGACCGAAAAAATCGGTCGCTAATGCCCAATAATCGGTCGCTAATCAGTTAGCGACCGAAATTAGCGACCGAAATGCGTAGTCGCAAAAAGCTTAGTCGCTAATGTGTTAGCGACCGATTTTCATTTCGGTCGCAAAATAGCGACCGATTTTATTTCGGTCGCAAAATAGCGACCGATTTTATTTCGGTCGCAAAATAGCGACCGAAATTAATATATAAATTGGTCGCTAATTCGGTCGCTAAATAGCGACCGAATTAAATTGGTCGCTAATTAGCGACCGAAATGAAAATCGGTCGCTAAATAGCGACCGATTTAAATCGGTCACTAAATCAATGACAAAGGTAAAAAATAGCGACCGATTTAAATCGGTCACTAAATCAATGAAAAAGTTAAAAAAATAGCGATCGATTTAAATCGGTCGCTAAATCAATAACAAATTTAATTATTTTTATTTATTTACATTTTTATTATATTTATTATTTATTTTCCCTACCTCTTAATTATATTATATTTTTGCTTATTTAAGTTTTTATTTATATTTATTTTTGCTCTTGTCTTTCTTGCGGAGGTAAGGGTTTCCACTACAAGAAAAAAGCATTTTAGCGACCGAAAAAATCGGTCGCTAATGCCCAATAATCGGTCGCTAATCGATTAGCGACCGAAATTAGCGACCGAAATACGTAGTCGCAAAAAGCCTAGTCGCTAATGTGTTAGCGACCGATTTTATTTCGGTCGCAAAATAGCGACCGAAATTAATATATCAAATTGGTCGCTAATTCGGTCGCTAAATAGCGACCGAATTAAATTGGTCGCTAAATCAATGACAAAGGTAAAAAATAGCGATCAGATTTAAATCGATCGCTAAATCAATAACAAATTTAATTATTTTTATTTATTTACATTTTTATTATATTTATTATTTATTTTCCCTACCTCTTAATTATATTATATTTTTTAGAAGTTTAACTTATTATTAGGTGATTTATTGTCATTGTCGGGATTCGAACCAGGTACCTTAGAGTTGGAGGTTGAAACTCCAACCACTGAGCTACTAGGATCTTTTAATAATAACTTACAAATAAATTATATTTATATACAAATAAATGTATATCCAGTATAAATATATAAATATAAAATCTATAAATAAAAATATATTTATATATTTTAATATATATTTAAATATTGATATATTTATATATTGATATATTTATATCTTTATATCTTTATATTTTTACATATATTTATATTTTTATATATTTATATCTTCATATTTTTACATATATTTATATCTTTTCATATTCATATATAAAGATATTAGTTTTCTATATAAATAATATTATAATATAGTATATTATACTATTAGTATAGTATACAAATAATATATTAGTATAGTATAGTATACAAATTATTAATTTTGTAATTTATATACAATGAAAATAATATAATGGTATATTAGTATAGGATAGTATATTTGTATTCTAATTTTTAATTAAATTAAAATTATGCTAATAATGTATATTAATATATGAGGGGATAATATTGATATATTGATATATTTGTATATATATATATATATATATATATTTATATATTTATATATTTATATATTTATATATTTATATATTTATATATTTATATATTTATATATTTATATATTTATATATTTATATATTTATATATTTATATATTTATATATTTATATATTAATATATTTATATATTAATATTTTGATATATTTATATATTGATATATTGATATATTTATTTATATCCTTATACATTTATATCTTTATATATATTTATATATTTGAAAAAAAATATTAAATTTTAAAAATAATATTATATTTTTAAAAATAAATATTAGAAAAAGATTTAAAAAAATATATAAATTATATTTACATGTACAAAATATTAAAGATATATGTTTATATCTTTACATATTTATATATATTTATATGTTTATATTTTTACATATATTTATATCTTTCCATATTTATATATTTATATATAAAGATATTAGTTTTGTATACAAATAATATTATAATATAGTATATTATACTATTAGTATAGTATACAAATAATATGTTAGTATAGTATAGTACACAAATTATTAATTTTGTAATTTATATACAATGAAAATAATATAATGGTATATTAGTATAGTATATTTGTATTCTAATTTTAAATTAAACTAAAATTACGCTAAATGTATAATAATATATGAGAGGATAATAAATTTAATCCAATTACTTTTATAAATATATAAATATAAAATCTATAAAATATTAAAAATGATATTATATTTTTAAAAACAAATATTAGAAAAAGGTTTAAAAACATGTATAAATTATATTTATATGTCTAAAATATTAAAGATATCCACATTTAAAACAATATTAAAAAATATTAATAATAAATTTAATTCTTTAAATTTAGTATTTAGAAACTAAAATTATAGTTTCTCTGTTTTTAAAAAATTAAAATAAATATTTAAAAATAAAAATCAAAACTAGTATTATCTTAAATTTATTAAAAGTGTAATTAAATCTCTATTTTGTTAATTTTATTTGTTTCAAACATCTCAATTCTACATTTTTGTAAGTTCTATCATTATATTATCATCCTCATCTCCTCCCATGTTCTACTTTATCTTTACAATAGTCAATATTCTTAACTAATTTATATTTTTTAGTATATATTTCAGAAATTAATCAATTCTAATCTATTCTTTGAAAAACTAATAAATTCTAATCAATAATTTATAAAACTAATCGATTATAATTAATTATTTGAAAAAATTATCAAATATGATCGATCATTTCGAAAATCTAATCGATCAGAGCAAAAAATCGCTCGAGCGAGACTAGAGTCGCTCAAGCGAAATACAACCCGAGAATGCCAATTTTGTGCATGGGCGTTTCGCTCGAGCGATGTTATTTTCGCTTGAGCGAATAACACTTCTAATAGCGGTTAACGCTTAACCGCTATCTAAAATATGATTTAGATAGCGGTTAACCCATAACCGCTATCTAAAATACATTTTAGATAGCGGTTAACCCGTAACCGCTATTATATCCTCTCAATTATGATCGATCATTTCAAGTTATGATCGATCAAAATCTTATTTCGCTCGAGCGAGAGTACTGTCGCTCAAGCGAAATACAACCCGAGAATTCACAATCTTAAAATATTTTTTTGAATATTATGTTTTTAAATTTGCTATTAGAGAAAACCTTTCAGAATTCAAAATGTTAAATAGTTTTAAATATTAAAATTAACTTTATCAAAAATTAGGAAAAAAAATTTATCCAAAAGAGTTCAAAAATGTATAAGAGTATTCTCAATTTTGAGTTTAATTATATTGTTCATTCTCAAAATAGAAAATTATATTGTAATTATTTTAATTTACATTTTGTGATCTTCTTAAAATTAGCATCAATAACATTAGACTTTACATTTGATTCATACCTAACTAATTATAGATTAAAAGGAAAGTGGTATAACCATGCATTTTACTTTTCTATTTACCTTATTCGTTTAATTATTTTATATAATATTTACCTTATTCTTTTAATTATTTTATATAATAATAATCAAAATATTCACATTCATATGGGCGTTTTCGAAAATAATATTATTGTATTATTGTTAAAATTAGCATCAATAACATTAGACTTGATCTTCTTAATTATATTGTTCATTCTCAAAGTAGAAAATTATATTGTAATTATTTTAATTTAATAAAATATAATTTAAATTTTTAATACTAAAATTAAAAGATTAAATAATAATGACTTTAATTCTTTAAATTGAGTATTTAGAAACTAAAATTATAGTTTCTCTGTTTTAAATAATTAAAATAAAAATCAATATCAAAACTAGTATTATCTTCATTTTTTTTGTTTCAAACTTCTCAATTCTACATTTTTGTAACTTCTATCATTATATTATCATCCTCATCTCATCCCATGTTCTACTTTATCTTTACAATAGTTAATATTCTTAAATAATCTATATTTTTAATTATAAATTTCATAAATTAATCAATTCTAATATATTATTTGAAAAATTAATCAATTCTAATCAATAATTTAGAAAACTAATCGATTATAATTAATTATTTGAAAAAATTATCAAATATGATCGATCATTTTGAAAATATAATCGATCAGAATCGGATTTCGCTCGAGCGAGACTAGAGTCGCTCAAGCGAAATACAACCCGAGAATGCCAAATTTGTGCAGGGGCGTTTCGCTCGAGCGATTTTATTTTCGCTTGAGCGAATAACACTTATAATAGCGGTTAACACTTAACCGCTATCTAAAATATGATTTAGATAGCGGTTAACCCATAACCGCTATCTAAAATACATTTTAGATACCCCTAACCGCTATTATATCCTCTCAATCAGAATCGTATTTCGCTCGAGCGAGACCATTGTCGCTCAAGCGAAATACATTTTACAATATTTTAATCGATACAACTTGATTTTAATCGATTAAAACCACTTAAGGGTTCAGGATGATCGATCATAATGCAATTATGACCGATCAGAAGCAGTTTTAATCGATTAAATCTCGTTTCAATCGATTAAAACAACTTAAAAATTTCTACACAGCGTTTTAATCGATTAAAACTTATTTTTATCAGTTAAAATAACTTGAAAAGTTTTACAAGAAAGTTTTGCAGTATTTCAATCGATTGAATCGTGAAACAATCGATTAAATCAACTTAGAGGATTTTTTGTAAAGTGTTTTAATTGATATAAACGTTGTCGTATCAGTTAAAACAAATCTGTTAAAGAATCAAGAACGTATTAATGGATTAAAAGAAGTTTTAACAGATTAAAACTGCACTTTTAACAGATTAAAAGAATCTTTTAACAGATTAATTAAACCAGCAGTTTTGAAAATCTTCTATTAAAACAGTTTGGCTTGAACTTTTTTAACATACATTGAATATCATCTTTTACACATCCTTGAGCAATCAATCAAGCAAACTTCAGCACTCTTTTCAAGAAAGATTCGCATCAGTTTTTGAGAAGTTCTTTGAAAATCTTTCTTGAGGCAACTTGATTTCTTTTGAAGAAGAAACACTTACAGCAGAATTGCATAAACTGGTTTGAACATTCTAGTTTCTTCTTTTTCATTTTTTTACATTCTTTTTGTATTGTTTGGTGCCTGGAATTTGGGCACTGGTTTCTCTGCAGCTGGAATTTGGTTGTAGAGGTTATTAAGAGATGGAATTTGGTAATACAGAAAACATTTCAGAAAGCAAAATGTTAAATACTTTTAAATATTAAAATTGACTTTATAAAAAATTAGGAAAAAAAATTAATCAAAAAGAGTTCAAAAATGTATTATAATATTTTCAGTTTTAGTTTAATTATATTTTTCATTCTCAAGGTATTAAAATATATTGTAATATTATTTTAATTTAATAAAATATAATTTAAATTTTTAATACTAAAATTAAAAGATTAAATAATAACAAATTTAATTCTTTAAATTTAGTATTTAGAAACTAAAATTATAGTTTTTCTGTTTTAAAAAATTAAAATAAATATTTAAAAATAAAAATCAAAACTATTATTATGTTAAATTTATTAAAAGTATAATTAAATCTCTATTTTCTTCAATTTTTTAATATAAATTTTTAAAATATAAATTAATTTCAATTGAAATTTTCAATTGAAAAATAAATTCAAGAATATTTGTTATTAAACTTTTCTTAAACAATGTATTGAATAGTTAACATCACTCTAGTCTTAATTTATTACAATTTAAATTTTTAATAAATTTGATTTATTACAATTCATTTTGTTAATATTGAGACCAAAGTTTATTTTTAAAGTATATTTTAAAAATTAAATTATTTTTAAAAACTAAATTACTTTTAAAAAATAAATTGTAAAAAATATACTAAAACAATTAAAGTATATTTATAAAAAAAAATTTAAATATAATAAAAAAATAATATTCATTAGCGACCGATTTCAATTCGGTCGCTATTTTCTCATTAGCGACCGATTATAATTCGGTCACTATTTCAATTTGTAATTCGGTCGCTAAATCAGTCGCTAAATGATTTTTTTATTTTAGTGTGGAATAGCCACCGATTTAGCGACCGAAATTTTGCGACGCAAATTATTGGTCGCTATTTCGGTCGCTAAATAACAAAATGAAAACCAATTCATATTTTGGTCGCTAAATCGGTCGCTAATTGCGACCGAATTAAAGTGGTCGCTGAATCGGTCGCTAATTGCGACCGAATTAAAGTGGTCGCTAAATCGGTTGCTATTTGCGACCAAAATTAAATCGGTCGCTATTTGCGACCGAAAAAATTCGGTCGCTAATTTCGGTGGCTAAATGTCATTTTTCTTGTAGTGTTCTTTCCACCTTCAATTTCTCGCTTGGTTTTGTCTTTGACTTACTATTTCTCCCATTCGAGTGTCTGAACTTTTTGTATCCGTCGATAAGTCATTTGAAAACAGTCCACCTATCAAATTTTACCCACAAAAATATTCTTCGATAATTATCCATGACATTTATTGACGGACTAGGAAAATCCGTCGGTAAATGTCATGGGTAATTATTGACAGATATATTCGTCGATAAGTCAGACTTTACCCACGAAAATATCTGTCGATAATTACCTATGACATTTACCGACAGACTAGAAAAATTCGTTGGTAAATTTTACCGATAACACAATTTTTGACGAATTTCTGACTGTTGATAATCCATCGGTAATATCTATTTACCGACCGATTTTTTTAGTTACCGACGAATTTTGTCCATCAAAAAATTCAATTTTTCTTGTAGTGATCACTCTTCCAATTCAATTTCAATTCCAATTTTTATTCCTCATTTTTCGTCTACTACTCCAGGTTCTATACCTAACCCTCGCATAACCGATAGTAATCGCATTTCTTTTTATTATTTTTTCCTTTGTTCATGTATATTCTTTGTTTCAACGTCTTATTCAATACAATTTTATGATGCTTGCAATTTTGATATAAGGATCTTAATAGAGGAACACAAAACTCACAAACAGAGTTTAACAAAAATGTATATAAAAAAGAATGAAATTACACACTTTTAGTGACATAGCTTTATATAGCTAGTTAATGGCTTACTTCCTTCCTAACACAAATAATTGACATAACAGTACCACTAGCAGATAGTCTATATTTGACTTACTTCCTTCCTAACACACCTCCCTAAGCAGAAAAAAAAAAAAACATTTTTCACACAAACAACTCCAATAGTTTCTCCCAGATATTTAAACCTTTCACATTTCAAGGTTTTTGTAAAGATATTTGCAAGCTGAGACTGACTTACAAAAATCCACTCACTAGTACAAAAAGGGGCTTTTACGTCAGGTATTTAGGACTTTTTACGTCGTATTTAAGACTGACGTTAAAACGGGAGACGTAAATTTATGTCAGACCCTTTAGCCCGACGTAAATTTACGTCATTTATCAAGACCCGACGTAATTTTGCGTTGCCTATACCACTAAACAGACGTAAAAACTTTCGGAAATTAAAAAAAAAAACAGCAAATTTACATCGCATATTGGTATACACGACGTAAATTTACGTCACATATACCAATATGCGACGTAAATTTATGTCACGTATTGGTATATGCGACGTAAATTTGCTATTTTTTTTTAAATTGGGTTGATTCTGTTTTACAACTAAAACCTGCAAATATATATTACAACCAGACAGTCCAGAGGTTCAATTTTCTTTAGCTAGTAAATTAAAAATATAACATTATATAATTCAAACTACATAATAAAACAATATAATACAAACATACAAACTAAAAATCCTATTACAAACTAAAAGTTAATACAAACTAAGCTACCTAAACTACATAATACACACAATATAATATGAACAAGAACTTAAAAAATTATGTACTAGAATTGTTGAACAAAAAATTTTGCCCATTGTTCTCTAATTTGTGTAATATCATATTCTAGTAATTGAGATGGATCTTGAAATACATGAAACATTAATTTGACTCTTGTAAACATGCAACATGAATAAAGTTAAATAAACTTAACTAATGTTAAAAGAAATTACCTCCGTCCAAGAATCAATTATACCCGCACAAACTATGGCTCTCATCCAATACATAACATAGTAACCACATTCAAACGAGTCTCGTTTGCTTATTACACTCGAAATGATGAAAAAAATAATGTTATTTTCAAAATTTAAATACAAACAATAATTATGGTATTCACTTATATAAATAAGTTTCTAACCTTAGGATAAATGAATTGCAAAGTCTTTGTTCTAGGTTTTCCACTTAGAACATTAGTTCCGAACACGATTCTAAGTGAAAAAAAGTCATATATTATTCAATATGTATTTACAATTTAAAAACATAATTAACGAATAAAAGATAAAGTTACCCTTGTAATAAACTTTTCATTTCTTAACTCAGTTTCCGATGTAATGAACAAAACCACACCACAGTGTAATCTCGGGGCATGATTACAATTAACTGCCAATGGGACCTACATTGTATGACATAAAAAGTAGTTACAAAAATATAAATTAAAATACTAACCCTTCAATGTATGGAGCCAAATATATATGTCTTTTTGAGTCACTCATCCATGTTTGCATATATTGTTGGATTCCAACCTTTGTATTTCCAGATTTTTGGATGGATTGAGACTCAATAAATCCGTATACTTCGGATTTTTCTTGTTCCACACTCAATTTGTCAATGTACCTAAAACAATTAATTATAAGTTGAATATAATTATTATAATCTTAGAAACATAAATGAGAATGACTTACATTGCCCACAATTGTATGATGGAAATGTTTAACATGCAATTTTCCCCAACAATTTCTAAAGCATCGGGCAAGGAAATGTATAATGGAACACTGGAATTGTCAATTCCAAACACTCTAACATCCCATTGTATCTGACACGGTCTCTTCCTCAACCGTGGTAATATGGTCAACAACATAGAGATGGGATCATCATCACATTCTGTTAGATCCTCATCAATAATAGGTTGTTTTTTATGCTTAGCACGATGCAAGTCCTCCTAAAAAAATGATAACAATTAATTAAACATTTATATAATTATAATACTAGAAAAGAGAAAATAGACAATATATATATATATATTACCTTGGTCTGTGCTGATAGTGACATAACCAAACGTCTTGGCCAAGCCAAGAATGTCCCGCTTGCATGCCCCACTAATTGAATCTCTTCATTAGGAAAAGGCACTGGAGCATTAGCATCATGAACTTCATCAACTACTACTCGTGTTCAGTATGCCTATAGAGGGACACCATGGATGGTTAAGCCACCCTCAAAAACTCGACCAATAGCCACTAGACGCGGGGGGTCATCTTCAACATATAACTCACACTGGTGTGATGCATCAGTCTGAGTATATTCTCTGAAGGATCAACAGCAGTAGCAGCACAACTCCCTTTAGTGCTGACTCAAACAACATCATGTTCAATTGTTTGAGGTGTTCCTTGATTCTGTTGCTGAGAGCGGGCGAGAGATTCAATTTTCTCATCAAACTCTTGCTGCAAGGACTGCCTTATTTGATTTACCTTTTCTTCAAACTACATCTCCATTTTATGCAAGGCCTCCTGGCTGCAAGAGTCAGTAGTGGTCCTTCGTGATGTTGGACCAAAGTAATCATGAAGGCCCCAGGATCCACCAGCACCACGCACACGTCCTGAGTAATCTGGTTTTCCTATGGCTGTCACCAATATATCTTGTCGACCATGAGGAATAAATGATCCTTGGGTGCTCTGCTCAACTAAATCATCCTACAACACATTAACAATAATTAAGTCATACACTAACTTTCACATTAGAATCAATTCAAATTGACATTATAACTTACGATTTTCTGAGCAATGATTCGTGCAGACTCAGAAGTCATTTGTCCATCAGATTTTGTCCGGGCTACCTTCCACATCTCATAGCGAGGGGGTGGAGATGCAAGGTCAGTAGACTCAACTCCTGCTAACTCTTCTCTGGCTTTCATGAGACGTTGCTCCAATAATACATACCCTCCTTGTGACAATACATGGGGTGCATCATTCAACCTCTGACGTTGTTGGGCAGCACGTCTTTTATCCTTCCAAGAGGGGTCCATTCGGCTGGCACAAAACTGTAACCAATCCTCCTCACTAATTTGATACTTTAGACAGGGAGATTCATCTTTAAACTTTCCAAATACATACTCCCGTGTCAAGAAAGTCTTAAAGTCCCTCCATCTAATGGCAATGGAGGATAAAATCTTCTTCCTCATCACCTCAGTGTTAGGAACATCAAAATTTTGCTGTGAAATGACCAATAAATGTTAAATTCAATTAATAATGATATATAAAGTATTCAACAAATATAGAAATACCTGAACATCTTGCCACATGATGTTCTTCTCGGTTTCCTCTACATCATCCCAAGATGGAGTAGTAATCGGAACATGGTATCGAGCTAGTAGTCCCAAATAGCTCTTAAACTTAGCAGGATTTGGGCCAAATGCCTTACCAGAACGTGGATCAACTTCAACTTGAGTTTTCTCTCTAGCTACCCTCCTTGCTGTCAACCCCTTTAACCGAGTGACAAATCTACCTTTACCTCCACTTCCGCTCCTGCCACTGCCACTACCACTACCAGTACCAGATGTGGAATCCGACATATCCTAAAAAACAAAACAATATGAAGTCAACATACTTTATAAGTTTGAATAAAAAGAACTAGAAAATGTGAAGATAAACACCTATTATGTTGGTATGTTTTCCCATATCCCTTCATCATGATCACTTCGAATTGCATGTATTTCATCAACTTCATTGTCAACTATGTCATCAAATGGTCTACTTGAAAATGAAGGTGTTTCATGTATATCTAGAGACTCATCTTCATGAATTCCGTGCATGCTTCTTCCTTCAAGGACAATTGACCATCTCTCATTACATGGATCCTTGACATAAAATATTTGTCTCGCTTGATATGCCAAAATAAAAGGTTCATCCTTATACCCAACTTTACTCAAATCAACCAAAGTAAATCCTAGGTCATCTGTTCGCACACCCGTATTCCCTTCAACCCATTTACACTTGAAGACAGACACCCTAAAAGTAACATAATCAATTTCCCATATCTCTTGTATGACCCCAAAATAACTCATAGAAGCTGTGATAGGATTTTTGTCTTTAGAACTAGAAAAATGCATAGATTCAGCTTGAATTGTGACCCACTATTTTGTACTCTACCTTTATCATCTTCTATTTTTGAGTAGAAACAATAATTATTAATGTCATACCCACCAAATGTAATGACATCACTATTAGGCCCACGAGCAAGTCTCAAAAAAGTGTTTCTGAAACATTAATCTCAACATATACCCTTTTTTTAAACCAAGAAAGGAAACTTTTGTTATGTTCATTCAATACCCATTTTTCATTCATTCGAGGATGTGTTGCCTTTATTTCAGTTATGTGTTGTGATATGTAAGGGATTACTTCATCAGTGTTGTTCAATATGTATAAATGTGCTTGGTCAACTTCTTTCCGACTAACATTTTTAATCTTTAAATTTCGAGTACCCTTACCTTCACATCTTCCATCATGTCTCATCTTAGGAATACCTATTGGTTCTGATTTTGACATGTATCCTAAACAAAACTCAATGGCTTCTTCTGCAATGTACCTTTCCACAATAGAAGCTTCTGGCCTATACTGATTCTTCACATATCCTTTTAAGATCTTCATGTATCTCTCAACAGGATACATCCATCTAAGAAAAATGGGACCACATAACCGAATTTCCCTTACCAAATGGACTATCAAATGCACCATGATATCAAAAAATGAAGGGGGAAAATACATTTCTAACTGGCACACTATTACAATTGCTTCATTTTCTAATTCATCTAACTTTTTTGGATCAATTACCTTTTTACAAATGGCGTTGAAAAACAAACATAACCGAGTAATAGCAATTCTAATAGAAGTTGGTAAGATGTTTCGAATAGCCACTGGTAAAAGTTGTTGCATCAACACATCACAATCATGAGACTTTAAACTAACTAATTTCAACTCTTGCATAGACACAAGACTCTTAACATTTGAGGAGTATTCTTGTGGCACTTTGACCTCACGTAAACACTCACAAAAGCTTCTCTTTTCTTTCTTTGATAGAGTATGACAAGCTGGAGGTAAGTAAGTGCGTTTTCCAACTGATTGTGGATGTAATTCAGAACGTATACCCATGACTGTCAAATCTTGTCTTGCTTTTATTCCATCTTTTGTCTTTCCTTTTATGTTAAGCAATGTCCCAATTATACTATCACAAACATTTTTTTCAACATGCATCACATCTATACAGTGTCTAACTTCCAACTTACACCAATAAGGAAGATTGAAGAATATAGACTGTTTCTTCCAAATGTTTTTCTCATTGGATTTCTTTTGGGTCTTTCCAAACACAATATTAATATTTTTCACTTGCTCATATACTTGTTCACCATTGTGTGGTACTGATGCAACTGCATTCTCCTGACATCTATTAAATGCTTTTTTCATTTTACGATATGGATGATTAGCAACTAGAAACTTTCTATGCCTATTGTACGCAGTTTTTTGTCCATGTTTCAATTGGATATAACTTGTGTCTTCTTGACATAAAAGACACGCTAAATGACCTTTCACACTATAACCGCTCAAATTACCATATGCTGGAAAATAATTTATAGTACAAAATAACATTGCACGCAACCTGAAATTCACTTCGTGATATGAATCAAATACATCCACTCCTGTTTCCCACAACATCTTCAAATCATCAATTAAAGGATTAAGATATACATCTATGTCATTTCCTGGTTGTCGAGGTCCTAAAATCATCATAGATAACATCATATATTTTCTCTTCATGCATAACCAAGGAGGCAAATTGTAAATGATCAACAAAACTGGCCATGAACTATGTTTACTACTTAAATTTCCATAAGGATTCATCCCATCTGTAGCTAATCCAATTCTCAAGTTTCTTGGCTCTACACCAAATTCTGGAAAGGTTTTATCAATCCTTTTCCATTGTGGAGAATCAGCTGGATGTCGAAGAAGATTGTCACATTTTCTACCATTTGCATGCCATGTCAAGTTTCTTGCATCTTCTTTTATGACAAATAATCTTTTAAACCTAGGTATAATTGGAAAATACCATAACACCTTAGCAGGGGGACCATCTAGTTCTTCCTCACCACTAATTTCCTCAACTTTGTTTTTGAACCTCGACAAACCACATGTCGGACACATCTTTAATTTAGCAAAATCATTTCTGTACAATATACAATCATTAAGACATGCATGTATCTTCTTGTACTCTAAACCCATTGGACATAATATTTTCTTTGCATCATAGTTACGAAGAGGTAATGTATTATCTTCAGGAAGCATCTCTTTCAACAACTCTAATAATTCGGTGAAACTTTTATCAGTCCATCCATTTCTTGCTTTTAAAGTAAACAATTTTAAAGTTGCTGATAATCTTGTAAAACTACATCCTATGTACAATTGTTGTGCAAAATCAGATTTCAAAGAATCATATAGATGTGCTTTCATAAAATTTTCTTCACCAATATCACGTATCATATCCTCTAGATTATCATCCATCCCTTCATCAAAATTGTTTGTAGTTGACACAGTTGGGATGTCTAATATTTCTCCATGCCATGTTCATATTGTATAACTCTTAATAATACCATAAACAAACAAGTGATCACGTATATCCTCAAGTTTATGACGAATTTGATTCAAACAACGAACACATGGACAATAATATGTTCCTTTCATAGCTTTTCCATTTTCACTAGCAAATTTCAAAAATTCCTCAACTCCCTTTTCGTACTCTTCACTAATATGATGTGCATTCATCCAACTTCGATTCATATTATGTTATAAAGTTTCGTCACTCCTAGAGATTTAAAAATTATATGTAAAAAGAAATTAATATATAAACAACAAAGCACGTAAATGGAGTGTGTAAACCGAAAATGCACTCAAACAAATAAACAAATAATTACATTCCAATAATAATCCAGTGGAGACATTCATACAATAACGTGATTGAGATCCCCAAAAACAATCACGGATTCAATTTAAACATATAGCAATGACATAGAACACTAACTTCGAGTGTAGATGAAAAATGATTTCAAACTCGAATCCAATCGGGGAGAAATATCAAGTTCGTAAAATGACACACAATGTTGATGTTTTTCACTGTCAAACTGATCGAAAATGGTGTGCAGAGGTAGTTGTTGTCGTCGTTCTCAAAAACCCTTGCTGCGTGAGACCAGGGAGTGGGTCTAGGGGGAAATAAAAGGGACTTTTTACGTCGCGCACCCCAGCACGCGACGTAAAAAGCCTTCTTTTACGTCATGCCACGTAGCTGCGATGTAAAAGAGGATTTTTACGTCGCATGCTGGGGTGCGCGACGTAAAAGTTTTGTCTCTTATTTACAAAATTACCACCGCGTTTTATTTATGTCAAATATTTTTACATGCGACAACAATTGGGTGACGTAAAAGCCCTTTTTTTCACTAGTGACTTCAAGCTTTCCTTGATTCACTTGATCCCACAAGAAACGAAAATGAGTTTCAATATGCTTGCTTTTACCATGACAAGTTAGATGCTTAGTTAAATTAATGGCAAATTTATTATCTACCATAAGCCTCGTCCTTTACTTCAAATTAAACTTCAATTCAATCATCAATTTCTCCAACCATACTGCCTGACATGTTGCTTCATATGCAACTATATATTTTGCTTCACAAGATGAAAGAGCAACAACATACTCTTTTTTAGAACTCCAGCTGATTGGAGTTCCTTCAACAAAAAAATGTAACCAATTGTGCTTTGTCTATCACCACACCAATCTGAGTCGAAAAAACCAACCAGTTGTTGAAACATACAAGGATATGAATGTTGAACTTGCATGGATATGAAGCTTATAGATTTTGATGATGATTCAAGAATAAAGGACTTAAAGACTTGAAGACGTATATTGTTATGTAATAACTCTGTTTTTATGATTTTGAGTCTGTAATATTAGAGTCTAAGATAGCCAGCACATAGTATACTCTTTAAAGGTTCCAAAAACTCATTTTTATCAAAAACATACTGGATTAATCGATTAAATGGCAGGATAATCGATTATTACAGAGAGAAAAACCATTTTCAGCATTTGCTCTCTGGAATAATCGATTAAAGCCCCTGTTAATCGATTAACAGCCTTGTTAATCGATTAATTACTCAGTTAATCGATTAAACTGCGTGGTTTTGGGTTCCAGGTGAATTTGGCTCTGTAATAATTGATTAACACTCAAGATAATCGATTATTTCAGTCAGATATGTGTTTTGAATTTCAAAATTGGACCAAGTTTCGAAAACCCTATTCCCAATTCATCTGGTTTCGAAAATTCCCAATTCCCAAACCCTAATTCTTATACTTAAGGTTCTCTAAGGCTCTCTGCAAATAGAACAACCTTTTTCAAACAAAAGTTGAGATTTGTGACTGCCAGAGAACTGTTTGTTGGAGGAAAAAGGGGCTTTTGGAACCTAGTGTGGGCTAGAAGCGATAAGAATCACTAAGTAGGTTTCTTGGTGGATTGTGTGTTGTGCCGTTTCTAGGAAAAGTTGTTCTTCATCCTTTGTGGATTCAAAGGAGGTATTCATCTCTTGTGTGACTCAAGAGAGGTGTACTCTTTACCTTATCTTCTTATTTGTAATCTGATTGTATAACTGTGATTATAGTGATAACGTCAATCCTCTGTTTGAGTGATTAGCAACTAGACGTAGGGTCTTTTGATCCGAACCAATATAAATCGTTTGTGTAATACTCTATCCTTGCTCTATTTACTTTACACAACAATTTAATCGTTGAAATTTGGTAAAAAATTTAAAATCCTAATTTTTGTTTAAGAAACCAATTCACCCCCCCTCTTGGTTTTTGTCCGTTAACGCAAACATTCCACTGCGCGATTCTAACAAGTGGTATCAGATCTTGCTTTGATAGTCATTCAATTTTTTGAAAATGGCCAGATAAAATCAAATGTTTGCCGAGGGTGCTTCTATCAATAGACCCCCACTTTTTGCAGGGCAAAATTATCCTTTTTGGAAAGTTAGAATGCAAATTTTTCTGGAGTCTGTTGATAGAGGTGTTTGGGATGCAATTTTAAACGGTCCCTATATTCCTAAAATTTCTAAAAACAGAGTAGAGATTCCAAAACCATTTTCTAGATGGATGGTGAAAGAAAATAGAAAAGCCCAATATGATGTTAGGGCTAGAAATATAATTTCATCTGCTTTAACCCTTGATGAGCTTTACAGGATCTCCGTTTGTAAAAGTGCTCAAGAGATGTGGGAAATGTTAAGAGTAACCCACGAAGGTACCGATGATGTTAAGAGAGCACGGAAAAATTCATTAATCCAAGAATATGAGATGTTCCGGATGCAACAAAGAGAAACAATCTTTGACGTTCAAAAGCGTTTCATACACATTGTGAACCATCTCACCGGGTTAGGTAAAATTTTTTATGTTGATGAATTAAACGTAAAAATTTTGAAATCTTTAGATAGGAAATGACAACCTAAGGTGAATGACTAAATGCATATGGCGGCGCTCTTTGGAAAGTTGAGAGAGCATGAACTGGAACTAGGAAGGCTAAATGATGAAGAAGGTCAACACCAAAAGAGGAACCTAGCCTTTAAAACTGAAATTTCCAAAAGTAAGAGTAAAAAGGAAGAAGAAGACTCAGAGAATGAAGAAGAAGAATTGAGTCTTATGATAAAGAAATTTACCAAGTTCATGAAAGCCAAAGGGAAGCAACCTTTCAAAGGTAAGGGAAAGGTAAGAGAAAGTACTTCTTTAAATATCAAATGTTATGGTTGTGGTGAAACAGGACATGTAAAAACTGAATGTCCAAACAAGAAGAATGAAGATAATAAAGACAAGAAATTCTTCAAGAAGAAAGCCTACATAGCTTGGGATGATAGTGATTCAAGTTCGGAATCAAGTGATTCAGAAATTGAAGCTAATATTTGCTTGATGGCAAAAGACAACATATCTTCCGACTTTTAGGTTAGTGATTCCGACTCATCCTCAAGTGATGATGAAAATAACTTTGATGAATTACAAAATGCATATGAAGAATTGTTTAATGCTTTTAAGGACTTGAAAAATGAATACAAATCTGTGAAAAAAGTGTTTAAATAAATCCGAAAAAGAGGTGGAGTCCTTAAAAAAGAAAATTGCATGTTTAGAGGAAAAGGATAATAAGAATAGAGCTTGTGCATTATGTAAAGAGTATGAATATGAACTTGATTTATCTAGACATTTGTTTGATAAAGCTAAAAAGGAATTAAGTGATAGTTAAGAATAAGGCTAGTATTCAAATTAAAGAAAATTGTCATGTTCCTTTGAAAAAGCCTAAAAATAAAAATAGAAGAGTATGGGTTGAAAAGGGAACTATAATTTCAAAATTTAGAAATATATCATATTCAAAGACTATATCAAATGCATGCTTTTATTGTATGAAACATGATCATACTTCAAATAGATGTAAAATTAAGCATTATGGTGTTCCTAAAGGAAAATATATTTGGGTTCCTATAGTTAAATAATATGTTTGTCTCTAACCCCAAGGACCCAAAAGTTATGGGGACCTAAGATTACTATGTTCTTGTTTTGTAGGAAACCCAACCCCTCTATTTATCTAGAAGTCCCCCCTCTCTTTCGTATTATGTTTGTATTAGGTCCCATCTCTTTTATATTATATTATTATTATTTATCATATTTTTTAGAAGTTTAAGCATTATCCAATTAATTTTTGAAGAAAATTGTTACTTACAGGATTCAAACTCGAGTACCTTAGAGTTGGAGGTTGATACTCCAACCACTAAACTACTAGAATTTTTCGATAATAACTTACAAATAAATTATATTTATATATAAAAATATATATATATATATATCCGTAGATATATAAATATATAAATACAAATATATTTATATATTTTGATATATTTATATAATTATATATTTTATATTTATATATTTACACGGATATATATTTATTTGTAAGTTATTATTATAAAATTATAGTAGTTTAGTGGTTGAAATATCGACTTTCAACTTTAAAATACTAGGTTTAAATCTCGTCAGTGATAATTCTCTAACTTAAGTGAATTTTTGGCTGAAAAAAAAATAAAAATATTTTTCAAAAAATATATACAAATAAATATATATTTACACAGATATATATTTATTTGTATATAAATATAATTTATTTGTAAGTTATTATCATAAAATCATAGTAGTTTAGTGGTTGGAGTATCAGCTTTTAACTCTAAAATACTGGGTTCAAATCTTGCTAGTGACAATTCTCTAACTTAAGTGAATTTTTGGGTGAAAACACTTTCCACGTCGGTTCATCTGGGAACTGACGTTGAATGTACACTTTCCACGTCGGTTCATCTGGAACCGACGTTGAATGTACACTTTCTATGTCGGTTGACTAAGAACCGACGTAGAATATGTTTTCTATTCAACTTTCAACGTCGTTCTTTAACCAATCGACGTTGAAAGTGTATTCAACGTCGGCTCAGCTTTAACCAACCGACGTAGAAGTGTACTATTCAACTTTCAACGTCATTTTTTAACCAACCGATGTTGAAAGTGTATTCAACGTCGGCTCAGCTTTAACCGACGTTAAATGGCAACGTGGAAAGCATATTTTGTAGTAGTGTATAGTGGTGCGAACACTTTGGAGATAAAGGATGTGCTTCTTGTTGATGGACTAAAGCATAATCTCCTAAGTATAAGTCAAATTTGTGACAAAGGATGAACCGACGTTGAAAGTACTTTCTACGTCGGTTGACTAAGAACAGACGTAGAATATGTTTACTATTCAACTTTCAACATCGTTTTTTAACCAACCGACGTTGAAAGTGTATTCAACGTCAGCTCAGCTTTAACCGACGTTAAATGGCGACGTGGAAAACATATTTTGTAGTAGTGTATAGGTGGTGCAAACACTTTGGAGATAAAGGATGTGCTTCTTGTTGATGGGCTAAAGCATAATCTCCTAAGTATAAGTCAACTTTGTGACAAAGGATTCACGGTAATATTTGAAAGTAAGTTTTGTACCATTCATTTAGTAGATTCCAAAAATATAGCATTGAAAGGCATTAGGCATAATAATATATATTTGATTGATTTGGATTGTATACATGATACTAGTATAACATGTTTAGTAGCTAAGGAAGAAAACCCATGGCTATTGCATAAGAGCGCGACTCATATCAATATGCATCATTTAAACAAATTAATATCAAAGGACTTAGTTGTTGGTTTGCCTAAGTTAAAATTTGAAAAGGATAGATTATGTGATGCATGTCAAAAAGGTAAACAAGTAAAACCATCCTTTAAATCTAAAAATGTTATTTCCACATCAAAACCTTTAGAAATTTTACATTTATATTTATTTGGTCCTTCTAGGATAAAAAGTTTTGGTGGAAATTATTATGCTCTTGTGATTGTTGATGATTTTTATAGATATACTTGGACATTTTTCTTAACTTTAAAAAGTGAAGCTTTTAAGGTCTTTAGGAAGTTTGCCAAGCAAATCCAAAATGAGAAAGACTTAAGAATCAAAGTGTTAAGAAGTGACCATGGTGGAGAGTTTCAAAATGAATGGTTTGAAAATTATTGTGAGGAAAATGGTATTTAGCATAATTTTTCTGCACCTAGGACTCCCCAACAAAATGGTGTAGTAGAAAGGAAAAATAGGTCACTAGAGGAACTTGCTAGAACAATGCTAAATGAATCAAGTGTTCCTAAATATTTTTGGGTTGATGCTATAAGTACTGCATGTTATGTTTTGAATAGGATGCTTATTAGGCCTATTATAAAATCAACTCCCTATGAATTGTTAAATGGTAGAAAGCCTAATGTTTCTCATTTGAAAATATTTGGATGTAAATGCTTTGCGTTAAATAATGGAAAAGATAACTTAGGAAAGTTTGACTCAAAAGCCGATGAGGGCATTTTCTTATGTTATTCACTAACTAGCAAAACTTATAGAGTGTTCAATAGAATAACTTTAAATGTTGAAGAATCTGTACATGTCACCTTTGATGAAATTGTAGACCTTGAGGGAAATCCTCTTGAGTCAAATAAAGAACTTGTAGGTGATGATGAGTACATAAGAGAGGCCCTAGAAGAAATGAATTTGAATGAGAATGAGCCATCTCAACCAACTGAATTAGCAAAAGAGTGACAATCACCAAGAGTACTTTCAATGAACAATATAATTGGTGATATCTCAAAAGGGGTAAGAACTAGAAATATGACTAATTTCTATATGTCTGTAGCTTTTGTTTCACAGATTGAACCCAAAAGTGTTGAAGAAGCTCTTAAAAATGACCAATGGTGCATAGCAATGCAAGAAGAACTTAATCAATTTAAAAGGAATCAAGTTTGGGAATTAATTCCAAGAGAAGAATCTCATCAAGTGATTGGAACAAAATGGGTATTCAGAAACAAACATGATGAAGATGGAAATATAACAAAGAATAAAGCCAGACTTGTTGCCAAAGGTTACTCTCAAGAGGAAGGTATTGATTATGATGAAACTTATGCTCCTGTTGCCAGGTTAAAGGCTATACGCCTACTTCTTGCTTATGCCTCATTGATGAAATTTAAATTATATCAAATGGATGTTAAAAGTTCATTTTTGAATGGGTTTATCAAAGAAGAAGTATATGTGGAACAACCCCCTGGATTTGAAGATTTTAAATATCCCAATCATATTTTTAAATTGAAGAAAGCTTTATATGGGTTGAAACAAGCTCCTAGGTCTTGGTATGAAAGATTAAGCAGTTTTCTAACTTTAAATGATTTTTCTAGAGGAAAAATTGATTCCACTCTGTTTATTAAGAAAGTAAAAGAACATATCTTATTGGTCAAGTATATGTTGATGATATCATTTGTGGATCAACTGATAATTCTTTGTGTGTAGAATTTGCTAAGATAATGCAGGGTGAATTTGAAATGTCAATTATGGGAGAATTAACATTCTTCCTTGGACTTCAAATTAAACAAATTAAAGATGACATTTTTGTGTCTCAAACCAAGTACTGCAAAGAGATTCTTAAGAAATTTGGAATGGACGATTCAAAGGAAGCTAAGACATGTTGAACATTCAAGGACTTGATGTTGCACTTGAAGGACATGAAGATTGTTGATTTTGATGATGATTCAAGAACTCAAAGACTTAGAGTGTTGAAGACTTGTTTTGTATTGTAATAACTATGTTTCAATTAGATTGAGTCTGTAATATTAGTGTTTAAGATAGCCAGTACATAGTCTGCACCTTAGGAGCTTCAAAAAGCTCAAATTTATCATCCAGACTCGGCTTTAATCGATTAAATAGGGAAATAATCGATTAAAACAGTGAGAAAAACCATTTTCTGTATCTGCTCACTGGTTTAATCGATTAAACCACCTGTTAATCGATTAATAGGCCTATTAATCGATTAACAACCCTTTTAATCGATTAAAACAGAGAGTTTCAGGGTTTTGTTGATTTTGGCTCTGTAATAATCGATTAACACTTCATTTAATCGATTATTTCAGTCAGATTTTGATTTTTAACTTCAAATCAACCCTATTTTCGAAAACCCTATTTCCAAGAACCCTAATTCCGAAATTCCCAATTCCCAAACCCTAATTTCTCTACTTAAGCTTCTCTATGGCACTCAGAAAAGAAGAACAACCTTTTTCATACAAAAGTTAAGTGTTGTGGTGCCAGAGAACTGTTTGTTGCAAGAAAAAGGGGCTTTTGGAACCTGGTGTGGGCTAGAAGCGATAAGAATCACTAAGTGGAGTTCTTAGTGGATTGTGTGTTGTGCCATCTCTAGGGAAAGCTATTCATCATCTCTTGTGGATTTCAAGAGAGGTGTTTTCTTATCTTTATCTTTTCAATTGTAATTTGCTTGTAACAACTTGATTATAGTGACAGCGTTAATCCTCTGTTTGAGTGATTAGCAACTGGACGTAGGGTCTTTTGATCCGAACCAGTATAAATTTCCTGTGTAAGATTCTCTTCTCTTCTCTATTTACATTTACACAGTTTTTAATCGGTAAAATTTGGGGAAAATTTTGAAAACCTAATTTTTATTAAGAAATCAATTCACCCCCCCTCTTGGTTTTTGTCCGACCACGCGAACATTCCGTTGCGCGATTCTAACAAGTGGTATCAGAGCTTGCTTTGATAGTCATTCAAATTTTTCGAAAATGGCCGGACAAAATCAAACTTTTGCCGAAGGTGCGTCTATCAACAGACCCCCACTTTTTGCGGGTTAAAATTATCCTTTCTGGAAAGTAAGAATGCAAATATTTTTAGAGTCTGTTGATAGAGGCGTTTGGGACGCTGTTTTAAACGGTCCATTTGTTCCTAAAGTTACTGAGAACAGTGTTGAAGTTCCTAAACCTTTTTCTAGATGGACTGCAGAAGAAAATAGAAAAGCACAATTTGACGTTAGGGCTAGAAATATAATTTCATCTGCTCTAACCCTTGACGAGTTTTACAGAATTTCTGTGTGTAAAAGTGCTCAGGAAATGTGGGAAATGCTAAGAGTGACCCACGAAGGTACCGACGACGTCAAAAGAGCAAGGAAAAATTCTCTAATCCAAGAATACGAGATGTTCCGGATGCAACAAGGCGAAACGATATTTGACGTTCAAAAACGTTTCACTCATATTGTGAATCATCTCACCGGATTAGGTAAAATTTTTGACGTTGATGAATTAAATGTTAAAATCTTAAAATCTTTGGATAGGAAATGGCAACCTAAGGT
Organism: Sphenostylis stenocarpa; assembly: GCA_963425845.1. Taxonomy (NCBI): domain Eukaryota; kingdom Viridiplantae; phylum Streptophyta; class Magnoliopsida; order Fabales; family Fabaceae; genus Sphenostylis; species Sphenostylis stenocarpa. The sequence continues at coordinate 33,348,077 of OY731408.1, forward strand.
GACAGCCATCTCGGAGTCACAAAACCTATCCACAATGTCTATGGCGGCGCTCTTTGGAAAGCTTAGAGAGCGTGAGCTTGGACTTGGAAGGCTAAATGAGGAAGAAGGTCAATACCAAAAGAAGAACCTAGCCTTCAAAACCGAAATTTCCAAAGGTAAAAATAAAAAGGAAGAAGAAGACTCGAAGAACGATGAAGAAGAATTGAGTCTCATGATTAAGAAGTTCACCAAATTCATGAAAGCTAAAGGAAGGCATCCTTTCAAAGGTAAGGGAAAGGTAAGAGAAAGTAATTCCGTAAATATAAAATGTTATGGTTGTGGTGAAGCAGGACATGTAAAAACTGAATGCCCAAACAAGAAAAATGATGAAAACAAAGGCAAAAAGGTCTTCAAGAAAAAAGCCTATATTGCTTGGGACAACAGTGACTCAAGCTCGGAATCAAGTGACTCGGAAGTAGAAGCAAATATTTGCTTAATGACAAATGACAACATATCTTCCGACTTTGAGATAAGTGATTCCGACCCATCTTCTAGTGATGATGAAAATGATCATGATGAATTGCAAAATGCATATAATGAATTATTTAGTGCCTTTAAGAATTTGAAAAATGAATATAAAGTTGTAAAGAAGAATCTAAGTAGATCCGAAAAGGAATTTGACTCTTTAAAAATGAAAATTGTATGTTTAGAAGAAAAAGAGTTATTAAATACGAAAATTGTATGTTTAGATGAGGATAATGATAAGAACATGGCATGTGCAAATTGTAAAGAGCATGAATATGATATAGATATTCTTAACCATTTGTTAGACAAAGCCGAAAAGGAAATAGATGATCTTAAGAGGCATGAAATGGTGTTTGCTCAAAATAATGTAAATCATCAAGTTCCTTTGAAAAAGCCTAAAAGGAAAAATAAAAGAGTATGGGTAGAAAAAGGAACTAGAGCATCTATGATTAGAAATGCATCATTTTCAAATACTACATCTAAAACATGTTTTTATTGCATGAAACAAGGTCACACGTCAAATAGATGTAAAATTAAATATTTTGGTGTACCTAAAGGTAAATACATTTGGGTTCCTATAGTTAAATAATTTGTTATGTCTCTAACCCCAAGGACCCAAAAGTTGTGGGGACCTAAGTTTACTATATTCTTGTTTTGTAGGAAACTTCCAAATCAAAGAAGTCTATGTGGTATCTTGATAGCGGATGCTCAAAACATATGACCGGAGATAAATCTAAATTTGTGAGTTTCAAAGCTAAGGAACAAGGATATGTAACTTATGGGGACAACAACAAAGGGAAGATCCTTGGAATTGGAAACATAGGTGGTGCAAACACTTTGGAGATCAAGGATGTGCTACTTGTTGATGGACTAAAGCATAATCTCCTTAGCATAAGTCAACTATGTGACAAAGGATTTAAGGTAATTTTTGAAAGTAAATTTTGCACCATACATTTGATAGATTCCGAAAATGTAGAATTAAAAGGCATTAGGCATAACAACATATATTTGATTGATTTGGATTGTTTACATGAGTCTAGCATAACATGTTTAGTTGCTAAGGAAGAGAACCCTTGGTTATGGCATAAGAGAGCTGCTCATATAAATATGCATCATTTGAATAAATTGATTTCAAAAGACTTAGTTATTGGTTTTCCTAGGTTAAAATTTGAAAAAGATAGATTGTGTGATGCATGCCAAAAGGGTAAACAAGTAAAATCATCATTTAAATCAAAGAATGTTATTTCCACTTCAAAACCCCTAGAATTATTACATTTAGATTTATTTGGACCTTCTAGGATAAAAAGCTTTGGTGGAAATTATTATGGTCTTGTGATTGTTGATGATTATTCTAGATATACATGGACATTTTTCCTAACTATGAAAAGTGAAGCTTTTAAGGTCTTTAGAAAATTTGCAAAACAAATTCAAAATGAGAAAGACTTAAGAATTAAAGTTTTGAGAAGTGACCATGGTGGTGAGTTTCAAAATGAAAAGTTTGAAAGTTATTGTGAAGAAAATGGAATATTACATAACTTTTCTGCTCCTAGGACTCCCCAACAAAATGGTGTAGTTGAAAGGAAAAATAGGTGATTAGAGGAACTTGCTAGAACTATGTTAAATGAATCTAATGTTCCTAAATATTTTTGGGCTGATGCGGTTAGTACTGCATGTTATGTTTTGAATAGAATGCTGATTAGGTCAATTATTAAATCTACTCCTTATGAATTGTTTAATGGTAGAAAGCATAATGTTGCTCATTTGAAAAATTTTGGATGTAAGTGTTTTGTGTTAAATAATGGAAAAGATAACTTAGGAAAATTGGATTCTAAAGCCGATGAGGGCATTTTCTTAGGTTATTCATTAACTAGTAAGGCTTACAGAGTGTTTAATAGAAGAACTTTAAATATTGAAGAATCTATTCATGTTACATTTGATGAAATTGTAGACCTTGGGGTAAATCCTCTTGAGTCAAATAAAGAACTTGCAGGTGATGATGAATATATAATAGAGGCTCTTGATGAATTGTATTTAGAAGAAAATGAGCCTTCTCAAACACCTGAATTAGCAAAAGAATGGCAATCACCAAGAGGACTCTCAATGGACAATATCATAGGTGATATTTCAAAAGGGGTAAGAACTAGAAACATGTCTAACTTTTGTATGTTTGTAGTTTTTGTGTCTCAGATAGAACCCAAAAATGTGGAGGAAGCACTTAAAGATGAACAATGGTGCATAGCTATGCAAGAAGAACTTAACCAATTTGAAAGGAATCAAGTCTGGGAATTAATCCCAAGGGAAGAATCACATCAAGTTATTGGAACAAAATGGGTATTTAGAAATAAGCTTGATGAAGATGCAAATATAACAAAGAATAAAGCCAGACTTATTGCCAAAGGCTATTGTCAGGAGGAAGGTATAGATTATGATGAAACTTATGCTCCTGTTGCCAGGCTAGAGGCTATACGCCTACTTCTTGCTTATGCATCTTTAATGAAATTTAAATTATATCAAATGGATGTTAAGAGTGCATTTTTGAATGGTTTTATTAAAGAAGAAGTTTATGTGGAGCAACCCCCTGGATTTGAAGATTTTAGTTTTCCTAATCATGTTTTTAAATTAAAGAAAGCTTTATATGGGTTAAAACAAGCTCCTAGATCTTGGTATGAAAGGCTAAGTAGCTTCCTAACTTCAAATGATTTTTCTAGAGGAAAAATAGATTCTACTTTGTTTATAAAGAAAGTAAAAGAGCATATCTTATTGGTCTAGGTATATGTTGATGATATTATTTTTGGATCAAGTGATAATTTGTTATGTGTAGAATTTGCTAAGATAATGCAGGGAGAGTTTGAAATGTCTATGATGGGAGAATTGACATTCTTCCTTGGACTACAAATCAAGCAACTTAAAGATGGCATTTTCATCTCTCAAACCAAATGCTGCAAAGAGATTCTTAAAAAGTTTGGAATGGACACCTCAAAGGAAGCTAACACACCCATGGGAACTTCATGCTATCTAGACAAGGATGAATCAGATTTGGAAGTTAATCAATCTATGTATAGAGGTATGATAGGTTCACTGTTATACTTAACTGCCAGTAGACCTGATATTATGCATTCTGTTTGTGTGTGTGCTAGATTTCAGGCTTGTCCAAAAGAATCTCACCTAATTGCAGTAAAACATATTTTAAAATATTTAAAAGGAACTACTGGTTTTGGTTTATGGTATCCATCTGATGCTTGTACTAGTTTAATAGGATATTCTGATGTTGATTATGGTGGATGCAAAATTGATAGAAAGAGTACTAGTGGGACATTTCATTTGTTAGGTTCATCCTTAGTATCTTGGCATTATAAGAAACAAGCTTGTGTTGCTTTATCTACCACTAAAGCTGAATATATTGCAGCTGGTAGTTGTTGTGCTCAAATTCTGTGGATGAAACAACAGTTAGAAGATTATAGTATATTTTTAAATGACATACCTTTGATGTGTGATAATACGAGTGCAATTAATCTTACTAAAAATCCAGTAATGCACTCTAGGACTAAGCACATAGAAATTAGACATCACTTTTTGAGAGATCATATCAGCAAAGGAAACTGTAAAATAGAGTATGTTGATACAAAGCATCAATTAGGAGATATTTTTACTAAGTCTTTACCCAAGGATAGATTTTATGATCTTAGAAGAGACTTAGGGATATTAGAAATAACTTAAATTCTGCTTATTTAGACAATTTTTGGATGATTGTAATGTTAAAATTCATTATACAGAATGTTCATAGTTTATCATGTGTTAAAACCTTAAAAATTTGATGTACTCTCTGGAATAATCGATTAATTAGAGTTATAATCGATTATTTGCATCCAAAACACTCAAAACAGGGCATTCCTCTCTGGATTAATCGATTAATTCGCCAATTAATCGATTAAATACAACATTAATCGATTAATTGCACAAATTAATCGATTAAATGGTTCTGGCACTGGTTTAATCGATTAATCTGAGTTTTAATCGATTAAACCTAGCAAGTTTGGCCTCCTAGCCATTGCCAACGGACTTCTTGACTTATATTCTCTTCCATATGACCGTTAGACATGCTTGATTATAAATAGGGGCCTCCATTTCACTTCTACTCACTTCTATCTCTTGAAATCAAGCTTTCTTGCCTTATTCTAGCAATCTTGCCCTCTTCTCAATACATTTAGCTTTCTAAATCTTCTTGTTATTCCTCAAATCTTTCAATGGCCTTATCTTCTCGTGCTAAGATCCCTACTAGAAGAAGATTTGCACCCTCATCTCGTCCCCGTCCTAATTCTGTAGAAGGATGGATTTCTTATACAGATGGCCAACAAGAATTTCTGACCTATTGGAAGGAACGTGCTATTATCTCTCCAAAGTTCCTTATTGGTGAGCAATTCATCAATAGGGGATTCAACTTTCCCAAACTTCTTGAAATTCAAGGAGTTCTCCCTTTCATCCAAATGCAAGGTACGTATTATCCTGACCTTGTTAGGGTATTTTACTCTAGATTTAAATTTAGAGATCAAATTGCTACCTTTAGAGTAAAAGGTGTCACAATTATTCTTGACGACGATATTTGGGAGAATGTTGCCCACTTTCCAATTAGAGAAGATACTATTAACATTTATGGTGAGTTAGATGATTTTGACAGGTTCTTAGCTTACCGTTCTTTTCTGCAAAATCCCTCCATGGAGATTGGGCGTCTCCTTCATGCTGGACCTTTAAAGAAGGAGGAATGCATGATTTTACATCTACTTGTCTGGATTCTATGTCCTCGGGCTACAAATCATGCTCAATGTTCTTCAATTGATCTTAGGATTATTCATGCCATAATGAATAATGAGCCTTTAGATTGAGGCGTTCTTGTCACCATGACTATGTTAAAAGCCAAACGTCATCCCACCTTCAAAATTCCATATGCTCTCCTTGTCTCTCGGATTCTTGAATACAAAGGAGTCAATGTCGAAGGTGAACAAGCAGTAAGAACAAATAACTTGAATACGTTCCGAATCAAGGTGGTGACAATGAAGATTCTGATGAAGATATGCCTCCTGCTGCTGAGTTTCCCTCTGATCAAATCCAAAGTGTTGGAACTTCCTCTACTCATCATGAAACCCGACAATCCATGGAAGACATGTTATCTGACATGAATTAGAGGATGCAGTCATTCTTCACTCTTTCTGGAGTACGGCATGAGGAAATAATTCGCCGTATATCTGATGTAGATGATAAAGTGTGCCGTTTAGAAAATAGATTTGATGCACACTTTCATAGTGATGATAGTGAAGAATTTTAAAATTTGTAATTTTTCTCTTATATTGTAATGAATGTTTTTATCTGAAATAAAATGTGGTGTTCTATTTTTGCTATGATTGAGGGGGAGTTTTCTCTAAGTTATGCATATTTTGAGGGGGAGCTCTTATGTTTGCCTTAGAAGAATTATTTTTTATTATAATCAAAATAGGGGGAGAAATATTTAAAGCCTAATATTATTGTTTTTAAATATTATTTGGTATGTTTAATGTGTTTTTTAGTATGACAGATAAAACAGGTTATTATAAGGCTTTAAAAGATAATTTTGATCATCATCAAAAAAGGGGAGATTGTTGAACATTCAAGGACTTGATGTTGCACTTGATGGACATGAAGATTGTTGATTTTGATGATGATTCAAGAACTCAAAGACTTAGAGTGTTGAAGACTTGTTTTGTATTGTAATAACTCTGTTTCAATTAGATTGAGTCTGTAATATTAGTGTTTAAGATAGCTGGTACATAGTCTGCACCTTAGAAGCTTCAAAAAGCTCAAATTTATCATCCAGGCTCGGCTTTAATCGATTAAATAGGGAAATAATCGATTAAAACAGTGAGAAAAACCATTTTCTGTATCTGCTCACTAGTTTAATCGATTAAACCACCTGTTAATCGATTAACAACCCTTTTAATCGATTAAAACAGAGAGTTTCAGGGTTTTGTTGATTTTGGCTCTGTAATAATCGATTAACACTTCATTTAATCGATTATTTCAGTCAGATTTTGATTTTTAACTTCAAATCAACCCTATTTTCGAAAACCATATTTCCAAGAACCCTAATTCCGAAATTCCCAATTCCCAAACCCTAATTTCTCTACTTAAGCTTCTCTATGGCACTCAGAAAAGAAGAACAACCTTTTTCATACAAAAGTTAAGTGTTGTAGTGCCAGAGAAGTGTTTGTTGTAAGAAAAATGGGCTTTTGGAACCTGGTGTGGGCTAGAAGCGATAAGAATCACTAAGTGGAGTTCTTAGTGGATTGTGTGCTGTGCCGTCTCTAGGGAAAGCTGTTCATCATCTCTTGTGGATTTCAAGAGAGGTGTTTTCTTATCTTTATCTTTTCAATTGTAATTTGCTTGTAACAACTTGATTATAGTGACAGCGTTAATCCTCTGTTTGAGTGATTAGCAAGTGGACGTAGGGTCTTTTGATCCGAACCAGTATAAATTTCCTGTGTAAGATTCTCTTCTCTTCTCTATTTACATTTACAAAGTTTTTAATCGGTAAAATTTGGGGAAAATTTTGAAAACCTAATTTTTATTAAGAAACCAATTCACCCCCCCCTCTTGGTTTTTGTCCGACCATGCGAACATTCCGCTGCGCGATTCTAACAAGACACCTGTAGACCCCTAATTTTGCCCGGCCTCTCAAAATAAAAGCTAGAGGAACTTCGCCCGAAGATGGAGTTCATCCGGCTTCCCAAAACCGAGGAAACCTCCCGCAACAAACACAGAGATTGCTCGTCTGCACGATAAAGGACAAAGGAGACTTCCTATACAGAGATAAAGCTCGCCCGACATTTCAAATAAAGGCCAAGAAGACTTCCTACATGAAGATAAAGCTTCAACGGACACACATCGACATCAAACGACGTCCGAAAAAAGGAAAGGAAAGCTTCTCGGGAGTCCAGGAACGCGAAGACAGGCCAAAGCAGTTTGGGACCACCATCCCAAACTGGGACGGCCGTCCCAAACACACCAGGCCGTCCCAACCTCCCAAATTCGAGTGGGACGCGCGTCCCAAAGTGGGACGGCCGTCCCAACCTCCCAAATTCGAGTGGGACGCCCGTCCCAAGTCCCAGGTGGTCCCGCCCTGTGTAAATTTGACATTTGGGACGACCATCCCAGTCCAGACGGCCGTCCCATCCCAGACGGTGGTCCCAAAGTGCGCCAGCTGCGAAAACTATAAATAGGAGGCTCATTTGCCACTTTTTCACACCACAGACACTCCAGAGAGCTCTGAAACACTTTCAAAAACTCAGAGCACTTGTCTACTTCTCTCCCTTTCTCGAATGATCTTTCCGATTGCCTTAAATAGGTAACAATCGGTTAAGGAATTATATTCCGGCATTTGATTCTTCTTTAAATTTTTAGTGGGGTCGATCTTGTATTAGTGAGGAGAGTCTGTGTAGAGAGAGGGGTTGCCAAAACGCATCCTCACAGTTCGAGATTCTCAATACAAAGCTTGCTACGGAGGTTCTTTTCAATTCTCTTCTCTTTTATTGCTTTATTTATCGTTTTATTTAGCTTTATTGTTTATGCCATATAGAATAAAATCATGTAGATAGCCATTTTTATATCTCTTTTATTGCTTTATTTAGCTTTATATAAAATCATGTAGATAGCCATTTCAATATTATGCAATAAAATAGGGTAATCGCGTAATTTCTCGAAGTCTTCTCTTAAAATAAATTGATCTGTCATAGGGAACCCGAAAGGGGCGTTGTGGGGTGCTAACACCTTCCCCACACGTAACTAACTCCCTTACCTAACTCTGGTTATAATGGCCAAGTTTGGTTTTTCATTAAAATCAATGCCTTTTATCCTTTTCCAATGTTTATGGTCAAAACATTGGTGGCGACTCCATAAGAACCCCTTTTCGAAAACCTTGCTTCTATTAGAGGATAATTCAATTGTTGGGCACCTCGGAAGCAATGAACACCTTTTAAAACAAATACGCGAGTCTAAACCATCTTTTCGCGACCGCTCGCATAAACGTTTCCAGACGTCCTCAGGACGTCGAAAGGGACGGCGGCGACAGATGGCGACTCCGCTGGGGAAGTTAGAGAGTTGATCCCATTTAGTGACAGATAAATTCAAACTAAGTAAAGATTTGAAATTACGCTTTTACCCTCCGTATGTTTTTATTGTATGGCTTTAATAACTGCTGTATGATTACTTCTGCAAATTGTTTGAAATATAAACTGCACACAAAAAACCCTTGCACACAACAGTCCCTCTATACCCGGGGGCAAGAGTGAATACCTATAGGGAGTGGGTGGCAGATACGATCGGTTAGTTGGCACACGGGGCTACTACCGTTGTCGGAAAACCACCAACTCAAGGTGATAACTCTCTTCTTTTGGTCTAAGGGTGTCGCCACGGAGTTCCGTGCATGACCCGAGGATTGAGAGATTGAGAGGTCCCTATAATGGGGGCACCTTGGGGACCTTTGGCCTTGGTGAGAACAGTTAGAACCACCCTAAACCAAGCACGTTTCTGCAGGAAAACCCTACCTCGTGATTAAATAAGCATGGCTCTGCTCGTGGATGTATGAATTGTGTGTGCATTTGTTTGCTGCATTTGTATTGATGCATTAGCATAGGGTAATCATACAACAAACAGAAAACAAGAAAACCCTAAAAATCACAAAAAGTGAAAAGATAAAAGACCTTTATCTCGGACAGTCTTCAGTTAAGCTAGCCTGGTTTCAGGTTCTTTGTAAGTTTAAGTAGCCACGTTGACCGACAGAAGAGATAAAGGGTCATATATAAAAATGAATTAAAGTCATAAAAATACCTTTTGTAAAATTTTTTCTGGACAAAGTCGTATCATTCATACCATATCATTCAATAAGTGGTAAAACCAAGAGAGAAAACCAATGCATTAAGAAAAGTATGCATAAACATCATCATAATAAAATCTCTCATACATAAACACATTCATCCTAGGGCATATTTATTCCACGCTAATCATTTAAAATAAAAAGTTATAATAAGAATCATTAAAATCATTTAGAAGGTGGCTGGTCTTTTGCCCGTCCTCACTCGTGCTCAAAAAGCTAAGAAGATGGAACAACTAGAAGAACAAAACCAAAAGCTCACCGCTGAGCTTACTACGCTGAAAGAACAAATGGCTCAAATGTTAGAAATGATGCATCAACAGAATCTTCATCGAGAGGGTCCTCAGAATGGACAAGCCTCTCACCAGGAAGAAGAAGAGGAACCTCAAAATGAGCACGATCAATCTGACACAAGAACAGTACATATTCATGCTCCTGAAATATCAAAACAACAAATCACTGCTCTTGAAGAGAGGCTGAGAGCCATGGAAGGTCATAACTTTGATATAAAAGAGGCGGCTGATATGTGCCTCGTCAAAAATATCCAATTCCCTAACAAGTTCAAAACTCCAGACTTCCCGAAATACATGGGAACGACTTGCCCAAGAAGCCATCTTACAATGTATTGTCGTAAGATGGCTGCACATGCTGATAATGAAAAACTCCTGATCCACTACTTTCAGGAGAGCCTGGCTGAATCAGCCTTAAACTGGTATATGCAACTAGAAGGAGGGCAAATCCAAACCTGGAGACATATGGCAGATGCATTTCTTCGTCGTTATAAATACAACATTGATCTGACCCCTGAAAGAGCAGATCTACAATTATTAAGCAAGAAAAACGACAAATCCTTCAAAGCATATGCCCAAAGATGGAGGGAATTGGCAGCCCAAGTAGAACCTCCTCTATCCGACAAGGAAACCACATCCATGTTCATCAATTCTTTAACTGGTCCCTATTACGACAAAATGATAGGGAACACATCAACACTCTTTGCAGATGTGGTAATTATAGGAGAAAGAGTAGAGCAAGATCTGAAAAGCGGAAGAATTGCACAGCATACTACCTCCAATTCCTCTACTCCAAATGATAAAAAGAGCTTTGGAAAGAAGAAGGAAGGAACTGTAAATGCAATCAACATTGCCACTCCTTCTTCTTCCTCACAACAGACCAAGTCACGCAGACAGGAGAGGAAATTCACTTCCATACCTACCTCCTATGGAAGTCTGCTTCTGAAATTGTTGGACGCCAAGCTCCTCGTACGCGTCCCTCCCAAGAAGATGGAGCCACCCTATCCAGAATGGTATAAGCCAAATGAAAAATGCAATTACCATTCAGATGCTCCGGGACACTCTGTGGATAACTGCATGGCCTTAAAGCATAAAGTCCAAGATTTAATAGATGCGGGATGAATTACTTTTGACGCATCTACTCCAAAGGTGGACGAGCAACCCTTATCAAAGCCCGAATGAAAGACGGGATAAGGAAGACCAGCAATTTAGGGCTCATCATTTTTACCATCTCTAAAAATGTAATAAAAAAATATATGAAAATATATCAAAAGCTTCCGATGTACTCCTCGTGATCCCTGCCCATGATCACGAGATTTTTGGTTAATAAGGGCTTTGTAAATATTTTGTTTCTATCAATACAATAAGGCATTTTTCATAATATTCATATGCTTTTCATTCTTTTCCCTCTTATACGTCTAATAAAGAAATCTAAAACAAAGCATAACCATACAGTCATGTCTATAATTGAAAACTCCCTGGAAGATCTGAAAGCTGAAGACGAATGGATTGAGTCAGACAGTGAGGAGGGGACCATCTCCCCGGACATGCAGAGACTGTTGGAAAAAGAATTTCAATCAATACAGCCCCATCAGGAGAAAACTGAGGCTATCAATTTGGGATCAGAAGATGATAAGAAAGAAGTAAACATCGGTACCCAAATTAATAATGATGTCAGGGAAAGGTTAATGCAATTACTAAGAGAATATATGGACGTGTTTGCGTGGTCCTACCATGATATGCCTGGAATCGATAAAAGTATAGTGGAGCATCGATTACCATTAAAAGAGGGATTTCGGCCCGTTAAACAGAAACTCAGAAGAGTAAAACCAGAATGGTCCTTAAAAATTAAAGAAGAAGTAGAAAAACAGTTGGATGCCAATTTCCTGATCGTTTCAAAATACCCTGAATGGCTGGCAAACATTGTGCCAGTTGTAAAGAAAAATGGAAAAATCAGAGTATGCGTAGATTACCGGGACTTAAACCGTGCAAGTCCAAAAGATGATTTTCCCTTACCACATATCGATATGCTCGTAGATCACACTGCTACAAATACTCTTTACTCTTTCATGGATGGATATGCAGGGTACAATCAAATCAAATTGGCTGTCGAAGACAGAGAAAAAACTTCCTTCATTACGCCATGGGGGACATTTTGTTATAGAGTAATGCCTTTTGGACTTAAGAATGTAGGGGCAACCTATCAAAGGGCTATGGTTACACTATTTCACGATATGATCCACAAAGAAATCGAAGTATACGTGGATGATATGATTGTCAAGTCTAAAAATGAGACAGATCACCTCCTACACTTAAAGAAACTATTCAATCGGCTTCGAAAATACCAGATTAAGCTTAATCCTGCTAAATGCACGTTCGGAGTACGATCAGGAAAACTCCTTCGGTTTATCGTCAGTAAAAAAGGAATCGAGGTGGACCCTGATAAAACAAAGGCAATCCTAGAAATGCCCCCACCAAGAACAGAAAAAGAAGTCAGAGGGTTCTTAGGCCGAATAAACTACATTGCACGGTTCATTGCGCAATTAACGGACAAGTGCACGCCTATCTTCAAGTTATTGCGTAAAAACCAATTGAAAGTTTGGAATGACGAGTGTCAACAAGCTTTCGAAAAAATCAAAATGTGCCTAATCAACCCCCCGGTACTGGTACCACCTGTGGAAGGAAAGCCCCTGATTCTTTACCTTTCAGTACTCGACGAATCCATGGGATGTGTGCTCGGTCAACAAGATGATACTGGTAAGAAAGAACAAGCCATATATTACCTCAGTAAAAAATTTCTAAACTATGAGACCCGTTATACACCACTCGAAAAAACATGTTGTGCATTGGTGTGGGCAACTCAACGCCTTCGACAATATATGGTCAGACATACAACTTGGTTAATTTCCAAAATGGACCCAATCAAATACTTGTTTGAAAAACCCATCTTGACCGGAAGGATAGCTAGATGGCAAGTACTCCTCTCAGAATTTGATATTATTCATGTCACTCGAGAAAGCTATCAAAGGCGAGTCCTTTGGCGAGACTACCTGGCACATGGGCCAACAGACGAATATCAATCCCTCCAAGATGATTTTCCGAGATGAGCATATAATGCATATCCAACATGAAGAGCTTAAAAATGATGAGTGGATCATGTTTTTCGATGGAGCTTCAAACTTCCTGGGACAGGGGATCGGGGCTATTTTAATATCGCTAGGAAAAGAAGCATATCCAGATAACGGCTAGATTAACCTTTGATCTGTACAAACAATATGGCGAGAATATGAAGCACTGTGCTCTAGGTATTCAAGCAGCCTTGGATCATGGGGTAACCAAACTCAAAGTATTCGGTGACTCATCCCTTGTTATTTACCAGCTCAAGGGTGAATGGGAAACTAGAAATTCCAAATTAATCCCTTATCTGGAGCATATCCGTAAGATGACTTCACAAATGGAAAACATTAGTTTCGAGTATATCCCTCGGGAGGATAACCAGATTGCGGATGCGCTGGCAACATTATCATCCATGTTCGCATTAGGGCAAGAACACGAGATGCCCATCATCCAAGTCAAGAGGCACGACAAACAAGCCTTTTGTATGATGGTGGATAGTGAAAAAGATATAGCCCCTTGGTATCAGGACATAAAGCGATACTTGACAAAGGGTGAATACCCAGAGGGAATCAGTGACAATGATAAAAGGACCATTCGGAAAAGGGCTATAGGATTTATGTTGATAGGAGAAACCCTCTATAAAAAGAATTGTGATTCTACTTTGTTAAGATGCGTTAATCCCGAAGAAGCCCAGATATTGATCAAAGAAATACATGAAGGAACCTTTGGGACTCATGCACCAGGGCATATCATGGCTAGGAAAATCCTCAGAGCAGGATACTTTTGGTCCACAATGGAAAAGGACTGTTATCAGTATGCTAGAAAATGTCACAAGTGTCAAATACACGCAGATAATGTACATGTTCCACCGATACCTCTCAATGTTATGGCTATCCCTTGGCCGTTCGCTATGTGGGGCATAGATGTCATCGGACCTATTGAGCCTAAGGCGTCCAATGGTCACCGATTCATTTTGGTGGCCATTGATTATTTCACTAAGTGGGTGGAAGCTACATCTTATGCACATGTGACTAGAAAAGTAGTGGTCACCTTTGTTAAGAAAAATATCATATGTCGATACGGCATTCCACATCGTCTCATTACTGATAATGGGACCAATCTGAATAATAAAATGATGGAAGAACTATGTTATGACTTCAAAATTCAACATCATAACTCTTCTCCTTATAGGCCTAAAATGAATGGCGCAGTGGAAGCAGCCAATAAAAACATCAAGAAGATTGTTCAAAAGATGGTTAAAACCTATAAAGATTGGCATGAAAAGTTACCTTTTGCTCTTCATGGATATCGAACGTCTGTACGAACCTCAACAGGAGCCACTCCATTCTCCCTTGTATATGGAATGGAGGTCGTATTGCCAATAGAGGTCGAAATACCTTCCCTGCAAATTATTATGGAAGCAAAATTAACAGAAGCCGAATGGGTTCAAAGTCGATACGATCAATTAAACCTTATCGATGAAAAACGGCTGAATGCCATATGCCACGGACAAGCCTATCAAAAGAAGATAAAAAAGGCTTATGATAAAAAGGTCCGCCCTCATACTTATCAAGAAGGGGATTTAGTGATAAAGAAACTGCTTCCATCCCAGAAGGATAAAATTGGAAAATGGGCGGCAAATTATGAAGGACCCTTTGTGGTCAAACGAGCTTTCTCAGGAGGAGCACTTATTCTCACTAATATGGATGGAGAGGAGCTTCGACACCCAATCAATTCTGACACGGTAAAGAAATATTATACTTGAAGACATTGCTCATGACCCGTCAGGAATGAAAACCCGCAAAGGGCATCCCTGGGCAAAGGATAGGGTCCATATCCCTCGCTAGGATACGTCTTAGGCAAAAAGAAGAGGTAAAAAAAAAAAAAAAAAAAAAAAAAAGAAACTAAGAGCAATGGTTACTTTAGTCGAAAACCGAAAAGGCGGCTAAAATAACATTCTTCCGAAAGCAAGCGATCGCATAGTCTTCACTCTGAGCTCAGGCATCTCAACTGAAGCAATTAGGAGAACTGGGGGGCAGGTATCATAAACATGACTGTTCAAGCCTATACAGTACAGCCAACCTTGACTACCCATTCTTCTAAATTCCTTTTGTAATCCTTCTGTAAAAGAAATAAACTTTTGTTCATTTATCAATAAAATTCCCTTTCATTTCCTTTCTCTTGACCAAATATTATGGAAATGCCTCTTTATTGATAAATCATAAATATGCGCAAAGACTTTTAATCAAAGATCAAGCATGCATCTAAAAAAGGGGAAGCATAAAAATAAGGAAATAATAAGTGCCTGCTAGGATATTCTTAGGTAAAAATTAGGGCAGCCTGCTAGATCGGAAACCCCAAAAGAACGGTCTAGGCAAAAGATAAGGCAAAAGCCCCCTAAGATATTCTAGGCAAAATTAAGGCAGCCCGCTAGATTGAAAACCCGTAAAGGGCAGTCTAGGCAAAAGATAGGGCTAAAACCAAGAGATGGATAAAAGAAGAGCCTAGCATCACGGTCATAGAAGAGGAGCCCACCGGCGTATTCATAAGAAAGCCAACGGGAGAAGGCCAGTTACTTTCTAAATGCATCCAAAATAAATAAACAATAGATTGCATTTAGGACATTCATACACAAAGTAGTTGCGTAATACGACTTTGTCGAAATCAAGAAAAAATAATTTTCTTCAAACAAGAATAATAAAACATGCATATAAGGAGGATAGTCTCCATGCTTGTGATTGAAAATAGAAGGCGCCAAAATCCAGCCTCTAAATAAAAATCAAAACCGCGAAAGGCGAAAATCAAAATCATCTTCAGCAAAATAAGGAGCTCCAAGAAAACTAGCTCCAACCATCAACCTTCTACACCAATAAAAGAAGGTACATCAAAAACGAAAAAGCCAACGGAAAGGCTCAATTATCCCCAAGAGGATCCTTGCCTACTCCAGAGGCAAAACAAAAAGATTACCTCACGACTCAGCTTCATCGCCACATGAGTCATCAAGCACACTCATGCAAGAGTCTCCGCCACTTCCCCAAAGCAGAATAAGGAAAATAAGAACTACATAAGAGTTCATCAAAGATCATACGGAGTCAAATCCTCCACATCACCAGGGGGCAACAAGAGGAAAAGAAAGAAAAACTTTTCATCCCCTAACGGAGGCCACCACAAGAAAAAGGTCAAATAAATGTCTCCTAACAGAGCATATCAAGAAACGTCTACAAAAAGAGGAAAACAAAAGATTTTTTCCATCTTCCAACTCAAATAAGAGCTTCACAAAGCCAGGAGCCACGACTCCATCATCAAATTTGGACCCCCAGGAAACAAACTCCTTGGTGAATCCGAAAAAAAGAGAAAAGAAGAAAATCTCTTCATCCCGCTCAATAAAAGAGCTTCACAAAAGTCGGAGCCAAGACTCCATCATAAAAAATCAAACCAAGGATTTGATCCCCAAGAAGCAAAGAAAAATTCCCCAGGGATCACCAAAAAGAAAAGAGGAAGAAAAAAAATATCCTTTCTCATCCAAAGATCAAGCCAATGTGCATAAAAGGAGCACATATGCAACAACTAAATCGCAAAAAAAGAGAAATTGCAAGAAAAGGGTAGAAACCCATTCCCCAGCAAGAATAAGAGCATAGGCAAAGCCAGCTCAAACAAATAAATGGTCAAAAACTCCATTCCTCCCTTAGGGGCAATCCAAAATAAGATCTCCGGAATGAAATCAATTCCCCAGCAGATCACCGAAAAGAAAATCCCCAGCGAGCCTACCAAATGAAGGCAAAACTACAAGTTTATATCCTCAGGGAATCGCGTATAAATTCCCAAATACATATATCCCCAGTGAAAAGCAAAGTCTGCACTTCCAACATGCAAGCAGAAAGCCAACATCCCCAAGAAACGGGAAATCAGCCTATGCAAGAGGCAATCCAAAACCTAAGTCTTCACCACTATTGAAGCATATGCCTAAATCAACAGGCACAACCAAATAGAAATCACATCCCCAAGTGGATTCTTGCCTAAACAAAAGGCACAATCAACAAAAAGCTCAAATCCCCAGAGGATTTCCGCCTGATCAGGAGGCGCAACCAAACAAGAATCTCCCCATGTGAATTTCCGCCTAATCAAGAGGCGCAACTAATAGAAAACAAATCCCCAGAAGATTCCTGTCTAAAAAAGAGGCAATCAAAAATCTCCGGCAAAGACCGGATGGCTAAAAGGAAAAACCAAAACCCAAAGAATCCCCGGCAAAAGCCGGATGGCTAAACAAGAAAAGCCAAAAAACAATGAAATCCCTGGCAAAAGCCGGATGGCTAAAACAAGAAAAGCCAAAATACAGAAAACCCTGGTAAAACCAGATGACTAAAATAGAAAAGTCAAAAAGAAAAATCAATTACTCCTCAGAGACGCATGACCAAAAACAGTAAGCCGTCAACTCATCTCCAAAAACAGATGATCATAGAATTGACTACAAAAAAGTTCATCTTATAAGCCTTGCAAAATGAGGCTTATCATTCACACTGGGTGGGGGTGTGTACTCACCTAAGCCTTGCGAAAAAGGCTTATCATTCGCACCGGGTGGGGGTGTATACTCACCTAAGCCTTGCGAAAAAGGCTTATCATTCACACCGGGTGGAGGTGTGTACTCACCTAAGCCTTGCGAAAAAGGCTTATCATTCACACCGGGTGGGGGTGTGTACTCACCTAAGCCTTGCGAAAAAGGCTTATCATTCACACTGGGTGGGGTGTGTACTCACCTAAGCCTTGCGAAAAAGGCTTATCATTCACACCGGGTGGGGGTGTATACTCACCTAAGCCTTGCAGAATGAGGCTTATCATTCACACCAGGTGGGGGTGCGTACTCACCTAAGCCTTGAAGAATGAGGCTTATCATTCACACCGGGTGGGGGTGTGTACTCACCTAAGCCTTGCGAAAAAGGCTTATCATTCACACTGGGTGAGGGTGTGTACTCACCTAAGCCTTGCAGAATGAGGCTTATCATTCACACCGGGTGGGGGTGTATACTCACCTAAGCCTTGCAGAATGAGGCTTATCATTCACACCAGGTGGGGGTGCGTACTCACCTAAGCCTTGCAGAAAGAAGGCTTATCATTCACACCAGGCGGGGGTGCGTACTCACCTAAGCCTTGAAGAATGAGGCTTATCATTCACACCGGGTGGGGGTGCATACTCACCTAAGCCTTGCAGAATGAGGCTTATCATTCACACCAGGTGGGGGTGCGTACTCACCTAAGCCTTGAAGAATGAGGCTTATCATTCACACCGAGTGGGGGTGCATACTCACCTAAGCCTTGAAGAATGAGGCTTATCATTCACACCGGGTGGGGGTGCATACTCACCTAAGCCTTGAAGAATGAGGCTTATCATTCACACCGGGTGGGGGTGTATACTCACCTAAGCCTTGCAGAATGAGGCTTATCATTCACACCAGGTGGGGGTGCGTACTCACCTAAGCCTTGAAGAAAGAGGCTTATCATTCACACCGAGTGGGGGTGCATACTCACCTAAGCCTTGCAGAATGAGGCTTATCATTCACACCAGGTGGGGGTGCGTACTCACCTAAGCCTTGAAGAATGAGGCTTATCATTCACACCGGGTGGGGGTGCATACTCACCTAAGCCTTGAAGAATGAGGCTTATCATTCACACCGAGTGGGGGTGTATACTCACCTAAGCCTTGCAGAATGAGGCTTATCATTCACACCAGGTGGGGGTGCGTACTCACCTAAACCTTGCAGAACGAGGCTTATCATTCACACCGGGTGGGGGTGCATACTCACCTAAGCCTTGAAGAATGAGGCTTATCATTCACACCGGGTGGGGTGCGTACTCACCTAGGCCTTGTAGAACGAGGCTTATCAAAAATGCATCAGGTGGAGTAAAAAATACTCACCGGGAGCATTGTAAAAAATGGGTACAAAGACCTTGCTTCTATTAGAGGATAGTTCGGTGATTGAGCACCTCGGAAGTAAGTACCCATAAGAGTTTAAGCAAAACGTAAACTCATACCAGGTGAGGGTAAGTACTCACCAAAACCTTGCAGAATAAGGTTCATACCTAGTGGGGGGTAGGTACCCACAAAAGTCTAGTAAAAATACAGACTTATACCCGGTGAGGGTAAGTACTCACCAAAGTCTAAAAAAAAAAAGAAGACTCAAACCAGATAGGGGTTAGTACCTATCAAAATATTTATCATCCGGAGGATCGGCAAGGAGCAGCATCTGAAGGATAGCCAGGCAAAAGGGTTAACTCCTTCCCCTACCAACTAATTTTGTCGGCATATTAAAACCAACGAATTAGTTAGGCAGGTGAAGGGGGGGCAGCTGTAGACCCCTAATTTTGCCCGGCCTCTCAAAATAAAAGCTAGAGGAACTTCGCCCGAAGATGGAGTTCATCCGGCTTCCCAAAACCGAGGAAACCTCCCGCAACAAACACAGAGATTGCTCGTCTGCACGATAAAGGACAAAGGAGACTTCCTATACAGAGAAAAAGCTCGCCTGACATTTCAAATAAAGGCCAAGAAGACTTCCTACATGAAGATAAAGCTTCAACGGACACACATCGACATCAAACGACGTCCGAAAAAAGGAAAGGAAAGCTTCTCGGGAGTCCAGGAACGCGAAGACAGGCCAAAGCAGTTTGGGACCACCATCCCAAACTGGGACGGCCGTCCCAAACACACCAGGCCGTCCCAACCTCCCAAATTCGAGTGGGACGCGCGTCCCAAAGTGGGACGGCCGTCCCAACCTCCCAAATTCGAGTGGGACGCCCGTCCCAAGTCCCAGGTGGTCCCACCCTGTGTAAATTTGACATTTGGGACGGCCATCCCAGTCCAGACGGCCGTCCCATCCCAGACGGTGGTCCCAAAGTGCGCCAGCTGCAAAAACTATAAATAGGAGGCTCATTTGCCACTTTTTCACACCACAGACACTCCAGAGAGCTCTGAAACACTTTCAAAAACTCAGAGCACTTGTCTACTTCTCTCCCTTTCTCGAATGATCTTTCCGATTGCCTTAAATAGGTAACAATCGGTTAAGGAATTATATTCCGGCATTTGATTCTTCTTTAAATTTTTAGTGGGGTCGATCTTGTATTGGTGAGGAGAGTCTGTGTAGAGAGAGGGGTTGCCAAAACGCATCCTCACAGTTCGAGATTCTCAATACAAAGCTTGCTACGGAGGTTCTTTTCAATTCTCTTCTCTTTTATTGCTTTATTTATCGTTTTATTTAGCTTTATTGTTTATGCCATATAGAATAAAATCATGTAGATAGCCATTTTTATATCTCTTTTATTGCTTTATTTAGCTTTATATAAAATCATGTAGATAGCCATTTTTATATCTCTTTTATTGCTTTATTTAGCTTTATATAAAATCATGTAGATAGCCATTTCAATATTATGCAATAAAATAGGGTAATCGCGTAATTTCTCGAAGTCTTCTCTTAAAATAAATTGATCTGTCATAGGGAACCCGAAAGGGGCGTTGTGGGGTGCTAACACCTTCCCCACACGTAACTAACTCCCTTACCTAACTCTGGTTATAATGGCCAAGTTTGGTTTTTCATTAAAATCAATGCCTTTTATCCTTTTCCAATGTTTATGGTCAAAACATTGGTGGCGACTCCATAAGAACCCCTTTTCGAAAACCTTGCTTCTATTAGAGGATAATTCAATTGTTGGGCACCTCGGAAGCAATGAACACCTTTTAAAACAAATACGCGAGTCTAAACCATCTTTTCGCGACCGCTCGCATAAACGTTTCCAGACGTCCTCAGGACGTCGAAAGGGACAGCGGCGACAACACCCATGGGAACTTCATGCTATTTAGACAAGGATGAATCAGGTTTAGAAATAAATCAATCAATGTATAAAGGTATGATAGGTTCACTGTTATACTTAACTGCAAGTAGACCTGATATTATGCATTCTGTCTGTGTGTGTGCTAGATTTCAAGCATGTCCAAAAGAATCTCACTTAATTACAGTTAAACGAATTTTAAAATATTTAAAAGGAACTACAGGTTTTGGTTTATGGTATCCATCTGAAGCTTCTTCTAGTCTAATAGGTTATTCTGATGCTGATTATGATGGATGTAAAATAGATAGAAAGAGTATTAGTGGAACATGTCCTTTATTAGGATCATCATTAGTGTCTTGCCATTCTAAGAAACAAGCGTGTGTTGCTTTATCCACTACTGAAGCTGAATATATTGCAGCTGGTAATTGCTGTGCTCAAATTTTATGGATGAAACGATATTCCTTTGATGTGTGATAATACAAGTGCAATAAATCTCACTAAGAATCAAGTAATGCACTCTAGAACTAGGCATATAGAGATTAGACATCACTTCTTAAGAGATCATATTAGTAAAGGAAACTGTAAAATTGAATATGTTGATACAAAGCATCAATTAACATATATTTTTACTAAACCTCTTCCCAAGGATAGATTCTATGATCTTAGAAGAGACTTAGGAATATTAGAAATGACTTAAATTTTGCTTAATTAATCAGTTTTTGCATGATTGTAATGTTATAATCGATTATGTAGGGTATTAATAGATTATCATGTGTCTAAACCTCAAAAATTTGATGATCTCTTTGGAATAATCAATTATTTGAAGCAATAATCGATTATCTGCACCTAACTGTCCAAAATCTGAAGTTTCTCTCTGGAATAATCGATTATTTCAACCAATAATTGATTAATTACTCATTTAATCGATTAATAACATCAGTTAATCAATTAAATGGTTCTGTTGATGGTTTAATCGATTATTTCAAGCTTTAATCGATTAAACTGAGTAGTTTTCATGAACTAGTCGTTTCAAACGGCTCTTTTGGCACTCCTTCACCTAAATATGACCGTTTATGACCATTATACATGTTGTCTATATATAGTAAGCCTTCATTTCACTTCTCCACACCTCAAATTCTTGAATCCAAGAATTCTAGCATCATTCAAGCCTTCTTGCTTTCTCCTAACCTCACTTGCTTTCAAAACTCTCTTGTTTCTCTTCTAATCCTAAGTGGCTTCCTCTTATCGTGCTTAGATCCCTACAAGAAGAAGATCTGCTCCTGCCTCTCATCCCCGTCCAAATTCTGTTGAAGGATGGATCTCAGATGATGAGGGCAGACAAGAATTTCTCACCTTTTGGAAGAAAAGGGGTATCATTACTCCAAAATTCATTATTGGAGATCAATTCATCAATAGGGGATTTAATTTTCCGAATCTTCTTGAAATTCAAGGTGTCCTCCCTTTTATTCAAATGCAAGGTACATACTACCCTGATTTAGTTAGGGTATTCTATTCTCGTTTTAAATTTAGAGATCAAATAGCCACTTCTCATGTCAAGGGTGTAACTATCATTCTTGATGACGATATATGGGAAAATGTTGCCCATTTTAATGTAAGAGATGATACTATTAATATTTTTGCGGAGTTAGACGACTTTGATAGAATTATGGCTTACCGTTCTTTTCTCTGCAACCCCTCCATGGAGATTAGGCGTCTTCTTCTGGCCGGCCCATTAAAGAAGGAGAAACGCTTGCTACTGCATCTACTTGTCTGGATTTTATGTCCCCGGGCAACCAACCATGCCCAATGCTCATCCATAGATCTTCGCATTATTCATGCAATCATGAATAATGAGCCAAACGATTGGGGCAGCCTTGTCACCATAACCATGCTGAAAGCCAAGCGTCATCCTACTTTTAAAATTCCCTATGCTCTTCTTATCTCTCGCATTTTAGAGTACAAAGGAGTGAATGTTGAAGGAGAGCAAACGATAAGAACAAAAATTCAAACTGAATGTTTGACAGCATGCTAACTCAACTTCAAATGGTGCATGTCAATAACATTTATGTTCACAAGGATGACGTTCCTAACATGGATGAAAATGCTGAAGATTCTGATGAAGAGATGCCTATTGCTGAAAATCCTCCTGAAAATGTTCATTCTGCTGGAACATCCTCTGTCCCTTCTACATCCCGTCAATCAATGGAAGATATGCTCTTTGATATGAATCAAAGAATGCAAGCATTCTTCACTCTCTCTAAAGAACGACATCATGAAATCATCCGCCGTATCTCTGATGTAGATGATAGGGTTTGTAACTTAGAGGATAGGTTTGATGCTCAATTCAATAGCGATGCAAGTGAAGAGTTTTAATCTCTTCCACATATCTCTTTGTTTGTAATAATTTTTTTTATGAAATAAAATTGGTATTTTTGCTTTGTTTGAGGGGGAGCTATTTTCTAAATTATGCACTTATTAAGGGGGAGCTTTCATTATTTTTTATCATAATCAAAATAGGGGGAAAAATTATTTAAAGCCTCTTATGTTTCTTATGTTTATTAAATTTAAATGTTGTCTGGTATGTTTAATGTTTTTGTTAGCTGTGATAGACAAAACAAGTTATTACAAAGGGCTTTAAAGGAAATTTTGATCATCATAAAAAAGGGGGAGATTGTTGAAACATACAAGGATATCAATGTTGAACTTGCATGGATATGAAGCTTGTAGATTTTGATGATGATTCAAGGATAAAGGACTTAAAGACTTGAAGACGTATATTGTTATGTAATAACTCTGTTTTATGATTTTGAGTTTGTAATATTAGAGTCTAAGATAGCCAGCACATAGTCTACTCTTTAAAGGTTCCAAAAACTCATTTTCATCAAAAACATACTGGATTAATCGATTAAATGGCAGGATAATCGATTATTACAGAGAGAAAAACCATTTTCAGCATTTTCTCTCTGGAATAATCGATTAAAGCCCCTGTTAATCGATTAACAAGGCTGTTAATCGATTAATTACTCAGTTAATCGATTAAACTACGTGGTTTTGGGTTCCAAGTGAATTTGGCTCTGTAATAATCGATTAACACTCAAGATAATCGATTATTTCAGTCAGATATGTGTTTTGAATTTCAAAATTGGACCAAGTTTCGAAAACCCTATTCCTAATTCATCTGGTTTCAAAAATTCCCAATTCCCAAACCCTAATTCTTCTACTTAAGGTTCTCTAAGGCTCTCTGCAAATAGAACAACCTTTTTCAAACAAAAGTTAAGAGCTCTCTGCAAATAGAACAACCTTTTTCAAACAAAAGTTAAGAGTTGTGACTGTCAGAGAACTGTTTGTTGGAGGAAAAAGGGGCTTTTGGAACCTAGTGTGGGCTAGAAGCGATAAGAATCACTAAGTGGGTTTCTTGGTGGATTGTGTGTTGTGCCGTCTCTAGGGAAAACTATTCTTCATCCTTTGTGGATTCAAATGAGGTGTTCATCTCTTGTGTGACTCAAGAGAGGTGTATTCTTTACCTTATCTTCTTATTTGTAATCTGATTGTATAACTGTGATTATAGTGACATCGTTAATCCTCTGTTTGAGTAATTAGCAACTGGACGTAGGGTCTTTTGATCCGAACCAGTATAAATCGTCTGTGTAATACTCTATCCTTGCTCTATTTACTTTACACAACAATTTAATCGGTGAAATTTGGTAAAAAATTTAAAATCCTAATTTTTGTTTAAGAAACCAATTCACCCCCCCTCTTGGTTTTTGTCCGTTAACGCAAACATTTCGCTGCTTGATTCTAACACCAGCTTCATATCTTCATGGTCAGTGTTCCTAGGAAACAAAATTCCTCAGTTACTCCACGTAAATATCACAAGATCCTTGTTGCAGCAATCATATGTGAATGTTTGGGTTCTTGCATGAACCTACTAATTAGCCCAGCACTATGATTTAAGTCAGGTCTGGTATGACACAAGTACCTCAAGCTTCCAACCATTTTTCTATAGAATGTGGGATCAACTGGTTCTTCAGCAGTATTTTGCCCAAGATGTAGACCAACTTCTAAGGGTGTGCCTACAGGATTACTCTGTAGCATGTTGAAAGCAATGAGGGGGAGATTGATGGCAATGTGAAACATGTCTCTACGTTCCCAAGAGATGATTTTGATGATAATTGAAGTCAACAACATTCAAGACTCAAGCAAGCCCAAGATATGATTTGATAAAGATTCTATTCAAGATTCAAGCAAGCCCAAGATGATTCTTGAAGACTAGATAGAGTTTTAGAATACTGGATATGGAGGTACAAGTTGATGAAGTAATATTATGCATAAGCCTCCAAAGCACAAGTGTGATAAAATTTCGTAACATGACAGTTTTCACTGTCATAATTGATTATAATGCATCAGAATTGAGAAATTGATTTTTACCCTGACATAATCGATTATGTTGAGGAGATAATCGATTATGGTAGTTCAAAATTCAAAAATATATTTGTTTTGAAGAATAAATGTTTTTGAATATATCCTGATTTTTATCCACGAAAATATTAATGTCCAACGACCATTTTTTAATGCTATTTTTCTATTTAATTAAGTTTTGATGGAAAATCAAAGATACACAATTACAGAATTCGAAAATACAATTTACATACAATCAGTTTTAAGAAAATAATTCTAAGCAAGGCAATAGAAATATTTTACATGTTTTGAGAAAAACCTCTTCTTCATTGCCACAGAGATTTTTACCAAAACTCTCTTCTCCATTGCCTATTGTGTTTTTATTGTTAATCACACTTGTTCTTGGAGGTTGGCATTCTATAGGCTTCTACAATTTGTTGTCTCCATTACCTAGGTGTGACTGTTCTTATTTTATTACATTCATCATTTGTGGGCTTAAGTGGTTGATTGTTAAATTCTCTGTTTAGGGTTTAAGTAGTCATTGTCATTCTATTGTGTTTTTTTTTTGTTTCCTGTGTGGAAACTATTCATCTCTTTGATTTGTTCAGGGAGGTGTTTTCATCTTTTGATTTGTTCAGAGGAGGTGTTCATCCCTAATGGGATTTTAGGAAGGTGTTCATCCTTAGTGGGTTTCTAAGGAAGTGATTGCCTTTTGAATTAGTTTGTTTCTTGCTGAGTTGATTGTAATTTGTGAACTAAATTTAAAAGATAGTGAATTGGGGTCACTCTTGTGTTAAGAGTTGACTGGGAACTTGATGTAGGGTTGGCTATACCCGAACCAGTATAAACCACTGTGTGCTCTTCTATTTCCCTTATCTCTTTTTCACTGCATTACCCTCCTTACGCCCCTTATTTTTTATCTCTATCTTTCTCTATCTTGTTGATATTTTATCTCTCTGATTATATTGCTTCCGCTTTATCTTTGTTCAATTTGATAATTAAAATTGAATTAATAAAAATTGGACATCTTAAAATAAATTTTTAATTTGACATTTATTCAATTTGTGCATCTATTCACCCTCTCTAGATGTCATTTTCCTAACAAGTGGTATCAGAGCTTTGTTAGATAAGATATTTCTAAACGATCTGTCAAGATGTCTATGCAGAATCAGGTTTACAGGGAAGGAGCCTCAATAAACAGATCACCATTATTTGAAGGAGAAGACTATCAGTTTTGGAAGGTGAGAATGAAAATATTTTTACAAACACTAGATTACGGTGTTTAGGATATTGTACTCAACGGTCCCTACATTTCGATGAGAACAACAGAGTCTGGAGCTGTTCCAAAGACTTTTGACCAATGGACGCCGGATGAAAACAAGCGTGCCCAATATGATGTAAGAGCCCGAAACGTTATTGTTTCTGTCTTAACTGGTAATGAATTTTTCAGGGTCTCAAATGCAAGACGACAAAAGAAATATGGGACACTTTTGAAGTGACACATGAAGGAACAAATGAAGTAAAACGAGCACGTAAGAACACACTCATCCAGGAGTATGAATTGTTTTAAATACAGCAGAATGAAAGCATCACAGATTTCCAGACACGCTTCACACATATCGTAAATTA
This sequence comes from Sphenostylis stenocarpa, assembly GCA_963425845.1. NCBI lineage: Eukaryota > Viridiplantae > Streptophyta > Magnoliopsida > Fabales > Fabaceae > Sphenostylis > Sphenostylis stenocarpa. The sequence continues at coordinate 33,374,726 of OY731408.1, forward strand.
CTTGAAAGCATTAGGAAAGAGCTTTGACAATGAGGAGTTGAACACAAAGATCTTGAAATCTTTAGACAGAAATTGGCAATCAAAGGTCATTGCTATTACGGAATCAAAGGATCTCACAGAAATGAATATTACTACTCTATTTGGAAAGCTGCGAGAACATGAGATGGAGCTACAAAGGTTAAAGAACGGTGAACATAATCAAGCCAAGAAGATAGCTCTAAAAGCAAAAAAATCTTCACAAGATGAAAGCAAAAATGAAGGTAAGTTTTTGGATTCCAATATATCTCTTTTAGCTAAACATTTTTCTCGTTTTATGAAAAACAGGAAAAAGAGACAGCAAAGAAAAGAAAAAACCAATAGGTACAAGTGCTATGGATGTGGAAAGCTTGGCCATATCAAACCAGACTGTCCGGAACTTAAGAAAGAGAAGAAAGATGTGAAAGAGAAGAAGAAAGAAAAGAAAGGTATCTATAAGAGCAAACACAAATCTTATATTGCTTGGGAGGATAATGATTCTTCCACAACACAAAAGAGTTCTTCTAAAAGCAGTGATGGAGAAGAAGAAGCAAATATTTGCTTAATGACAAAGAGTGATAATGAAGCCTCATCACAAGAAACCTCATCACAAGTAAGTAGCACAAAATCCTTAAATGCATATGATGAGTTGCATGAAGCATATCATGAAATGTATAAAGGATTTAACAGGTTAGCTAAGAAATACACTGCACTTAAGCAAAAGTTTCAATCATTAAAAAATATTGTTGGTATTCTTGAGAAAGAAAATGAGTGCTTAAATAAAGATGTTGAGAAATTTAAAACTTTGGCTAAAGATAAAGAAGTAGCTCATCCTTGTGAAAATTATAATCATTTAGAAAATGAGATTTTCAAGTTAGAGAAAATAATGAGCAAGTTTTCAAAATCTTCTGAAAATCTGGATTCTATGTTAGGTTATCAAAGAGTGGATTCTAGCAAAGCTGGACTTGGTTATAAACCCAAGGAAAATCTAGAACCTTATAAAACTATTTTTGTGAAAGAGTCAAGGAAAATAGATGAAAAACCAGTTTCAAAAACTTTGAGAAACTCATTTAGACCTCTTCAAAGAAAACCAACATGTTTTTATTGCATGAAATTAGGTCATACATCAAATAGATGTTACATAAAACATTTTTTCATATTTAATGGCAAATATGAAGGGGTGCCTAAAGGAACAAAACATTTATACATGTCTAGATGATAGTTTGAGCATCTAATAGATTATGAATTTTCGAAAACAAATTTCTTGTTGTCATAATCGATTATGTTATTTCTGTATATGTTGTCATAATTGATTATTAAAGAAAACTTTTGAAAGTTTGAAAAGAAAAAATTTAATCTATTATATCATGGTTATATTCTTTTATCCTTAGTTTTTTAGCTAAGACTTGTGATTCCTCTAACCTTTAAGGACCCAAAAATAATCAAAGGGTACCTAGATTTGTATGTTGATGTCGCAGATGATTATCAAAGATAAGAAATCAATGCAAGTTATTGGAGCTAAATGGGTGTACAGGAACAAGCTAGATGAACAGCAAAATATCACAAAGATAAGTTTATTCTTGTCTCCCACGCCTCTGCATTGAATATCCGCACTTATCTCGTCACATAAATTCGATTGTTGACCAATTTTAAAATTTAATAAATTTGAAATTTGAAAGTCTTAATTTTGAAAATTTGAAATTTGAAAATTTGAGAATTTTGAAAATCTAAATTTATGAAAATTTGAAATTATTAAAGTTTGGAATTTGAAAGTTTGAGATTTTTGAAATTTGAAATTTTGCAGTTTGAGATTTTGAAATTTGAAATTTTGAAGTTTGAGATTTTTGAAATTTGAAATTTTGCAGTTTGAGATTTTTGAATTTAAATTGGAAAAGAAATTTGGATTTGAATTTGAAAGTTGCCTCAATAAGAAGACTGCAATTGGGGGAAACTACTGCATTCCATTCGATTATCTCTCGCAATCATTTCATTCATCTATCTTTCTCTCTCATCATTTGTCTTGGGTATCCTAGATATTGCCTCCTTAATATGATGTTCTTCTCTATGACACTTTGTAATGCATTATCTTTTCTGCCTTGATTTATGTACTAATATGTACAAATTTGTGCTCAATTTTTATTGCAATATTTTTCATAATTATCAATGAAACAGGAAGAGATTTTGATGATATTAATTTGTGTGAAACAGGGGGAGCTTTTTTTCTCTTATCATATTTTTTATGATTATCAATGAAACAGAGAGAGATTTTTTGATGAATTAAAATTTGTGTGAAATTCATTCCTATCTCTGAATTAAACAGGGGAGTTAAGAGAAGTCTTTGTTCATCTGATACAGGGGAGTTATGGAAGTCTTGTTATTAATATATCCAGGGGGAGATTAAGAGACTTTGACACTTGATACAAATCTGTGCTAATCTATGCTACACTATATTGTGCTAATCTTGAGCTGGCTATATAGAGTCAAGTATTTTAATTTATTTCAGGTGTTTCCTTGATCATTATCAAAAAGGGGGAGATTGAAAGTAATGAGGGGGAGATTGATGTCAATGTGAAATATGTCTTTACATTCCCAAGAGATGATTTTGATGATGATTCAAGTCAACAACATTCAAGACTCAAGCAAGTCCAAGATATGATTTGATAAAGATTCTATTCAAGATTCAAGCAAGCCAAGATGATTCCTGGAGACTAGATAGAGTCTTAGAATACTGGATATGGAGGTACAAGTTGATGAAGTAATATTATGCATAAGCCTCCAAAACACAAGTGTGATAAAATTTCGTAACATGATATTTTCACTGTCATAATTGATTATGATGCATCAGAATTGATAAATTGATTTTTACCCCGACATAATCGATTATGTTGAGGAGATAATTGATTATGGCAGTTCGAAATTCAAAAATATATATGTTTTGAAGAATAAATATTTTTTAATATATCATGCTTTTTATCCACGAAAATATTAATGTCCAACGACCATTTTCTGATGCTATTTTTCTATTTAATTAAGTTTTGATGGAAAATCAAAGATACACAATTACAGAATTTGAAAATACAATTTACATTTAATCAGTTTTGAAAAAAGAATTTTGAGCAAGGCAACATCGATATTTTACATGTTTTGAGAAAACTCTCTTCTCTATTGCCACAGAGATATTTTACCAAAATCCTCTTCTCCATTGTCTATTGTGCTTTCATTGTTAATCACACTTGTTCTTGGAGGTTGGCATTCTACAGGCTTCTACAATTTGTTGTCTCCATTACCCAGGTGTGACTGTTCTTATTTTATTACCTTCATCCTTTGTGGGTTTAAGTGGTTGATTGTTAAATTCCCTATTTAGGGTTTAAGTAGTCACTGTCATTCTGTTGTGTTTTTTTTTTGTTTCTTGTGTGAAAACTCTTCATCCCTTTGATTTCTTCAGGGAGTTGCTTTCATCCTTTGATTTGTTCAGAGAAGGTGTTCATCCTTAGTGGGATTCTAAGGAGCTGTTTTTCATCCTTTGATTTGTTCAGAGGAGGTGTTCATCCCTAGTGGGATTCTAGGGAGGTGTTCATCCTTAGTGGGTTTCTAAGGAGGTGATTGTCTTTTTAATTACTTTACCTTTTACTTGTTCTTCTGCAAGCGTACCAAAATTATCAATCGCAGTATATTATTTTGATTAAATAAAAGTCGATCCCACGAGGAACAGTTTCAATGAAAATTCCCAATTATGCTTACTAAGTATATTAAATAGATTGGATTTTGCAAATAAGAGTTGAGTTGAATTTAAATGATAAAGAACTGTAAATTGTTGAGAAAATATCAATTAAAGGTACTTAGGATTGGCTTCCTTCCTTATCCCTCTTTTGTAATGGTTATGTCAATTAAGAATGTCAATTAACCTAACAATGTTGATGCCACCTACTCAAATCATCCATGTTGATTCCTCACACATGAAATTCATAAGAAAACCTAATAAATGTTGATTCCTCACACAATTAACAGATTTTCCAACATTAGGGTTAGGGTGTTTAAGCAATTGATACATTCATTCCATTCTTGGCAATTAACGTAACAAATATTCTTACCGTGATCTAGGGTTCAAGATATATTTTCCAATCATACCTCAAACAATCAAGAATAAATCATTCCAAAGCATAAAGGATAAGAATAACAACATCAAAGCATAGATTAATATCTCAAAATATCACCATGATACAAAAGAGTTCAAAGGAAGTGCACCGAATCCTAAGAGAATGAAGTTAGCCACTCATGTTGGCCATTACAATGCTCCAATTGATGAAGAAGTGAAGAATTGATGAAGATTAGACAAAACCCTAACAGTAGTCATGTCTCCTCTCCTCCAAGACTGCTTTCTTTTCTCAAAACATAACTTATCTTTTTATAAGAGAATTTGGGTCGAGCCTTGCATCATTCATTCGCTTAAGCGTTCTTCTTTCTTTCAATTTTACTCTAATTATGCTGACAATTATGCTCATTACTCTTGTATCAAGGTATTCTCGAATTCATCTTATATTGGGAGAAAAATATATTAGAATTAACATAAGTTAAGTGGTTTCATAACAATTCAAGACATAATTATATCAACTTTTTACCACTTAACAACTCCCCCCAACCTAGAATCTTGCTTGTCCCAAGCAAAGTAATTTTTCCAAAACAAAATCATCACCTATTATCTCTTTCTCTTCTAGAACCACAACATAAAAACTTTCAGGGGTGATGCTCACAACTCCAAATGAAAATAGAACACATAAGCATTTAAGTTATAGAAACCAACAAAGAATAATTATTCCTCAACTATCCTCAAAGAAGCATGATCTCTCAAATAGAGTTATATATACTCATCTCTAATTCTCACAGGTAAGTTTTTATCTCATTCAATCACTTCATTTAGACAATCTAATATTGATAATCATCTTCAAGCAATCAACAATTGTTAAATAAGACTTAAATCAAAAGGTCTTTTGAGGCTTGTAATGGGGCTGGGCTAAGAAAGAATTATTGGTTTTTCTGGGATATACAAAAATATTTGAGAAATTCAACTCATATGAATGATTCTTGATTAACAATTCCTCAAGTCAGGTTTCAAACTTCATGCTTTTGTCCCTAATACAATGACAATGAGTTAATAATCTCACAAGTTATTACCCCCCTTTTGACTTCTTTTTTTTTTTTTTTTTGCTTTTGCATGTATCCTTTTTTTGGCTTTGCAAATTTTTAAACTTTGCTTTTCCTTTTTCTTTACACTTTTTTTTTTAACAATAACACCCCAACAATACTTGTAGAACAACAATAGCAATACCCATCAATAAGAAAAATAGTGACATTCATACTCATTTTCTTTCTCAAATATAGGAAGTTAGATAAATAGTGTTTAGGCTTAAGGGTTCTGTTTAAGAAACAATATTATTTTTGGCTCAGAAGGGGTTCAAATGGATGTCCTATAATTATTGCATGGTTGGCTATTTTGAAAGTGATGAAGATCTTATTGAATTACTTTGGCAAAGATCTTGTTGATTTGATGAAGTCAAAAATGAAGTCAAAGGCTACTTTGTGGCAGTCAAAGGTCACTTAGATAAAAGAGTAGAGGGATTAGTGAGTTTGCATCTCTGCTTAGGTATAATCATTTTTATCTCTCTGCTGCATGAGGTTTCTTCATTTAAAAGATTTTGCAAATGCCTCTAAAAAATGCTTAAATGGTTAAAAACAAAGTATTTTGATAAAAGGTTTTTAATTAGCTATTTTAACTAATAGCATATAAGCTTTATCAACTAAAATGTTCTTAACACTTTTGTAACAGGTTTTTATCTGATATGTTTTCGAAATAATCGATTGTTTTCATTAGAAGGATTTTTAAAAACCTTCACGCAGTATTTTAACCGATATAGAATTGATATAATCGATTAAAATGACTTAGAATTTTTTGAAAAGTTTTCTGCAGTAATTTTAATCGATACAAACTCGAAATAATCGATTAAAACAACTTAGAGGGTTTTGAAAGTTGTTCGTCAAGTATTTTAATCAATACAAATGTGAAATAATCGATTAAAACAACTAAGAGTTTTTTCGAACGTTTTAATCGATTAAAACATGCTTGCTATCAGTTAAAATAACTTAGAAAGTTTTATGATATCTTTTGGCAGAATTATAATCGATTAAAATGCGTTTCAATCGATTAAAATAACTAAGTGAACTTTTTTCAAAGTGTTTTAATCGATTAAAATAGATTGTTATCATTTAAAATCACTTAGAAAAGTCTATAAGAATATTTTGTAGTATTTCAATCGATTGAAAGACGAATCAATCAATTAAAAAAATTTAGAAGATTTTTTACAAAGAGTTTTAATTGATATAAACGTTGTCGTATCAGTTAAAACACATCTGGAAAATAATCAAGAACATTTTAACAGATTAAAAGAAGTTTTAACAGATTAAAACAAGACTTTTAACAGATTAAAAGATTATTTTAACAGATTAAATAAACTAGCAGTTTTGAAAATCTTCTATATAAACAGAGTTGCTTGAACTTTTTAAAACACATCTTTTAGCAATCAATCAAGCAATCATAAGTGCTACTTTCAAGAGAGAATCGCGCTAGTTCTGTGAAGTTCATTGAAGTTCTTTCTTGAGGCAAAATTGCATTCTTTTGGAGAAGAAACACATACTGTAGAACTGCATAAATCTGGTTTGAGCGTTCTAAGTTTCTTCTATTTGTTTCTTTACTTTCTTTACTGTATTGTGGGTGCCTGGAATTGTGGACACTGGTTTCTGTAGCTGGAATTTGGCTGCAGGGTTGGTCAAGAACTGGAATTTGGTTCTTGGTGAAGGTTTAGGTGCAGGAACTGAAATTTTGGTTCTTGTGGTAGATTGAGTGTGAGATTAAAGCTATAATCTGTAAAACATTCAATCTAGTGGAACCGAGCTGGACTTTGGTTGGAAACTGGACGTAGCCCTGGTATTGGGTGAACCAGTATAAACCTTGGTTGTATTTTTCTAAACCTTTCTCTTCTTTAATTCTGTGACTGCATTTATTTTGATTGCTTGCTGTGTGTGATTCAAGAACTGGTCATATTTCTTAACCTTTGAAATAGATAATCTGTAAATTGCGAAAATCTTTTAAAGATCAATTCACCCCCCCTCTTGATCTCAGCCTACTTTTCTAACATATTTGGCTCTGGGTTATATCTACTACAAAGAAAAAAAAAGCCTTTATCATTTTCAAGTCTTGCCAACATACAATCACATCAAAGAATCAACCAATATCAGTTATCATCAGAAAGTGTTGACACTCAATTTATCTGTTTGTAGTACTCTGCTCACCTGGGTTTTGGCTAGCTTCTCTAATTCAGTTAATTCCTAATTTTCCTCATCACTTCCTTTTCACTATCATACTCAATATCCCAAAATCACTTGTTATTGGAAACAATCAAAATTATTTTTCATGTTCTAGATTTGAATTAGACAATAAGCAATAATCTCATATATGGATCGAAAACAAATTATGGGACAGCAAGGGAATTCAAAATTTAAAATAAAGAAATTAAAAACAAAGGAATTAAAAATATTAAAAATAAAGTAAGTTTCCTCCCTTATTTTCTTCACTTGTCATCTACTCCTTATCTTGTGACTCAGCCTCAGCTGCAGACTTTCTCACCCCCTCCGGAAAAGTTGGACTGTCCCCAGGCCATTGAAGTAAGGCTTCAAAGTCTTGAGGAGAAGTGCATTGTGTACCTGGAGCAATCTTACAAAGAAAGAACCTAAGGAAGAAAAATGCACAAAAAACTTAAACTACAAAAAGAAAAAAACAAATTCAAAACATTGAGTTGCCTCCCAAGAGCGCTTGTTTAACATCTTCAGCTTGACGTCTATTTGCTTTAGGGCTCATGCAGGTGAGTGATCAAGGTGATATATACACATTCTCCATCCCTTAACTGTCCTTGTGGGAACGATTTTATTCTTTTCATTGCGAATAACCTTACAACTATCATAGATTAGATAAATCATACCTGCTTCAAGAGGTTTTAGTACCTTTCTTTGAACAACTTCCTTCATAGTCAGACTAAGATGTCTTTGGGGTTGTGAAACAGGCTTGTAATCTTGTTTTTCAGTTGAGATGGGTAATTCCTCCAAAGTATCTATTCTGAGGCAATCTTTCTTGTCTTCCGGTTGTTGTACAACTTCAAACAGATTAAAATTAACTTCATCATCTTCACTTCTAATTTTCAACTTGCCCATGTCAACATCTATAATTACTTTGGCAGTCTTCATAAATGGCCTTCCCAGGATCAATGGGACTTCCTCATTTTCCTCCATGTCCATAATCACAAAATCAACACGAAATATGAAGTTATCCACTCTAACTAAAACATCTTTTGCTACTCCATAAGGAATCTTTACAGATCTGTCAGCTAGCTGTAATGTCATTCTTGTAGACTTTACTTCCAAGTCTCCTATTCTTTTAAGCATAGACAAAGGCATTAGATTTATACTAGCACCCAAATCAAGTAATGACTTACCTACTTGTAACGTCCCAATTGTGACTGGTATAGTGAAACTGTCAGGATCCTTGGACTTTTGAGGTAATGATTTCTAAATTATATCGTTGCATCCTGCTTCTAGCTCCACTGTTTCTGTAGTAAATCTCCTTTTCTTAGTTAACAACTCTTTCATGAATTTTGCATAAGTTGGCATCTGCTCCATAGCTTCCATAAATGGAATATTAATCTGTAAATGTTTGAAAATATCCATGAATTTTGTGAATTGTCTTTCTTGATCTATCTGGGAAGGATGACGAGGATATGGTAAATCCTTCATTTGCGGTATTTGACTCTCATCTTTCTCCCTCTTTTTCTCACTCTTTTTATTTTTCTTTTCTTTTTTCAGTATTTTTTTCTTTTTCTATATTCTCTCTTTTATTTTCCTCTTTTTCTCCTTCACACTCATCTTTTCCTTGTAGGATTTCCTTCTCTACAGCCAGATTGTCACCAATACCTTCTCCTATAACCTTACCACTCCTTGTAGTTATTGAATTGCATTGCTCCCTGGGGTTGGTTTGTGTATTAGCTGAAAATTGTCCTCCTTACTGCTGCTTAGATAGTTGCTTAGCCAGTTGGCCTATCTGGATCTCTATATTTCTGAATGAAGCCTCAGTATTTTTCTGATTAGTCATAGTGCCTTGCATGAATTTTTCTAAAGTATCCTCCAATTTACTTATTCTATCAGGCACTGAAGGATAATGTTGTTGTTGTTGTTGATATGGAGGTTGTTGATATGACTGTTGTTGAAATGCAGGTTGTCTAGTATATGATCTAACACCTTGGTTCCACCCAAAATTCTGATTCTAATTTTGATTCCCTCTCCATCCTTGTGCAAAATTATTCTGATAATTATTGGGATTAGGAAAATTGCCTTGTCTGCCTTGACTACTACCTTGGACCCCCATATAATTAGCTTCTTCTTGCTAAATGTTGCCTTGATAAGAACATTGTTCATTTGCATGATCACCTCCACACACATCACAACTCATCTGTTGATTAAGAATAGATTGTACTGTGTGCATTTGTTGAGGTAATTTCTCTATCTTCTGGTTCAATGCTTCAATTTGTTGCGTTATAAGTTTATTCTGGGCTAAGATAACATCTGAGCTGTTAAGTTTAAGTACTCCCTTCCTTTGAATTGGATGTCTATCATGTTGGGCCTGTTGGTCTGTAAAGGCTAGTGCATCAATAATTCTGGTGGCATGATCAATTTCTACATCCAACATAGATCCTCCTGTTGCAGCCTCTAATAACATCTTTGCATCATGTCGCAAGCCAGTATAGAAAATATTCAACTGAGAAACGTCATCAAATCCATGATTTGGGCAACTTCTCAACAGTGATTTAAATTTCTCTCATGCTTCACAAAATTGTTCATCTGCTCCTTGTCTAAAAGAAGTGATATCGGATTTTGCTTTGATGTACCAGAATGATTGGAAAAATCTATTCAGAAACTTCTCTTCTACACTACTCCAATTAGTCAAACTCTGATTAGGATGTGCTTTCAGCCACTCCTTTGCCCTACCTGCCAAAGAAAAAGGAAATAATAAAATATGCATATTCAAGATTTGCTGCTCTAAATCTCATGGTACCAATCAACTCATAAAAAGTAGACAAATGAATACAAGGGTCTTCATGATCCAATCCAGTGAATTGATGAGCACTAATCAAGCTTAAGAAAGTTGGATTCATTTGCAATGTATGATCATCTGGAATGACAATGCTGGAAAAATGTCTTAGACCTTGCTGCATAGCACAATTTCTAAGAGTTCTTCTAGGTGGATTTGCATTTGGGTTTTGATTTGGATTTATATTGGGATCTGGATTCGGATTCAAATTTGCTCCTTCTTCCGCCATATCTTCTATAATTGGGTTTGGTAAATCAAGTGTGGAAAAAGAATTAGCAGATTCTCTTGTGGTTTGTTCTTGAGTTTCCCTTCTTCTTCTACCCCGGTTCCTCCGAGCTGTTTTCTCAATCTCTGGATTAAATTCTAACTGCTCTGAAGATACCTGTCCTCTTAAACGCATAAATCAAAAGAGTAACTCAAGCAAATATTAGCACAAACTAAAAACTAAATAATAATAATAATAATGATAATAATAATGATAATAATAATAATGATAATAATAATGATAATGATAATAATGATAATAATAATAATAATGATGATAATAATGATAATGATAATATGATAATGATAATAATGATAATGATAATAATAATAATGATAATAATGATAATGATAATGATAATAATGATAATGATAATAATGATAATAATAATAATGATGATAATAATGATAATGATAATAATGATAATGATAATAATGATAATAATAATAATGATAATAATGATAATAATAATAATAATAAATAAATAACAGAAATAAAAATAAAATACTTAATAAGCTAAACAAAGAATTCTCAAAGAACACCGTTCCCAAGCAACGGCGCTAGAAATACTTGTTGAATTATTGGCAAGTGTACCAAAATTATCAATCGTAGTATAGTATTTCGATAAAATAAAAGTCGATCCCACGAGGAACAGTTTCAATGAAAATTCCCAATTATGCTTACTAAGTATATTAAACAGATTGGATTTTGCAAATAAGAGTTGAGTTGAATTTAAATGATAAAGAACTTTAAATTGTTGAGAAAATATCAATTAAAGGTACTTAGGATTGGTTTCCTTCCTTATCCCTCTTTTGTAATGGTTATGTCAATTAAGAACGTCAATTAACCTAACAATGTTGATGCCACCTACTCAAATCATCCATGTTGATTCCTCACATATGAAATTCATAAGAAAACCTAATAAATGTTGATTCCTCACACAATTAATAGATTTTCCAGTATTAGGGTTAGGGTGTTTAAGCAATTGATACATTCATTCCATTCCTGGCAATTAACGTAACAAATATTCTTACCGTGATCTAGGGTTCAAGATATATTTTCCAATCATACCTCAAACAATCAAGAATAAATCATTCCAAAGCATAAAGGATAAGAATAGCAACACCAAAGCATAGATTAATATCTCAAAATATCACCATGATACAAAAGAGTTCAAAGGAAGTGCACTGAATCCTAAGAGAATGAAGTTAGTCACTCATGTTGGCCATTACAATGCTCCAATTGATGAAGAAGTGAAGAATTGATGAAGATTAGACAAAACCCTAACAGTAGTCGTGTCTCCTCTCCTCCAAGACTGCTTTCTTTTCTCAAAACACAACTTATCTTTTTATAAGAGAATTTGGGTCGGGCCTCGCATCATTCATTCGCTTAAGCGCTCTTCTTTCTTTCAATTTTACTCTAATTATGCTAACAATTATGCTCATTACTCTTGTATCAAGGTATTCTCGAATTCATCCTATATTGGGAGAAAAATATATTAGAATTAACATAAGTTAAGTGGTTTCATAACAATTCAAGGCATAATTATATCAACTTTTTACCACTTAACATTCATCCCTAGTGGGATTCTAGGGAGGTGTTCATCCTTAGTGGGATTCTAAGGAGGTGTGTTCATCCTTTGATTTGTTCAGAGGAGGTGTTCATCCTCAGTGAGATTCTAGAGAGGTGTTCATCCTTAGTGGGTTTCTAAGGAGGTAAGAATTAGTTTGCTTCTTGTTGAGTTGATTGTAATTTGTGAACTGAATTTAAAAGATAGTGAAGTGGGGTCACTCTTGTATTAAGAGTTGATTGGGAACTAGATGTAGGGTTGGCTATACCCAAACCAGTATAAACCACTATGTGCTCTTCTCTTTCCTTGATCTCTTTTTCACTGTATTACTCTCCTTACGCCCCTTATTTTTTATCTTTATCTATCTTGTTGATATTTTATCTCTCTGATTATATTGCTTCCGCTTTATCTTTGTTCAATTTGATAATTAAAATTGAATTAATAAATATTGGACATCTTAAAATAAATTTTTAATTTGGCATTTATTTAATTTATGCATCTATTCACCGCCTCTAGATGTCATTGGTCTAACACATGTTAAATCTTTTGAGCAAATCAATCACGTATTTGGTCTTATGCATAACGACTCCAAAGTTGGTTTGCACAACTCAATACCCAAGAAGTAACTCAACCTCCCAAGGTCACTCATTTCAAACTAACATATCATCTGAGATTTGAACTGATTTATCAGTTCTTTACTGCTTCCTGTCACGAATAAGTCATCCACATACAAGCAGATTATCAACTTTTCTTCTAGCTTGTTATGCATCACAGTCTTGACATAAACTCCAAAATCAGATATGCACTTCAGGAAGCCTACTTGACACAAGAATTCATCTATTCTCTTATTCCAAGCTCTTGGAGCTTGCTTTAGGCCATACAAGACCTTATTGAATTTTTACACCTTGTGCTCATGCTTCTCCTTCTCGAATCCCTGAGGTTGCAGAACATATACATCTTCCTCAAGAAATCCATTAAAAATGTTGATTTTACGTCCAGCTGATGCATGCTTCAACCTTCTCTATTTGTTATTGACACCACTAAACGAACTGTCTCAATGCGTGCCACAGGAGCAAAAACTTCTCCATAGTCCACCCCTTCTCGTTGCAAGTATCCCTTTGCAACCAAGTGAGCTTTGTTTCTCACTATCTCACCTTTTGGATTTACTTTTGTCTTGTAAACCCACTTCAACTCAATCTGTTTCTTATCAGCTGCCATATTTTCTAACTTCCAAGTGTTGTTCTTCTTTATTGGTCTGATTTCTTCCTCCATAGCACTCCACCACCTTTTTTCTATCTTTGCTTCTTCAAACGTGAGAGGTTCAGCCTCCGCAACAAGAGAAAAATGCATCAAATTGCCTTCTGTAGAGACCAAAGACTCATGTCCAAGATCATAATCCTGGAGATGTGTCGATGGCTGTTTGAGATGAGATGAACGCCTTATCACCTCCTCCTGATCACTGCATTCATCCTCATTTGATCTTGACTTATCAACAAGTAACATTTTTTATTGTGCTTTATTGGGCACAAGCTACTCCTAGCTCTATTTGGTTGTTTCATCAATAACAACATCTCTACTTATACTCACTTTCCTAGACTTTGGATCAAAAAGCATGTAACCTCCAGTTGAATGATACCCTACTAGCACCTATGGTATACCTTTATCATCCAACTTCTTCCTTTGCTGATCAGGTACATGTTTCCAACATAAAGACCCAAAAATTCTGAGATGTGTTACGCTTGGTTTTACACTTGTCTAAGCTTCCTTAGGTGTCAACTCCTTAAATCTCTTAGTGGAACTCCTATTCATCACATAGGAGGCAGTGCTGACAGCTTCACCCCATAGGTATTGAGGCAGGTTTTTGCAGCGTAGGATGCACTCTACCATGTTCATCAAACTTCTATTTTTCCTTTCGGCATAGCCATTGTGTTGGGGCGTATAAGGTGATGTGACTTGATGTTCCAACCCTTCCTCCTCGTAGAATTTCATGAAGTCACTGGAGACATACTCTCCACCTCTATCCATTCGTAGCACCTTCAGCCTCATTCCACTCTGCTTCTCAACAATTCTCTTGAACTTTCGAAAAACATCAAACACCTCACTTATTCTTTTGATAGGATAAACCGAAGTTTTCCTCGTGGCATCATCAATGACAGTATAGAAGTACTTGTTACCTCCAGGTGTCTCAACTTGAATGGGACCACATACATCAGAATAAACAAGTCTCAACTTCTCACTAGTTTTCACAGACATTGCACTACTGAAACTCAAACAAGTTTGCTTGCACGTCAAACATTCCCTGCATACCTCTTCTGGAATGTTGATCTTAGGAAGTCCAGAAACAACTTGATTCTTTTCTAGCATATGTAAATCTCTGAAGTTTAAATGACAAAATTGCTAATGCCACACCCATTTGATTTTTCCCTCTGACGCAGAGAAACACTGATGTTTTAGTGCCTTCATTGTAACCGAAAAGTCCGATTTTGTGACAACTTGACTTGTATCACAACCCTCTTGTTCTGATCAAATACACTCAAATAATTATCCTCCATCTTCATTGTGAAACCTTTCTCAAGAAGTTTTCCAAGACTTATCAGATTGGTCTTCAAACCAGTCACGTACAACACGTTCTCTACCACGATTTCTCTTCCATCAAGATCCCTCAATACAACTCTTCCAACTCCTTCTGTTGTCAAGCTGCTATTATCAGCAAACCTGATTCTTCCATGTGATGATGGTTCTTGCATTTTCACAAACCAATCCTTTCTCCCGGTTATATGAGTTGAGCATCTTGAATCAAGATACCAGGAAGATTTGTCATTGCCAACTGCATTAGTTTGTGCCATCAACGTTATAGGTTCAGAATCTTACGTTTCTTCTTCTTCAGCAAGATGTGCTCGACTCTTCTTGCCCTTCACCCCATCACCATTTGGGCATTCACGAGCAAAGTGCCCCATCTGCTGGCACTTATAAAACCTCACCTTTCTTTTATCAAACTTCCACTCTTTCTTTTCATTTCCAGATGAAGATTCTTCCTGATTATCCTCCTTGGATTTACTTGTTGATTTCAGCTTTCCCTTACCAATCACAAATTTTTTGTTTATCTTCTGGCCAAATCTTTTACTCTTGTCTTTATAGTCATTTCTTGCTTGAAGGACCAGTTCTTTAACTCTCATTCTTTCATTACTTCTGCACTCATGAGCTTCAAGCGAATGTTGTAGGTCTTCTAAATCCATTGAATCAAGATCACGCGTTTCTTCAATTATAACCACCAAGTGATCAAATCGGTCAGGTAGAGTTCTCAATATTTTGTCAACCACTGATTGATCTGTGATAGAATCCTTGCATGCCCGCATGGCATTAACAAGTTCCTGAACTTTGTCAAAATATTCTGTAACAGACTCATTTTCCTCCATCATTAGAAGCTCAAATTTTCTGCTCAGCGTATGCACTCTCACCTTCTTATTCTTGTCGTCTTCTCCATATGTCTTGACAAGAATCTCCCATGCTTCCTTGCCAGTAGTTGCCCTTGATATCTTGTTAAAGATTCTCGAGCTTACACACTACTATAGCATAAACTTGGCCTTACTATCGAGCTTCTGTTGATTCTTATAAATCTTTCTTTCTTCTTCACTAACTTTCCTCATAGGATCTTTAAGACCACTTATTATCACATCTGAGACATCTTGAAGTCTAAATATGGTCGTCATCTTGATGCATCAATCATCAAACATCTTCCCATTGAAAACGGGTAGAGTCTCTTGGATGATACTACCATTTCCAACCATCCTCATTTCCTCTTATTCAAAAATATTCGCAGGATCTTCAAACTATGTTTAATTCCTAATGCACAGGATCTTGGAGAATCAAGACGGTCTTCACCACACTTTACAATCCTTCTGATTCTATCACCACTCCTTCACAGGTCACTATACACGGACTTTACTCTAGATACCATAAAGGAACATAGAACTCATACAGAGAGTTTAACAAAAATGTATATAAAAAAGAATGATATTACACACTTTTTATAGCAAGTGACATAGCTTTATATAGCTAGTCAACGAGAAGCATACAAAAACAAAAATAACTGACACAACAGTACCATTAGCAGATAACCTATATTTGGCTTACTTCCTAACACCTTAAATATTCGCTAAAATAACCCATTCTTAAAAATATTAATTATTATATAATTAGGAGAAAGGTAATTAACTATTTCCAACCATTCAAGCATAAATAATGTCTGCTTCAGAAACACTCCCACCCACGCCATTTGTGCATCCATTGCAGTATCTCATGATAATGGTGAGGGTAAAGTGTCTTGAATGATGCTCACAAAAGCATGTACAATATTGAAAAGAAAGCTAAGCACGAGGTCATGTTTAGGCCATCCTCAAAAGTGATTATAAAATTCTCTTGGTGATCCAAAAGCATGTATTCGAATAGTTTGAACATGTTTCTGATTAGGCTATTTTGTTCTCAAACTTTGGACTGGGCCTACATTTTCGAATGCTTTTTGTGATTAATTGTATTATAATACAAATAATTTTTTTATGAGTTAGGTGGGTGATAAGTTGGCTCGTCCCGTCCCATGGGTTATCCAACATGTTGACAGACTTGACAGGGTGGGTCAAAGCGGGTTAACGGGCTAAAAATACCAACCTATCTTATCGAGTCTGACTCATTTTGTCATCCCTACCTTTAGTAATGCATCATTTTCTTACCCTTCTAGAGAGCTCATTCTCTCCAACATTCACTTTCAATAACTCTACAATGGTTCAAATCAAGGTTAGTCTTTTTCATCTTTGATTTTGTGTTTTATATTCATTTTTCTTCATATTCCTCATTCTCTCTCAATCCAAATTATATTATTTACATTTCTCTCTTCTTCTTCCAATACCTATGAATATTTTTTTGATGAATTTGTTTACTTGTTGAAGACACAAACAACTAATTTGTACTTAGATTGTGGTTAATGTTTTTTTCATCTTGATTTTCTATTTTCTAAGTTAACTTTTCTTCTTCT
Source organism: Sphenostylis stenocarpa (assembly GCA_963425845.1). NCBI lineage: Eukaryota > Viridiplantae > Streptophyta > Magnoliopsida > Fabales > Fabaceae > Sphenostylis > Sphenostylis stenocarpa. The sequence goes on from OY731408.1 coordinate 33,391,794, forward strand.
TGATTTTCTGGATTTTAGGTTAACTTTTCTTCATATTCTTCATTTCCTCTTGATCTAGATTCTTCATCTTGATTTTTTGTTTCTAGGTTAACTTTTCTTCATCTTTTTTTCATTTTCTCTTGCTCCAGATTATATTATTTATATTTTTCTCTTCTATTTCTTCTAGTTTCTATGCATATGTTTTTATGTATGTTTTTTTCTATTGTGTTGTTAAGATCCTATAGAGAAAGATAAATTATTTTTCATTATTAGTTTTTACTTTGTCATTTCATATATTGTTGTTAATACAAGCAAAAGTATGATAATATCTAGGTAGTGTGCAATTTTTTATATCTAGTTTTAAATTTTTCATCCATACCAATTCAGAATGGTCTTAAATTTTGTAAAAGATTTGGAAAAAAATTGTTTTGTCTGATAAATCAATTGCAAAATTACTATCAATATGTACTCTAATGGTTTATGTGTATTAATATTACTCTGTTAAATATGTATATTGCATATTTCTGATTTTTATGTGGATGAATATTAGGAATTTGATGTATGATAGTGCACATATTACAATTTGACTATTATGATTTAAAAAAAAAAGAGCTTAGAATTAATAAATAAAAGTAAGGATTAATAAAATTATATTCCAAATTCTTGGCATAGTCTTTGTGTTCTATAAGAACTTAAATTGAAATGCTCTATTTTCTTTATTCATACTGTGTTCAATCTTTCTCAGTGATAAGCATATTAATTATTTTTTTCAATATTTAAAGAATAAATTAGTTAAATTGGAAGTTAAACATCAAGGAGAGGGTTAAGAAATGTGTGAAGCAAAATGTTTTCAAATTATCATAAAAATTGAGAATTTGCTTTCCTAATCTAGGATGATTTTTGTTTGTCATAAAAGACCCATTAACTCTTCTTTAAATGCATATGAAAAAGATGTTATTTATTAAAAGACATTAAATATTTATGTAATAACAATAAATTGCATTATAATAAGCAAACAAAAAAGTCTTTTTTTCTTTTCTCTCCATAAGTATTTTCAATTTCTTATATTCCAAAATAATGATTATTTTATAAATTAAAACTTTGATAGAAAAAAAAATGATTATTTCGTGAATGCTTTAGTTAATCAATCTATTGTTATCTTTTTGTTTTCTAACTGTATTGAATATCTCCTTTCATATCTTACCAACAATTTTTAACTATATAAATAATGTATGTTTTTCAATCATTCATGTCAATCATCAACATGCCTGACTCCATTTTAATTTAAATAATTTAAATAGAGATTTTTTACATTTTTATATATTAAAATATTTTATATAAATATTTAATTTAATTAGATAATTATCTTAATTTGTGGATAATTTGTAATATTTTTTATTATCTTGATAGTATTTTTTTTATTTTTTACAATCAAATTATGATCATCTATTTTTTATACTAGATAGACTCATTGTTTTTTTTTCGGAAGATCTTTAAAAACAACAACTAAGGACATTTATGTTTTACTAAGATCTTCCTCTAAGATATTTGTATTTATTCATGTTTCATGTATGATCATTTATAAAAGTTATTTTTATTATGAATTTGAAGATTTTTAGAACATGTAAAAAATCATATATTATATATATTTTTTCTAATACTAGATTCTCTATTAAAAAAAAATTATGTAAAAATATCGAGAATAATGTTAAACTGATAAATTTTATAATTTTATATAAACTCCAGGAATTTTTAATGCTTTTTTCAAAAACATATTATGATAATAGGAAATGTCAGAATTAAGAAAGGATGTATTTATTGTAAAAAAAATGAAAAGGTAATAATATTAGAAGCAATTACAGATATTCATTATAAGATTGTTAACATTTTTAATGATATATGCATTATTAATACTGAAATTATAAATCACATGCATTTGATCCATGAAAGTCACCAAATTAAACCATTTATAAAAAATATTTTTACTACAAATGAAAATTGTTATTGCTCAAAAGTTCCCCTTTAACTAGCAATTTTTTTTTCTCACTTCTTTCCTGTCCCTTTAATCATAATATTTATTGTTACTATTGGATTAGGGACTTCGTTCGTGATGCCCCATGTTCAGTCATTATTTCTTATGCGAATTTCTAAGTAAGGAGTGAGATTTTAAGCTAGATTTTCGTGGATTTCATAATTAAGTGTCTCATTACAAAGTCTGACCTATAAGGTTGATCACGGGACGATACTAGTTATTTGGATGCTACTAAAATCAAACCGAAATTATTGGGTAAAAATATTTAAATCTTATTAATATTTTAAACCTTAATTTTGTCTTAATTTTCTTTCTTTAAATTTTAATATTTTATTTGTTTTCAAATAATAATTAATTTATCTTGTATGATAATTTTTTGGTATGATTTTTGTGTTTTTAGAGACATTAAACTAAAATAATCAATTAGTTATAGTACTAGGAGAGAAAACTTGTATGATCTATATCTCGTCAAAACAATTTGATGTTTATGAACTAAGAAAGAGTTGTAAAACTTCATTTCCATTAATTTTAAATAAAACTACTCTGTCCTTTTATGGTGATACAATTTGATGTATGGGGTCTATCTAAATTCAAACTCTAGATGAATATTGTTAGTTTATTACTTTATTAAGGATTGATTAAAAATGACTTGGTTGTACTTAATAAAATCTAAAAGTGATATAAATTTATTATTTAAAAATTTTCATGAAATGAGAAAAACTCAATATAATGCTCAAATTTAGGTTTTACATAGTGATAATGGTGGGAAGTATAAAAGTTGTTAATTCTAAAAAGTTTAGAAACTAATGAAATTATTAATCAAACTATTTATCCCAATATACTTTATTATAATGGGGTTATTAAGAAAAAAAATGATATGTGTTCTTCATTGATTGAGACATATATGTCACTATATTATTGGGGGAAAACTCTAACTTTTATAGAATATATAATAAATCAGACTCTCTAAAGTTCTAATCAGTTTAAGACAAATGATGAGTACATGACTATGAGCAAGGGCAAAGATCCACTTGAAGGACTTAAATGACCTATGACAAGTGTTAGAGTAAGGAAAACAAAGGAAGTTTTTCAACAAGTATTGTCTATATTATTTGAATACAAGCCCACATTTCAAGGAGAAAAGACCAAAGTTGTAAATTGCATCATGGCCCAAATGGAGGAAGACTAATGCTTCACTTTGTTTCAGTTTTTAAGTTTGTTTAAATAATGACTCAATCCTTTGTAAAATTGGCTGACCAAATTATGTTTTTGGTTAATCAATTAATGGACTTTAGTTTGATTTTGTTTCAAGTTGTAATAAAGGCTCAATTAGAAACTTAGGTATTAGCCTTTGGGAGGCCAAGAGGGTACATAATTGATGAACTTTTGGTTACCATAATTTCAGTTACAATCAACCATTAAGTAGTTTTCAATTTCTAGGTTAATAGATCATTATTAACATTTATTTACCTCCATTAAGTAGTTTTCAATTCCTAGATTAATCGATTATTATTAGGATTTATATATCAATTGAACCATTTTTATAAAAAAAATTGAATTTTATTCATAAATATTAGAGTTTACCTATTTTATCTTGGTGAGAGTGATTTTTCTAAGTTCTTGAGTGATTCAAGAACCATTGGCGGTATTAAAGACTTTCATATCCTTTTTGAATTGTCTCCTTTGGGAAGAGTGATTCTTTCAGAACCTAGAAAACCTAATTCTGCCCATATTTATTTTGTGGTCATAACTTTCGTTCTACTCTTTCAAATTGAGTGTTTCTTGAGTCTAAATTGAAATTCATAAAGAGAACTTTCACCTCGTTTTTTAATCACCTCAATTGGAGTTTTATAGCTTGATATATCGACATTTTAAAAATAGTATCCAACCTTAAAACTTTCACCACTTACTAATCTCTCGTCTCACTAATTTCTTAAATTTTTTAGAAGATTCTAACCCTAAAGATCCTAAGTCAGTCCTTATACAAAATATGTTGTATATAAACAAGGATATGTGTATTATCATCTTCTTACAACCAAAAGATTATTATTAATTTCAACCTAATAAAATAATAAAAAAAGTAATACACAAAAATATTATATATAATATTAAAATATCTAAAAAATCTTAATTTTTAAGACTTCTTTATATGTAGTTGTTCCACACCATTCAAAAAATTTCTAAGTCAAATGACTTGATTTGCAGTTATATCTAAAATATTTGCGAGCTATAACATGGGAATGCTCGCCTCTTGTTTTTCTTGAATTTCAAGAGAAAACAGCATACCAAATAAGTAAACATAACTTCAGGTTCTCTATCATCTAAACTTTCTACCCATTCATTTTTATCTTCTAAAAATTATAATCCATTAATAGTTGTGCCTCTTATATCTTAATACTTATTTTGCTATAACAATGAACTTGATTAGGAAAATTCATAAATCTGGACAACAAAACTTCCAACATCAAAACTTACAACAAAACACTATGTCATGTGATGATACAAAAAATTTTCAATTAAGCTTCTATAAACCAAGACATCAATTTTGCTGATATCATCACCGATAATTTCTCATTTACAACATGCAGTATGTTTACTGATTCACAATTCTCGATGTAAAACTTTTTTAATATTTTCAAAGCATATTTTTTGAAATGAAGATCCTTTTTATCTTCATACGAAGAAAATAACTCATTTCACCTAAATCAATCATTTCAAATTGACTTTCTATGTCATGCTTTTTTATCAGAGAACTTAAATTATTGTAAATGACCAGTAAATTATCAGCATACAAGGATGCAATAAATTGTTTGCTTGACTTTTATAAGTAGTTTCATTTTCACTTGGTTTAAATTCAAGCATATAACTATTAATTCTACTGTATACTGTCTGTTGCTCATGGGAATCAAGCAATCGTTCTCATCCGAGGTTGATGGAGAAAAGTCAAATTGATTAAATGAGAGTTGAAGTTTTTGCTAATTTAAAAAGTTTAAAAAGTGAGAGAACAGGGCGGGAAATAAGTAAAAAATTCTCACCTCTATTGTGATTTAATATTTAAATATAAGTTCTAAAATATTAATTTTTTGAAAATATTTTATTTTTTTATTACGTTTTATATAAAATAATTTTTTTATATTTTACAATATTTACTTTTCTTTTATTTATTTTTCACTTTTTTATTTTTTACCAATCAGTTTATTATATTATTATCTTTTTCTTATATTTTTCTCCTTCATATTTTTTCTTTAATTCATTTGATTTTTTTAATCTCTTCAACCAATTTGATAATCAATAATCATTCCTATGTCTAATATTGAAAAATATCCCTCATTAAAACCTCATTAGAAAAATCCCGCCTCATAAAAATTTATTGAACAAAAAATAACACATCATTGATTAATACATTTTCCAAAATATTCATTTTTCTTCCATGTAAATTATTATTACTGATGTAACGAAGACTAATCTTTTAAATTAAAAAATTATCCTTCACAAAAATTTTGGAGGTGGTTGTGTCAAAATTTTCATAAACAAAAACATGTATGTTTCTATATCATAATTCTTAAAAGAACTATGCTTTATTTTATCTTCTTTAATATATATTTTTTTTAACCAAAGATAATGAATGTCTTCATAATTGATGTTAGTTTTCTCAAATATAAACCATAATCATAAGTTGATGATTTTGCTAAAAGTTTTGTATGATTTAATAATGCTATTATGGTTTATTTTATAAATTGTCATAAAATTGCAATATTACCACTTATAAACAAATTTTATGTTTGTGGTAAATGATTACGAGGATTTAATAAATTATCTGCATCTTTGCAAACTCATTAGATCTAATTTTAAAAAATTTGAATAAAATAAGTTCATCTCTCAAGACAATAAAATACATGTTTGTTTTAATAAAATGTCTTTTAACAATTATATCTTACTAATAAATTTACACAAAATTTCATATTAAGTTTAATATATTTAATAAAATATATCAATACTCTTTTAATTCTGTGGTATGGTACTTTCAAGAAAAAAAAACACTTCTCTTTGAAATTTAAAATCATCATTTACATACAAAAACCTCATTACTATTAACGTGTATAATGAATAAAATTTATTCGCATGAACCCTTAAAGCTCATAACTTGATCACCGAGGTTTAAAACCAATGTATTAAGAGAATTTAACGATAAAACAAGGAGTACTGTTAAAATAATTTTATTTGAATGTTAAATTTGTAATGTAAATACACTAATAAAAAAATTAGCTATTTCTTATAAATTACTTTGTAAAAATTTATTTAAATTTATAGGAAACTTATTTCTTACAAATTTCTATAAAAAAAATTTAAAAAATATTCTAATAATAGTGATAAAACTTTATCTTTACAAGATTCTTTATCTCAAATTAATAAATTATTTTTATAAATTATTTAAGTAATTTTAACATAAACAATATAATAAATTCATTTTTCAGATAAAGATGAGGGGATATACAAATTGAGAATTTTATATAAATATTATTATAGAAAAATCATAAAAATAGGTTGTAACAAAATTTCTTAGATGCAAAAATTAATACAAATAAATTAATTAAATAACTAGAAGTATTTAGGTGAAGATGAAATGCGTGGGGGTTGATAAACAGTGTTCTCGAGAAAGCATGACGTAGAAAACAAAAAATTAGATGTATTTTGGTATAAATTGATTCAATACAATGCTCAGAGGCAGAAACCATGTATTTTATTGATTGCATTCCATGACATAATAAAATAGATAATAATTGAAGGACCCTTTATTGAAACATAGTGGTGGTCCATCTGATATATAATAATAATAATAATATTTAAAGGACACAATTTTCATAAGAAGTTAACTGTTACGGATAAATCTCGATGAGAGACCTTAATCCCAACACTGGAGTTATCTTGTAGTCACTGAAACCAGCAGAGAAAATGAGCTTAGCCCATTCTTTCTCAGTCCTCTCTTTTCCAGGATGCCACACCATCATAACCATATCAACAAAGAGCTGTGTTTCAATTGATTCATCATCTCCCTTTTCAATGTCCACCACCATGTCGATCACAATCACCTTCCTCTTTAGTCCCTTCTTGCAGTTCTTCAGTATTCTCACACACTGCTCATCATTCCAGACATGTAATGTCCACTGCATCGCATGCATAAATGAAATGAATCAGAGACCAATTTCATAACTGCTAATTCAAACTCTAATCAGTTCATGAAAACTATTATATTTACCTTCAACAGCACGGCATCTGCAGGAGGAATGGACTCAAACATGTCACCTCCAACATATTTTAAGTTATCAGCTTCTTGTAAGCCGGAAACAACATGTGGGAGATCATATACCGTACAATCTAAGTGAGGGAATGATTTGGCAATTGCCTTTGCCATGGTACCTGTGCCTCCCCCAACGTCAACAAGTGACTCCAAGCCATTGAACACTCCCTCACACCTCTCAATCACCACATTGGCAACCAGTTGAGCGTCACTCGCCATGGCATCATTGAAAAGGAGATTAAGTTTTGGATCACGGCCAGCCAAGTCCCAAATTTTCATCTCATGTGCTGTGTGGAATGGCGTAGGATCATCATTCTTGAACCATGTAGGCAAGTGATGCCATGGCTTTGTCAAAATTGGATCAAGCATGGCATGCAAGAAAGGTATCATACTCAAGGGGTTGTCCTTAAGTAGTAGAGTGGATGCATCAGTCAACACATAACCCATTTCAAGCTCATTCTCATTGAGCTTTTGTTGAGAGAAGAAGCCAGAATGGGTCAAAATTCGCATCAAGCGGAAGATGCAGTTGGCTTTGGAAGGGTGGATTGGTAGTGAAGCAGTGAGTTGTGAGAGTGGCATGGGTTGACCATACTTGTGTATGATGTCAGGAATGTCCAAGTCAATTGCACATTTGAGGGACATGGAATTTACGAAGCTGATAATGTGATTCCAAACATGGGTTTGAGCTCCAAGTAGTTTTGAGGCACGCTCTTCACTTTGGCACTCCATAAAATCTTCTTCCTTAACTTTCTATAGGTGGATGGATACGTTGTTTCACTTCGATGAAACCTGAAATAAGATTTGGTGTATTTATAAGCCAAACATCTTAGTGGCAATATAAGAACACAAGTTTATTATGTAAAACCATTCAACTAACATGTTTACTCCGTGATTCATGTGTGTCATAAACTATGCCTAGTTCTTATCTGTCCGTAAATTAAATTATATTATATATTTCATGTTTTTAAGGCGTGTATTTGAACTCCGTGATAAAATATTGAACGTACTGTGCTCACAAATATTAATTAATTCAATCTTACGTGGATGCTATTAACTCCAAATATACATAATTTAAGTGAAAATCAATCCTAATCCAAATCAAACGCACACTACATGAATTTTTGTAAGGACAAAATATGCAGTTACTTAACAAAAATTATCAATGGATAAAAATTTGTCAAAAATTTTATTGTGGGTATTACGGATAGATTTTTTTAGTCCATCACTAATTACCAACGAATACTTTCGTGAGAAATGTCATGGGTAATTGCGGATAAATATTTATGTAGGTAAAGTCTGATAGCGGTCTCTTTTCAAAAGATTTATTAATGGATATATCCGTCTGTAATTATTAGTAATAGTCTCCAAGTATTTATCGATGGATTATCCATCGATAAATCCGCTGATAAAACTACCTCGAGCTATTATATTTTTGTCTCTTCTCATATAACCTATAAAATGTATAACATCCAATCCATTCAAATGTCTATTCGACAATCCAATTAAACATAAATCTAACTCAACTTAACAATAAGTTGAAAGCAATGATGGGGAGATTGATGGAAATGTCCTTACATTCCCAAGAAATGATTTTGATGATGATTCAAGTCAACTACATTCAAGTCAACACCATTCAAGATGAATTAAGGACAAACTGAATTTAAGACGTTGGTGACAATGTGAAACATTTCCCTACATGCCCAAGATATGTTTTTGATAAAGATGATGATTTAAGCAAGCCCAAGATGATTCCTGAAGACTAGATAGAGTCTTAGAATACTGGATATGGAGGTACAAGTTGATGAAGTAATATTATGCATAAGCCTTTAAAGCACAAGTGTGATAAAATTCATAACATGATATTTTTCACTATCATAATCAATTATGATGCATCAAAAATGGAAAAATGATTTTCTCTGTCATAATTGATTATACTGGTAATATAATCAATTATGGCAATTCAAATTTGAAAAATATATTTGTTTTGAAGAATAAATGTTTTTTAATATATCTTGATTTTTATTCACGAAAATATTAATATCCAACGACCATTTTCTGATGTTATTTTTCTATTTAATTAAGTTTTGATGAAAAATCAAAGACACATAATTACAGAATTCGAAAATACAATTTACATTCAATCAGTTTTGAGAAAAGAATTCTGAGCAAGGCAATAGAGATATTTTACACCTTCTGAGAAAATCCTCTTCTCTATTGTCTTTTGTACTTTCATTGTTAATCACACTTGTTCTTGGATATTGGCATTCTACAGACTTCTACAATTTGTTGTCTCCATTATCCAGGTGTGACTGTTCTTATTTTTATTACCTTCATCCTTTGTGTATTGGTGGCAAATGATGTGCTTTTCATCCCTAGTGTGATTCTAGGGAGATGTTCATCCTTAGTGAGATTCTAAGGAGGTGTTTTCATGCTTTGATTTGTTAAAAGGAGGTTTTTATCCCTAGTGTGATTCTAGGGAGGTGTTCATCCTTAGTGGGATTCTAGGGAGATGTTTTTTTTTTCATCCTTTGATTTGTTCAGAGGAGGTGTTCATCCCTAGTGGGATTCTAGGGAGGTGTTCATCTTTAGTGGGTTTCTAAGGAGGTGATTCTTTTTTTAATTAGTTTACTTTTTAATGATTCTTCTGCTGAGTTGATTGTAATTTGTAAACTGAATTTGAAATATAATGAATTAGGAGTCACTCTTGTGTTAAGAGTTGACTGGGAACTGGATGTAGGGTTGACTATACCCGAACCAGTATAAATCTCTGTGTGTTCTTCTTTTTCCCTTATCTCTTTCTCTTTTCCTGATTATATTATTGTTTTTGCTTTATTTGTGTTCAAATAAATTATTGACTCACAAATAAATTTTTAATTTGACATCTATTTTAATTTGTGCATCTATTTACCCCCCTCTAGATGTCATTTGTCTAACAAGTGGTATCAGAGCTTGGTTAGATAAGATATTTCTAAACGATCTGTCAAGATGTCTATGCAGAATCAGGTTTACAAGAAAGGAGCCTCAATAAACAGACCATCATTATTTGAAGGAGAAGACTATCAATTTTGGAAAGCAAGAATGAAAATATTTTTACAAACACTAGATTATGGTGTTTGGGATGTTGTATTCAATGGCCCCTACATTCTGATGAGAACAATGAAATCTGGAGTTGTTCCAACGACTTTTGACCAATGGACACCGGATGAAAATAAGCGTGCCCATTATGATGTAAGAGCCCGAAATGCTATTGTTTCTGTCTTAACTCGTAATAAATTTTTTAGGGTCTCACAATGCAAGACGACAAAAGAAATATGGGACACTCTTGAAGTAACACATAAAGGAACAAATGAAGTAAAGTGAGCATGCAAGAACACACTCATCCAGGAGTATGAATTATTTCAAATGCAACAAAATAAAAGCATCACGGATTTTCAGACACACTTGACACATATAGTAAATCACTTGAAAGCATTAGGAAAGAGTTTTGACAATGAGGAGTTGGACACAAAATTCTTAAAATCCTTATACAAGAATTTGTGTTTAATATATTTGTGTTATTAGAATAAAAAATTTATTATATTTCTTAATTATGAAAAAACACCTTAAAAAATAAAAATTGAGAGAAGTAGATTTAATTATTAAATTGAATTTATTAGTCCGAACCAATTGCACAACTCTTTGAATCTTGGTTTTGAGCATTTAATTATTGGGCATGGAGTTAGCTTTTAACCAATGGGACAAATTCAACTAATTAACCAACCTCAATCAATACGCATTTAATCACATTGTCATTATTAACATAAAAAACTAGCCTTTTTCCTACCAACATTGGTTAGCTCTGGTGTCGGACCATTTTAAAATTGACAGAGTAGGTTCTAATTTTAATTTTTCATGTGCTTTTTATTCCTTCCGCTAAGTCCCTTATCATAAAATTGAGAGCGGCCGAATAAATTGATTTGTGTTTTTTTTTTTAAATTATATATTTAAATATTTATAAAACATTTAAATAACATTTATAATTGGTTATTATTAAAGATGAGGTATGGAAAAAAATTAACATATATGCATAATGTTTAGTTTAAACTTAAATTAAAAGAAGGGTGTCTATAATAACTTTATGAAAGATGCAACAAAAATAACCTTAAATTTTTGGGAATTTACTCCCTTCACGTAAAAACTATTCAACCAATATTTATTTTTAATTCTGAAATAAGTTTTTTACCAAAACGATGGCTTGGTTGAATATTTTTTTCGGAAATAAAAATCGAAAAAGGAATCAGAAGTAAAGTTATAGTTCAACAAAGAAACAAGAAAGTGTTGTGAAGTAAGATCACGTGAAATGATTTGAAGGGTTAATAAAATTTTAAATTATTATAAATTTTTTTAAATTAAATGGCTTGAAATATTATAAATATAATAATATTTATAATGAGAATTATTTTTTTTATGAAAATTAATTATATGTTTATTAAGAATTATTATTGTAGTCTATAATTACAAATATTTAATTTATAAATAGGTTAATTTTAATCTAATAAAAAAATTGATTTATTTTTTCTTTATATTAAAAAGAATTTTATATAGTATTCTAAGTTATATGAATTCATATTTAATCTTATCAAGATAATCAACCTCAGAATTTATTACTATTTAATCTTATCATGTTCGGATCAATTGATATTATAGCTTCGGCTCTGATTTTATTTTTCTTTTAATTGATTTTTTTTTTACTTATAATAGTTATATACACTACAAGAAAAAACACATTTAGTCACCGAAATTAGTGACCGAATTTTTTCGGTCGCAACTAGCGACCGATTTAATTTTGGTCACAATTAGCGACCGATTTAATTCGGTCGCAATTAGCAACCAATTTAGCGACCACTTTAATTCGGTCGCAATTAGCGATCGATTTAGCGATCGAGTTAATTCAGTCGCAATTTAGCGACCGATTTAGCCACCAAAATATGATTTGGTTTCACTTTTTTATTTAGCGACCGAAATAGCGACCAATAGTTTGCGTCGTAAAATTTCGGTGTTATTACATACTAAAATAAAAAAATCATTTAGCGACTGATTTAGCGACCGAATCACAAATTAAAATAGTGACCGAATTAAAATCGGTCGCTAATAAGAAAATAGCGACCGAATTGAAAGCGATCGCTAATGAATATTATTTTTTTATTATATTTAAATTTATTTTTTTATAAATATAATTTAATTGTTTTAGTATATTTTTTACAATTTATTTTTTAAAAGTAATTTATTTTTTAAAAATAATTTAATTTTTAAAATATACTTTAAAAATAAACTTTGGTCTCAATATTAACAAAATGAAGATTAACTTTAATTTTAAATTACTAAAATAAAAATATTATTAAAAATAAATCAAATTTATTAAAAATTTAAATTGTAATAAATTAAGACTAGAGTGATATTAACTATTCAATACATTGTTTAAGAAAAGTTTAATAACAAATATTCTTTAATTTATTTTTCAATTGAAAATTTCAATTGAAATTAAATTAAATTTTAAAAATTTATATTAAAAAAATTAAACACATCAAATTATCACATTTTAATTCCTCATTAACTTAATTAATTAAAAAATTACAATTTTAATCAAATTATTACAATTTTATTTTATAATACTTTATTTTTAATCTAATTTTTAAATTTATTGCTTTATTATTATTAATTACTTAATCATGGTTGTTGTCATATAATTGATATACCAAAAAAATTTATATCAATATACATTAGATAATAAATATATTATTTAATTAAACTATTTATCTTTAGTTAAAACACTACAAGAAATATTAAAATTACCGACGGTCAAAATCCGTCGGTAATAACAAAAATCCGTCGGTAAATGAATATTACGACTGAATTCGACGACCAAAAATCTGTCAGAAATTCGATTGTCGGTAAATATTACCGACGGATTTATCCGTCGGTAAATGTGTTACTGAAATTACAGACGGATTTATCAGTCGGTAATAATTTTATTAATTATTAAATATTTTACTTATTTATAACATATTTTTTTTATAGAACCCCTCCCCCTTATATTCTTATTATTTATTACAAATTATTTCTCCATATTATATTTTTATAGCTTTGAATTATTGTCAGATTAAGTATACTAATTAATATTTTTCATTTTTAACATAATTAATAAAAAAGATTAAAAATTTAAAATTAATATATTTTATAAATACTAAAAATAAACCATATTTAAATAAATGAAAAATATATTTAAATTTATATTCAACATATGTAAGGTTGTGCCTTTTTAAAATTTATATTCAACATATATTTAAATTTATATTAAAAATAGTTAATATAAATTAAGGTTGTGCCTTTTTAAAATTTTAACTTTTTTATATATTGGATTTTCATTAAAAAAATTCTAAAATTGCATAAGAAAATAGATATTTAATTATACTTTTAATAAATTTAAGATAATACTAGTTTTTACTTTTATTTTTAAATATTTATTTTAATTTTTTAAAAGAGAGAAACTATAATTTTAGTTTCTAAATACTAAATTTAAAGAATTAAATTTATTATTATTATTTAATATTTTAATTTTAGTATTAAAAATCTAAATTATTTTTTATTAAATTAAAATAATTACAATATATTTTTCTAGTTTGAGAATTAAAATTATAATTAAACTAAAACTGAAAATATTATAATACATTTTTGAACTCTTTTTTATAATATTTTTATCATTATTATATTTTTGGATTAATTATTTTTTTCCTAATTTTTTATAAAGTCAATTTTAATATTTAAAAGTATTTAAAATTTTGAATTCTGAAACTTTTTCTCTATTAACAAATTTAAAAATATAATATACTAAAAAAGTATTATACATAATTATTTCATCCAAATTTTTAATAATATGATAAGTCATCAAATTTGTATATAAAACAAATTTAATGATGGATTAAAATAGAACAACATTTATAAGAGACTATTTATTTTTATTTATGATGGATCAAAAGTGGAAATACATTTAAATTTATAATTTTATTTATGAAACACATTTAAATTTATAATTAACAAAAATAATGAAAATCTTAATATAATATGATACTTTTAGTAATGTATTTTTTTATAAATTTAAACTTACTTTTTTTAGTTTAGTTTTTAAATTTTATGTATTATTATAATATAGTAAAAATGATAGGGTTTAAAAACAATGTAGAATGTGAGAAGTTTAAAAAGAAGAAAAAAAGTTAAAAAAGGATATATATATATATATATATATATATATATATATATATATATATATATATATATATGTAATTGGATTAAATTTATTATCCCCTCATATATTATTATACATTATTAGCGTAATTTTAGTTTAATTAAAAATTAGAATACAAATATACTATACTATACTAATATACCATTATATTATTTTCATTGTATATAAATTACAAAACTAATAATTTTTAAAAAATTTAATGATAATTTTTTTAACTTATATATTACAAAATATTTTTTAATACTTTAATAAATATAACTTTTTAAAAATATTTTCATTAATTTAAAGTATAACTTTTAATATTATTTAGTATTTTTTTAAATGTGGATATCTTTAATATTTTGGACATATAAATATAATTTATACATGTTTTTAAACCTTTTTTTAATATTTGTTTTTAAAAATATAATATCATTCTTAATATTTTATAGATTTTATATTTATATATTTATAAAAGTAATTGTATTAAATTTATTATCCTCTCATATATTATTATACATTATTAGCGTAATTTTAGTTTAATTAAAAATTAGAATACAAATATACTATACTATACTAATATACCATTATATTATTTTCATTGTATATAAATTACAAAATTAATAATTTGTATACTATACTATACAAATATATTATTTGTATACTATACTGATAGTATAATATATTATATTATAATATTATTTGTACACAAAACTAATATCTTTATATATTTATATATAAATATATAAATATGGAAAGATATAAATATATGTAAAAATATAAAGATATAAATATATGTAAAAATATAAAGATATAAATATATAAAGATACAAATATATAAATATGTAAAGATATAAATATATATCTTTAATATTTTGTACATGTAAATATAATTTATATATATTTTTAAACCTTTTTCTAATATTTGTTTTTAAAAATAAAATATTATTTTAAAATTTAATATTTAAATTTTTAATTTTTTCTTAAATATATAAATATATAGAGATATAAATATGTAAAAATATAAATAAATATATTAATATATTAATATATTAATATATAAATATTTAAATATATAAATATTTAAATATTTAAATATTTAAATATTTAAATATTTAAATATATAAATATTTAAATATTTAAATATATAAATATATAAATATATAAATATATAAATATATAAATATGTAAATATATAAATATGTAAATATATAAATATGTAAATATGTAAATATATAAATATGTAAATATATAAATATGTAAATATATAAATATATAAATATGTAAATATATAAATATATAAATATATAAATATGTAAATATATAAATATATAAATATGTAAACATATAAATATATCAATATATCAATATTTAAATATATATATAAATATATTTGTATTTATAGATTTTATAAATATATAAAGATATAATATATATATATATATATATATATATATAAAGATATAAATATATAACCATATGTAAAGATATAAAGATATAAAATATAAATATATAAATATATAAATATATAAATATATAAATATATAAATATATAAATATATAAATATATAAATATATAAATATATAAATATATAAATATATAAATATATAAATATATAAATATATAAATATATAAATATATAAATATATAAATATAAATATATATAAACATATAAATATATAAATATTTTTAAATCTTTTTCTAATATTTATTTTTAAAAATATAATATTATTTTTAAAATTTAATATTTAAATTTTTATTTTTTTTAAATATATAAATGTATAAGGATATAAATAAATATTTAAATGTATAAATATATAAATATATCAATATATAAATCTATAAATATATCAATATATAAATATATCAATATATCAAAATATAAATATATAAATATATCAAAATATAAATATATTAATATATTAATATATAAATATTTCAATATATCAATATTATCCTTTCATATATTATTATACATTATTAGCGTAATTTTAGTTTAATTAAAAATTAGAATACAAATATATTATATTATATTAATATACCATTATATTATAATATTTATAATTTATTTTTATTTTGTATATATTACAAAACTAATAATTTTTAAAAAATTTAATGATAATTTTTTTAACTTATATATTACAAAATATTTTTTAATACTTTAATAAATATAACTTTTTTAAAATATTTTCATTAATTTAAATATATGTAAAAATATAAAGATATAAATATATGTAAAAATATATGTAAATATGGAAAGATACAAATATATGTAAAAATATAAAGATATAAATATATGTCAAGATATAAAGACATAAAATATAAATATATAAATATATAAATATGTAAAGATATAAATATATATCTTTAATATTTTGTACATGTAAATATAATTTATATATTTTTAAATCTTTTTTAATATTTATTTTTAAAAATATAATATTATTTTTAAAATTTAATATTTAAATTTTTACACCACAAGAAATTTTATAATTAGCTAGAAAAATTAGCTACAAATTTCTTTTTTCACTAATTTGTAGTTAATTAGCTATGGAATAGTGAAAGAATAAGGTTGTAGCTAATCTGTAGTAAAATAGCTAGAAGACTAATATTTTTGTAGCTATTCTCTCACTTAGCAAAAAAATAATTTAGTTAGGAAAATTTTTTTCACTAATCTCTCGCTATAAATATTAGCTATATTACTTTTTGAAGCTATTTCCTAGCTAAATTGTGTAACATACAATTATAGTTAAAGCTGTAGCAAATTTATAGCAACTATCAAATTAAAAAAAATATTAAATTATTGGGAACATTCTTATAAATTATTTTAGTTTTATAAAAAATACTTGTAAATTTCTCTAAAAATATATAATTATAAAAAATAATTTTTGATCTTTTTGAAAAAAATATCAATAAAAATTAATTACAATTTTTTCTTAAAAAAATTATTTTTACCAAATTTACTATAAATATATAATTATATATATATATATATATATATATATATATAAATTATTTTTTTAT
The DNA here is from genome assembly GCA_963425845.1 of Sphenostylis stenocarpa. NCBI lineage: Eukaryota > Viridiplantae > Streptophyta > Magnoliopsida > Fabales > Fabaceae > Sphenostylis > Sphenostylis stenocarpa. The sequence goes on from OY731408.1 coordinate 33,409,390, forward strand.
CTAAAATAAATTATTTAGAAATAATTATAATTTTTTTGAAAAAATATCTAAAAAAATTGATAAATATTTAAAATTATTTTTTGTAAGTTTTTTATAAATTTAAATTTGTTAGAAATATTTAATAATATTTAAATTAATAGAAAAATTTTATAAATAATTTTTTTATAATTTTTTTAGAAACTATTCTTTATAAGAAATAAAAAAATTTATATTCAGAAATAGTAATTTATTTATTTTTTTATAATTCTTTTGATAAAAATGTAAATTATTTTTGTTTCATCTTCTTCATACTTAATTTTTTCAAACCTAACGCCTCTCTCGATCCGTCGTGCCGCTCATTGCCAGCTGCTCCCTGCCGCTCCACCTTGCCTGCTCGCTGCTGCCGCTCGCTGCCGCTCCCCTGCCCTTGCTGTTGCCGCCTCCATCCGCTGCAGGTCTCGCTCTCGCGCAGCTCCTACTGCAGCACTAGCTGATATGCAAGCATTGATGCAAGCACGAAATGAAGACACAAGCAGGAATGCAAACACTCATGCAACAACAAATGCAAGAAGAAATGCGAGTCTTTCATGAAAGATTTATTATACGCCTTAAAGAAACAATGATGAAAACATACTTTAAACTTTGTTTCTATTTGTAATTGTGTTATACGAGAACTTTTTAGTTGAAATATTATTTTTGTTATGTTTTAATTGTTTGAAACATCATTTTAACTATGTTTAAACAATATTTTTATATTGAAAGTTGATAAGTTTGTCTTCTTTTTTAAGAATGAGTAATAATTTAAATCTTAAATATTTGATATTATAAATTTTGATAAAAATTATGAGGGATTAACTATGAAATAGTAAGAAAAACATTGCAAAGGATTAGCGAGAGAAAAATTGCGAGGGATTAGCTACGGATTAGCGAGAGAAAAATTGCGAGGGATTAGCTACGGATTGGCGAGAGAAAAATTGCGAGGAATTAGCTACGGATTAGCGAGAGAAAAATTGCAAGGGATTAGCTACGGATTAGCGAGAGAAAAATTGCGAAGAATTAGCTACAGATTAGCGAGAAAAAATTTACGAGGGATTAGCTACGGATTAGCGAGAGGAAAATTGCGAGGGATTAGCTACGGATTAGCGAGAGAAAAATTGCGAGGGATTAGCTACGGATTAGTTACAAGTTTTGGGAGATCAAATTAGCTAGAGATAAACAAAATTTCATCATTTAAATTAGCAAGGGATTTAGCGACAGTTTAGCGACAAAATTTGCTACAAGTTTGAGAGAGAATACATCTGTATCTAATTAGCTACTTGGATTTAGCTACGGACTATTCCATAGCTATTCCGTAGCTAATCTGTAGCAAAATATATCAGCGAGAGATTAGCTATAAAATAGCTACGGAATATGTCATAGCTAATATGTAAAATTCTTGTAGTGTTATTTTTCTAAATATATAAATGTATAAGGATATAAATAAATATATAAATATATAAATATATCAATATATCAATATATAAATATATCAATATATAAATATATCAATATATCAAAATATAAATATATCAAAATATAAATATATAAATATATCAAAATATAAATATATAAATATATAAATATATTAATATATAAATATATCAATATTATCACCTCATATATTATTATACATTATTAGCGTAATTTTAGTTTAATTAAAAATTAGAATACAAATATATTATATTATATTAATATACCATTATATTATGATATTTGTAATTTATTTTTATTGTGTATAAATTACAAAACTAATAATTTTTAAAAAATTTAATGATAATTTTTTTAACTTATATATTACAGAATATTTTTTTAATACTTTAATAAATATAAATTTTTAAAAATATTTTCATTAATTTAAAATACAATTTTAAATATTTTTTGTATTTTTTTAAATGTGGAAATGTTTAATATTTTGGACATATAAATATATTTTATATATGTTTTAATCCTTTTTCTAATATTTGTTTTTAAAAATATAATATTATTTTTAATATTTTATAGATTTTATATTTATATATTTATAAAAGTTGTTGGATTAAATTTATTATCCATTCATATATTATTATACATTATTAGCGTAATTTTAGTTTAATTAAAAATTAGAATACAAATATACTATATTATACTAATATATCATTATATTATTTTCATTGTATATAAATTACAAAATTAATAATTTGTATACTATACTATACTAATATATTATTTGTATACTATATTAATAGTATAATATACTATATTATAATATTATTTGTATACAAAACAAATATCTTTATATATAAATATGAAAAGATATAAATATATGTAAAAATATAAAGATATAAATATATGTAAAAATATAAAGATATAAAGATATAAATATATAAATATGTTAAGATATAAATATATATCTGTAATATTTTGTATATGTAAATATAATTTATATATATTTTTAAACCTTTTTCTAATTTTATTTTTTTAAAATAAAATATTATTTTAAAATTTAATATTTAAATTTTTAATTTTTCCTTAAATATATAAATATATAAAGATATAAATAAATATATAAATATATAAATATATAAATATATTAATATGTAAATATGTAAATATGTAAATATATAAATATATAAATATATAAATATATAAATATATAAATATATAAATACATAAATATATAAATACATAAATATATAAATACATAAATATATAAATACATAAATATATAAATACATAAATATATAAATACATAAATATATAAATATATAAATAGATAAATACATAAATACATAAATATATAAATACATAAATATATAAATATATAAATACATAAATAGATAAATATATAAATACATAAATATATAAATATATAAATATATAAATATATAAATATATAAATATATAAATATATCAATATTTAAATATATATTAAAATATATAAATATATTTGTATTTATAGGTTTTATAAATATATAAAGATATAATATATATATATATATATATATATATATATAAAGATATAAATATATAAATATATAAATATATAGAGATATAAATATATGGAAAGATATAAAGATATAAATATATGTAAAGATATAAAGATATAAAATATAAAGATATAAATATATAAATATGTAAAGATATAAATATATATCTTTAATATTTTGTACATGTAAATATAATTTATATATATTTTTAAATCTTTTTCTAATATTTATTTTTAAAAATATAATATTATTTTTAAAATTTAATATTTAAATTTTTAGTTTTTTTTAAATATATAAATATTTAAAGATATAAATGTATAAGGATATAAATAAATATATAAATATATCAAAATATAAATATTTAAATATATTAATATATAAATATATAAATATATAAATATATAAATATATAAATATATAAATATATAAATATATAAATATATAAATATATAAATATATAAATATATAAATATATAAATATATAAATATATAAATATATAAATATATAAATATATAAATATATAAATATATAAATATATAAATATATAAATATATAAATATATAAATATATAAATATATAAATATATAAATATATATATATATATATATATATATATATATATATATAAATATATCAATATTATCCCCTCATATATTATTATACATTATTAGCGTAATTTTAGTTTAATTAAAAATTAGAATACAAATATATTATATTATATTAATATACCATTAAGTTATAATATTTGTAATTTTTTTATTGTATTATGTTTTTAAATATATATAAATAATTTTTTTAATTTATATATTACAAAATATTTTTTAATACTTTAATAAATATAACTTTTTTAAAATATTTTCATCAATTTAAAGTATTATTTTTAATATTTTTTAGTATTTTTTAACATGTGGATATCTTTAATATTTTGGACATATAAATATAATTTATATATGTTTTTAAACCTTTTTCTAATATTTGTTTTTAAAAATATAATATTATTTTTAATATTTTATAGATTTTATATTTATATATTTATAAAAGTAATTGGATTAAATTTATTATCCCCTCATATATTATTATACCTTATTAGCATAATTTTAATTTAATTAAAAATTAGAATACAAATATACTATACTAATATACCATTATATTATTTTCATTGTATATAAATTACAAAATTAATAATTTGTATACTATACTATACTAATATATAATTTGTATACTATACTAATAGTATAATATACTATATTATTATATTATTTGTATACAAAACTAATATCTTTATATATAAATATATAAATATGGAAAGATATAAATATATGTAAAAATATAAATATATAAATATATAAATATATCAATATATCAATATATCAATATATAAATATATCAATATATAAATATATCAATATATAAATATATCAATATTTAAATATATCAATATTTAAATATATCAATATTTAAATATATATTGAAATATATAAATATATTTTTATTTATACATTTTATATTTATATATTTATACGGATATACATTTATTTATATATAAATATAATTTATTTGTAAGTTATTGTTAAAAAATCTTAGTTGCTCAGTGGTTGAAGTTTCAGCCTCCAACTCTAAGCTACCGGGTTTGAATCTTGACAATGACAATAAATATAGTAATAAGTTAAACTTAAAAAAAATATAATATAAAAAGAGGTAGGGGAAATAAATAAAAATAATTAATTTTATTATTGATTTAGTGACCGATTTAAATCGGTCGCTATTTTTTTAACTTTGTTATTGATTTAGCGACCGATTTAAATCGGTCGTTATTTTTTTTTTTAACTTTGTTACTGATTTATCGACCGATTTAAATCGGTCGCTATTTTTTTAACTTTGTCATTGATTTAGCGACTGATCTAAATCGGTCGCTATTTTTTTAACTTTGTCACCAATTTAGCGACCAATTGGATATATTAATTTCGGTCGCTATTTTACGACCGAAATAAAATCGGACGCTATTTTGCGACTGAAATGAAAATCGGTCGCTAACACATTAGCGACTTGGCTTTTTGCGACGATGTTTTTCGGTCGCTAACTGATTAGCGACCAATTTTTTGACATTAGCGACCGATTTTTTCGGTCGCTAAAATGAATTTTTCTTGTAGTGATAAGTGTTGAAGTTGTTTCACAACAAATAATTTGTTGTTAATTTTGCTACATAAATGAACATGAAAGAAAGTTTTGAGGAGAGGAGAGACACTACAAGAATTTTACATATTAGCTATGACACATTCCGTAGCTAAATCCAAGTAGCTAATTAGATACAAAAGTATTTTCTCTCAAACTTGTAGCAAATTTTGTCGCTAAACTGTCGCTAAATCCCTTGCTAATTTAAATGATGAAATTTTGTTTATCCCTAGCTAATTTGATCTCCCAAAACTTGTAGCTAATCCGTAGCTAATCTCTCGCAATTTCTCTCTCGTTAATCCGTAGCTAATCCCTAGCAATTTTTCTCTCGCTAATCCGTAGCTAATCCCTCGCAATTTTTCTCTCGCTAATCCGTAGCTAATCCCTCGCAATATTTCTCTCGCTAATCCGTAGCTAATCCCTCACAATTTTTCTCTCGCTAATCCGTAGCTAATCCCTCACAATTTTTCTCTCGCTAATCTGTAGCTAATCCCTAACAATTTATCTCTAGCTAGTGGTTAATGCCTCACAATTATTTCTTCGCTAATCCGTAGCTAATCCTTTGCAATGTTTTTCTCACTATTTCATAGTTAATCACTCATAATTTTTATCAAAATTTATAATATCAAATATTTAAGATTTAAATTATTACTCATTCTTAAAAAAGAAGACAAACTTATCAACTTTCAATATAAAAGTATTGTTTAAACATAGTTAAAATGATGTTTCAAACAATTAAAACATAACAAAAATAATATTTCAACTAAAAAGTTATGTATAACACAATTACAAATAGAAACAAAGTTTAAAGTACGTTTTCATCATTGTTTCTTTAAGGTAGATAATATATCTTTCTTGAAAGATCGCATTTCTTCTTGCATTTGTTGTTGCATGAGTGTTTGCATTTCGCTTGTGTCTTCATTTGTGCTTGCATCAATGCTTGCATATCTGTTTGTGCTCTGCAATCTGTGTTTTCATCTGCTCTTGCAAACTAGATATCCGTGTAGCTAAGGTAGTGATTTCTTCAGGTGAGAGGTGTGGTAAGATTTTGGGAAGAGGGACCGTCAACTGATGAAGATGAAACATGTGAAATACCAAGATTCAAACTCTGACCTATACCATAAATTCTACCTTTTTTATTTTCACCAGCAGTCTTTATCCAAATATCAGAATCAACTATAGGATGATTTGATGTATCTTCCCCATATTTTTCAATCATAGTATTTTCATATGATTCCTACATCAAATCAATATTTTAACAATATTATAAATAAAAAAAATTTAATATTTATAAAATATACACACTTATAATGAAATTTAACAAAACTAAAAAAGTCATGCTAACAAATGAAGTAGGTAAATGATCAGCCAGAGTAGAAACTAATCATTTTTAAACAAGTTAAACAGTATATTTAAATAAGTATGTCATAGGGACACATGCCTTGGACTCAGTAATTTCTAATTTCTCCATAGCTTGCATGTTCTTTCGCAAGAGTGACTAGAGAAGCACTTATACGTGCTCTCAGTCTTGGTAATACGGCCTTCATATGTTGCGCAAGAATCTGCAGGAGATATACAAGCAAATAGCATGCTTAAGTTCAGCTATGAAATCCTAAGAATTAGTAATAATTAGAACTTTCAAGGAATTTCTAAGAATTGAGCTCTTTTAAATATATAAGGTAGCAGAAGATGCAATTAAGGCAACATTTGAGACAAGTAAAATTAATAATGAAAGCTAATTAGTGTTTTCAGCATTGCCAATTCTTTACCTTGTTCAACTTTTTTGCCAATTGAGGAACACCACAACTATCTGCTAGGCCACTGTATATCTTGAATAGCATGAATTAAATCAGTATATAGACGTGACACATTGAATACTATAAAGTAAAGGTAATTCCTTACAGGACGACTGCGGGAAAAATTCTCTTCAGCAACAAGAGCATCCTTTATACTTCGGTTCATTAATATATCCTAATTTGAGATGAAAACAGAAAAACTAAATTTCAGCCTTGCATGTGGAACTGCAGGCTAATCAACCAATTCACAAGCGCATATTCATTAGCAATGACTTGTGAGGATAACATCATTACCTCTTGACAACGATTCACAACACCCACATAACCAAGTCGGAGGGGAATAACTTTTCCTAGCAACAGATTCCGCGCATCAGTACCTCTGTCCATGATATACAACTAAAATCCAACCAACACAGAACCACCTGATAAGCTAACTAAACTTCAAATGTTTGCAAAAGAATTCATGCATATTATAATAATCTCGGAAAGTAAGAAAAGTTTTCAGGGTGTGGTGGAAGAGTAGCTGAAACTTATTATCATCATCAATTAATTAAGAACCATTAATTTTTGACATCCAATATTAGTAGGGCCAAGGCAATTCCTATATAAAAACACCACCCTAATCACACGCAGTAGCCATACCATTTACTACACATTCTCTTTCTCTTCATGTCTATCTTTCCAAAAACTCTTTTAGTGTGGTGAGGCCAACACTCTCTGATTCACTCCAACCAAAAGCCAAACAGAAACTTAAAAAAACACACACTTCAGCCATTATTGAATGTGAAAACAGTCACCAAAAAAACAGTAATGCCATTCAAACCAATGTTCAAAACTAAAAACTGAGAGTGCATTGGATAACTATCTATAAATATACACATAAAAAGCATATACATAAAGCAACTAATATTAAGAGAATTTAATTAGAAGGATGAGATATGACTTACCTGGTAGTAAAGAGTGCCTCAACTAGTAACGAATTGAAGGAAACAAACTTAGAGATTCTTATATTCGAGAATAATCATTGAAGAAACAGTGGACATATGTAGCATATATCCAATGATTCATACGAGCATCCAGAATTAAGTGCATGCAGAGAGAAAAAAATAAAAGTGGGAGAAAAGAGTTACCAACGTGGTACGAAGAAGTTAAAAGAAGAGGAGAATCTCCCATCAAATCTAAAGACAGAGTGAAGATGGTAAATGAATATCAGGTGAGCAAGAGCAGCGGCAGGGACAACGTGGAAGCGGCGCAGGACAACCGCGGACGCGGCGCAGGAGAACGCGGGAGCGGGAGCAAGAGCAGCAGGGGAGCGGCGCAAGAGCGAGAGCGGCAGCGGATGGGGGCGGCAGCAGCAGGGGCAGGGAGCGGACGGGACAGAGAGGCAGTTATCCGTTAGGTTTAAATTAAGTATGAAGAAGATGAGAAAAAATTAATTTAGATTTTTATTAAAAGAATTATAAAAAAAATTAGTATTTTTGAATATAATTTTTTTTATTTCTTATAAAGAATAGTTTCTAAAAAAAATTATAAAAATTTATTATTTATAAAAATTTCTATTAATTTAAATATTATAAAATATTTATAACAAATTTAAATTTATAAAAAACTTACAAAAAATAATTTTAAATATTTACCAATTTTTTTAGATATTTTTTCAAAAAAATTATAATTATTTCTAAATAATTTATTTTAGATAAAAAAATAATTTATATATATATATATATATAATTATATATTTATAGTAAATTTGGTAAAAATATTTTTTTTAAGAAAAAATTGTAATTAATTTTTATTGATATTTTTTTTCAAAAAGATCAAAAATTATTTTTTATAATTAAATATTTTTAGAGAAATTTACAAGTATTTTTTATAAATATTTTTTATAAAACTAAAATAATTTATAAGAATGATTCCCAATAATTTAATATTTTTTTCAATTTGATAGTTGCTATAAATTTGCTACAGCTTTAACTATAATTGTATGTTACACAATTTAGCTAGGAAATAACTTCAAAAAGTAATATAGCTAATATTTATAGCTAGGGATTAGTGACAAAAATTTTCCTAACTAAATTATTTTTTTGCTAAGTGAGAGAATAGCTACAAAAATATTAGTCTTCTAGCTATTTTACTACAGATTAGCTACAACCTTATTCTTTCACTATTCCATAGCTAATTAGCTACAAATTAGTGAAAAATAAATTTTGTAGCTAATTTTCCTAGCTAATTAAAAAATTTGTTGTAGTGAGAAAAAAAAACTAGACAGAGATAGAGAGAATGTTTGATTGATACTTGAAAAAAATATGCAATAATTATAATAGAAGAGAAAAAAATTAAAAGAATTGATGTAACATCTGAAAATTAATTTATATAATTTTTTTAAATATAATGTATTAAATAATATTTTAGGTAATTTAAATAATTTTAAAAAATTCATTTATATAAATAAATGAAATATATATATATATATATATATATATATATATATTCTAATTGATAATAATTATTTTATTATTATTTTAATAAATATATTATTATTATTATTATTTTATAATAGTTTAACAATAATATATATATATATATTAACAATAATTAATAATAATAATTATATAATATTATCATTAAAATATATAAATATAATATGAATTCATAATAATAATAATAATTATTATTATTATATTATATATCATTATTAACATGTAAAAAATAACATTTCTTATCGAAAAGATAAGTTTTAATTGATTAAAAACTAAAAATAATATTAATTTAATAAAAGAATAAGAAGTATTCATGAAAAAAAAAGTTACTATAAAATGGGGTGGTTAAAAAAAGAAACTTAAGAAAGGAAGAGATGGAAAAGAGAGGAAGAGAAGAAAAGAGAGAGAGAGGAGGAGGGAGGAAGAAAAGAGAAGAAGATAAGAGAAACAACTTTGAAACAAATTTTAATGTATCATCTATAATATTGAGGTAAGAGAGGAGAATATTATCATTTTATTTATTTTAATTTAATTATAGTTGTAGAGTGAGAACCTCTAACCTCATTCTATTTATGTTGTTATTATTTATTTATCTCTAGTCTTGGACTGATCCTATTTTAATTATCTCTAGTTATGTATTGGTCCTACTTTATGTTTATTTATCTATAGTTTTGTACTGGTCCTAATTTAATTATCTTGTCCTGCCTTATATTTATTTACTTATCTCTAGTCTTGCATTGGTCTTATTTATTTTATCTCCTATGATGCATTGATCCTATTTATTAATTTATATTTATATTATTTAATTATTTTTTCTTTTATAATAATATCTATTTATGAATACTTGATAATATTGTAGATGGATGTTGAATTTTGGGAATTGAAATGAGTAGTTATCACTAAGAACGTGGTTAAAATTAGGTTCATATATCCTGATCAATCACTACAACTTTAATTTAAATCTTCATCACATAAAATTTGTTAAGAAAATTGAAAAACATATTTTATATATATACTATAATATTGTATTATTTTAAATGATAATTATTCACACTCCTTTATGATTTTTTTTATATGTTATATTTAAATATCAACTTAAATAGATGAATACACTAAATATCAACTGGGGAAGGAAGGATTTCCTTGGAGATGTCTCAATAACTCGTCAACGGGTACCAATCAACCTATGAGAATTCCAATTCTTGAATGAAAAACTAGTAAAAGGAAGGTTTTTTATTCTGTTATTAATTTTTATTTGAATGTAAAATTAGTAAAAGGAAGGTTTTTATCGTAATATTAGTTTTGTTTTTCTCTTAGAAAGAAGTGTCCTCGTGACATTTGAGAATGGATGTTCTCAAATAATGAGGGAATGGTATAATTTAGACGGATTAATATAATTTTAAGTTTTTTTTTAATTTTTATTTTAAAATTAAATAGGTTGAAATATAATAATATTTATAATGAGAATTTAAAAAAAATAGAGATTAATTATGCAGTTATTGAAAATTATTATTATAGTCTATCATTACAAAATTTTCAACTTATCGATAAGTTATTTGTAATCCAAAAAGAAACTATTTATGAATAAAAAATGTGAGTTTTTTATCATTCCCTCTCGGAGAGACTTTTATGGTATCGTGTGGATGTGGTAATCAACTTCATCCCTTATCACTCACACTCTTTTTTTTTAGTGTGACATCATTGTCTTTTTCTAAATTAAATATCCAAACTATATCATTTTAATGTTCGCATCTCCAAGATATATATAAAAAAGAAAAGAAATAATAGATATTTAGAATTCATTATTAAAAAAATAGTTATTTTCTGTAAATGTTATTGTAAAAAATTATTTAGAAATGTAGAAAATTTATATCTATTCCATTAAATATATGAATTTCTAATAGTGTTTCTTGTATTTCATAAAATGAGATAGATACAAATAGAATTCAAGTGATAATTGAAGTCTATACATAATCAATAATGATTCCTAACAATCCCCTTAAATGTCTAATAATTGAAAAATAGTTTTCGTTAACACTTCATTAGGAAAATCCCGTGGGATAAAAATCTATTGAAGAAAAAAATAGTACATCACTGTGTAATATGTTTTTCAAATATATTAATTTTTCTTCAATGTCAATTATTATCATTGATAGAACGAAGACTAATCTTTTAAACTAAAAAGTTATCCTTCACAAAATTTAGGAAATGAATGTACCAAATTTTCATAAACATTTTATGTTTCTATATAATTCTTGTAGAAGAATTATGTTTTATTCTATCGTCTTTAATATATCTTTCTTTTAATCAAAGATAATAAATGTTCACTAGTGTAAAATAAAAATTTTACACCCTTTTTATGTCGGATATAAGTTCAACATTAATAGGAAGACCTAAATTTATGTCGACATAATCATCGACGTCAACTTATGTCAGCTTATGTGGAGAACCGATGCTAATTTATGCTAAAAAAGCACGAAACAGACATAAAAGGATTTTGAAAATTAAAAAAATGACGAAATTTATGTCGGACCAGGGCATAACCAATGTAAATTTATGTTTGTTATTGCCTGGTCCAACTTAAATTTATATCGGGTATTGATACACCCGACGCAAATTTTGTCCTTTTTTTATATATTTGGTTTGTTTTGTCTTACAATCAAAATCTGCTAACATTTTTTAATCATAAATAGTCTAAATTTCATATTTTCAATAGACAATAATTTAAAAATACAATAATATAATATAATACAAAACATAAAATGTAAAGTAGTACAAAGACTAAACTACTTAAAAGGTAAACATCACAAAGTTAAGCTAATACAACGCCTAAACTAGTGCAAAAACTAAGCTATTTAAATGCTAAACTACATAATACAATATAATATAATACAAATAATAACTTACAAACTAAGTACTAGAAATATTGAACGAAAAACCTTGTTCATTGCTTTCTAATTTGTGTAATATCATGTTCCGATAGTGGAGATGAATCTTGAAATACTTGAAACATTAATTTTATTCTTGTTAACATGAAATATACATAAAGGTAAATCAACTTAACAAATGTTTAAAATAATTAACTCTGTCCAAGAATTAGTTATACTCGTACAAATTATGGTTCTCATCCAATACATGATATAATAGTCATATTCAAAGGAGTATGTTTGCTTATTACGCATAATTGAGAAACAAAACATAATGTTATTTTTAAAATTTAAATACAAACAATAATTATGGTGTTAATTTATATAAATAAGTTTCTAACCTTATGATAAATGAAGTGCAAGAACATTAGTTTCAAACATGATTCTAATTGAAATAAAGTTAGATATTATTCAATATATATTTACACTTTAAAAACATAATTAATGAAAAGAAGATAAAGTTACCATTATAACATGATTTTCATTTATTGACTTGGTTTTCGGTGCAATAAACAAAATCACACCAAAGTGTAATCCCCGACCATGATTACAATTAACTATTAATTGGACCTACATTATATGACATAAAAATTAGTTATAAAATTAACATGATGAAAAAATACAAATTAAAATACTAACCCTTATGCAGGCAAGTATATATGTCTTTGTGAGTCACTCATCCATGTTTGTATATATTGTTGGATTCCAACCTTGGATGGTTAAGCCACCCTAAAAAATTTGACCAATAATCACTAGATGCATTAGTCATCTTCAACATATAACTCACACTGGTGTGGTGCATCAGTGTGAGTATATTCCCTTGAGGGATCAACAACAACACAACTTCCTTTATTGCTGACTCGAACAACATCATCTTAAAATGTGTGAGGTGTTCCTTCCTTGAGTCTATTGCTGAGAGCGGGCAAGAGATTCAAGTTTGTTGTAAGGACTGTCGTATCTGATATAGCTTTTCTTCAAATTGCATCTCCATTTTATGCAAGATCTCGTAGCTGCAAGAGTCGACAGTAATATTTCATGATGGTGAACCAAAATTGTTAGACAAATGGCATCTAGAGGGGGGGGTGAATAGATGCACAAATTAAAATAGATGTCAAATTAAAAATTTATTTGTGAGTCAATAATTTGTTAAAGCGGAAGCAATAATATAATCAGGAAAGGAGAAAGAGATAAGGAAAAGAGAAGAGCACACAGAGATTTATATTGGTTCGGGTATAGCCAACCCTACATCCAGTTCCCAGTCAACTCTTAACACAAGAGTGACTCCCCATTCACTATCTTTCAAATTCAGTTTACAAATTACAATCAACTCAGCAGAAGAACCAGTAAAAAGTAAACTAATTAAAAAGACAATCACCTCCTTAGAAATCCACTAAGGATGAACACCTCCCTAGAATCCCACTAGGAATGAACACCTCCTCTGAACAAATCAAAGGATGAAAAACACCTCCTTAGAATCCCACTAAGGATGAACCCCTCCCTAGAATCACACTAGGGAAAAAAACACCTCCTTTTCAACCAATGCAAAAAGGATGAAGGTAATAAAAATAAGAACAGACACACCTGGGTAATGGAGACAACAAATTGTAGAAGCCTGTATAATGTCAATCTCCAAGAACAAGTGTGATTAACAATGAAAGCACAGAAGGCAGTAGAGAAGAGGGTTTTCTCAAAAGGTGTAAAATATCTCTGTTGCCTTGCTCATAATTCTTTTCTCAAAACTGATTGAATGTAAATTGTATTTTCGAATTCTGTAATTGTGTGTTTTTTATTTTTGCATCAAAACTTAATTAAATAGAAAAATAGCATCATAAAATGGTCGTTGGACATTAATATTTTCGTGAAGAAAAATCAGGATATATTCAGAAATATTTATTCTTCAAAACAAATATATTTTTCAAATTTGAATTGCCATAATTGATTATGTTACCAATATAATCAATTATGATAGAGAAAATTATTTTTCCATTTCTGATGCATCATAATTGATTATGACAGTAAAAAATATCATGTTATGAATTTTATCACACTTGTGCTTTGGAGGCTTATGCATAATATTACTTCATCAACTTGTACCTCCATATCCAGTATTCTAAGACTCTATCTAGTCTTCAGGAATCATCTTGGACTTGCTTGAATCATCATCTTTATCAAAAACATATCTTGGGCATGTAGGGAAATGTTTCACATTGTCACCTACGTCATAAATTCAACTTGTCCTTAAATTCATCTTGAATGTAGTTGACTTGAATCATCATCAAAATCATCTCTTGGGAATGCAGGAACATTTCCATCAATCTCCCCCTCATTGCTTTCAAAAATAATCATGCGATGGTGTTTCCTTTATTTCACTTATGTGTTGCAATATGTAAGAGATTACTTCATCAATGTTGTTCAATATGTAAGAACTTTAAATGTCTTGGGTATACAATCTTTTATCCATGTTTCAATTGGATATAACTTGTGTCTTCTTGACATAAAGGATATCCAGAATGACCCTTCACACTATAACCACTCAAATTACTATATGTTGTAAAATCATTTATTGTGTAAAATAACATTGCACTAAAATTGACTTTGCAGTACGCATCAAAGACATCCACTCTTATTTTTCACAACATCTTCAAATCATCAATCAAAGGACTAAAATATTGGTCGCTAAATCAACGATAGATCCGTATCTTTATATGGCCATTGTTAAGATTCAAACCCGGTACCTTAGAGTTGAAGGCTAAAACTCCAACCACTAAGCTACTAGGATTTTTCGACAATAACTTACAAATAAATTATATTTACATACAAATAAATGTATATCCAGTATAAATATGTAAATATAAAATCTATAAATACAAATATATTTATATATGTTAATATATATTTAAATATTGATATATTTATATATTTATATATTGATATATTGATATATTTATAAATTTATACATTTATATATTTATACATTTATATATTTATACATTTTTATATTTATACATTTTTATATTTATACATTTTTTTAATTATATATTTATATATTTATATATTCATATTTATATATTGATATATTTATATATTGAAATATTTATATATTTATATATTGATATATTTATATATTAATATATTTA
Organism: Sphenostylis stenocarpa; assembly: GCA_963425845.1. Lineage (NCBI taxonomy): Eukaryota > Viridiplantae > Streptophyta > Magnoliopsida > Fabales > Fabaceae > Sphenostylis > Sphenostylis stenocarpa. The sequence continues at coordinate 33,424,887 of OY731408.1, forward strand.
TATATTAATATATTTATATATTTATATATTGACATATTTATATATTGATATATTTATATATTTATTTATATCTTTATACGTTTATATCTTTATACATTTAAATATTTATATATTTAAGAAAAAATTAAAAATTAAAAAATTAAATTTTAAAAATAATATTATATTTTTAAAATATATATATTAGAAAAAGGTTTAAAAATATATATAAATTATATTTACATATACAAAATATTAAAGATATTTATATATTTATATCTTTATATCTTTACATATTTATATTTTTATATTTTTATATTTTTATATATTAATATCTTTATATATATATATATATTTATATATTTTAATATTAATATATTTATATATTTACATATTTATATATTTATATAATGATATATTTATATATTGATATATTTATATATTAATATATTAATATATTTATATATTTATATATTAATATATTTGAAAGCAATGAGGGGAAGATTGATGGAAATGTCCCTACATTCCCAAGAGATGATTTTGATGATGATTCAAGTCAACTACATTCAAGTCAACACCATTCAAGATGAATTAAGGACAAGTCTGAATTTATAACGTTGGTGAAAAGGTGAAACATTTCCCTACATGCCCAAGATATGTTTTTGATAAAGATGGTGATTCAAGCAAGCCCAAGATGATACCTGAATACTAGATACAGTCTTAGAATACTGGATATGAAGGTACAAGTTGATGAAGTAATATTATGCATAAGCCTCCAAAGCACAAGTGTGATAAAATTCATAACATGATATTTTTCACTGTCATAATCAATTATGATGCATCAGAAATGAAAAAATAATTTTCTCTGTCATAATTGATTATATTGGTAACATAATCAATTATGGCAATTCAAATTTGAAAAATATATTTGTTTTGAAGAATAAATATTTCTGAATATATCCTGATTTTTATTCACGAAAATATTAATGTCCAACGACCATTTTATGATGCTATTTTTCTATTTAATTAAGTTTTGATGAAAAATAAAAAACACACAATTACAGAATTCGAAAATGCAATTTACATTCAATCAGTTTTTGAGAAAAGAATTCTGAGCAAGACAACAGAGATATTTTACACCTTCTGAGAAAACCCTCTTCTCTACTACCTTCTGTGCTTTCATTGTTAATCACACTTGTTCTTGGAGATTGGCATTCTATAGGCTTCTACAATTTGTTGTCTCCATTACCCAGGTGTGTCTGTTCTTATTATTTTTACCTTCATCCTTTTTGCATTGGTGGAAAAGGAGGTGTTGTTCATCCCTAGTGGGATTCTAGGGAGGTGTTCATCCTTAGTGGGATTCTAAGGAGGTGTTTTTTATCCTTTGATTTGTTCAGAGGAGGTGTTCATCCCTAGTGGGATTCTAGGGAGGTGTTCATCCTTAGTGGGATTCTAAGGAGGTGTTTTTCATCCTTTGATTTGTTCAGAGGAGGTGTTCATCCTTAGTGGGTTTCTAAGAAGGTGATTGTCTTTTTAATTAGTTTACTTTTTACTGGTTCTTCTGCTGAGTTGATTGTAATTTGTAAACTGAATTTGAAAGATAGTGAATTGGGAGTCACTTTTGTGTTAAAAGTTAACTGGGAAATGGATGTAGGGTTGGCTATACCCGAACCAGTATAAATCTCTATGTGCTCTTCTCTTTCCCTTATCTCTTTTTCTTTTCCTGATTATATTATCGCTTCCGCTTTATCTGTGCTCAAACAAATTATTGACTCAAATAAATTTTTAATTTGACATCTATTTTAATTTGTGCATCTATTCACCCCCCTCTAGATGTCATTTGTCTAACAAGTGGTATCAGAGCTTGGTTAGATAAGATATTTCTAAACGACCTGTCAAGATGTCTATGCAGAATCAAGTTTATAGGGAAGGAGCCTCAATAAACAGACCTCCTCTATTTAAAGGTGAAGACTATCAGTTTTGGAAGACGAGAATGGAAATATTTTTACAAACACTAGATTATGGTGTTTGGGATGCTGTACTCAATGGTCCTTACATTCCAATGAGAACAACGGAATCTGGAGCTGTTCCAAAGACTTTTGATCAATGAACGCCAGATGAAAACAAGCGTGCCCAATATGATGTAAGAGCCCGAAACGCTATTGTTTCTGCCTTAACTCATAATGAATTTTTCAGGTTCTCACAATGCAAGACGGTAAAAGAAATATGGGACACTCTTGAAGTAACACAAGAAGGAACAAATGAAGTAAAACGAGCACGTAAGAACACACTCATCTAGGAGTATGAATTATTTCAAATGCAGCAAAATGAAAACATCACGAATTTCCAAACACGCTTCACACATATAGTAAATCACTTGAAAGCATTAGGAAATAGTTTTGACAATGAGGAGTTGAGCACAAAGATCTTAAAATCCTTAGACAGGAATTGGCAACCAAAGGTCACTGCTATTACAGAATCAAAGGATCTCAAAAAAATGAATATTGTTACTCTATTTGGAAAGCTGCAAGAACATGAGATGGAGCTACAAAGGTTAAAGAACGGTGAACAAAATCAAACCAAGACGATAGCTCTAAAAGCAGAAAAATCTTCACAAGATGAAAGCGAAAATGAAGGTAAGTTTTCGGACTCCGATATGTCTCTTTTTGTTAAATAATTTTCTCGCTTTATGAAGAACAGGAAAAAGAGACAACAAAGAAAGGAGAAAACAAATAAATTTCATTGCTATGAATGTGGAAAACCTAGTCATATCAAACCAGATTGTCTGGACAAATTGCTATGAATGTGGTAAGTAGTACAAATTTGAGATATTTGAATGTAGGGTTGGCTATACCCGAACCAGTATAAATCTCTGTGTGCTCTTCTCTTTCCCTTATCTCTTTTTCTTTTCCGCATTATATCATCGCTTCCGCTTTATCTGTGTTCAAACAAATTATTGACTCAAATAAATTTTTAATTTGACATCTATTTTAATTTGTGCATCTATTCACCCCCTCTAGATGTCATTTGTCTAACAATATTTATATATTTATATATTTTTTATACATTTATATCTTTATATATTTATATATTTTAAAAAAATTAAAAATATGAAATATTAAAAATGATATTATATTTTTAAAAACAAATATTAGTAAAAGGTTTAAAAACATGTATAAATTATATTTACATGCCCAAAATATTAAAAATATCTACATTTAAAAAAATACTAAAAAATAATACTTTAAATTGATGAAAATATTTAAAAAAAAGTTATATTTATTAAAGTATTAAAAAATATTTTGTAATATATAAGTTAAAAAAATTATCATTAAAATTTTTGAAAATTATTAATTTTGTAATTTATACAAATGAAAATAAATTACAAATATTATAATATAATGGTATATTACTATAGTATAATATATTTTATTCTAATTTTTAATTAAACCAAAATTACGCTAATAATGTATAGTAATATATGAGACAATAATAAATTTAATTCAATTACTTTTATAAATATATAAATATAAAATCTATAAATACAAATATGTTTATCTATTTTAATATATATTTAAATATTATATATTTATATATTTATATATTTACATATTTATATTTATATATTTATATATTGATATATTAATATATTTATATATTTATTTATATTTTTATACATTTATATCTTTATACATTTATATATTTATATATTTAAGAAAAAATAAAAAATTTAAATATTAAATTATAAAAATAATATTATATTTTTAAAAATAAATATCAAAAAAAGGTTTAAAAATATATATAGATTATATTAACATGTACAAAATATTAAAGATATATATTTATATGTTTACATATTTATATCTTTATATATTTATATCTTTATATCTATATATTTATTTATATATTTATAAAACCTATAAATACAAATATATTTATAAATTTTAATATATATTTAAATATTGATATATTGATATATTTACATATTTATATATTTATATATTTACATATTTATATATTTATATTTATATATTTATATATTTATATATTTATATATTTATATATTTATATATTTATATATATTTATATATTTATATATTTATATATATTTATATATTTATATATTTATATATTTATATATTTATATATTTATATATTTATATATTTATATATTTATATATTTATATATTTATATATTTATATATTTATATATTTATATATTTATATATTTATATTTATATATTTATATATTTATATTTATATAGTTATATATTTATATATTGATATATTGATATATTTATATATTTATATTTATATAGTTATATATTTATATTTATATATTGATATATTTATATTTATATATTGATATATTTATATATTAATATATTGATATATTTATATATTAATATATTTATATATTTATATATTAATATATTAATATATTAATATATTTATATCTTTATATTTTTATATTTTTATATATTTATGTTTATATCTTTTTGTATTTATATCTTTATATTTTTATATCGTTATATATTTATTTATATATTTATACATTTATATCTTTATATATTTAAGAAAAAAAATTAAAATATAAATTTATACACAATGAAAATAAATTACAAATATTATAATATAATGGTATATTAGTATAGTATAGTATATATATATATATATATATATATATATATATATATATATATATATATATATATATATCCTTTTTTAACTTTTTTTTCTTTTTAAACTTCTCACATTCTATATTTTTTTTAAACTCTATCATTTTTACTACATTATCATCCTCATTTCCTCCCATATTCTATTTTATCTTTATAATAATTCGTCTTCTTTTATAGAATACTTTATTTTCTATTTTTATTATTTATTTTCTTATAATTTAAAATAATTAATATTCTTTTAACATTTATTTTTATGATTTTTACTATAATAAATCAAATTAAATGGTTCGATAATATCAATTAATTAAAATCATCACATCAAAAACTTAGATAACTACATTAAAATTATTAATTTTAAAAATATAAAATATATTTTAAAAAAACTCAAATTATAGATTGGAAATAAAATAGAATAAACAAATACTCTTTACTTTATATTATATTTAAGTGTGTGCACAAATGTTGACCTTCTTAACTATAAAGAAACAGTATAAAGATAGAATTTGAAGAAGTGAATTTTGAAGCTAAAGACTATTTTTATATAAATTTATTCTAGTATATCAATTAACAATAATAATACATAAAATTTAAAAATTAAACTAAAAACAGTGAGTTTAAATTTATAAAAAAATACATTACTAAAAGTATCATATTATATTAAGATTTTCATTATTTTCGTTAATTATAAATTTAAATGTGTTTCATAAATAAAATTATAAATTTAAATGTATTTCCACTTTTGATCCATCATAAATAAAAATAAATAGTCTCTTATAAATGTTTTTCTATTTTAATCCATCATTAAATTTGTTTTATATACTAATTTAATGACTTATCATATTATTAAAAATTTGGATGAAATAATTATGTATAATACTTTTTTAGTATATTATTTTTTAAATTTGCTAATAGAGAAAAAGTTTCAGAATTCAAAATGTTAAATACTTTTAAATATTAAAATTGACTTTATAAAATATTAGGAAAAAAATAATTAATCCAAAAATAAATAATGATAAAAATATTATAAAAAAGAGTTCAAAAATGTATTATAATATATTTAGTTTTAGTCTAATTATATTTTTAATTCTCAAAGTAGAAAAATATATTCTGATTATTTTAATTTAATAAAATATAATTTAAATTTTTAATACTAAAATTAAAAGATTAAATAATAATAAATTTAATTCTTTAAAATTAGTATTTAGAAACTAAAATTATAGTTTCTCTGTTTTAAAAAATTAAAATAAATATTTAAAAATAAAAATAAAAAACTAGTATTATCTTAAATTTATTAAAAGTATAATTAAATCTCTATTTTCTTATGCAATTTTTAGAATTTTTTTAATGAAAATCCAATATATAAAAAAGTTGAAATTTTAAAAAGGCACAACCTTAACTTATATTAACTATTTTTTTTTTTGAAAAAATTGACAAGAAAAACTTGACTTTGAAAAAAAAAAAGTTAATAATTTTGAAGTTATTTAAGTGATGAAGTTTCCAAATGTGATCTATGAATTTATTGAGCAAAATTAGAGGTATGTTGAATATAAATTTAAATATATTTTTAATTTATTTAAATATGGTTTATTTTTAGTATTTATAAAATAGATTAATTTTAAATTTTTAACTTTTCTAGCAGTCTATTTTTAATCTTTGTTATTAATTATGTTAAAATCGAAAAATATTAATTAGTATACTTAAACTAAAAAATATTTTAACTAAAGATAAATATATTTTTATAAATAATTTAATTAAATAATATATTTATTATCTAATGTATATTGATATAATTTTTTTTATATCAATTATATGAAAACAACCATGGTTAAGTAATTAATAATAATAAAGCAATAAATTTAAAAATTAGATTAAAAATAAATTATTATAAAATAAAATTGTAATAATTTGATTAAAATTTTAATTTTTTAATTAATTAAGTTAATGAGGAATTAAAATGTGATAATTTGATGTGTTTAATTTTTTTAATATAAATTTTTAAAATACAATTTAATTTCAATTGAAATTTTCAATTTTAAAATAAATTAAAGAATATTTGTTATTAAATTTTTCTTAAACAATGTATTGAATAATTAATATCACTCTAGTATTAATTTATTACAATTTAAATTTTTAATAAATTTGATTTATTTTTAATAATATTTTTATTTTATTAATTTAAAATTAAAGTTAATCTTCATTTTGTTAATATTGAGACCAAAGTTTATTTTTAAAGTATATGTTAAAAATTAAATTATTTTTAAAAAATAAATTACTTTTAAAAATAAATTGTAAAAAATATACTAAAACAATTAAAGTATATTTATAAAAAAATAAATTTAAATATAATAAAAAAAATAATGTTCATTAGCGATTAATTTCAATTTGGTCGTTATTTTCTCATTAGCGACCGATTTCAATTTGGTCACTATTTCAATTTGTAATTCGATCGCTAAATGATTTTTTTATTTTAGTATGGAATAACTACCGATTTAGCGACCGAAAGTTTGCGACGCAAACTATTGGTCGCTATTTCGGTCGCTAAATAAAAAAGTGAAACCAAATCATATTTCGGTGGCTAAATCGGTCGCTAAATTGCGACTGAATTAACTCGATCGCTAATTCGATCGCTAATTGCGATCGAAATAAATCGGTTGCTAATTGCGACCGAAAAAATTCGGTCGCTAATACAATAATATAATATAATACAAACCATAAAATGTAAAGTAGTACAAAGACTAAACTACTTAAAAGGTAAACATCACAAAGTTAAACTAATACAACGTCTAAACTAGTGCAAAAACTAAGCTATTTAAATGTTAAACTACATAATACAATATAATATAATACAAATAATAACCTACAAACTAAGTACTAGAAATATTGAACGAAAAACTGTTAAGTGGTAAAAAATTGATATAATTATGCCTTGAATTGTTATGAAACCACTTAACTTATGCTAATTCTAATATATTTTTCTCCCAATATAGGATGAATTTAAGAATATCTTGATACAAGAGTAAAAAGCATAATTGTCAGCATAATTAGAGTAAAATTGAAAGAAAGAAGAGCGCTTAAGCGAATGAATGATGCGAGGCCCGAGCCAAATTCTCTTATAAAAAGATAAGTTGTGTTTTGAGAAAAGCAAGCAGTCTTGGAGGAGAGGAGTCACGACTACTGTTAGGGTTTTGTCTAATCTTCATCAATTCTTCACTTCTTCATCAATTGGAGCATTGTAATGACCAACATGAGTGGCTAACTTCATTCTCTTAGGATTCGGTGCACTTCCTTTGAACTCTTTTGTATCATGGTGATATTTTGAGATATTAATCTATGCTTTGATGTTGTTATTCTTATCCTTTATGCTTTGGAATGATTTATTCTTGATTGTTTGAGGTATGATTGGAAAATATATCTTGAACCCTAGATCACGGTAAGAATATTTGTTACGTTAATTGCCAGGAATGAAATGAATGTATCAATTGCTTAAACACCCTAACCCTAATGCTGGAAAATCTGTTAATTGTGTGAGGAATCAACATGGATGATTTGAGTAGGTGGCATCAACATTGTTAGGTTAATTGACGTTCTTAATTGACATAAGTCATTACAAAAGAGGGATAAGGAAGAAAGCCAATCCTTGTCGCCGCCGTCCGTTCCGACGTCCAGGGACATCTCGAACGTTTATGCGAGCGGTCGCGAAAAGATGGTTTAGACTCGCGTTTTTTGTTTAAAGTGTGTTCATTGCTTCCGAGGTGCTCAACAACTGAACTATCCTCTAATAAAAGCAAGGTTTTCGAAAAGGGGTTCTTATGGAGTCGCCACCAATGTTTTGACCGTAAACATTGGAAAAGGATAAAAAAGCGTTGATTTTATTAAAAACCAAACTTGGCCATTATAACCAGAGTTAGGTAAGGGAGTTAGTTACGTGTGGGGAAGGTGTTAGCACCCCACAACGCCCCTTTCGGGTTCCCTATGACGGATTAATTCGTTAAGTGAAGTTTATAAGAAATTACGCTATTACCCTATTTTATTCATACAACATTTAAATATGGCTATCTACATGATTTTATTTACATTTCATATATAAAGCAATAAATAAAGCAATAAAAGAGAAAAGATTTGAGAAGGACCTCCGTAGCAAGCTTTATATTGCAACTCTTTTACAATAAGGACGCGTTTCGGCAATCCCTCGCTCTACAATGACTCTCCTCACGAATACAGACTCGACTCGACTAAAATTTTATAGAAGAATCGAATGACGGAATATAATTCCTTAACTGATTGTTACCTATTTAAGGCAATCAGAAAGATCATTCAAAGTAGGGAGAGAAGAAGACAAGTCTTGGGAGTTGTCTGGTGTGTGAAACAGTGGCAAATGAGCTTCCAATTTATAGTTTTCGCTGCCTGAACATTTGGGATGGCCGTCTGGGTTGGGACGGCCGTCCCAACTACCTCTTTTACAAAGGCTGAGACCACCTGGGGAGCTGGGACTGGCAGTCCCACTTGGGACGGCCGTCCCACTTGGCCAGGGAAGGTTGGGACGGCCGTCCCACTTGGCCAGGGAAGGTTGGGACGACCGTCTCGACCTTGGGACGGCCGTCTCGACCTGTTTTGGCCAGCCTTTGTGTTCTGGGACCCCCGGGAAGCTTTCCTTTCTGTATTCGGACGTCGTTTGATGCCGATAAACGCCCGTTAAAGCTTTATCTTCATATAGGAAGTCTTCTTGGCCTTTATTGAGATGTTAGGCGAGCTTTGTCTTGTTGTAGGAAGTCTCTTTTAGCCTTTATTGAGAGACCGGGCAAAATTAGGGGTCTACAGCTGCCCCCCCTTCACCTGCCTGACTAATCTGTTGGCTTGACATGTCGACCAAATTAGTTGGTAGGGGAAGGAGTTAACCCTTTTGCCCGGTTATCCTTCGGATGCTTCTTTGCTGATCCTCCGGATGATAAATATTTTTGATAGGTACCAACCCCTATCTGGTTTGAGCCTTCCTTTATAAGGCTCTGGTGAGTACTTACCCTCACCCGGTATGAGTCTGTGTTTCACTAGACTCTTGTGGGTACCTACCCCCACTAGGTATGAACCTTGTTTTTGCAAGGTTTTGGTGAGTACCTACCCTCACCCGGTATGAGTTCGCATTTTGCTAAACTCTTATGGGTACTTACTTCCGAGGTGCTCAACACTGAACTATCCTCTAATAGAAGTAAGGTCTTTGCAACCCGTTTTTGCAATGTTTAGGTGAGTATTTTACTTCACCTAATACATCCTGCTAAGTTTTGATGAGTACATACCCTCATCTGGTACAAACCTTATTTTATAAGGCTTTGGTGGGTACCTACCCCCACCTGGTGCAAATCTGCATTTTGACATACTTTAGTGGATTTTACACCCCCACTGGGTGCGAACATGAATCTTGACTAGGCTCTAGTGGATTTTACACCCCCACTGGGTGCGAACCTGCATCTTGACTAGGCTCTAGTGGATTTTACACCCCCACTGGGTGCGAACCTGCATCTTGACAGACTCTAGTGGATTTTACACCCCCACTGGGTGCGAACCTGCATCTTGACTAGGCTCTAGTGGATTTTACACCCCCACTGGGTGCGAACCTGCATCTTGACAGACTCTAGTGGATTTTACACCCCCACTGGGTGCGAACCTGCATCTTGACAGACTCTAGTGGATTTTACACCCCCACTGGGTGCGAACCTGCATCTTGACTAGGCTCTAGTGGATTTTACACCCCCACTGGGTGCGAACCTGCATCTTGACAGACTCTAGTGGATTTTACACCCCCACTGGGTGCGAACCTGCATCTTGACAGACTCTAGTGGATTTTACACCCCCATTGGGTGCGAACCTGCATCTTGACTAGGCTCTAGTGGATTTTACACCCCCACTGGGTGCGAACCTGCATCTTGACAGACTCTAGTGGATTTTACACCCCCACTGGGTGCGAAGCTACATCTTGACAGACTCTAGTGGATTTTACACCCCCACTGGGTGCGAACCTGCATCTTGACTAGGCTCTAGTGGTTTTTACACCCCCACTGGGTGCGAACCCTATTCTATAGGGCTTTTTGAGATATTCTAAAAAAAATCCTTTATCGGATTTTTTTAGAGAAGTGTTGGCGGCTTACTGTCTTTGGTCATGCGCCTATTCCGTAGGGAATGATGGATTTTTCTTTTTGACTTTTTTGTTTTAGTCATCCGGTTTTACCGGGGATTTCATTGTTTTGGCTTTTTCTTTTAGCCATCTGGCTTTTGCCGGGGTTTCTTTGTTTTGGCTTTTCTTGTTTAGCCATCCGGCTTTGCCGGGGATTCTTGTTGATTTTTGGCGTTTCCTTTTAGCCATCCGGCTTTACCGGGGATTCTTTGCTTTTTGGCCTTTCTTGTTTAGCCATCCGGCTTGGCCAGGGATTCCTTGTTTTTGGCTTTTCTTGTTTAGCCATCCGGCTTTGCCGGGGATTCTTGTTTATTGCCTCTTTTTAGGCAGTGATCCTCTGGGGATTTGTTGATTTTTGTCGGTTGTGCCTCTTGATTAGGCGGATGCTTCACCAGTGGTGAAGGCTTTATACGTTGTTTTTCGCCTCTTGTGTAGGCTGATGTTCTACTTAAGGATATTTGCTCTTGATAATACCTCTGAGTAGACAGATGCTTTTTTTTGAAAGCTTTGTGCTTGTATTACCTCTTGCATAGGTTGATTTCCCGTTTCTTGGGGATATTGGCTCTTTGATTGCCTTTGAGAGGCTTTTCTTGGGAGTGAAGGCTTTGCACTTCGCTGGGGATATTCATATTGGGTTTTCCAGATGATTAACTCCCTGAGGATATGAATTTTGTATTTTGCCTTTTGCTGGTAGGCTCGCTGGGGATTTTCTTTTTGGTGCTCCACCAGGGATTTGGTTGTTTCCTGGAGATCTATTTTGAATTTCCCCCTAGGGAGGGATGAAGTTTTTGACTCTTTTGGACGCTGTTGTTTGAGCTGGCTTTGCCTATGCTCTTATTCCTGCTGGGGAATGAGTTTTTATTTTTTCCTCGCGATTTGAATTTCTTTTTCGCGAGTTGGTTTTTACATATGTGCGCCTTTTTATGCACATTGGTTTTTTCTTTGGATGAAAAGATATCTTTTTCTCTTTTCTTTTTGATGATCCCTGGGGAATTTTTCTTTTCTTGGGGGATCTAATCCTTGTTTTGATTTTTTATGATGGAGTCTTGGCTCTAACTTTTGTGAGGCTCTTTATTGAGCGGAATGAGGAGTTTTTCTTCTTTTTCTTTTTTGGGATTCACCGAGGAGTCTGTCGGTTTCCTGGGGATCCAATTTTGATGATGGAGTCTTGGCTCCTGGCTTTGAGAAACTCTTATTTGAGCTGGATGAAGAGATTTTTCTTCTTTTTTGTCTTTTTGTAGACTTTTCTTGATATACTCTTCTTGGAGATTTTTTATTTGGCCTTTTTCGTTGTGGCCTTTATTGGGGAATGAAAGTTTTTCTTTTCTTTCTTTTTGTTGCCCCCTGGTGATATGGAGGATTTGACTCCATATTTTCTTTGATGGACTCTTATGTAGTCCTTATTCTCCTTATTCTCCTTCGGGGAAATGGCGGAGATTCTGGATGAGTTTGCTTGATGACTCATGTGGCGATGAAGCTGAGTCGTGAGGTAATATTTTTGTCTTGCCTCTGGAGTAAGCAAGGATCCTCTTGGGGATGATCAAGCCTTTCCGTTGGCTTTTTTCATGTTGATGGCTTCCTTTTTATTGGATGGAAGGATGCTGATTGAGGCTTTAAATGATTTATGTTTGATGACTCATGTGATGATGATGCTGAGTCGTGGAGTAATTTTTGTGTTGCCTTTGGAGTAGGCAAGGATCCGCTTGGGGATCATCAAGCCTTTCCGTTGGCCTTTTCCTGGATGTACCTTCTTTTATTGGTGTAGAAGGTTGGAGCTATTTTCCTTGAAGCTCTTTATTCTGCTGAAATGGTTTTGATTTCGCCTTTTGCGATTTTAATTTTCATTTAGAGGCTGGATTTTGGCGCCTTCTATTTTCAATCGCAAGCATGGAGATTATCCTCCTTATATGCATGTTTATTATTCTTGTTTGAAGAAAATTATTTTTTCTTGATTTTGACAAAGTCGTATTATGCAACTACTTTATGTGTAGATGTCCTAAATGCAATCTATTGTTTATTTATTTTTGATGCATTTAGAGAGTAACTGGCCTTCTCCCGTTGGCTTCTTATGAATACGCCGATGGGCTCCTCCTTTATGACCATGATGGTGGGCTCTTCTTTCATGATGATGGGCTCTTCTTTTGTGCATCTTTTGGTTTTAGCCCTATCTTTTGCCTAGACCGCCCTTTACGGGTTTTCGATCTAGCGGGCTGCCTTAATTTTTTCCTAGAATATCTTAGGGGGCTTTTGCCTTATTTTTTGCCTAGACCGTTCTTTTGAGGTTTCCGATCTAGCAGGCTACCCTAGTTTTTTCCTAAGAATATCCTAGCAGGCATTTATTATTTCCTTATTTGTTATGCTTCCCTTTTTTTAGATGCATGCTTGATCTTTGATTAAAAGTCTTTGCACATATTTATGATTTATCAATAAGAGGCATTTCCATAATATTTGGTCAAGAGAAAGGAAATGAAAAGGAATTTTTGTTGATAAATGAGCAAAAGTTTATTTCTTTTATAGAAGGATTTCAAAAGGTATTTATAAGAATGGGTGGTCAGGGTTGGTTATACTGTATAGGCTTAAACAGTCATGTCCATGATATCTGCCCCTGGGTTCTCCTAGTTGCTTCAGTTGAGATGCCTGAGCTCAGAGTGAAGACTATGCAGACTTCTTGCTTCTGAAAGAATGTTACTTTAGCCGCCTTTTCGGTTTTCGACTAAAGTAACCATTGCTCTTAGTTTCTTCTTTTTTTTTATTTACCTTTTTTTTTACCTCTTCTTTTTGCCTAGGACGTATCCTAGCGAGGAATATGGACCCTATCTTTTGCCCAGGAATGTCCTTTGCGGATTTTCATTCCTGACGGGTCTTGAGCAATGTCTTCAAGCATAATACTTCTTCACCGCATCAGAATTGATCGGGTGTCAAAGTTCCTCTCCATCCATATTAGTGAGGATAAGTGCCCCTCCTGAGAAAGCTCGTTTGACCACAAAGGGTCCTTCGTAATTTGCTGCCCACTTTCCAATTTTATCCTTCTGGGCTGGAAGCAATTTCTTTATTACTAGATCCCCTTCTTGATAAGTATGAGGGTGGACCTTTTTATCATAAGCCTTTTTTATCTTCTTTTGATAGGCTTGTCCATGACATATAGCGTTTAGTCGCTTTTCATCGATAAGGTTTAGCTGGTCATATCGACTTTGAACCCATTCGGCTTCTGTTAATTTTGCTTCCATTATAATTCGCAGGGAAGATATTTCGACCTCTATTGGCAATACAACCTCCATTCCATACACAAGGGAGAATGGCGTAGCTCCTGTTAATGTTCTTACGGACGTTCGATAACCGTGAAGAGCAAAAGGCAACATTTCATGCCAATCCCTATAGGTTTTAACCATCTTTTGAACAATCTTCTTGATATTTTTATTGGCTGCTTCTACTGCGCCATTCATTTTGGGCCGGTAGGGAGAGGAATTATGGTGTTGAATTTTGAAATCTTGACATAATTCCTCCATCATTTTATTATTCAAGTTGGTTCCATTATCGGTAATAAGACGATGTGGGATGCCATATCGACATATGATTTTTTTCTTAACAAAGGTGACCACTACCTTTTTAGTCACATGTGCATAAGATGCAGCTTCTACCCACTTAGTGAAGTAGTCGATAGCCACCAGAATGAATCGATGGCCATTGGATGCCTTAGGCTCAATAGGTCTGATAACATCGATGCCCCACATAGCAAATGGCCAAGGGATAGCTATAACATTGAGAGGTACCGGGGAAACATGTACATTGTCCGCATGTACTTGACATTTGTGACATTTTCTAGCATACTGATGATAGTCCTTTTCCATTGTGGACCAAAAGTATCCTGCCCTGAGGATTTTCCTAGCCATGATATGCCCTGGTGCATGAGTCCCGAAGGTTCCCTCATGTATTTTTTAATCAATTTCTGTGCTTCTTCAAGATTTACACACCTTAACAAAGTGGAATCAAAATTCTTTTTATAGAGGGTTTCCCCTATTAACATAAACCCTATGGCCCTTTTCCGAATGATCCTTTTGTCATTGTCACTGATTCCCTCGGGGTATTCGCCCTTTGTCAGGTATCGCCTTATGTCCTGATACCAAGGGGTTCTATCTTTTTCATTGTCCACCATCATACAAAAGGCTTGTTTATCGTGCCTTTTGACTTGGATGATGGGCATCTCATGTTCTTGTCCTAATGCGAACATGGATGATAATGTTGCCAGTGCATATGCAATCTGGTTATCTTCTCGAGGGATGTATTCGAAACTGATGTTTTCCATTTTTGAAGTCATATTACGGATATGCTCCAGATAAGGGATTAACTTGGAATTTCTAGTTTCCCATTCACCCTTGAGCTGGTAAATAACAAGGGATGAGTCACCGAATACTTTGAGTTTAGTCACCCCATGATCCAGAGCTGCTTGAATACCTAGAGCACGAGGCTTCGTATTCCGCCATATTGTTCGTGCAATCAAAGTTTAATCAGTTCATTCTTGGGATATACTTCCTTTCGGGAGATATTAAAATAGCTCCGATCCCATGTCCCATTAAGTTCGAAGCTCCATCGAAAAACATGATCCACTCATCATTTTCAAGTTCTTCGTGTTGGATGTGCATTATATGCTCATCCGGAAAATCATCTTGGAGGGATTGATATTCGTCGGTTGGCCCATATGCCAAATATTACGCTAAAGGACCGCCTTTGATAGCTTTACGAGTGACATGAACAATATCGAATTCTGAGAGGAGTACTTGCCACCTGGCTATTCTTCTGGTCAAGACGGGTTTTTCAAACAAATATTTGATTGGGTCCATTTTGGAAATTAACCAAGTTGTATGTCTGACCATATATTGTCGAAGACGTTGAGTTGCTCACACCAATGCACAACATGTTTTTTCAAGTGGTGTATAACGGGTCTCATAGTTTAGAAATTTCTTACTGAGGTAATATATGGCTTGTTCTTTTTTACCCGTATCATCTTGCTGACCGAGCATACATCCCATGGACTCGTCGAGTACTGAAAGGTAAAGAATTAGGGGCTTTCCTTCCACAGGTGGTACCAATACTGGGGGATTGGTTAGGCACATTTTGATTTTTTCGAAAGCTTGTTGACATTCGTCATTCCAAACTTTTGGTTGGTTTTTACGCAATAACTTGAAGATAGGCGTACACTTGTCCGTTAATTGCGCGATGAACCGTGCGATGTAGTTTATTCGGCCTAAGAACCCTCTGACTTCTTTTTCTGTTCTTGGTGGGGGCATTTCTACGATTGTCTTTGTTTTATCAGGGTCTACCTCAATTCCTCTTTTACTGACAATAAACCCAAGGAGTTTTTCTGATCGTACTCCGAATGTGCATTTAGCCGGATTGAGCTTAATTTGGTATTTTCGAAGCCGATTGAATAACTTCTTTAAGTATTGGAGGTGATCTATTTCGTTTTTGGATTTAGCGATCATGTCATCCACATATACTTCGATTTCTTTGTGGATCATATCATGAAATAATGTAACCATAGCCCTTTGATAAGTAGCCCCTGCATTCTTAAGTCCAAAAGGCATTACTCTATAACAGAATGTACCCCACGGTGTAATGAAGGAAGTTTTTTCTCTATCTTCAACGACCAATTTAATTTGGTTATACCCCGCATATCCATCCATGAAAGAATAGAGAGTATTTGTAGCGGTATGATCTACCGAGCATATCAATATGTGGTAAGGGAAAATCATCTTTTGGACTTGCACGGTTTAAGTCCACGTAATCTACGCATACTCCGATTTTTCCATTTTTCTTTACAACTGGCACAATGTTGGCCAACCATTCGGGGTATTTTGACACAATCGGAAAATTGGCGTCCAACTATTTTTCTACTTCTTCCTTAATTTTTAAGGACCATTCCGGTTTTACTCTTCCGAGCTTACGCTAACGAGTCGAAATCCCTCTTTTAGTGGCAATCGATGCTCCACTATACTTTCATCAATTCCAGGCATATCATGGTAGGACCATGCGAATACGTCCACATATTCTTTTACATCGGAAGCTTAAATATTTTTTATTTTTTATGTTTATTATATATTTTTTTAGAGATGGCAAAAATGATGAGCCCTAAATTGCTGGTCTTCCCTATCCCATCTTTTATTCGGGCTTTGATAAGGGCTGGTCATCCACCTTTGGAGTAGATGCGTCAAAGGTAATCCATCCTGTCTCTATCAGATTCTGGACCTTGTGCTTTAAAGCCATACAGTTTTTAACGGAGTGTCCCGGGGAACCTGAATGGTAATCACAGTTTTCATTAGCTTTGTACCATTCTGGGTAAGGTGGCTCCATTTTCTTGGGAGGGATGCGTACGAGGAGTTTGGCATGCAATAATTTTGAAAGCAGACTTCCATAGGAGGTTGGGATTGGAGTGAATTTTCTCTCTTGTCTGCGCGGCTTGGTTTGTTGCGAGGAAGAAGAAGGGATGACAATGTTGATTGCGTTCACGGTTCCTTCCTTCTTCTTTCCATAGCTCTTTTTAACATTTGGAGTAGAGGATTTGGAGGAAGTTTGCTGTGCAATTCTTCCGCTTTTCAGACCTTGCTCTACTCTTTCTCCTATAATGACTACATCTGCGAAGAGTGTTGATGTGTTCCCTATCATTTTGTCATAATAGGGACCAGTCAAAGAATTGATGATCATGGATGTAGTTTCCTTGTCAGATAGAGGAGGTTCTACTAGAGCTGCTAATTCCCTCCATCTTTGAGCGTATGCCTTGAAGGTTTCGTCGTCTTTCTTGCTTAGTAATTGCATATCTGCTCTTTCAGGGGTCAGATCGATGTTGTACTTATAACGACGAAGGAAAGCATCCGCCAGATGTCTCCAGGTTTGGATTTGCCCTCCTTCCAGTTGCATATACCAATTTAGGGCTGATTCAGCTAAGCTTTCCTGAAAGCAGTGGATCAGGAGCTTTTCATTATCCGCATATGCAACCATCTTACGGCAGTACATTATAAGATGGCTTTTGGGGCAGGTCATTCCCATGTATTTTGGGAAGTCCGGAGTTTTGAACTTGTTAGGGAATTGTGTTAGAATCGCGCAGCGGAATGTTCGCGTGGTCGGACAAAAACCAAGAGGGGGGGTGAATTGGTTTCTTAATGAAAATTAGGTTTTCAAAATTTTCCCCAAATTTTACCGATTAAAAACTGTGTAAATGTAAATAGAGAAAGGGATAGAGTCTTACACAGGAAATTTATACTGGTTCGGATCAAAAGACCCTACGTCCAGTTGCTAATCACTCAAACAGAGGATTAACGCTGTCACTATAAACAAAGTTATTACAAATTACAATGGAAGAGATAAAGTAAAAGATAACACCTCTCTTGAAACCCACAAGAGATGAAGAACAACTTTCCCCAGAGACGGCACAACACACAATCCACTAAGAACTCCACTTAGTGATTCTTATCACTTCTAGCCCACACCAGGTTCAGAAAGCCCCCTTTCCTTGCAACAAATAGTTCTCTGGCACTCACAACACTTAACTTTTGTATGGAAAAGGTTGTTCTTCGTTTCTGAGTGCCAAAGGAGAGTTTAAGTAGGGAAATTAGGGTTTAGGATTTGGGGATTTCGAAACTAGGGTTCTTGGTAATTGGGTTTTCGAAAATAGGGTTTGTTTGAAGTTTAAAATCGAAACAGATTGGAATAATCGATTATTTGAAGTAATAATCGATTAAAACAGAAGCCAAATACGTCGGAACCCAATACTCTCTGGTTTAATCGATTATTTGGTGAAATAATCGATTATGCGTATGGAACTATACGGAATAATCGATTATTTTGTTGTTTAATCGATTAAAGCGATGAGTTTGTATAGAAAATGGTTTTCTCACTTGTTTTAATCGATTATTTACCTATTTAATCGATTAAAGCCGAGACTGAATGATAAATTTGAGCTTTTTGAAGCTTCTAAGTTACTGGACTATGTACCGGCTATCTTAGATTCTATAATTACAGACTCAATCAAACTAAAACAGAGTTATTACAATACAGAAATCATCAATCTTCAATCTTCAATACTCTAAGTCTTTAAGCTCTTGGATCATCATCAAAATCAACATTCTTCATGATCATTATTTGCAACATCAAGTCCTTGAATGTTCAACAATCTCCCCCTTTTTGATGATGATCAAAATTATCTTTTTAAAGCCCTTGTAATAACCTGTTTTATCTGTCATACTAACAAACACATTAAACATACCAGATAAAATTTAAAATTGAATATAGGCTTTAAATTTTTCTCCCCCTATTTTAATTATAATAAAAAAGAACTCTGCAATAACAATCATAAGAGCTCCCCCTAAAAATATGCATAATTTGGAGATAACTCCCCCTCAATCAAAGCATTTAAAGAAACAAATTTCATTTCATAAAGAAACGTCATTACAGACAAAGAGATATATAACATTACAATCATGTAAAAGCTGTTTATTTAAGCAGAATTTAGGCAATGTCTAATATTCCTAAGTCTCTTCTAAGATCATAGAATCTATCCTTGGGTAGAGGCTTAGTAAAAATATCTGCTAATTGGTGTTTGGTATCTACATACTCTATTTTACAGTTTCCTTTCTTGATATGATCTCTTAAAAAGTGATGTCTTATTTCTATATGTTTAGTCCTAGAGTGCATTACTGGATTCTTAGTTAGATTTATTGCACTCGTATTATCACACATCAAAGGTATGTCATTTAAAAAGATACTATAATCTTCTAACTGTTGTTTCATCCATAGAATTTGAGCACAACAACTACCAACTGCAATATATTCAGCTTCAGTGGTAGATAAAGCAACACATGCCTGTTTCTTAGAATGCCAAGATATTAAGGATGAACCTAACAAATGACATGTTCCACTAGTGCTTTTTCTATCAATTTTACAGCCACCATAATCAGGCATCGAGAATATCCTATTAAACTCATACAAGCATCAGACGGATACCACAAACCAAAATCGGTAGTTCCTTTTAAATATTTTAAAATATGTTTCTACTGCAATTAGATGAGATTCTTTAGGACAAGCATCGAAATCTAGCACATACACGAGACGAGAATGCATAATATCGAGTCTACTTGCGGTTAAGTATAATAGTGATCCTATCATACCTCTATACATAGTTTGATTAACTTCCAAACCTGATTCATCCTTGTCTAGATAGCATGAAGTTCCCATGGGTGTGTTAGCTTCCTTTGAGGTGTCCATACCAAACTTTTTGAGGATCTCTTTGCAGTACTTGGTTTGAGAGATGAAATTGCCATCTTTAAGTTGCTTGATTTGTAGTCCAAGGAAGAATGTCAATTCTCCCATCATAGACATTTCAAACTCTCCCTGCATAATCTTAGCAAATTCTTCCTCCCGACAATAGCCTTTTGCAACAAGTCCGGCTTTATTCTTTGTTATGTTTCCATCTTCATCAAGCTTATTTCGAATACCCATTTAGTTCCAATAACTTGATGTGACTCTTCTCTTGGGATTAATTCCCGAGACTTGATTCCTTTCAAATTGGTTAAGTTCTTCTTGCATGGCTATGCACCATTGATCATCTTTAAGTGCTTCCTCAATGTTTTTAGGTTCAATCTGTGACACAAAAGCAACGAGACATACAAAAATTTGTCATATTTCTAGTTCTTACCCCTTTTGAGATGTCACCTATGATGTTGTCCATTGAGAGTCCTCTAGGTGATTGCCATTCTTTTGCTAATTGAGGAGTTTGAGAAGGCTCATTATTTTCCAAGTATAATTCATCAAGGGCCTCTCTTATGTATTCATCATCACTGCAAGTTCTTTATTTGACTCAAGAGGATTTCCCCCAAGGTCTACAATCTCATCAAAGGTAACATGTATAGATTCTTCTATATTTAAAGTTCTCCTATTAAACACTCTATATGCCTTGCTATTTAATGAATATCCTAGAAAAATGCCCTCATCGGCTTTTGAATCAAATTTTCCTAGATTGTCCTTTCCATTATTTAGCACAAAACATTTACATCCAAAAATCTTTAAATGTGCAACATTAGGTTTTCTACCATTAAACAATTCATATGGAGTAGATTTAATAATTGACCTAATGAGCATTCTATTTAAAACATAACATGTCGTACTAACCGCATCAGCCCAAAAATATTTAGGAACATTAGATTCATTTAACATAGTTCTTGCAAGTTCCTCTAATGACCTATTTTTCCTCTCAACTACACCATTTTGTTGGGGAGTCCTAGGAGCAGAAAAGTTATGTAATATACCATTTTCCTCACAATAATTCTCAAACTTTTCATTTTGAAACTCACCACCATGGTCACTTCTTAAAACTTTTAATTCTTAGGTCTTTCTCATTTTGAATTTGTTTAGCAAACTTTCTAAAGACCTTAAAAGCTTCACTTTTCATAGTTAGGAAAAATGTCCAAGTATATCTAGAGTAATCATCAACAATCACAAGTCCATAATAATTTCCACCAAAGCTTTTTTATCCTAGAAGGTCCAAATAAATTTAAATGTAATAATTCTAAGGGTTTTGAAGTGGAAATAGCATTCTTTGATTTAAATGAAGATTTTACTTGTTTACCCTTTTGGCATGCATCACACAATCTATCTTTTTCAAATTTTAACTTAGGCAAACCAATAACTAAGTCTTTTGATATTAATTTATTCAAATGATGCATATTTATATGAGCCGCTCTCTTATGCCATAACCAAGGGTTCTCTTCCTTAGCAACTAAACATGTTATGCTAGACTCATGTAAACAATCCAAATCAATCAAATATTAATCTGTTAAAAGATTCTTTTAATCCATTAATATGCTCTTGATTCTTTAACAGATTTGTTTTAACTGATATGACAACGTTTATATCAATTAAAACACTTTATAAAAATCTTCTAAGTTGATTTAATCGATTGTTTCGCAATTCAATCGATTGAAATACTTGCAAAACTTTCTTATAAAACTTTTCAAGTTATTTTAACTGATAAAAATAAGTTTTAATCGATTAAAAGCTTGTGTAGAAAATTTCTAAGTTGTTTTAATCGATTGAAACGAGATTTAATCGATTAAAGAGTTCTGATCAGTCATAACTAAATTCTGATCGATCATAACTGATTCTGATCAGTCATAATTGGATTCTGATCGATCATCCTGACCCTTTAAGTGATTTTAATCGATTGAAACGTGTTTTAATCGATTGAAAAAATTCTGATCGCTCATAATTAAAATCTGATCGATCACATTTGATTCTGATCGGTCATATTTGTATTCTGATCGATCATAATGAGTTCTAAATGGTTTTAATCGATTAAAAACAAGTTGTATCGATTAAAATACTGTAAAAACACTTTTTTGAACATTCTATGTGATTTTAATCGGTTCTTTAAAAACTATATCAGTTAAAAACATGTTTAAGAAAGCTTTTGTAAAAATACTTTGTTTTTAGTTGTTTAAAAACGATTTTAGAGGCATTTCGCAAAATCTTTAAGTGAAGAACCTTCATGCAGTAGAAAAGATAAAATGATTTTACCTAAGCATTTTGTTTAAAACATACTAAATGATCCATTTTCTTTGAATAAATAAAAGAGACAAATAATTCATTTATCTATAGGAACCCAAATATATTTTCCTTTAGGAACACCATAATGTTTGATTTTACATCTATTTGAAGTATGACCATGTTTCATACAATAAAAACATGCTTTAGATGTAACATTTGAGAATGATGCATTTCTAATTATAGATGCTCTAGTTCCTTTTTCTACCCATACTCTTTTCTTTTTAATTTTAGGCTTTTTCAAAGGAACTTGATGATTTACACTATTTCGAGCAAACACCATTTCATGCTTCTTAAGATCATCTATTTCCTTTTCGGCTTTGTCTAGCAAATGGTTAAGAATATCTATGTCATATTCATGCTCTTTACAGTTTGCACATGCTAAGTTCTTATCCTCATCTAAACATACAATTTTCGAATTAGCTACTTCCTTTTCTTCTAAACATGCAATTTTCAATTTTAAGGACTCATTTTCCTTTTCCGATCTTCTTAGATTCTTCTTTACAACTTTATATTCATCTTTCAAATTCTTAAAGGCAATAAATAATTCATTGTAAGCATTTTGCAATTCATCATGATCATTTTCATCACTAGAAGATGAATCGGAATCACTAACCTCAAAATCCGAAGATATGTTGTCATTTTCCATTAAGCAAATGTTTGCTTCTATTTCTGAGTCGCTTGATTCCGAACTTGAATCACTGTCGTCCCAAGCAATATAGGCTTTCTTCTTGAATTGCTTCTTGCCCTTGTTTTCATCGTTTTTCTTGTTTGGGCATTCGGTCTTTACATGCCCTGCTTCACCACAACCATAACATTTTATATTTACGGAAGTATTTTCTTTTACCTTTCCCTTACCTTTGAAAGGATGTCTTCCTTTTGCTTTCATGAACTTGGTGAACTTTCTTATAAAAAGACTCAACTCTTCTTCATCATTTTCCGAGTCTTCTTCTTCTTCCTTTTTATGTTTACCTTTAGAAATCTCAGTTTTGAAGGCTAGGTTCTTCTTTTGGTATTAACCTTCTTCCTCATTTAGCCTTCCAAGATCAAGCTCATGTTCTCTAAGCTTTCCAAATAACGCCGCCATGGACATTGTGGCAAGATTTTGTGACTCCGAGATGGCCGTCACCTTAGGTTGCCATTTCCTATCCAGAGATTTCAAAATTTTAACATTTAATTCATCAACGTCAAAATTTTTACCTAGTCTGGTGAGATGGTTCACGATATGAGTGAAACGTTTTTGTACGTCAAATATCGTTTCGCCTGGTTGCATCTGGAACATCTCGTATTCTTGGATTAAAGAATTTTTACGTGCTCTTTTGACGTCGTCAGTTCCTTCGTGGGTCACCCTTAGCATTTCCCACATTTCCTGTGCACTTTTACAAACTGAAATTCTATAAAACTCGTCAAGTGTTAGAGCAGATGAAATAATATTTCTAGCCCTAACATCAAATTGGGCTTTCCTATTTTCTTCTGCAGTCCATCTTGAAAAAGGTTTAAGAACGTCAACACCATTCTCAGTAGTTTTAGGAACAAATGGACCGTTTAAAATAGCGTCACAAACGCCTCTATCAACAGACTCTAAAAATATTTGCATACATACCTTCCAGAAAGGATAATTTTGACCCGCAAAAAGTGGGGGTCTGTTGATAGACGCACCTTCGGCAAAAGTTTGATTTTGTCCGGCCATTTTCGAAAATTTGAATGACTATCAAAGCAAGCTCTGATACCACTTGTTAGAATCGCGCGACTGAATGTTCGTGTGGTCGGACAAAAACCAAGAGGGGGTGAATTGGTTTCTTAATGAAAATTAGGTTTTCAAAATTTTCCCCAAATTTTACCGATTAAAAGCTGTGTAAATGTAAATAGAGAAAGGGATAGAGTCTTACACAGGAAATTTATACTGGTTCGGATCAAAAGACCCTACGTCCAGTTGCTAATCACTCAAACAGAGGATTAACGCTGTCACTATAAACAAAGTTATTACAAATTACAATGGAAGAGATAAAGTAAAAGATAACACCTCTCTTGAAACCCACAAGAGATGAAGAACAGCTTTCCCCAGAGACGACACAGCACACAATCCACTAAGAACTCCACTTAGTGATTCTTATCGCTTCTAGCCCACACCAGGTTCAGAAAGCCCCCTTTCCTTGCAACAAACAGTTCTCCGGCACTCACAGACACTTAACTTTTGTATGGAAAAGGTTGTTCTTCGTTTCGAGTGCCAAAGGAGAGTTTAAGTAGGGAAATTAGGGTTTAGGATTTGGGGATTTCGAAACTAGGGTTCTTGGTAATTGGGTTTTCGAAAATAGGGTTTGTTTGAAGTTTAAAATCGAAACAGATCTGTAATAATCGATTATTTGAAGTAATAATCGATTAAAACAGAGCCAAATACGTCGAACCCAATACTCTCTGGTTTAATCGATTATTTGGTGAAATAATCGATTATCTCATACTGAATCATACGGAATAATCGATTATTTTGTCGTTTAATCGATTAAAGCGAGTGAGTTTGTACGAGAAAATGGTTTTCTCACTGTTTTAATCAATTATTTACCTATTTAATCGATTAAAGCCGAGCCTGAATGATAAATTTGAGCTTTTTGAAGCTTCTAAGTTACAGACTATGTACCGGCTATCTTAGATTCTATAATTACAGACTCAATCAAACTAAAAGAGAGTTATTACAATACAGAAATCATCAATCTTCAATCCTCAATACTCTAAGTCTTTAAGCTCTTGGATCATCATCAAAATCAACATTCTTCATGATCATTATTTGCAACATCAAGTCCTTGAATGTTCAACAAATTGGATATTTTTGACGAGGCACATATCAGCTGCCTCTTTAACATCAAAATTATGCCCTTCCATGGCTCTCAATCTCTCTTCAAGGGCAGTCAGTTGTTGTTTTGATACTTCTGGAGCATGAATATGTACTGCCCTTGTACCAGATTGGTCATGCTCGTCATTGGGTTCCTCCTCTTCTTCTTGGTGGGAGGCTTGTCCACTTTGAGGACCTTCCTTATGGAGATTCTGTTGGCGCATCATGTCCAACATTTGAGCCATTTTCTCTTTCAGCGTATTAAGCTCAGTGGTGAGCTTTCGGTTTTGCTCTTCTAGTTGATCCATCTTCTTAGCTTTCTTAGCACGAGTGAGGACGGGCGGAAGACCAACCACTTTCTAAATGATTTTAACAGTTTTTATTATAGCTTTTTATTTCAAATGATTAGTGTGAAATAGATATGCCTTAGATAATAGTTATGGTATCTTCTCAAAAGCCTATGTTTTAAGGATACCATACCCACCTTAATGTGTTAACTTCCTTTTTTCAAAGGTTGCCAACATACTTTAGCGCACTTATCTCTTCTAAGAAGGTGATAAACGGACTTGGGTCTCTTTCGCTATTATCTAAGGATATCTAATAAATCCTAGAATGAATGTGTTTATGTATAATAGATTTATTATGATGTTTATGCATACTTTTCTTAGTGCATTTATTATCTCTCTTAGTTTTACCACTTATTGGATGATGTGGTATGAATGATACGACTTTGTCGAAAATCTTTTTATTGTAAAAGATATTTTTATGGCTTTAAATCGTTTTTATATTTTTTATGACCCTTTATCTCTTCTGTCGGTCAACGTGGCTACTTAGCTTACAAAGAACCTGAAACCAGGCTAGCTTAAATGAAGACTGTCCGAGATAAAGGTGGTTATCTTATCACTTTTTGATTTTTAGGGTTTTTCATTTTTTGTTTGTTATATGATTACCCTATGCTAATGCATCAATACAAATGCAGCAAACGAATGCACACACAATTCATTCACCCACGAGCAGAGCCACGCTTATTTAATCACGAGGTAGGGTTTTCCTGCAGAAACGTGCTTGGTTTAGGTGGTTCTACACTGTTCTCACCAAGGCCAAAGGTCCCCAAGGTGCCCCCATTATAGGGACCTCTCAATCTCTCAGTCCTTGGGTCATGCACGGAACTCTATGTCGACATCCTTAGACCAAAAGAAGAGAGTTATCACCTTGAGTTGGTGGTTTCCGACAACGGTTGTAGCCCCGTGTGCCAACAAGCCAGTCGTATCTGCCACCCACTCCCTATAGGTATTCACTCTTGCCCCCGGGTATAGAGGGACTGTTGTGTGCAAGGGTTTTTGTGTGCAATTTATATTTCAGACAATTTGCAGAAATAATCATATAGCAATTATTAAAGCCATACAAAAAAAATACAGAAAAGGGTAAAGGCGTAATTTCAAATCTTTACTTAGTTTGAATTTATCCATCACTAAATGGGATCAACTCTCTAGCTTCCCCAGTGGAGTCGCCATCTGTCGCCGCCGTCCTTTCCGACGTCCAGGGACATATCGAACGTTTATGCGAGCGGTCGCGAAAAGATGGTTTAGACTCGCGTTTTTTGTTTAAAGTGTGTTCATTGCTTCCGAGGTGCTCAACAACTAAACTATCCTCTAATAAAAGCAAGGTTTTCGAAAAGGGGTTCTTATGGAGTCGCCACCAATGTTTTGACCGTAAACATTGGAAAAGGATAAAAAGGCGTTGATTTTATTAAAAACCAAACTTGGCCATTATAACCAGAGTTAGGTAAGGGAGTTAGTTACGTGTGGGGAAGGTGTTAGCACCCCACAACGCCCCTTTCGGGTTCCCTATGACGGATTAATTCGTTAAGTGAAGTTTATAAGAAATTACGCTATTACCCTATTTTATTCATACAACATTTAAATATGGCTATCTACATGATTTTATTTACATTTCATATATAAAGCAATAAATAAATCAATAAAAGAGAAAAGATTTGAGAAGAACCTCCGTAGCAAGCTTTATATTGCAACTCTTTTACAATAAGGACGTGTTTCGGCAATCCCTCGCTCTACAACGACTCTCCTCACGAATACAGACTCGACTCGACTAAAATTTTATAGAAGAATCGAATGCCGGAATATAATTCCTTAACTGATTGTTACCTATTTAAGGCAATCAGAAAGATCATTCGAAGTAGGGAGAGAAGAAGACAAGTCTTGGGAGTTGTCTGGTGTGTGAAACAGTGGCAAATGAGCTTCCAATTTATAGTTTTCGCTGCCTGCACATTTGGGACGATCGTCTGGGTTGGGACGGTCGTCCCAACTACCTCTTTTACAAAGGCTGAGACCACCTGGGGAGCTGGGACTGGCAGTCCCACTTGGGACGGCCGTCCCACTTGGCCAGGGAAGGTTGGGACGGCCGTCTCGACCTTGGGACGGCCGTCTCGACCTTGGGACGGCCGTCTCGACCTGTTTTGGCCAGCCTTTGTGTTCTGGGACCCCCAGGAAGCTTTTCTTTCTGTATTTGGACGTCGTTTGATGTCGATAAACGCCCGTTAAAGCTTTATCTTCATATAGGAAGTCTTCTTGGCCTTTATTGAGATGTCAGGCGAGCTTTGTCTTGTTGTAGGAAGTCTCTTTTAGCCTTTATTGAGAGACCGGGCAAAATTAGGGGTCTACAATCCTAAGTACCTTTAATTGATATTTTCTCAACAATTTACAGTTCTTTGTCATTTAATTTCAATTCAACTCTTATTTGCAAAACTCAATCTGTTTAATATACTTAGTAAGCATAATTGAGAATTTTCATTGAAACTGTTCCTCGTGGGATCGACTTTTATTTTATCGAAATACTATACTGCGATTGATTATTTTGGTACGCTTGCCAATAATTCAACAAGTATTTCTGGCGCCATTTTACCAGACCCAATTATAGAAGATATGGCGGAAGAAGGAGCAAATTTGAATCCAAATCCAGATCCCAATATAAATCTAAATCAAAACCCAAATGCAAATCCACCTAGAAGAACTCTTAGAAATTGTGCTATGCAGCAAGGTCAAAGACATTTTTCCAGCATTGTTATTCCGGATGATCATACATTGCAGATGAATCCAGCTTTCTTAAGCTTGATTAGTGCTCATCAATTCACTGGATTGGATCATGAAGACCCTTATATTCATTTGTCTACTTTTTATGAGTTGATTGGTACCATGGGATTTAGAGCAGCAAATCTTGAATCTGTATATTTGATATTATTTCCTTTTTCTTTGGCAGGTAGGGTAAAGGAATGGCTGAAAGCACATCCTAATCAGAGTCTGACTAATTGGAGTAGTGTAGAAGAGAAGTTTCTGAATAGATTTTTCCCACCATCCCGCTACATCAAAGCAAAATCTGACATCACTTCTTTCAGACAAGGAGCAGATGAACAATTTTGTGAAGCATGGGAGAAATTTAAATCACTGTTGAGAAGTTGCCCAAATCATGGATTTGATGACATTTCTCAGTTGAATATTTTCTATACTGGCTTGCGACATGATGCAAAGATGCTATTAGAGGCTGCAGCAGGAGGATCTATGTTGGATGTAGAAATTGATCATGCCACCAGAATTATTGATGCACTAGCCTTTACAGACCAACAGGCCCAACATGATAGACATCCAATTCAAAGGAAGGGAGTACTTGAACTTAACAACTCAGATGCTATCTTAGCCCAGAATAAACTTATAACGCAACAAATTGAAGCATTGAACCAGAAGATAGATAAATTACCTCAACAAATGCACACAGTACAATATATTCTTAATCAACAGATGAGTTGTGATGTGTGTGGAGGTGATCATGCAAATGAACAATGTTCTTATCAAGGCAACATTCAGCAAGAAGAAGCTAATTATATGGGGGTCCAAGGTAGTAGTCAAGGCAGACAAGGCAATTTTCCTAATCCCAATAATTATTAGAATAATTTTGCACAAGGATGGAGAGGGAATCAAAATCAGAATCAGAATTTTGGGTGGAACCAAGGTGTTAGCTCATCTACTAGACAACCTGCATTTCAACAACAGTCATATCAACAACCTCCATATCAACAACAACAACAACATTATCCTTCAGTGTCTGACAGAATAAGTAAATTGGAGGATACTTTAGAAAAATTCATGCAAGGCATTATAGCTAATCAGAAAAATACTGAGGCTTCATTCAGAAATATAGAGATCCAGATAGGTCAACTGGCTAAGCAACTATCTGAGCAGCAGCAAGGAGGACAATTTTTAGCTAATACACAAACCAACCCTAGGGAGCAATGCAATTCAATAACTACAAGGAGTGGTAAGGTTATATGAGAAGATATTGGTGACAATCTGGTGGTAGAGAAGGAAATCCTACAAGAAAAAGAATATGAGTGTGAAGGAGAAAAAGAGGAAAATAAAAGAGAGAATATAGAAAAAGAAAAAAATACTGAAAAAGAAAAGAAAAATAAAAAGAGTGAGAAAAAGAGGGAGAAATATGAGAGTCAAATACCGCAATTGAAGGATTTACCATATCCAAAGGTTCCCTCATAGATAGACAAAGAAAGACAGTTTGCAAGATTCATGGATATTTTCAAGCATTTACAGATCAATATTCCATTTATGGAAGCTATGGAGCAGATGCCGACTTATGCAAAATTCATGAAAGAGTTGTTAACTAAGAAAAGGAGATTTACTGCAGAAACAGTGGAGCTAGAAGCAGGATGCAACACTATAATTCAGAAATCATTACCTCAAAAGTCCAAGGATCCTAGCAGTTTCACTATACCAGTCACAATTGGGACGTTACAAGTAGGTAAGTCATTACTTGATTTGGGTGCTAGTATAAATCTAATGCCTTTGTCTATGCTTAAAAGAATAGGAGACTTGGAAGTAAAGCCTACAAGAATGATATTATAGCTAGCTGGCAGATCTGTAAAGATTCCTTATGGAGTAGCAGAAGATGTTTTAGTTAGAGTGGATAACTTCATATTTCCTGTTGATTTTGTGATTATGGACATGGAGGAAAATGAGAAAGTTCCATTGATCCTGGGAAGGCCATTTATGAAGACTGACAAAGTAATTATAGATGTTGACATGGACAAGTTGAAAATTAGAAGTGGAGATGATGAAGTTAATTTTAATCTGTTTGAAGATGTACAACAACCGGAAGACAAGAAAGATTGTCTCAGAATAGATACTTTGGAGGAATTACCCATCTCAACTGAAAAACAAGATTACAAGCCTGTTGTACAACCCCAAAGACATCTTAGTCTGACTATGAAGGAAGTTATTCAAAGAA
Source organism: Sphenostylis stenocarpa (assembly GCA_963425845.1). Taxonomy (NCBI): domain Eukaryota; kingdom Viridiplantae; phylum Streptophyta; class Magnoliopsida; order Fabales; family Fabaceae; genus Sphenostylis; species Sphenostylis stenocarpa. The sequence goes on from OY731408.1 coordinate 33,455,434, forward strand.
AGGTACTGAAACCTCCTGAAGTAGGTATGATTTATCCAATCTCTGACAGTTGTAAGGTTATTCACAATGAAAAGAATAAATTCGTTCCCACAAGGACAGTTAAGGGATGGATAATGCATATATATCACCTTGATCACTCACCTGCATGAGCCTTAAAGCAAATAGGCGTCAAGCTGAAGACGTTAAACAAGCGCTCCTGGGAGGCAACCCAATATTTTGAATTTGTTTTTTTTTCTCTCTTTTTGCAGTTTAAGTTTTTTTGTGCATTTTTCTTCCTTAGGTTCTTTCTTTGCAAGATTGCTCCAGGTACACAGTGCACTTCTCCTCAAGACTTTGAAGCCTTACTTCAATGGCCTGGGGACAATCCAACTTTTCTGGAGGGGGTGAGAAAGTCAGCAGCTGAGGCTGAGGCATAAGATAAGGAGTACATGACAAGTGAAGAAAATGAGGGAGGAAACTCACTTTGCTTTTAATGTTTTTAATTCCTTTGTTTTTAATTGCTTTATTTTAAATTTTGAATTCCCTTATTGTCCCATAATTTGTTTTAGAGTCATATATAAGATTATTGTTTATTGTCTAATTCAAATCTAGAACGTGAAAAATAATTTTGATTGTTTCCAATAACAAGTGATTTTGGGATATTGAGTATGATAGTGAAAAGGATTTGATGAGGAAAATTAGGAATTAACTGAATTGGAGAAGCTAGCCAAAACCCAGGTGAGCAGAGTACCACAAACAGATAAATTGAGTGTTAACACTTTGTGATGATAACTGATATTGGTTGATTCTTTGATGTGATTACATGTTAGCAAGACTTGAAAATGATAAAGGCATTTTTTTCTTTGTAGTAGATATAACCCAGAGCCAAATAGTCAACCCTACATTAATTATAGGACATCCATTTGAACCCCTTCTGAGCCAAAAATAATATTGTTTCTTAAACAGAACCCTTAAGCCTAAACATTATTTATCTACCTTCCTATATTTGAGAAAGGAAATGAGTATGAATGTCACTATGTTTCTTATTGTTGGGTATTGCTATTGTTGTCCTACAGGTATTGTTGGGGTGTTATTGTTAAAAAAAAATGCAAAGAAAAAGGAAGAGCAAAGCTTAAAAATTTCCAAAGCCAAAAAAAGTATACATGCAAAAGCAAAAAAAAAAAAAAAAAAGAGAAGTCAAAACGGGGTAATAACTTGTGAGATTATTAACTCATTATCATTATGTTAGAGACAAAAGCATGAAGTTTGAAACCTGACTTGAGGAATTGTTAATCAAGAATCATTCATATGAGTTGAATTTCTCAAATATTTTTGTATATCCCAGAAAAACCAATAATTCTTTTTTAGCTCAGCCCCATTAAAAGTCTCAAAAGACCTTTTGATTTAAGTCTTGTTTAACAATTGTTGATTGCTTGAATATGATTATCAATATTGGATTGTCTAAATGAAGTGATTGAATGAGATAAACACTTACCTGTGAGAATTAGAGATGAGTATATATAACTCTATTTGAGAGATCATGCTTCTCTGAGGATAGTTGACGACTAATTATTCTTTGTTGGTTTCTATAACTTGAATGCTTATGTGTTCTATTTTCATTTGGAGTTGTGAGCATCACCCCTGAAAGTTTTTATGTTGTGGTTCTAGAAGAGAAAGAGATAATAGGTGATGATTTTGTTTTGGAAAAATTACTTTACTTGGGATAAGCAAGATTCTAGGTTGGGGGGAGTTGTTAAGTGGTAAAAAGTTGATATAATTATGTCTTGAATTGTTATGAAACCACTTAACTTATGTTAATTCTAATCTATTTTTCTCCCAATATAGGATTGTAGACCCCAAATCTTGCCCGGTCTCACAATAAAGATCAGAAGACCTCCTTTTCGAAGATGGACGAAGCCTAAGAAGCCACTAGGAGAGACTATTAGGCCCCATACTAGGATAGGAGGGATTTTTTGCACAAAAATAAGGATTTTTGCCTTTTGGGGTCGAGACCGCCGTCTCGGATTCGAGACCACTGTCTCGCCTTGCACAAGTGGCAAGACCGCCGTCTCGTTTGGCGAGACGGCCGTCTCACCACTCGCGAAAGGTGAGACCGCCATCTTGTTTGGCGAGACCGCCATCTCGCCATTCCTGCAAGGCGAGACGGCCGTCTGGAATGTCGAGACGACCGTCTCGACCTGACAGGCGTGAATCCCTATAAATAGGGCCTCCCTTCCCCTCATTTCACACAACTTTCTCACTCTCTCTCTAGTCACATCAATAGTTTCTCTCTCTAGAATCCCTCCGACGCATTTCCGGAGCTTCTGAGTGTCTTTAGAGTGTTTTTAGAGCGTTTCGAGAGGATTTCCGACGCCGTGTAGAGTGAAGGGCTGCCACAAAGCACCCTATTTACAAAAATTAAATAGAAAGCTTGCTTCGGAGGTCTCTACTCTCTTTCTCTACCTTTTACTGCTTTATTTAAATTATGCAATAGACATTAGGGCCATGTAGTCGTAATATTTAAATTCCGCAAAATAAAAGGGCAAAAGCGTATTTTTCCAGTTTATTTATCAACAGAATAGCTGGCCTATCATAGGGAACCCGAAAGGGGCGTCGTAAAGGAACTAACACTTTCTTTACGCGTAACTAACTCCCTTACCCAACTCTGGTTCTAATGACCAAAGTTGGTTTTTCGAAAACCAACGCCTTTTAAACTCCTTTTCCGATGTTTCCGGTAAAAACATCGGTGGCAACTCCAGAGAACCCTAAAAAACTAGCTCTTGGATTAGCCCGGTTATCGGACAATCCAAGAGCACCCTTTTGAAAACCTCGCCCCTAGGTTCAACCCGGTTATCGGACAACCTAAAGGCGTTGTAACCACCAATAAAAAACGCGAAAATCAAGAGTCGGAAACCATCGCGTCGCTTTGACCGCCCTCGTTTTGACGGCGGCGACAGATGGCGACTCCACTAGGGAAGCCTAGAGAGTTGATCCCATTTAGTGATGGGCCAGCTTAAAAATAAATAAACCAAGAAAATAATGCTTTTGCCCTACCTTGTATTATAAGATGTTTTACTATTTGGCTTTAATAACTGTTGCTTGTTTATACTTACGCAATTGTTTGAAATACAAACTGTACACAAACCCTTGCACACAACAGTTCCCTCTATACCCAGGGGCAAGTGAGAAAACCATAGGGAGTGGGTGGCAGGTACAGTTCGCTGTAGTGATGGCCTTGTGCCCACCGGTGTGATCGGAAAGAAGAGCGCTTAAGCGAATGAATGATGCGAGGCCCGGTCCAAATTCTCTTATAAAAAGATAAGTTGTGTTTTGAGAAAATCAAACAGTCTTGGAGGAGAGGAGGCACGACTACTGTTAGGGTTTTGTCTAATCTTCATCAATTCTTCACTTCTTCATCAATTGGAGCATTGTAATGGCCAACATGAGTGGCTAACTTCATTCTCTTAGGATTCGGTGCACTTCCTTTGAACTCTTTTGTATCATGGTGATATTTTGAGATGTTAATCTATGCTTTGATGTTGTTATTCTTATCCTTTATGCTTTGGAATGATTTATTCTTGATTGTTTGAGGTATGATTGGAAAATATATCTTGAACCCTAGATCACGGTAAGAATATTTGTTACGTTAATTGCCAGGAATGGAATGAATGTATCAATTGCTTAAACACCCTAACCCTAATGCTGAAAAATCTGTTAATTGTGTGAGAAATCAACATTTATTAGATTTTCTTATGAATTTCATGTGTGAGGAATCAACATGAATGATTTGAGTAGGTGGCATCAACATTGTTAGGTTAATTAACATTCTTAATTGACATAAGTCATTACAAAAGAGGGATAAGGGAGGAAGTAAATCCTAAGTACCTTTAATTGATATTTTCTCAACAATTTACAGTTCTTTGTCATTTAATTTCAATTCAACTCTTATTAGCAAAACTCAATATGTTTAATATACTTAGTAAGCATAATTGGGAATTTTCATTGAAACTGTTCCTCGTGGGATCGACTTTTATTTTATCGAAATACTATACTGCGATTGATAATTTTAGTACGCTTGCCAATAATTCAACAAAAACCTTGTTCATTGTTTTCTAATTTGTGTAATATCATGTTCTGATAGTGGAGATGAATCTTGAAATACTTGAAACATTAATTTTACTCTTGTTAACATGGAATATATACAAAGGTAAATCAACTTAAATGTTGAAAACAATTAACTCTGTCCAATAATTAGTTATACCCGTACAAATTATGGTTCTCATCCAATACATGATATAATAGTCATATTCAAAGGAGTATGTTTGCTTATTACACATAATTGAGAAACAAAACATAATGTTATTTTTAAAATTTAAATATAAACAATAATTATGGTGTTAGTTTATATAAATAAGTTTCTAACCTTAGGATAAATGAAGTGCAAGAACATTAGTTTCAAACATGATTCTAATTGAAATAAAGTTAGATATTATTCAATATATATTTACACTTTAAAAACATAATTAATGAAAAGAAGATAAAGTTACCCTTATAACATGATTTTCATTTCTTGACTTGGTTTTTGGTGCAACAAACAAAATCACACCACAGTGTAATCCCCGACCATGATTACAATTAACTATTAATTGGACCTACATTATATGACATAAAAATTAGTTATAAAATTAACATGATGAAAAAATTACAAATCAAAATACTAACCCTTATGCAGGCAAGTATATATGTCTTTGTGAGTCACTCATCCATGTTTGTATATATTGTTGGATTCCAACCTTGGATGGTTAAGCCACCCTAAAAAATTTGACCAATAGTCATTAGATGCATTAGTCATCTTCAACATATAACTCACACTGGTGTGGTACATCAGTGTGAGTATATTCCCTTGAGGGATCAACAACAACACAACTTCCTTTATTGCTGACTTGAACAACATCATCTTAAAATGTGTGAGGTGTTCCTTCCTTGAGTCTATTGCTGAGAGCGGGCAAGAGATTCAAGTTTGTTGTAAGGACTGTCGTATCTGATATAGCTTTTCTTCAAATTGCATCTCCATTTTATGCAAGATCTCGTAGCTGCAAGAGTCGACAATAATCTTTCATGATGGTGGACAAAAATAATCACGCGATGGTGTTTCCTTTATTTCACTTATGTGTTGCAATATGTAAGAGATTACTTCATCAATGTTGTTCAATATGTATAAATATGTATGGTAAAATTCTTTTCAACTGACATTTTTAATATTTGAATTTCGAGTATCCTTACCTTCACATCTTCCATCATGTCTCATCTTAGGAATACCTATTGGTTCTGATTTTGACAAGTATCATGAACAAAACTCAATGGATTCTTCTACAATGTACCTTTCCACAATAGAAGTTTTTGGCATGTATTGAATCTTCACATATCCTTTTAAGATCTTCATATATCTCTCAACAAGATACAACCATCTAAGAAAAATCTGACCATATAATCGAATTTTCCTTACCAAATGGACTATCAAATGCACTATGATATCAAAAAATGAAAGGGGAAATATATTTTCAACTGACACAATATTATGATTGCTTCATTTTCCAATTCATCTAACTTTTGATGATCAATTACTTTTTTGCAAATAACATTGAAAAACAAATACAACGGAGTAATAGCAACTCTAACAGAAGTTGGTAGGATGTTTCGATAGCCATAGGTAAATATAGTTGCATTAACACATGACAATCATGAGACTTTAAACCAACTAACTTCAACTCTTGTATAAACACAAGACTCTTAACATTTGAAGAGTATCCTTGTGGCACTTTCACCCCACGTAAACACTCACAAAAACTTTTTTTTCTTTCTTTGATAGAGTATGACAAGCGGAAGGTAAGTAAGTGCGATTTTCAACTGATTATGGATGTAACTCGGAATGTATTTCCATGTCCATCAAATCTTGTGAGACTTTTATTCCATCTTTTATGTTAAGCAATGTCCCAATTATACTATCACAAACATATTTTTCAACATGCATCATGTCTATACAATGCCTAACTTTCAGCTTACACCAATAAAAAATATTGAAAAATATAGATCATTTCTTTCAAATGTTTTTCTCATTGGACTTCTTTTGCATCTTCCCGAACACAATGTTAATGTTTTTCACTACTCATATACTCATTTTATGGTATGGATGATTAGCAACTAAGAACTTTAAATGTCTTGTGTACACAATCTTTTATCCATGTTTCAATTGGATATAACTTGCGTCTTCTTGACATAAAGGATATCCAGAATGACCCTTCACACTATAACCGCTCAAATTACTTTGGAAAATCATTTATTGTGTAAAATAACATTGCACTAAAATTGACTTCGCGATACATCAAGGACATTCACTCTTATTTTTCACAACATTTTCAAATCATCAATCAAAGGACTAAAATATACATCTATGTCATTTCCTGATTGTCGAGGCCCTGAAATCATCATAAACAACATAATATATTTTCTTTTCATACATAACCAAGAAAGTAAATTGTAAATGCTCAACAAAACTTACCATAAACTATGTTTACTACTTAAATTCCCGTAAGGATTCATTTCATTTATAGTTAATCCAATATTCAAGTTTCTTGATTCCGCATCAAATTCTGGAAATGTTTTATCAATCCTTTTCTATTATGAAGAAGTAGTTGGATGTCGAAAAAAATTATCACATTTTCTACTATTCGCATTTCATGTCAAGTTGAGAATTTTATATAAATATTATTATAAAAAAAATCATAAAAATAGGTAGTAACAAAATTTCTTAGATGCAAAAATTAATACAAATAAATTAATTAAATAACTAGAAGTATTTAGGTGAAGATGAAATGCGGGGGGTTGATAAACAGTGTTCTCGAGAAAGCATGACGTAGAAAACAAAAATTAGTTGTATTTTGGTATAAATTGATTCAATACAATGTTCAGAGGCAGAAACCATGTATTTTATTGATTGCATTCCATTACATAATAAAATAGAGAATAATTGAAGGACCCTTTATTGAAACATAGTGGTGGTCCATCTGATATATAATAATAATAATATTTAAAGGACACAATTTTCATAAGAAGTTAACTGTTACGGATAAATCTCGATGAGAGACCTTAATCCCAACACTGGAGTTATCTTGTAGTCACTGAAACCAGCAGAGAAAATGAGCTTAGCCCATTCTTTCTCAGTCCTCTCTTTTCCAGGATACAACACCATCACAACCATATCAACAAAGAGCTGTGTTTCAATTGATTCATCATCTCCCTTTTCAATGTCCACCACCATGTCGATCACAATCACCTTCCTCTTTAGTCCCTTCTTGCAGTTCTTCAGTATTCTCACACACTGCTCATCATTCCAGTCATGTAATATCCACTGCATCGCATGCATAAATGAAATGAATCAGAGACCAATTTCATAACTGCTAATTCAAACTCTAATCAGTTCATGAAAACTTATATTTACCTTCAACAGCACGGCATCTGCAGGAGGAATGGACTCAAACATGTCACCTCCAACATATTTTAAGTTATCAGCTTCTTGTAAGCCGGAAACAACATGTGGGAGATCATATACCGTACAATCTAAGTGAGGGAATGATTTGGCAATTGCCTTTGCCATGGTACCTGTGCCTCCCCCAACGTCAACAAGTGACTCCAAGCCATTGAACACTCCCTCACACCTCTCAATCACCACATTGGCAACCAGTTGAGCGTCACTCGCCATGGCATCATTGAAAAGGAGATTAAGTTTTGGATCACGGCCAGCCAAGTCCCAAATTTTCATCTCATGTGCTGTGTGGAATGGCGTAGGATCATCATTCTTGAACCATGTAGGCAAGTGATGCCATGGCTTTGTCAAAATTGGATCAAGCATGGCATGCAAGAAAGGTATCATACTCAAGGGGTTGTCCTTAAGTAGTAGAGTGGATGCATCAGTCAACACATAACCCATTTCAAGCTCATTCTCGTTGAGCTTTTGTTGAGAGAAGAAGCCAGAATGGGTCAAAATTCGCATCAAGCGGAAGATGCAGTTGGCTTTGGAAGGGTGGATTGGTAGTGAAGCAGTGAGTTGTGAGAGTGGCATGGGTTGACCATACTTGTGTATGATGTCAGGAATGTCCAAGTCAATTGCACATTTGAGGGACATGGAATTTACGAAGCTGAAAATGTGATTCCAAACATGGGTTTGAGCTCCAAGTAGTTTTGAGGCACGCTCTTCACTTTGGCACTCCATAAAATCTTCTTCCTTGACTTTCTATAGGTGGATGGATACGTTGTTTCACTTCGATGAAACCTGAAATAAGGTTTGGTGTATTTATAAGCCAAACATCTTAGTGGCAATATAAGAACACAAGTTTATTATGTAAAACCATTCAACTAACATGTTTACTCCGTGATTCATGTGTGTCATAAACTATGCATAGTTCTTATCTGTCCGTAAATTAGATTATATATTTCATGTTTTTAAGGCGTGTATTTGAACTCCGTGATAAAATATTGAACGTACTGTGCTCACAAATATTAATTAATTCAACCTTACGTGGATGCCATTAACTCCAAATATATACATAATTTAAGTGGAAATCAATCCTAATCCAAATCAAACGCACACTGCACACGTTCAAAATTCGATTAATTGAGGACACAAATTTCTTAACTTCAACTTTCCTCTGATTCGCGTTAGCCTTTCACTATCACTTTTTGTTTATTCTGAGTCCCTTTTGTCTTTTTTATTACCACTAGTGTCTCTCTTTTAAAACGTTTGGGACAGCTTTTTTCTTGTGCGTGTCTTTTTCTATAAATAAGAGAAATTTGGCCAAAAAAATTATACATGATTGGATGAGACGATGGAAAGTGAATGAATGAAAAATAAAAGAAAGAGAACAGAAATAAGTGTAGAATAAAATAGAGTTTGAATTATGCAAAAGTAAAAATAATGGAGATTATATTATTAATATAATAAATATTATAAAATATTGAATTTATTATTTTATAATTTAAAAGGGATTACACCTTTGATAAAAGATACCTTTGAAATAGTTGTACTAAACGTTTTAAAAAAGAGACACTAGTTGTAAAAAAAAGAAAAAGAAAAAACTATCTTGATAACCTTATTCTACCAAACATCTAATTTATAAATGTCTTTAATAATATAATAATAATAATTTAAATTTATTTTTATTTTTATTTTTATTTTTATCAATTTTTTTATATTTATTATATTAATAATATATAACATTACAAGAAATTTTATAATTAGCTAGGAAAATTAGCTACAAAATTTATTTTTCACTAATTTGTAGCTAATTAGCTATGGAATAGTGAAAGAATAAGGTTGTAGCTAATCTGTAGTAAAATAACTAGAAGACTAATATTTTTGTAGCTATTCTCTCACTTAGCAAAAAAATAATTTAGTTAGGAAAATTTTTGTCACTAATCTCTAGCTATAAATATTAGCTATATTACTTTTTGAAGTTATTTCCTAGCTAAATTGTGTAACATACAATTATAGTTAAATTGTAGCAAATTTATAGCAACTATCAAATTGAAAAAATATTAAATTATTGGGAACCATTCTTATAAATTATTTTAATTTTATAAAAATTATTTATAAAAAATACTTGTAAATTTCTCTAAAAATATATAATTATAAAAAATAATTTTTGATCTTTTTGAAAAAAAATATCAATAAAATTAATTACAATTTTTTCTTAAAAAATTATTTTTACCAAATTTACTATAAATATATAATTATATATATAAATTATTTTTTTATCTAAAATAAATTATTTAGAAATAATTATAATTTTTTTGAAAAAATATCTAAAAAAATTGATAAATATTTAAAATTATTTTTTGTAAGTTTTTTATAAATTTAAATTTGTTAGAAATATTTAATAATATTTAAATTAATAGAAAAATTTTATAAATAATATTTTTTTATAATTTTTTTAGAAACTATTCTTTATAAGAAATAAAAAAAATTATATTCAGAAATACTAATTTATTTATTTTTTTATAATTCTTTTAATAAAAATCTAAATTTTTTTTTTCATCTTCTTCGTACTTAGTTTTTTCAAACCTAACGCCTCTCTGTCTTGTGCCGCTGCTCCCTGCCGCTCGCTACTGCTCCTTGCCGCTCCCTGCTGCTCCCTGCCGCCGCTCGTTGCTGCTCCCTACCGCCGCTCGCTGCCGCTCCCTTCCCCTGCTGCTGCCACCCCATCCGCTGCTGCTGTTGTTGTCGCTCTCGCTCTCGCGTCGATCCCCTGCTGCTCTTGCTCCCGCTCCCGCGTTGTCCTGCGCCGCATCCGCTGCTGTCTTGCGCCGCTTCCTCACACGCTGCCGCTGACGTTTTCTCACGGTAATGTTTTTTTCATTTTGAATGTTACCCTGTGATTTGAGTTTTGGGAGGTTTGATTTTATTCAATATGTGTTATGATTTGAAGCAGTTGTGTAATGATTAACAAATTTGCATGCTCATATGTGATAAGTCATGGAGTTATTTGGTTCTCATTAGACCTCATGAACACGTAGGTATTTAAATTTTCTTTTTACGTCATGAAAGACAATTAACCACGAACATGAAAGACAATTCTTTTATTCGTAAATCTAATTAACAAATTCTAAATGTCTCCATTTTTCTACAACATGTGTATTTTGCCAAATCGTATTTGCCTAATGCCTCTTCCAAACTTGTGCAGTATATAAGACTCTGAGAAGTGCCATATCACATATTAAACTCTTCTGTGCGCATGAAACTATAAACAATCTCACTCTTTACTACCAGGTAAGTCATATCTCACCATTCTAATTAAATTCTCTTAATATTAATTGCTTTATGTATATGCTTTTTTATGTGTATATTTATAGATAGCTATCCAATGCACTCAGTTTTTAGTTTTGAACATTGGTTTGAATGGCATTACTGTTCTTTTGGTGACTGTTTTCACATTCAATAATGGTTGAAGTGTGTGCTTTTTTTTTTTTTTTTTAAGTTTCTGTTTGGCTTTTGGTTGGAGTGAATCAGAGAGTGTTGGCCTCACCACACTAAAAGAGTTTTTGGAAAGATAGACATGAAGAGAAAGAGAATGTGTAGTAAATGGTATGGCTACTGCGTGTGATTAGGGTGTTGAATGGGGTTGGTGTTGAATGGGGTAAACAAAGAATCTATATAAAGGTGGCACTTGGTTCACAAAGAGCATAACAAAACCCCACTTTGCAGTGAGGTTGAGGGGAAAAACAATGGGGTCGCTAATGGCCTCCGCCACACTCAGTCTTGTATTGGCAATTGTGTCTCTAAGCTTCCCATCTCAAATCTCAGCTGACCACTACATCTACTCGTCACCTCCACCACCTGTCTCTCCTCCATACCACTATTCTTCACCACCTCCTCCACCAAAGAAGCCATATTATTATCACTCTCCTCCACCACCTTCACCTCCTCCTCCTACGCCATATTACTATCACTCTCCTCCTCCACCTTCACCTCCTCCACCCAAGCCATACTACTATCACTCACCACCACCACCTCCCAAAAAGAAGCCATACTATTATCACTCTCCTCCACCACCCTCACCCTCACCCTCCCTACGTTTACCTACGTACATTCTACATTGTTATAATTTTTCATTAGCAATTACCACTTTCATTTTCTCATTTAACACATATTTTCATACGTATACTTGTTCCCAAGAAATGAGACGACACTTTAACATCCCTATCAAGGTTTTAATTTGATTGGGAAAATGATTTTTATGGTCTGGCTATAGTGAAGGGACCACTTCAATGTTCATTGTTGATTTAATAATTTTAATATTCTAACTTGAATAAATTAAATTCCATTTAACCATAAAAATATGTTTTAGACAATTGAACTAAAATTCATTTAAAAAAAATATTTTTTTTATAAATATTAGCTTTTCAAAGTTAAATAAAAAAAATCGAAATATAATATTCTTTATCATATAACATAGTAATTAATTTTAACAATTAGATCTTTAAAATAAATGATTATGAGAGACTTATTATAATATTTACCCTTAAAAAAGTTATTTCTTATAAAAAAGTTATTTCTTATTAAAATTGAATTAATTTTAACAATTAGATATTTAACCTTCATCTGTTTGTTACCATGACTTTTTTAGTTTTGTTAAACCGAGCTTCAAGATTAATGAAACCAGATCGAAGATGGATGTTACAAAGAAATAATCAATTCGGTATTATAATCGAAGAATTTAGAAATGGTGTTAATGGTTTTATTCAAATAGCGACAAGAGACCCGAAATTTGCTTAGTAGTAGGCGTACTCCTTGCCCATGTGGAAAATGTAGAAATCGTTATTGAGATGTATCATTTAATGTGGAAAAGCAATGATTTCAATGATTTATTCAATGATTTCATGGTTAGTAATTATTGTGTTAAAATACTTAAATAGTTTTGCTTTAACTTTTGTATTAAATAATAAATTTATCTAATTTTTATTGGTGTAGAACAAGTATCGTTTTGCATCAACTTATGATCAGAGTATGACAAGAAAAATTTGGAATCTGACATGCATGGATCGATATTCTGACTCTTTAGCTAAGGCAAGAAAAAAGGCAAAAGAGAAAGCAAATTCAGATAATATTGAAGACTTAAAGGGTTTTGGGCCAAGAAGTATAAGGACGGAGATGTGGGTTGGATTAATAGACATATGGGCAACAGAAGAATGGAAAAAGAAGTCCATTGCAGGTAAGGCCAATAGGGTCGCCAAGCCTGATGCCATGATGCACACAGGAGGATCAAGAAGCTTTGGACAACACTTGAAAAAAATGGTATTCATACTTTATACATTTAATACATTGATCATATAATTGTTAATCAATATTGATTACTAGTTATAAATTAAATATTAGGTTTGATTTTGGTATATTGATGTCTCGAATCTTGAATTGTAAATTATTTCACAGGAAGAAGAGCACAAACGTCCTATTTCTTATGGTGAATTATATAGCAAAGTTCATAAAAAGAAAGATGGTGAATATGTGTCTAACAAAGCAAAAAATTTCATTGTAAGTATGTATATTTTATAAATATTAAATTTGTTTATTTATAATATTGCTAAAATATTGATTTGATGTAGGAATCATATGAAAATGCTATGATTGAAAAATATGGGAAAGATACATCAAATCATCCTATAGTTGATTATGATCTTTGGATAAAGACTGCTGGTGAAAATAAAAAAGGTAGAATTTATGGTATAGGTCGGAGTTTGGATCTTGGTATTTCACATGTGTCATCTTCATCAGTTGAAGGTCCCTCTTCCCAAAATCTTACCACACCTCTCACCGAAGAAATCACTACCTTAGCTACACAGATATCTAGTTTGCAAGAGCGAGATGAAAACACGATTGCGAGCACAAACCGATATGCAAGCATTGATGCAAGCACAAATGAAGACACAAGCGTAAATGCAAACACTCATGCAACAACAAATGCAAGAAGAAATGCAGTCTTTCAAGAAAGATTTATTATCTGCCTTAAAGAAACAATGATGAAAACGTACTTTAAACTTTGTTTCTATTTGTAATTGTGTTATACAGAACTTTTTAGTTGAAATATTATTTTTGTTATGTTTTAATTGTTTGAAACATCATTTTAACTATGTTTAAACAATACTTTTATATTGAAAGTTGATAAGTTTGTCTTCTTTTTTAAGAATGAGTAATAATTTAAATCTTAAATATTTGATATTATAAATTTTGATAAAAATTATGAGGGATTAACTATGAAATAGTGAGAAAAACATTGCAAAGGATTAGCTACGGATTAGCGAAGAAATAATTGTGAGGCATTAACCACTAGCTAGAGATAAATTGTTAGGGATTAGCTACAGATTAACGAGAGAAAAATTGTGAGGGATTAGCTATGGATTAGCGAGAGAAAAATTGCGAGGGATTAGCTACGGATTAGCGAAAGAAAAATTGCGAGGGATTAGTTACGGATTAGCGAGAGAAAAATTGCGAGGGATTAGCTACAAATTAGCGAGAGTGAAATTGCGAGGGATTAGCTACGAATTAGCGAGAGCGAAATTGCGAGGGATTAGCTACAGATTAGTGAGAACGAAATTGCGAGAGATTAGCTACGGATTAGCTATAAGTTTTGGGAGATCAAATTAGCTAGGGATAAACAAAATTTCATCATTTAAATTAGCAAGGGATTTAGTGACAGTTTAGCGACAAAATTTGCTACAAATTTGAGAGAGAATACATCTGTATCTAATTAGCTATTTGGATTTAGCTACGGACTATTCCATAGCTATTCCGTAGCTAATCTGTAGCAAAACATACCAGCGAGAGATTAGCTATAAAATAGCTACGGAATGTGTCATAGCTAATATGTAAAATTCTTGTAGTGTAATAAATATACACTAATTTCTGTTCTCTTTCTTTATTTTTCTTCCATTCACTTTCCATCGTCTCATCCAATCAAGTATAAATTCTTTGGCCAAATTTCTCTTATTTATAGAAAAAGACACGCACAAGAAAAAAGCTGTTCCAAACGTTTTAAAAGAGATACATTAGTGGTAAAAAAAAAAAGTGGAAAGGGAATGAGAATAAACACAAATTGATAGTGAAAGGCTAATGCCAGATCAGAGAAAAGTTGAAGTTAAGAAATTTGTGTCCTCAATTAATCAAATTTTGAACGTGTGAAACGTGCCACTACAAGAAAATTGTTATTTACAAATGAAAATTGTCCAATGGATTTAAATTGGTCGAAAAATAAACTTTTATCGATGGACTATACCTACGGATATTTGTTGTGGAAGAAATTTGTATTATCAATCGATTTATCCGTCGATAAATTAACAATTATTTATCGACAGATTTATCTGTCAGAAATGTTCATGGGTGGGGTGATTAGAAGCTACTCTCCGTCACAAAAAAAAAAAACCTAGTCCCCATTTTTGACTCACTGATTCCCTCTCCTCCTCATTCCCATTGTACACCTCACCGATTCTTGTTGATTTCAACCCCAAATTCGCCACCATATCACCGTAAATCGCACCACGAAGCTTACATCACACCTCCCATCATTGGAGTTGCACCCAAACCAGCGTGAGTCACCCATGCAGGGACGAGCTCCCATCCATTCTCTCTAGTACAGCCTAACCATCGCACCGAAATCGATGCATCTGTTGAATTATTGGCAAGCGTATCAAAATTATCAATTGCAGTATAGTATTTCGATTAAATAAAAGTTGATCCCACGAGGAACGGTTTCAATGGAAATTCCCAATTATATGCTTACTAATTAGATGAAAACAGAATGGGTTTTGCATAAAGAGTTGAATTGAAATTAAATGACAAAGAACTGTAAATTGTTGAGAAAATATCAATTAAAGGCACTTAGGATTGATTTCCTTCCTTATCCCTCTTTTGTAATGACTATGTCACTTGAAAACATCAATTAACCTAACAATGTTGATGTCACCTACTCAAATCATCCATGTTGATTCCTCACACATGAAATTCATAAGAAAACCTAATAAATGTTGATTCCTCACACAATTAAGAGATTTTCCAGCATTAGGTTTAGGGTGTTAAGCAATTGATACATTCATTCCATTCCTGGTAATTAACGTAACAAATATTCTTACCGTGATCTAGGGTTCAAGATATATTTTCCAATCATACCGCAAACATCAAGAATAAATCATTCCAAAGTACAAATGATAAGAATAACAACATCAAAACATAGATTAATATCTCAAAATATCACCATGATACAAAAGTGTTCAAAGGAAGTGCACTAAATCCTAAGAGAATGAAGTTAGTCACTCATGTTGGCCATTACAATACTCCAAATGTGGAAGAAGTGAAGAATTGATGAAGATTGGACGAAACCCTAATAGTAGTCGCGCCTCTTCTTCCCCAAAACTGCTTCCTTTCTCAAAACACATCTTATCTTTTTATAAGAGAATTTGGGTCAGGTCTCGCATCATTCATTCACTTAAGCGTTCTTATTTCTTTCAATTTTTCTTCAATTACTTCACAATTATGATATTTGCTCTTGTATCAAGGTATTCTCGAATTCATCCAATATTGGGAGAAAAATATATTAGAATTAACACAAGTTAAGTGATTTCATAACAATTTAAAGTATAATTATATCAACTTTTTACCACTTAACAACTCCCCCCAACCTAGAATCTTGTTTGTCCCAAGCAAAGTAATTTTTCCAAAACAAAACTATCGCCTATTATCACTTTCTCTTCCAGAACGACAACATAAACAAATATTCAGATGTGATGCTCGCAAATCCAAATGAAAATAGAATACATAAGCATTCAAGTTACAGAAACTAACAAAGAATAATTAGTCCTCAACTATCCTGAAAGAAGCATGATCTCTCAAATAGAGTGATATATAATCATCTCTAACCCTCACGGGTAAGTGTTTATCTCATTCAATCACTTCATTTAAACAATCCAATATTGATAATCATCTTCAAGCAATCAACATTTGTTAAGCAAGACTTAAATAAAAAAGTCTTTTGAGGCTTGTAATGGGGCTGAGCTAAGAAAGAATTCATTGTTTTTTCTGCGATATACAAAAGTATTTGAGAAATTCAAATCATATGAATGATTCTTGTTTAACATTTCCTCAAGTTAGGTTTCAAACTTCATGCTTTTGTCCCTAACAATCATAGTGAGTTAATAATCTCACAAGTTATTATTCCCCCCTTTTGACTTTTTTTTCTTTTTCTTTTCTCATGCTTTTGCATGTATCCTTTTTGGCTTTGCCATAATTTTTAAGTTTTGCTTTTCCTTTTCCTTTACACCTTTTTTTTTAAGAATAACACCCCAATAATACCCATAGGACAACAATAACAATCCCTAACAATAGAAAAAATAATAACATTCATACTCATTTCCTTTTTCAAATATAGGAAGGTAGATATAAATAGTGTTTAAGCTTAGGGGTTCTGTTTACGAAACAATATTGTTTTTGGCTCAGAAGCGGTTCAAATGGATGTCCTATAATTAATGCAGGGTTGGCTATTTGGCTCTGGGTTATATCTACTACAAAGAAAAAAGATGTTTTTATCATTTTCAAGTCTTACTAACACGCAATCACATCAAAGAATCAACCAATACCAGTTATCATCATAAAATGTTGACCCTCAATTTGAACTGTTTGTGGCACTCTACTCACCTGGGTTTTGGCTAGCTTCTCCAATTCAGTTAATTGCTAGTTCTCCTCATCAATTCCTTTTCACTATCATACTCATCATCCCAAAAGAACTTGTTATTGGAGCAATCAAAATGGTTTTCTTCAAGTTCCAGATTTGAATTAGACAATAGCAATAATTTCATAATTGGCTCTAATCCAAATTGTATGGGA
Source organism: Sphenostylis stenocarpa (assembly GCA_963425845.1). Lineage (NCBI taxonomy): Eukaryota > Viridiplantae > Streptophyta > Magnoliopsida > Fabales > Fabaceae > Sphenostylis > Sphenostylis stenocarpa. The sequence continues at coordinate 33,472,835 of OY731408.1, forward strand.
CAACAATTTAATCACATCAATTTAAAAAATTCACCACATTAAGTGTCAATTCAAATATTCAAAACAAAACAAATTAAAATAATAATAAAAAACTTAAAAACATCAAATTAACAAAACAAATAACTTAACACACCAAAAAAAAAAACTTAAACTTAAATTAAATTGTTGTCTCCCTTTTATTCTTCTTAACTTGCTGATTCTCCTTCTTCTTCTTGTGTCTCCGCCTCAGCTGCAGACTTTCTCACCCCCTCCTAGAAAAGTTGGACTGTCCCTAGGCCATTGAAGTAAGACTTCAAAGTCTTGAGGAGAAGTTCACTGTGTATCTGAAGCAATCTTGCAAAGAAAGAACCTAAGGAAGAAAATGCACAAAAAACTTAAACTGCAAAAAGGAAAAAAAAAACAAATTCAAAACATTGGGTTGCCTCCCAGGAGCGCTTGTTTAACGTCTTCAGCTTGATGCCTATTTACTTTACGGCTCATGCAGGTGAGTGATTAAGGTGATCTATACGCATTCTCCATCCCTTGATTGTCCTTGTGGGAATGAATTTATTCTTTTCATTGCGAATAACCTTATGATTGTCAGAGATTGGATAAATCATATCTGCTTCAAGAGGTTTCAATACCTCTCTTTGAACAACTTCCTTCATAGTCAGATTGAGATGTCTTTGGGGTTGTGCAACAAGCTTGTAATCTTGTTTTTCAGTTGAGATGGGTAATTCCTCCAAAGTATTTATTCTGAGGCAATCTTTCTTGTCTTCCGGTTATTGTACAACTTCAAACAGATTAAAATTAACTTCATCATCTCCACTTCTAATTTTCAACTTGTCCATGTCAACATCTATAATTATTTTAACAGTCTTCTTAAATGGCCTTCCTAGGATCAATGGGACTTCCTCATTTTCCTCCATGTCTATAATCACAAAATCAACAGAAAATATGAATTTATCAACTCTGACCAAAACGTCCTCCGCCACACCGTAAGGAAATTTTAGAGATCTGTCAGGTAGCTGCAGTGTCATTCTTGTAGGTTTTACTTCCAAGTCTTCTATTCTTTTAAGCATAGACAAAGACATTAGATTTATACTAGCACCCAAATCAAGTAATGTCTTACCTACTTGTAACGTCCCAATTGTGACTGGAATAGTGAAACTGCGAGGATCCTTGGACTTTTGAGGTAATGATTTCTGAATTATAGCATTGTGTCCTGCTTCTAGCTCCACTGTTTCTGTAGTAAATCTCCTTTTCTTAGTTAACAACTCTTTCATGAATTTTGCATAAGTCGGCATCTGCTTCATAGCTTCCATTAATGGAATATTAATCTGTAAATGCTTGAAAATATCCATAAATCTTGTAAATTGTCTTTCTTTATCTTTCTTGGAAGGATGACAAGGATATGGTAAATCCTTTAGTTGCGGCATTTGATTCTCATCTTCCACCCTCTTTTTTTCACTATTTTTATTTTTTTTTCTTTTTCAGTATTTTTTTCTTTTTCTATACTCTCACTTTTATTTTTCTCTTTTTCTCCTTCACACTCATCTTTCTTTTTCATCCTCTTTTTCTTGTAGGATTTCCTTCTCTACAACCAGGTTCTCACCAATCCCTTCTCCTATAACCTTACCACTCCTTGTAGTGATTGAATTGCATTGCTCCCTTGAATTGGTTTGTGTGTTAGCTGAAAATTGTCCTCCTTGCTGCTCAAATAATTGTTTAGCTAGTTGGCTCATATAGGTCTCTAAATTTCTTAATGAAGCCTCAGTATTTTTCTGATTAGCCATAGTGCTTTGCATGAATTTTTCTAACGTATCCTCCAATTTACTCATTCTGTCAGGCATTGAAGGATAATGTTGGTGCTGCTGTTGATATAGAGGTTGCTGATATGACTGTTGTTGAAATGTAGGTTGTCTAGTAGATGAATTAACACCTTGGTTCCACCCAAAATTCTGATTATGATTCCCTCTCCATCCTTGTGCCAAATTATTATGATAATTGTTGGGATTAGGAAAATTACCTTGTCTGCCTTGACTATTACCTTGAGCACCCATATAATTAGCTTCTTCTTGTTGAATATTGCCTTGATAAGAGTATTGTTCATTTGCATGATCACCTCCACACACATCGTAACTCATCTGTTGATTAGGAATGGATTGTACTGTGTGCATTTGTTGAAGTAATTTCTCTATTTTCTGGTTTAATGCTTCAATTTGTTGGGTCAAAATTTTTTTCTGGGCTAAGATAACATCTGAGGTGCTAAGTTCAAGAACTCCCTTCTTTTGAACTAGATGTCTGTCATGTTGGGCCTGTTGGTCTGTAAAAGCTAATGCATCAATAATTCTTGTGGCATGTTCAATTTCTACATCCAACATGGATCCTCCTGCTGCAGCCTCTAATAACATCTTTGCATCATGCCACAAGCTAGTATAGAAAATATTCAACTGAGCAATGTCATCAAATCCATGATTTGGGAATCTTTTCAACAGTGATTTAAATTTCTCCTATGCTTCATAAAAAGATTCATCTGCTCCTTGTCTGAAAGAAGTGATGTCGGATTTTACTTTGATGTAGCGGGATGGTGGGAAAAATCTATTCAGAAACTTCTCTTCTACGCTACTCCAATTAGTCAAACTCTGATTAGGATGTGCTTTCAGCCAATCTTTTGCCCTACTTGCCAAAGAAAAAGGAAATAATCTCAAATATGCAGATTCAAGATTTGTTGCTCTAAATCCCATGGTACCAATCAACTCATAAAAAGTAGACAAATGAATGTAAGGGTCTTCATGATCCAATCTAGTGAATTGATGAGCACTAATCAAGCTTAAGAAAGTTGGATTCATCTACAATGTTTGATCGTCCGGTACAGCAATGCTGGAAAAGTGTCTCGGACCTTGCTGCATAACATAGTTTCTGAGTGTTCTTCTAGGCGGATTTAAATCTGGATTTTGATATGGATAAGGATTTGGATTCAGATTTGCTCTGTCTTCTGCCATATCTTCTATAATTGGGTCTGGTAAAGTGTGGAAGAAGAATTAAATGACTCTCCTGTGGCTTGTTCTTGAGTTTCCCTTATTCTTCTACCCGATTCCTCCGAGCGGTTTTTTCAATCTCCGGATTATATTCTAACTACTCTGAAGATACCTATCCTCTTAAACGCATAAATCAAAAGAGTAACTCAAGCAAAGATTAGCACAAGCCAATAGTTAAGTAAAACTAAAACTGAAAAATAAAGCAAAAACAGAAATAAAAATAAAATACTCAATAAGCTAAATAAAGAATTCTCAAAGAACACCGTTCCCCGGCAACGGCGCCAAAAATACTTGTTGAATTATTGGCAAGCGTACCAAAATTATCAATCGCAGTATAGTATTTCGATTAAATAAAAGTCTATCCCACGAGGAACGATTTCAATGGAAATTCCCAATTATATGCTTACTAAGTAGATTAAAACAGAATGGGTTTTGCATAAAGAGTTGAATTGAAATTAAATGACAAAGAACTGTAAATTGTTGAGAAAATATCAATTAAAGGCACTTAGGATTGGTTTTCTTCCTTATCCCTCTTTTGCAATGACTATGTCACTTAAGAACGTTAATTAACCTAACAATGTTGATGCCACCTACTCAAATCATCCATGTTGATTCCTCACACATGAAATTCATAAGAAAACCTAATAAATGTTGATTCCTCACACAATTAAGAGATTTTCCAGCATTAGGTTTAGGGTGTTAAGCAATTGATACATTCATTCCATTCCTGGCAATTAACATAACAAATATTCTTACCGTGATCTAGGGTTCAAGATATATTTTCCAATCATACCTCAAACATCAAGAATAAATCATTCCAAAGCATAAAGAATAAGAATAACAACATCAAAACATAGATTAATATCTCAAAATATCACCATGATACAAAAGAGTTCAAAGGAAGTGCACCAAATCCTAAGAGAATGAAGTTAGTCACTCATGTTGGCCATTACAATGCTCCAAATGTGGAAGAAGTCAAGAATTGATGAAGATTGGACGAAATCTTAACAGTAATCGCGCCTCTTCTTCCCCAAAACTGCTTCCTTTCTTAAAACACATCTTATCTTTTTATAAGAGAATTTGGGTTGGGCCTCACATCATTCATTCACTTAAGTGTTCTTCTTTCTTTCAAATTTTCTTCAATTACTTCACAATTATGATATTTGCTCTTGTGTCAAGGTATTCTCAAATTCATCCTATATTGGGAGAAAAATAGAATAAAATTAATATAAGTTAAGTGATTTCATAACAATCCAAGTATAATTATATCAACTTTTTACCACTTAACAACATCTAAGCCGCGAGCAACAACCCTAGCCTCTCTGCGAGCCACTGCACCATTGTTTTTCTCTCCCTCATCGTGAATCATGCCACCACACCTCCCTTCATCGGAGTTGCGGCAAAACCACCATGAGCCACCCACACAGCGGCGAGCTCCCATCCACTCTGTCTAGTCCAGCCCAACCACATCACCAAAATCGACGTGTTCTTCGCAGCGCTGAGTCTTTGCTCAAAGCAGAAGTCGCAAGTCAGGTTTCTTGTAGAGCTTGAACTCGATGCCCGGGGTCCATGCTTTGGGTCTCATTTTATGTTTGTTGAAATTTTTTTTTGCCTAATTCTACTATGGGATTGATTTCTGATTAGGGTATTTGTTTTTTATGGTTTGGTTTGGTTCTCTTTGAGCTTTTGGTGTCTAATTGATTGGGATTTGCAAGATTTTGAGCAAGATGTTTGTTTCTGTGTGGTTTAGATTTGACTTTGTTTTGTTTATCTGATTATGGACTAGGGTCGCTGGCTGGTCTCAGATTGTGTGCTTGGGTTTTGATATCTCATAAGATTTTGATGGGGTTGCATAGTTTAAATGGGTGGGTTTGTCGGTTATGATAGAGGGTTTCTATTGATGTGCATCCTAACTGTGCAGGTTTCCTTCTTTATCTTTTGGAGTCTCTTATTTGGATATTTTTGGTGTTGAATGAAATGCATATTTGCATTGATCTATGAAATTGCTTATTGGGACAATTTTGTAATTGAGGCTGTTTTTTGTTGTTTGTGTAATTTTATTCTGCAATTTTGACTTATTGGGAAAATTTTGTAATTACTTGAACATTCATAAGTATATATGTTCATAATTTAGTTCAACATGCAGCAGTCTGCATGTTTTTAATTAGTTGGCAGATACAATCATCTACATGTTCTTAATTAGTGTGTACCATGATTAAACAATAACTTATTGTTTATAAATTTTTTAGTTCATTCATTGTATGAACCTGTGCTTAACATTAAAGTTTGATTTGTAGTACACCTATAAGTTATATTACATATATACAAACCCCAATTTCAAGTTTACATTGCAATTAATCTATCAACATCTAAAATCAATTCATCCTATTTCTTCGTTGTTACAAAGAATGGACGATGTTCCTTTCAATCGTAGTTGAATGTATGATAGATGTTTGTCGCCGCCGTCAAAACGAGGCGGTCGGAGCGACACGATGGTTCCGACTTTCCATTTTTCGCGTTTTTATTGGTGTGGTTACAACGTCTTTAGGTTGTCCGATAACCTGGTTGAACCTAGGGGCGAGGTTTTTGAAAAGGTGTTATTGGATTGTCCGATAACCGGGCTAAACCAAGAACTAGTTTTTGAAGGGTTCTTTTGGAGTCGCCACCGACGTTTTTAGTGGAAACATCGGAAAAGGAGTAAAAAGGCGTTGGTTTTCGAAAAACCAACTTTGGTCATTAGAACCAGAGTTGGGTAAGGGAGTTAGTTACTTGTAAGGGAAGTGTTAGTTCCCTTACGACGCCCCTTTCGAGTTCCCTATGATAGGCCAACTACTTTAAATAAATAAATCGGTGAAAAATACGCTTTTACCCTTTATTTTGCGGAATTTAAAATTATGACTACATGGTCCTAGTTTCTATTGCATAATTAAAAATTAAAGCGGTAAAATAGAGAGAGAGAGTATAGAAACCTCCGAAGCAAGCTTTCTATTAATTCTTTGCAATTAGGGTGCTTTTTGGCAGCCCTTCACTCTTTACAGCGCCGTAATCACTCAAAAACGTTGTAAAACACTATAGAAAGCTCTCAGAAACTCCGGAAATGCTTCAGAGGGGTTCTAGAAAGAGAATTTGAAGAAATGTCTAGAGAGAGAATGGAAGAATTGTGGGAAATGAGGGGAATGACGCTCCTATTTATAGGGATTCGCGCCTGTTAGGTCGAGACGGGTCGTCTCGTCTGACAAGGTCGAGATGGCCGTCTCGCCATTTGCGCAAGACGAGACGGCGATCTCGAATTCGAGACGGCGGTCTCGACCTAAAAAGGCGAGAATCCTTATTTTTGAGCCAAAAATCCCTCTTATCCTAGTATAGGGCCTAATAGTCTCTCCTAGTGGCTTCTTAGGCTTCATCCATCTTTGAATAGAAGGTTTTCTGGTCTTTATTATGAGGCCGGGCAAGATTAGGGGTCTACAGCTGCCCCCCCTTTACTGACCAGTCGGTTGTTGGCCTATTGTGCCAAGAAGAACAACTGGAAGGTAAAGGAGTTGACCCTCTTTCCCGATTACCCTTCGGATGTTCCGACTTGCGGCGGTTGATCTTTTGGGAAAATTTGTGTTGTGCACCTCCAGGATACTCCTTCTGACGGTAGTCTATCCCTTTGGTTGACACGTGGTAAAACCTCAGGATACTCCTTCTGACGGTAGCCGATCCTTCGGTTGATGGGTATAAACCTCCCATCAGGCTGGTAGTTGCAGTCCGCTGTGTGTTGGACTGGATGAGTATGAACCCCCCATCAGGCTGGTAGTTGCGACTTACTGATCCGGCTTGAGCGCAGATCAGGCGCACTTGCGTGCGGAGGTTGATAGGTATAAACCCCCTATCAGGCTGGTACAGTCCGTTGTGTAGGACTGGTGGTGGTGACGGCCTACTGCTCAGGTGGCTCATGCGCCCATGTTGAGATGTATTCTCCTGTCTTTGATTTGGTCATCCGGTCTGTGCCGGGGATTTTGTTGGTTGCTGGGGATTCTTTGTTTTTGATCTTTTGATGGTGATCACCCAACTCTTGCTGGTTGGTCGGGTGGGCTTTGTTTGTGTTCGACTCTTGCCTGGTTGTCGAAGAATTTGTTGGTCAAGGTGGTTGACTTTGTTTCAATCCTGCCTTTTTTCGCGGTTTTATCTCTTTTTTCTCGCGATTTTGGATTTTGGCTTTTTTTCTTAAGCGTAAGTCTTTTTACTCTTTATCTTCTTTTGATTATGCTGACTTTTGGAAGGGATAATAAGAAGATGCATGGAATAAAATTTTATTTATAAAAGATTTTATTACAGCAGCCCTATTCTATAAGTGTTATCCCTAAGACTATGGGCTCTCATCTGGAGACGATCCGTAGGAGGGGAATTGCTGGTACATGTGCCTCCGGAACTCTGCTTGGTCCCGGGCTTCATCGCGGTACTCTTGCTGGAATGTTGCCCAGTCTTGCCTCATCCCCTCCTGATAGTGGTATATCGTCTCCAGTCTGGTGTCGAAGGCTTCTTGTCTTAGGGACATATGTTCTTGCCTTACAAACATCTGCTCGAATTGCTGGTGCAGATCGTAGATGTTGCGGTTTACGCCAGCAAAGTCGTCTGTGTACTGCTGCTGATGCTGATGCTGCTGTTGTGGCTGTTGGAAATCGGGAGGTGTCGGGAGATCGTGCATTGCCACGATGTCCTGGAGGTCCAAGGCAAAATCCAGCGATGGGTGGAGGACCAGCTGGGTTTCGCGGCGCATTAGCATCCCCATGTTGACCAGTATCGACCCGTTGATGGACTCGGGCCGTTGGCTGGAGGCCAGTTCTTCCCGGCCACTGCACCCCCATTTTTCTGCCAGGGGGGTGATGAGGGGGGCCATGAGGACAGCTCCCACCGGCCTGCTCCCGAAGTCCTTGAGGGCCTTCAGGAAGAGGTATCCAGGGTTGCATCGACGCCTCTGGCACATGCAGTAAAGGATGAAGAGGTCGGGGAGAGTTACCTTACCCTGACTCTCCTTCCTACTGTGGATGGTCCCCGCCAGCAGCTTGTGGCAAATGCGGAGGGCTGGGGGGAGTGTTGAGCCCTTCATCAATGTGGGCAGAGTGGGGGCCCTAGTGAGCTCCTCCTACATCTCGCCGGCGGTGAGGTTGGTGGGGCGTGCGCAGATGGCCTCCTAGTACTCCCGGATGAGCACGTCTCCGGGTTGGACGAATCCGATGGACACATTGAATTCGTCCAGGGTGGTGGTCTGATACATCCCACCCATAAAGTATGTCACCATCTTCGTCGGTGACAGGCCTGGGATCATGGCGGAAGTTTCGGTGTAGGAGATAGAGGTCAGGAACTCCATCACTGCCTGAGGGTAGACATGGGTGGGGGGAGACTGTAGGAGGAAGCCCCATCCGATATTGTCTATGTTGGCCCGGACGTCATCCTCCCATCCAAATTCGGCGAGGATGCCGAAGTCTAGCTTGAGCATGGGGTGCCATGTGTACCCCCTGATGTGCTCTAGGCGAGCCTGGTGTAGCGGTGAGAGCCGTGCGAGGTCTTGAGGAGTAGGTGCTGAGGAACTACTAGGGCCAGCAGGTCCTCTTCTCTTCCTTTGACTGACTTCCACGGAACATTTTGACGAGAAAGTGCTTGGAAGTGAGAGATCTGAGAGTTGGAGTGCAGAGGAGTTGTGGAGAGCCTCAAGACCCCTCCCCTATTTATAGGGAAAAAATTGAATCCGGGACCGCCGTCTGGGAAGTCGAAACGGCAGTCTCGATTTTGTCCTTAAACGAGACGGCCATCTCGCCAAGCGGGACGGCGGTCTCGTTTTTAGCTAAGTCGAGATGGCGGTCTCGTTGGTCGAGACGGCAGTCCAGTTTTGCTTGGAGACCGAGACGGCGGTCTGGGAATTTTGGACGGCCGTCTCGAATTACAGGAGTTTTTTTTTTTTTGTTAAAAGCAAATAGGACCTGGTTCAAAAACATTTTATGCATGCAATGTTTTTATGTTTGATGTCCTATAATGCCTATTTCAATTAGTTTTTTAGAAGGATTTAACTGACGTGTCTTGTAGCGCTGAATGTCCTCTGATCTGGGTTTTTGCATTTGGCTGTACCATGCCAGACTTCTTATGACCGAAGGGTAACTTGGTTTTTTTTTTTTACTTTCCTCTCTTTTTTGTAGAGCACTCTTTGTCATGTAGTGTCCCTTTTTCTCCACTCTAGGGGTTTCAATCCTCTTGTTGACTATACACCTCCATATTCCCAAATTAATTATTAGAATATTGTTGTGAGGGTCAAGAGAAAAGAAGTAAAGAGGTAAATTCAATGGCTTGTGTTTTAGAAGGTTTGTTTTATTTAAAAAAAGGTTTTGTAAGAACGGCTGGCCAGGGTTAGGCTTAGGTGTTTAAGCTTTTTGTCTAAGCAAGCGTTTCCCCCCCTTTTTTTGTATTTGCGCCTTAGTTTTGTTTCCATTGCTCTTTATGGCTAGTCGATTTCCCTAGATCGCCCTTTGGGTTTTCGAACTAGGATATTGTGTTTTGGTCCTATCTTTTGTCTAGGTTCCTTTTTTGTATTTTTAGGGAATCCTAGCGGACCTTATTTTGTAACCCTAACTTTTGCCTAGGCTACCCTTTATTTTTGTTCGGGTATCCTACCGGGTTGACCCTATCTTTTTCGTAGCCCCCTTAGTGGGTTTCCTACCGGGTATTTTGCCCTTTTCTTTTTTGGCCTTTGGCTTCTATGGGTTTTTTTTCTTTGTGTGTATATATTTTTTTTTCACAATATTGGCGAAGCATGACTTTTCTTTATGGTGAAGTGAAGTCTTATTTGGTGCTTCTAATCAACTATCTTGACTGTAATGGCAATGATGAATTTTGGTTATTTGGATGCGCTTTTTATTCTTCTTTTTCTTTTTCCGTTTACTTAGACAGGGTTATTGTGAGGTCTAGTCAGAAATAGCGAGAAAAGAAGCAGATAGTAAGAAGCATTCTTTATTAATTAATAAGGGAATATGTGCCCAAAAATGCCCGGGGGTCGGGCTAGCCCCGGGGGATAATCTCTAACAATCATGGGGTTTACATCCCTTAAATGAAGAAAAAGATTTCCTAATGACTAGGGTAGCTCTTGACGCTTGCACCCCTCCACTTCGGAAAATTTGCTTGAGTGTGCGAAGGGGAGACTTCCCTTTTCCTCTTTCTGTTCGGCCCTTAGTAGGGTCATATCCTAGGCCATGCTTGAAAGGATTATCTTGGAATTCTAGGGGTTCCCTTATGCCTTGGGAGTCTGCCCCTAGTCCTTGGCCAGGATGGTAACCATGCTTCATCATTATGCGGGCTACCTTTGTGTTTTTGGGAAGTCTTTCTATATTGGCAATTTCTAGCGCTTGAAAAGATGTTTCAAGGGCCTCTTCAGCCGCATCCACATAAGGTTCAGTGGACGGTCCACTGATCAGGATATCATCTTCTGCTTGGACCGTGACCAATTTGTCGTCCATTATGAATTTGACTTTCTGGTGGAGCGTCGAAGGTACTGCCTTAGCGTCATGAATCCAAGGCCTGCCGAGGAGACAACTGTATGCTGGAGTAATATCCATTACATGGAAATCGACGTTGAAGATAGTGGGTCCAACTTGGATTGGAAAATTAACTTCTCCCACTACTTCTCGCTTTGATCCGTCGAAGGCTCGAACGATAGTGCTGCTTGGGCGCAGACGGGTTCCTTGGATGGTCAATTTGTCTAGTGTGCATTTGGGCATCACGTTCAAGGATGACCCGTTATCCACAAGAACTTTGGCGATGAGGTACTCCTTGCACTTGATCGAGATGTGCAAGGGCTTGTTGTGGTTCGACCCCTCGAGGGGTAGTTCTTCCTCTTTAAAGGTGAGGTGATCGCTTGCCATAATGTGACTAACGATCCTCTCAACCTTTTCTTGGGATATAGTATGAGGTACATGCGCTTCGCTCAAGACCTTCAGTAGGGCGTTTCTGTGCGGTTCCAAGCTCATCATTAGAGATAACAATGTTATCTTTGCAGGTGTATGATTGAGCTGGTCTATAATGGAATACTCGCTTTGCCTTATAAACTGGAGTAATTCCTATGTCTCCTCCTTGGATTCCTTATTTTCTTTCTCCTCTTCGGTCTTTTTATTTTTTCCTTTATTTTTGGGGATATCTTCTTGTGAGTCCTTGGGGGAGTAGACTCTTCCACTTCTAGTCATGCCCCCGATGCCGGCTATATTCGTGATATCCTCTTTTATTGGTGAAGATTCCCTGTATCTCCACGGTACAGCTTTATTTGACTCGTAGGGGAAAGGATGTGGCATAAATAGTCGCACTGGTGTCCTTGCCCCCTCTTCCTTATTTTTGAGGACCAACGGTCGAGACTTATTTTCCTCTCGTGATGAGTCGACCGTTGGAGAAAGCTTGATTAGGAGTGGTTTTCTCTCCATTCTTCTGATTTGGAAGACGTGTCAGTTAATCCTTCCTTTTTATTATCTTATTTTATTAAGCGTGAAAGGAGGGGAAATTAAATATGCAAATGAATGATATGTATGCAAGTAGACAATTGTTGAATAAAGGAAAATTTCATTTATCCGTTAGAAGGTGTACATTCCCCTATTCCATACTACGAAGCAACTTTTGGCAAAAACGGAAAAGCCTAAAGAAACCCACAGATGGGTCTTGATCTCTATGTAATTCCCTTTCGGCTTCCCGGACGTGACGAGCGAGTACTTCGCTTTGCTTCTGGACCACCTGGCTCATATCTTCGCTGTACTTTTGAGCCTCTTTGATCTTCGCCTCTTGATGGACGACCAAGGCATGTAGTTCATCGAGTTTGGCAAGGGCTCGGTCCTTCTCTTGTAGTACTTGGCCATACTGAGCTAGCCTGTCTCTTTCTTTACACGTAGCTCAGTGAGACTTCTGTTGAGTCTCCGATTGGCCTCCCGCTCTTGGCGTATTTCTGACCGAGTCTTGGTAAGGTCTTGCAACAAGTCCTTGATCACCTGAGCCTGTTTTGCTGATTCGGTCTCAAGGCGTGCTGATTTGGCAGTTATTTCCTGAAGTTGGCTATCCGAGCTAGTTCTGGCAGTTTTGGATGCTCGGATAGCTTGCTCATTAGAGTTAGCACACTGGTCCTTGAGGCGCTCTATTTCATGATCCTTTTTCTTGCATTGCCTTTGCAGACCATCAATGGTGAGGATAGATTCTTGCTCTCTCTCTTCAAGGGCCCTCATCTGGGCTCCCATGATTTCTATCCTCTGGGTCAAGGCATCGACTTGAGCCTGCAGCTCTTCACTATTGGCGCTTGTAATGAGTGAGGTGGATGGCTGAGACATCCCTCTTCTTTTTCTCCACACCTCATAGTCACTGGAGACAGCCACTCGAGCTTTTCCTAGCTCTCTATCTCCCATAAAGAATGGTTTCTCCCATGCTTTTCTCACTGCTAGTGAGTTGGCGATTGTGCATGGGTCTTCGAAGAAACACAGTCCTCCGAGTTCCCCTCGAGAAATGGTAGTTTGGGTCCTCATGAGCTGCCTCATAGCTACTCTAGGTGAGTAGGCTATGCAACCCCTGAGTCCTATCAAGGGTACGTTCGGATAATCTCCACATCTGATGAGGACTAGACCGGGTCGGAACCAAGGGCAGACCCAAGATAAATTGTTGGCGTCCAAGTTTTCCAACTCGTCCTTCCATTCTGAAGTTAAGCGTCGTTGGAGAGGGATTTTGGAGAAGCTCCTTAAAGGATCGAGGAACATCCCCATGTGACTAGAGGCATAAAAATGTGTAATGCCCCACACAAAGAGTAGTGAAGAGCAGCAACGAAGTGTTTTTCCTTGCTTCTGGTGGCAGAATTCCACTAAGAGCAAGGTGTCGGCAAGAATTGCAGGCAAGGGACTTTTCGAGTGCACGTCCTAGGCGAAGAAGGTGTCCATGACGGCTTGATCCACTGTGTCGAGGTGGAAGGGAAACAAGATTGTTCCGAATATTATTAAGGCCAGGGTTTTGTTGAAAGCGACCCATTCTGTCCTTTCAGCCAAATCGGACAGGTGGTCTTCTAACATTGAGACCTTCCAACCCTGGACGTTCCCTTTTCCTATCAGGGTAGTCTGCTGGAACGGTAGTTGAATGATGGCAACGACTTGTGCTGCACGAGTATATGCCTCGTGGTGTATATGGACCTCGGCTGATTTGGGCCATTTTAGCATGATTTCGTACTCCTCTAAGGTGGGCACCATGTCGAACTGCGGAAATTCAAAGCAGCGCAGACTGGGGTTCTAGAAGTGAACTAATACCCTGACGAAAACTTGATCGACACAGATCTTTAACAGGTTGAGAATCCGTCCATAATATTTTTCAAAGTCGGAGCGGACCTCTGGTGGCATTACCACACAAAGCCGTTCCAATTTTTTAGCATGGTATCGGGGAATGTCCACCTTCTTCAATTGTCTACTAGTCCCCTCCATTTTCTAAAACCAAAATGCATGTTTTATGAAAATGATGCTTATTGAATGAATGCGAGTGTTTATTTTTATTTATCATGTTTTGTATGATACTTTTTTTGAAAAATAAACTACCTATATGGGGGTAATATTTTTGAATCAGGTCCCATTCATTGTTTTGGAATCGGATTTTTTGTTTTATTTTTATTTCTATTTTATAGCCTTTTATCTCTTCTGTTGGACTGCGTGGCTACTTAGCTTACAAAGAACCTGAAACCAGGCTAGCTAAAAGGCAGACTGTCCGAGATAAAAAAATGGCTTTATGCAAAAGGATAGTTAACGTCCCTTATCTCTTCTGTAGGACTGTGTGGCTACTTAGCTTACAAAGAACCTGAAACCAGGCTAGCTAAAAGGCAGACTGTCCGAGATAAGGGTGTTTATTGCAAAGGAATTTTTTGTGATTTTGTTGTTGTTTGGTTATGCTATGCAACAGACAAATGCAAAAAACAGATGCACATACAATTCGATCATCCACGAACAGGCGAGAAGTCGTTTTAATCACGAGGTAGGGTTTTCCTGCAGAAAAGTGCATTGGCGAAGGTAGGTTCTAACTGTTCTCGCCCAGGCTAAGGCCCCCAAGGTTCCCCCATTATAGGGTCCCCACTCTCTAGCCTTCCGACCATGCTTAGCACTAAGGCCATAGTCAGTCTTTGTGCCAAAAGAGGAAGGTTATCACCTTGAGTGGTGGTTTCCGATCACACTGGTGGGCACAAGGCCATCACTACAACGAACCGTACCTGTGACTCACTCCCTATGTGTTTCTCACTTGCCCCCGGGTATAGAGGGAACTGTAGTGTGCAAGGGTTTGTATTTCAAACAATTGCGTAAGTATAAACAAACAACAGTTATTAAAGCCAAGCAGTAAAACATGTTATAATACAAGGTAGGGTAAAAGTGTCATTTTCTTGGTTTATTTATTTTTAGCTGGTCCATCACTAAATGGGATCAACTCTCTAGGCTTCCCCAGTGGAGTCGCCATCTGTCGCCGCCGTCAAAACGAGGCGGTCGGAGCGACGCGATAGTTCTGACTTTCTATTTTTCGCGTTTTTATTGGTGTAGTTACAACGCCTTTAGGTTGTCCGATAACCGGGCTGAACCTAGGGGCGAGGTTTTCGAAAAGGTGTTCTTGGATTGTCCGATAACCGGGCTAAACCAAGAACTAGTTTTTGAAGGGTTCTTTTGGAGTCGCCACCGACGTTTTTACCGGAAACATCGGAAAAGGAGTAAAAAGGCGTTGGTTTTCGAAAAACCAACTTTGGTCATTAGAACCAGAGTTGGGTAAGGGAGTTAGTTACGTGTAAGGGAAGTGTTAGTTCCCTTACGACGCCCCTTTCGGGTTCCCTATGATAGGCCAGCTACTTTAAATAAATAAACCGGTGAAAAATACACTTTTACCCTTTATTTTGTGGAATTTAAAATTATGACTACATGACCCTAGTTTCTATTGCATAATTAAAAATTAAAGCGGTAAAATAGAGAGAGAGAGTATAAAAACCTCCAAAGCAAGCTTTCTATTAATTCTTTGCAATTATGGTGCTTTTTGGCAGCCCTTCACTCTTTACAGCGCCGGAATCACTCAAAAACACTGTAAAACACTCTAGAAAGCTCTCAAAAACTCCGGAAATGCTTCGGAGGGGTTCTAGAAAGAGAATTTGAAGAAATGTCTAGAGAGAGAATGGAAGAACTGTGGGAAATAAGGGGAATGACGCTCCTATTTATAGGGATTCGCGCCTGTCAGGTCGAAACGGGCCGTCTCGTCTGACAAGGTCGAGACAGCCGTCTCGCCATTCGAGACGGCCGTCTCGCCTTGCAGGAATGATGAGACGGCGGTCTCGAATCCGAGATGGCGGTATCGACCTAAAAAGGCGAGAATCCTTATTTTTGAGCCAAAAATCTCTCCTATCCTAGTATGGGGCCTAATAGTCTCTCCTAGTGGCTTCTTAGGCTTCATCCATCTTTGAATAGAAGGTCTTCTGGTCTTTATTATGAGGTCGGGCAAGATTAGGGGTCTACAATGTTATAGTAGTAGAAGATGTTTGAAAGAGTCTTTCGTTATAAGGGTTGAAGAGTTTTTTAGAACTGCTCGACAATATGAGTATTACAAACGTGATGGGGGAATTTGATTTCCATGCACAAAATACGATTGTACAAGAATTTTGAAGGATGAAATCGTCAAAGTTCACCTTTACAAGCAAGAGTTCAAATCAAACTATTGGATTTGGACAGATCATGGAGAACATGTGCATGAAGTTGAAGAGAATGTTGATGATAATTGTGTTGGTAGTTTAAGCATTGATGTACACATGATTGAACATGACCAATTTATGTCAATGCAAGAGATGATGTATGTAACATCTCAAAAATTTATCATCTTCCACATACAATATATTAAATTATACTATTTGGATAATTTAAATATATTAAAAGAAATTTGTTATTATTAAATTATTATAATATATATATTTGTTATATTCATAAACATGAAAGAGAAGAAAAATATTAATTATTAATATATATATATATATATATATATATATATATGATAAAGTTATCTTCCTAAAAGATAAACCTTATCAAAATCATAATTACTTCATTTATGATTACTTAATTAAATAAATGAAAAAAAAAGAAAATAAATTGCTATAAAAAGGGACCAAGGGAGAAGATCCGTAGGAAGATAAGGGAGAAAGAGAAAGAAAGAGAAAGGGAGAAAGAGAAAGAAAGAGAGAGGGAGGAAGAGAAAGAGAGAGAGAGAGAGAGAGAGAGAGAGAGAGAAAGAGAAAGGGAGAAAGATAAGGAGAGAAAAGAAAGAGAAAGATAAAATCGTTTTTGCAAAATTTTGGTACATCATCTGTAGTTCTTAAGGTAGGGGAACAGAATATTATCATTAAATCTATTTTATTTTTATAGTTGTGGAGTGAGGTGTCCCTAACCTCATTCTATTTATTTATTTACTTATTTATTTATCTCTAACTACGTAAGGGTCCTGTCTTATGCTTGTTTATTTTATCTCTAGTCTTGTACTTGTCTTATTTTAATTATCTCTAGTTATGTATTGGTCCTGTTTGTTTATTTTAGTTTATCTCCAGTCTTGTACTGATCATATTTTAATTATCTCTAGTTATGTATTGATCCTGTTTGTTTATTTTATTTTATCTCTCGTCTTGCACTGGTCTTATTTTAATTATCTCTAGTTATGTATTGGTCCTATTTGTTTATTTTATTTTATCTCCAGTCTTGCATTGGTCCTATTTTAATTATCTTCAGTTATGTATTGGTCTTGTTTGTTTATTTTACTTTATCTCCAGTCTTGCACTGGTCCTATTTTAATTATCTCCAGTTATGTACTGGTCATGTTTGTTACTTTATTTTATTTCTAGTAATGCAGCGATCCTATTTATTAATTTATAGTTATATTATTTAATTCTAATAATATTTATTTGTGAAGATTTGATGATATTGTAGATGGAGGTTGGACCTTGGGGATTTAAATGAGTAAATATCACTAGGAGAGTGATTAAAATTGGGCTTATTTATCTTGACTAATCACTACAAATTTAATTTAAATCTTCATAAAATAGAATATGTTGAGGAAGTTGAAACACACACACACACACACACACACACACACACACACACACACATATATATATATATATATATATATATATATATATATATATATATATATATATATATATATATTATAAGATTGTATTATTGTAAATGATAAATGTTCTCACTCTCTATTGTGATCTTTTGTTCATGTTTTATTGAAATATCAACTTAAGTAGATTGAGGCGCCAAATTTTCCAAATCTCTTTTCTGCAAGCATCACTACCTTCTTTCCAGGAACTACTTGGAACACGAACGTTATAGACAACTCGGTTACTTCTAAAGGGATATGATTATCAATAATAATAAAAAAATGTTACAATGTACAATTCTCTCCGGCAACATCAATCATTTCAAGGACCCAAGTGTCTTAACATAGAAGTGCCACCAAATGAAGCAATTCAAAGGTTTTATAATTTGTTGACAGAGACAAATAAACCATTATTTGAGAGGGCAACAGATTTAAAATTGTCAATATGTGTTAGACTTTTAGCTTGTAAGTCATATTAGAATATTCCTGATCAATACTTAGACTTTATGACACGCATGTTGTTGGATGTCACACCTATAAAAGATAATTTGCCAAAAACTTATTACGATGCCAAAAGATTAGTATCAATTTAAAGAGTTTTAATCCCTTGTCAGTGTAGTCGTTCAATTTCTACCCCTAGTGCACAATCTCTCATTCAGCAGTGCCAACATAGTCAGCTAAATAGTGAAGAACAACCCCAACAACTGGAAGTGAATTAAGAGCAACAAGATAACCCACCACAGAAAGACAACATACCAGAACATCATTCTCCTGATTATTTTCACTATTAAATGTTATACAAACAATAATAAAATAATATTTCAGTTCTACTTGTATCTTTAGCCTCTTTTTAGGATTGTACATTATATTTCATTGTGCATAATTTAGAGTACATTTGAATTTACTTGTTTAAGTTGAGTTAGATTTATGTTTAATTGGATTGTTGAATAGGTTATTGAATTGGATCGTTGAATTAGACAATTGAATGGATTGGATGTTATATATTTTACATGTTATATGAGAAGAGACAATGGAATGGATTGCATAGTTTATGACACACATGAATCACGGAGTAAACATGTTAGTTGAATGGTTTTACATAATAAACTTGTGTTCTTATATTGCCACTAAGATGTTTGGCTTATAAATACACCAAACCTTATTTCAGGTTTCATCGAAGTGAAACAACGTATCCATCCACCTATAGAAAGTTAAGGAAGAAGATTTTATGGAGTGCCAAAGTGAAGAGCGTGCCTCAAAACTACTTGGAGCTCAAACCCATGTTTGGAATCACATTTTCAGCTTCGTAAATTCCATGTCCCTCAAATGTGCAATTGACTTGGACATTCCTGACATCATACACAAGTATGGTCAACCCATGCCACTCTCACAACTCACTGCTTCACTACCAATCCACCCTTCCAAAGCCAACTGCATCTTCCGCTTGATGCGAATTTTGACCCATTCTGGCTTCTTCTCTCAACAAAAGCTCAACGAGAATGAGCTTGAAATGGGTTATGTGTTGACTGATGCATCCACTCTACTACTTAAGGACAACCCCTTGAGTATGATACCGTTCTTGCATGCCATGCTTGATCCAATTTTGACAAAGCCATGGCATCACTTGCCTACATGGTTCAAGAATGATGATCCTACGCCATTCCACACAGCACATGAGATGAAAATTTGGGACTTGGCTGGTCGTGATCCAAAACTTAATCTCCTTTTCAATGATGCCATGGCGAGTGACGCTCAACTGGTTGCCAATGTGGTGATTGAGAGGTGTGAGGGAGTGTTCAATGGCTTGGAGTCACTTGTTGACGTTGGGGGAGGCACAGGTACCATGGCAAAGGCAATTGCCAAATCATTCCCTCACTTAGATTGTACGGTATATGATCTCCCACATGTTGTTTCCGGTTTACAAGAAGCTGATAACTTAAAATATGTTGGAGGTGACATGTTTGAGTCCATTCCTCCTGCAGATGCCGTGCTGTTGAAGGTATTACGTACAAAGAAAAACAGAGTGAACGTAAAGGGTACAGGAAAAACAAAGTTACTGAATAGTACGTGGGTTGCATGCATGCATGCAACTGAAGTATTATTTATATCAGAAAACAGATAACAGAAAAAAACTGAATTTGCAACAGAAACTTTTTAGTTTGACTTATTCAACACTTCTCCTCAAACTAAAAATAACATGAAACATCTACAACACCAAGATTATCTCTGAAACGTTTGAATTTTTCATTTTTCAAAGGTTTTGTTAAAACATCCGCCACTTGTTCCTCAGATTTGTAGTAATCAATCTCTAGCTTCCCAGCTGCCACTTGCTCCCGAATGAAATGGTATTTAAGCTCTATATGTTTACTCCTACCGTGTAGAGTTGGATGCTTTACGAGGCTTATTGCCGATTGATTATCAATCAGTAACTTCATCTTTTGCACCTGTTCAACTCCCAATTCTCTCATCAGTGTTGTCAACCAGATTCCTTGGCATGCTGCATTGGATGCTGCAACATATTCAGCTTCGCAACTTGAAAGAGCTACGATGGGTTCTTTCGTAGAGCTCCAAGAGATTGGTGCTTTTCCAAGAAAAAACACATACCCAGCCGTACTCTTTCTATCATCCCTATCACCACTCCAATCAGCGTCAGTAAACCCAACCAGTCTATTTTCTCCTTTGGCAAGCATGATTCCCAGTTTCAATGTTCCATGAAGGTACCTTAAAATGCGCTTTACAGCAAGTAGATGAGATGTTTTTGGTTCCTGCATATACCTACTAACCAAGCCAACACTCAAACTAAGATCTGGTCTTGTGTTGCAAAGGTATCTCAGGCTGCCCACGATACTTCTATACTGCGCTGGATCCACGTTTTCTTCGTCAGGACTTAGCTCAAGCTTCAATCCAGACTCTGCAGGGGTGCTTGCAGAGTTACTCCGATGCATCCCAAATCTTTTTACTAAGTCCCTCGCATACTTCGTCCGATGTAGCAACATCCCAGTGGGTGTTCTCTTGAACTCTATGCCAAGAAAGTAACTCAAGTTTCCCGGATCGGTCATTTCAAATTCCGAAAGGAGATCACGCTTGCACTCACGGATCGGCTTCTCGGTGCTTCCAGGTGACCGGGAGATCGTCAACATATAGGCAAATGATGACTTTCTCATTACTTGTGCTTCGTTGCATTTTCACGTAAACACCGTGCTCCGATTTACATTTGATGAACCCAATTTGCTCAAGGAATGTGTCAATGCGTTTATTCCATGCTCTTGGTGCCTGCTTAAGCCCATATAGAGCCTTCTTCAATTTATAAACTTTGTTTTTCTTCTCCTGATGTTCAAAGCCACTGGGTTGCTGCACATAAACCTCCTCTTCCAAGTGGACCATTGAGAAAGGCAGATTTAACATCTAACCGATGTAATGACCAGTTAGAGTTTATAGAAAAAGCAACCACTAATCTAATAGTCTCCAATCGAGCAACAGGTGCATAAACCTCACTGTAGTCTATCCCTGCTCTCTGCAAGAACCCTTTGGCGACGAGTCTCGCTTTATAGCGCAAAATCTCTCCTTTAGGATTCATCTTCGACTTATAGACCCACTTGAGCGCAATGGGCTTCTTACCAGGTGGTAGTGGGACAAGTTCCCAAGTCTGGTTCTTCTCGATGGAGTTAATCTCTTCCTCCATTGCACTCAGCCAGTGAGGATTCTTCACTGCTTCTTCAAATTCTACAGGTTCTGCCTCTGCAATCAACGCAAAATGAATCAAGCTCCCATCCGTTGTTACTGCTGAATCATCAAAGATTTCGTAATCCCTCAGACGTGAAGGAAGATGTGATGTGCGCTGTGATCTTCTTGTAGCTGACGCTTCACCTTGGTTCTGATATTCTGAGTCAGTTTCTTCATCGAAAGTCACTTTGGTAGTGTTTTCTTCTTTCTCAACACGATCCCATGACCAACTGCTTGCCTATTGAACGTAACATCACGACTGATTGAAACCTGTTTTGTGGCAGGATCAAACAACTTGTATCCCCCTGTTACATGATAACCAATGAACACATGCGGTGTTCCTTTGTCATCGAGCTTTCTCCTTAGTGGGTCTGGCACATGCTTATAGCACATGGATCCAAAAATTTTGAAGTGTGAAACACTTGGTTTGACACCTGTCCAGGCTTCTTCTGGTGTCACCTCTAGACGTTTTGTTGGTGCATGGTTCAGCATGTGTGCAGCAGTAACAGCTGCCTCTCCCCAGAACTGGTTTGACACATTCTTTCCCTTCAACATGCACCGTATCATGTTTAGCAAGGTCCTATTCATACGTTCAGCAGTTCCATTATGTTGGGGGGTATAAGGTGGAGTCTTCTCATGAATTATTCCCTCCTTCTCACAAAATGAGCTGAAGTTTATTGATGAATACTCACCACCTCCATCACTACGCAAGACTTTCAACTTCTCCCCACTCTGCCTCTCAACCATCCTGACAAACTTTTCAAACACTTCTTGAACGTCACTTTTCCGTGCAAGCAAATACACCCACAATTTTCGTGTGTATTCATCGATGAAGGTGAGTATGTATTTGTTCCCTCCTGGAGTTGTGTCCTGCATAGGACCACAAACATCAGTGTACACAACTCCTAGCTTTTTGGTTGCTCTTCCACCAACAAATTTCTTGAAGCGCAACCTAGTTTGCTTGCACTGGATACATTCTGAGCAGACTTCTTCTGGTATTTTGATTTGTGGTAACCCTGTAACAAGATTATCATTACTAAGTCTATACAAATCATGGAAATTGAGGTGCCCAAACCTGTTGTGCCATAGCCATTCTCCATCATCAACTACGGAAGCAAAACACTCATGTCTACGTGTGTTCATCCCCACTCTAAACGTTCTATTTTCTGAGAGTTTGGCATGAATCACCAACCTTTTATCTTGATCAAGTATGCTAAGCCCATTCTCCTTCAATTCCATAAAGAACCCTTTCGTAGAAGCTGCCCGAGACTTAGCAAATTGGTTTTTAATCCGGTACGTAGAGAACATCATCTATGATGATTTCTCTATTCTCATGATCAATTAACACCACGCGACCTCTCCCTTCCGCTTGCAGACTCCGATTATCTCGCGAACCCGATCTTCCCGTGTGAAACATCACTTAACTTGATGAACCAATCCCGACGTCCAGTCATGTGGGTAGAACAACCGGAATCAAGATACCATGAAGATGATTCTTCGAACTTTCTTCACTGGTCTTTGCCATGAGCATTACTATATCCGAATCCGATGAAGCATCATCTTTAGCTAGGTTAGCTTGATTCTTGGACATCGCCTTGGACCCTTCACCCTTCCAACACTCACGAGCAAAGTGCCCAAGCTTTTGACAATTATAGCACTTCACCTTTTTCTTGTCAAATTTCCAGCCTTTCTCTCCACTGTTCTTGGTGCCATGACTCTTACTTTTTTCTAAATCACCTGCAACATCATCTTGGTTGGCACCCTTTGACTGTTTCGTACTCTTCTTGGTTCCTTTTGATTTCATTTTGTAACTCGATCTCGCTTGTAAGGCCTGTTCTAGCATTTGTTTTCTCTCACTGAGTCTGTATTCATGGGCCTCAAAGGAATGTTGCAGCTCCTGAATCCCAATATGCTCCAAGTCTTTCGTTTCTTCAATCGTAATTACAAGATGATCAAAACTCGGTGGAAGAGATCTTAATACCTTGTTTACAATATGCTGCTCTGAAACTGTGTCACCGCATGCTCGAATTGCGTTGACCAACTCCTGCACCTTATTCAGATACTCTGTTACAGTCTCAGTTTCTTCCATCATAAGGAACTCGAACTTCCTCCTTAATGCTTGCAACTTAACCTTCTTGTGTTTATCTCCAACACCATAGGTCTTGTCAAGTATCTCCCACGCCTTCTTTGCGGTTTCAGCCATCGAAATTTGATTAAAAATCATGGAGCTAACACACTGATATATCAAGAACCTAGCCTTGCTATCCATCTTCTGTTGAAACTTAAAAATTTGTTTCTCTTCTTCCGTAGCTTTGCTCCCAATTTCTACGACACCATTTTCTATTATATCAGCAACTTCTTGAAAGTCGAATATCGCTTTCATCTTAATCTTCCAATCTCCAAAAGATTTGCCATCGAACACCGGCAACCCTCCCTGTATCAATCCTCCAAGACCTCCTGTCATGAGAAATCTTGCAGACTTCTTGACCACACTTCAAACGTTTTTTTTTTCAACAGGTTTCTTGATCTGCAACTCCTTGATCTTCGAAGACCACGTGAAAGAAACCTCTAAGATTTTCTTGACTTCACACTTTCAAGGTCATAGAACGAACTCAGCTCTGATACCATATTACGTACAAAGAAAAACAGAGTGAACGTAAAGGGTACAGGAAAAACAAAGTTACTGAATAGTACGTGGGTTGCATGCATGCATGCAACTGAAGTATTATTTATATCAGAAAACAGATAACAGAAAAAAACTGAATTTGCAACAGAAACTTTTTAGTTTGACTTATTCAACAGAAGGTAAATATAAGTTTTCATGAACTGATTAGAGTTTGAATTAGCAGTTATGAAATTGGTCTCTGATTCATTTCATTTATGCATGCGATGCAGTGGATATTACATGACTGGAATGATGAGCAGTGTGTGAGAATACTGAAGAACTGCAAGAAGGGACTAAAGAGGAAGGTGATTGTGATCGACATGGTGGTGGACATTGAAAAGGGAGATGATGAATCAATTGAAACATAGCTCTTTGTTGATATGGTTGTGATGGTGTTGTATCCTGGAAAAGAGAGGACTCGAGAAAGAATGGGCTAAGCTCATTTTCTCTGCTGGTTTCAGATGACTACAAGATAACTCCAGTGTTGGGATTAAGGTCTCTCATCGAGATTTATCCGTAATAGCTTAACTTCTTATGAAAATTGTGTCCTTTAAATATTATTATTATTATATATCGGATGGACCACCACTATGTTTCAAGTAAAGGGTCCTTCAATTATTCTCTATTTTATTATGTAATGGAATGCAATCAATAAAATACATGGTTTCTGCCTCTGAACATTGTATTGAATCAATTTATACCAAAATACAACTAATTTTTGTTTTCTACGTCATGCTTTCTCGAGAACACTGTTTATCAACCCCCGCATTTCATCTTCACCTAAATACTTCTAG
Source organism: Sphenostylis stenocarpa (assembly GCA_963425845.1). NCBI lineage: Eukaryota > Viridiplantae > Streptophyta > Magnoliopsida > Fabales > Fabaceae > Sphenostylis > Sphenostylis stenocarpa. The sequence continues at coordinate 33,497,176 of OY731408.1, forward strand.
TTATTTAATTAATTTATTTGTATTAATTTTTGCATCTAAGAAATTTTGTGACTACCTATTTTTATGATTTTTCTATAATAATATTTATATAAAATTCTCAACTTGACATGAAATGCGAATAGTAGAAAATGTGATAATTTTTTTCGACATCCAGCTACTTCTTCATAATAGAAAAGGATTGATAAAACATTTCTAGAATTTGATGTAGAATCAAGAAACTTGAATATTGGATTACTACAGATGAAATGAATCCTTACGGGAATTTAAGTAGTAAACATAGTTTATGGTAAGTTTTGTTGAGCATTTACAATTTACTTTCTTGGTTATGTATGAAAAGAAATATATTATGTTGTCTATGATGATTTCAGGGCCTCGACAATTAGGAAATGACATAGGTGTATATTTTAGTCTTTTGATTGATGATTTGAAGATGTTGTGAAAAATAAGAGTGGATGTCTTTGATGCGTATCGCGAAGTCAATTTTAGTGCAATGTTATTTTACACAATAAATGATTTTCCAACATATAGTAATTTGAGCAATTATAGTGTGAAGGGTCATTCTGGATATCCTTTATGTCAAGAAGACGCAAGTTATATCCAATTCACTACAAGAAAAAATCATTTTAGCGACCGAAAAAATCAGTCGCTAATGTCAAAAAATCGGTCACTAATTAGTTAGCGACCGAAAGGCGTCGTCGCAAAAAGCCAAGTCGCTAATGTATTAGCGACCGATTTTCATTTCGGTCGCAAAATAGCGATCGATTTTATTTCGATCGCAAAATAGCGACCAAAATTAATATATCAAATTGGTCGCTAAATCGGTGACAAAGTTAAAAAAATAGCGACTGATTTATATCGGTCGCTAAATCAATGACAAAGTTAAAAAAATATCGACCGATTTAAATCGGTCGCTAAATCAATAACAAAAATAGCGACCGATTTAAATCGGTCGCTAAATCAATAACAAAGTTAATTATTTACTTCCCTACCTCTTTGTATATTATATTTTTACTTATTTAAGTTTTTATTTATATTTATTTTCCCTAACTCTTAATTATATTAACTTATTACTTGATTTATTGTCATTGTCGGGATTCGAACCCGGTACCTTAGAGTTGGAGGCTAAAAGGTCCAACCACTGAGCTACTAGGATTTTTTAATAATAACTTACAAATAAATTATATTTATATATAAATAAATGTATATCCGTATAAATATATAAATATAAAATCTATAAATAAAAATATATTTATATATTTTAATATATATTTAAATATTGATATATTTATACATTGATATATTTAAATATTGATATATTTATATATTAATATATTTATATCTTTATATTTTTACATATATTTATATTTTTATATATTTATATCTTTATATTTTTACATATATTTATATCTTTCCATATTTATATATTTATATATAAAGATATTAGTTTTGTATACAAATAATATTATAATATTGTATCACTACAAGAAAAAACACATTTAGCCACCGAAATTAGCGACCGATTTAGCGACCGATTTAATTTTAGTCGTATTTAGAGCCGATTTAGCGACCACTTTAATTTCGTCGCAATTAGCGACCGATTTAGCGACCACTTTAATTCGGTATTAATTAGCGACCGATTTAGCGACCAAAATATGATTTGGTTTTCACTTTTTTATTTAGCGACCAATTTTTGTGCGTCGCAAATTTTCAGTCGCTAAATCGGTGGCTATTTCATACATAAATAAAAAAATCATTTAGCGACTAATTTAGCGACCGAATTACAAATTGAAATAGCGACCGAATTAAAATCGGTCGCTAATGAGAAAATAATCCATGATTATATATGATTTTTGCAATATCGCTCAAGCGAAAATAACATCGCTCGAGCGACGCCACCTGCACAAAATTGGCATTCTCGGGTTGTATTTCGCTTGAGCGACACTATTCTCGCTCGAGCGACATCCGATTCAAACATGAGGCACCCAGGTTACATTATCCGGCTAACTTTGATCGACGTTTACGCAGGTCAACATTCGCTCAAGCGAAAGTAACATCGCTCGAGCGACGCCACCTGCACAAAATTGGCATTCTCGGGTTGTATTTCGCTTGAGCGACACTATTCTCACTCGAGCGACATCCGATTCAAACATGAGGCACCCAGGTTACATTATCCGGCTAACTTTGATCGACGTTTACGCAGGTCAACATTCGCTCAAGCGAAAGTAACATCGCTCGAGTGACGCCACCTGCACAAAATTGGCATTCTCGGGTTGTATTTCGCTTGAGCGACATTGGTCTCGCTCGAGCGATATCTGATGCAAAAATGTGTCTATAAATAAAATATTTGTCACTTTTAAGAGCGGTTAATATTTTCACCGCTCTTAAAAGTGAACATATAATAGCGGTTCCAGTGGAACCGCTATCATATACAACCAGATTTTTTGATTCTGATCGATTAGATTTTCGAAATGATCGATCATATTTGATAATTTTTTCAAATAATTAATTATAATCGATTAGTTTTCTAAATTATTGATTAGAATTGATTAGTTTTTCAAATAATAGATTAGAATTGATTACTTTCTGAAATATATACTAAAAAATTATAATTAAAAATATAAATTATTTAAGAATATTGACTATTGTAAAGATAAAGTAGAACATGGGAGAGATGAGGATGATAATATAATGATAGAACTTACAAAAATGTAGAATTGAGAAGTTTGAAACAAATAAAATTAAGAAAATAGAGATTTAATTACACTTTTAATAAATTTAAGATAATACTAGTTTTGATTTTTATTTTTAAATATTTATTTTAATTATTTAAAACAGAGAAACTATAATATTAGTTTCTAAATACTGAATTTAAAGAATTAAATTTATTATTATTTAATGTTTTAATTTGAGTATTAAAAATTTAAATTATATTTTATTAAATTAAAATAATTACAATATATTTTTCTACTTTGAGAATGAACAATATAATTAAACTCAAAATTGACAATATTATAATACATTTTTGAACTCTTTTGGATTAATTTTTTTTCCTAATTTTTGATAAAGTTAATTTTAATATTTAAAAGTATTTAACATTTTGAATTCTGAAAGGTTTTCTCTAATAGCAAATTTAAAAACATAATATTCAAAAAAATAGTTAATGTAAGTTTTCATTATGATCGATTATAATTAGAAATGATCGATCATAATTGAGAAGATATAATAGTGGTTCCACGTTAACCGCTATCTAAAGTATATTTTAGATAGCGGTTAAGGGTTAACCGCTATTAGAAGTGTCCTTTTAATAGCGGTTCAGTGGAACCGCTATCATATACAACCAGATTTTTTGATTCTGATCGATTAGATTTTCAAAATGATCGATCATATTTGATAATTTTTTCAAATAATTAATTATAATCGATTAGTTTTCTAAATTATTGATTAGAATTGATTAGTTTTTCAAATAATAGATTAGAATTGATTAATTTCTGAAATATATACTAAAAAATTATAATTAAAAATATAAATTATTTAAGAATATTGAACTATTGTAAAGATAAAGTAGAACATGGGAGGAGATGAGGATGATAATATAATGATAGAACTTACAAAAATGTAGAATTGAGAAGTTTGAAACAAATAAAATTAAGAAAATAGAGATTTAATTACACTTTTAATAAATTTAAGATAATACTAGTTTTGATTTTTATTTTTAAATATTTATTTTAATTATTTAAAACAGAGAAACTATAATTTTAGTTTCTAACTACTGAATTTAAAGAATTAAATTTATTATTATTTAATCTTTTAATTTTAGTATTAAAAATTTAAATTATATTTTATTAAATTAAAATAATTACAATATATTTTTCTACTTTGAGAATGAACAATATAATTAAACTCAAAATTGACAATATTATAATACATTTTTGAACTCTTTTGGATTAATTTTTTTTCCTAATTTTTGATAAAGTTAATTTTAATATTTAAAAGTATTTAACATTTTGAATTCTGAAAGGTTTTCTCTAATAGCAAATTTAAAAACATAATATTCAAAAAAATAGTTAATGTAAGTTTTCATTATGATCGATTATAATTAGAAATGATCGATCATAATTGAGAAGATATAATAGCGGTTCCACGTTAACCGCTATCTAAAGTATATTTTAGATAGCGGTTGAGGGTTAACCGCTATTAGAAGTGCCCTTTTAATAGCGGTTCCAGTGGAACCGCTATCATATACAACCAGATTTTAAGATTGTGAAGTCTTGGGTTGTATTTCGCTTGAGCGACACTATACTCGCTCGAGCGACATCCGATTCAAACATGAGGTCACCCATGTTACATTATCCGGCTAACTTTGATCGACGGTTAGCAGGTCAACATTCGCTCAAGCGAAAATAACATCGCTCGAGCGACGCCACCTGCACAAAATTGGCATTCTCGGGTTGTATTTCGCTTGAGCGACATGGTCTCGCTCGAGCGACGCCACCTGCACAAAATTGACATTCTCGGGTTGTTTTTCGCTTGAGCGACACTAATCTCGCTCGAGCGACATCCACATTTTTTTATTATGATCGATTACATTTTCAAATGATCGATCATATTTGAAAATATATAATAGCAGTTAAGATTTAACCGCTATTAGAAGTGCTATATAATAGCGGTTAAGATTTAACCGCTATTAGAAGTGATATTATAATAGCGGTTAAGATTTAACCGCTATCATATACTACCACATTTTTCACTTTCGTATCTCGCGCCACTAATCCCCAAATAACCCTAACTCTCGCGCCTCACTCACCCATTCCTCTTAACCTTGGCCAATATCTCATCCTCACTCCCGGCGAGCCCTAGCCCCCTCAATGCTCCCCCCAAGTCAGCCCTCACCCTAATCCAACCTCCACCAAAGCTCCTCGTTAACCGGACGCCACCCTGTGAGCCACCGTGCTACACCTCTGTTCTTAACCTCCTCCGCAGCCTCTGACACCCTCAACCAAGGTTTGGCTTGTTTGAATGTATATACTGTTATTCTCTTGCATTGTGAATAATATAGGAGAGATAATTTTGACAGAATTTCTTTATCGTTTGTGGTAGGTGGATTTGTGAAGTAGATAGGTTCTTCGATCCCTCTTACTGCGGATTTGGTGGTGCTTGACAGACCAATTTGGGAACTTGTTGAGACTGTACGCCCTCAGGTTAACCATTTGTAATTTGTTTTAATTATCTGTTGGATCTTAGTGAAAAGAAATTTCATAATTATTGGGTTTACTTATACAATTATTTGGTGGTCTGTATCATACGTACTGCATAAGTAGTGGATAAATACCTTGGAAAAAATGTATTAGAAAAACGTAAGTACTGCATCACATGAAGTGAATAATGCAGTTTCACTTATGCTGATTGTTGTAGTTAATTTGCAAGAATAGAAAAACATAAGTAGTGCATCACATAAAGTGAATAATGCAGTTTCACTTATGCTGATTGTTGTAGTTAATTTGCAAGAATAGAAAAACATAAGTAGTGCATCACATAAAGTGAATAATGCAGTTTCACTTATGCTGATTGTTGTAGTTAATTTGCAAGAATAGAAAAACATAAGTAGTGCATCACATAAAGTGAATAATGCAGTTTCACTTATGCTGATTATTGTAGTTAGTTTGCAAGAATGGAGATCCCCGTTGGTAGAATGTGGATGTATCAAAGATTGGATGGTTTGCCATTGATGAATTTAGTTCTCTTTCAGTGTGAATGGTTTGACAATACTCTTAATATAGGAACCAAAGTAGATAATAAGTATGTAATCGTGGAAGTAAAGCAATCACGAAGATATAATAAAGCATATGATCCTTTCATATTTGCACAACAAGCAGAACAAGTTTACTACACAAGTTATCCAGAGGGACACCGAGGTTGGTTGGGTGTAATAAAGACAAAATCTCGTAGTAGAATCATTGATAATATAGTCAGTCAAGTTGAGCATGAGACTCCATACCAAGATGATGAGCTTGTAGGACTTGAAGTAGTGCTTCGTGTTGATCCTAACTTCATTGATGATTCCCTTGCTGATGTTAATGGTGGGGGAGAAGAAATAGATATACAATTACTAAATGAAAGAAATATAGATGAAGATGAAGATGAATATATTTCAAGTGAGGATGAGACTGAGAGTTATTTTGATGATACAGATACTTCGGTAATTCATGCATTAAAATTATTTTTACAATTGTTAAATTTGATTGTACACCTTTATTTAATATTGCATATATATACATATATATATATATTGATATGATTATGATTTAATTATTTGCAAGTGAATGAGTGGTAAGCTAACCGACACGTTTGGGTGTAGAAAACACAATCGGGTAATTCATTGTTTCAATTGTTTAATTTTATGCATGTTACATATGTAATAAGATCCGCTTGTAGATGCCACAAAGGGGTAGAAGTGGTGGTCGTATACCACCTCATCGTGGTGGTCGAGGTGTACTTGTTGATGATAGAGGTTCACCCAGCCCTAACTCTCCTAGTTCCGTTCGACCAAGATCCATGGAGTCTACTAATCCTATGTTTGTAGAACGCACACCTCCCTCAACTCAGCAGGAATCTCCCGTAGCTATAGTAGGAGAAACAATTCCTACTACCTTCTCTATTGAGGCGACATTTGGTCAACCTACACAGTACTCGGGTCGGTCGCAACCGAGGTTGAGTCTGGAAATATGGTTGATCAAAGGCCATGGTTACAAGCAGACAAAGGAGAGTAAGTATGTTTTAATTTAATTATAATTCTTTAATATGAAATTTCTTAATAATATCAATCCCACAATATGTTTCAACACAGGTTTATACCAAAGAAATGGTCCTCCTCGCTATAATCTCTAGAATCATCAAACAAAAATTTGATGAACCGAGTCCCACTTGGAGAAAGGTTTCACTTGAGCTTCGAGATAGATGGTTTGGAGAGTTCAAGGTAATTTGAATTATAGTTACATTAAACAATGTCATTTCATTCTTATAAATTAAATGTTTGTTGTGTATTTTATTTATGCAGAAAGAGTATATATGGGATATGGAACAAGAGCAATGTTGAACATTCAAGGACTTGATGTTGCAAATAATGATCATGAAGAATGTTGATTTTGATGATGATCCAAGAGCTTAAAGACTTAGAGTATTGAAGATTGAAGATTGATGATTTCTGTATTGTAATAACTCTGTTTTAGTTTGATTGAGTCTGTAATTATAGAGTCTAAGATAGCCGGTACATAGTCCGTAACTTAGAAGCTTCAAAATGCTCAAATTTATCATGCAAGCTCTGGCTTTAATCGATTATATAGGGAAATAATCGATTAAAACAGATGAGAAAACCATTTTCAAGCATATACTCACTGTTTTAATCGATTAAAACATCAAAATAATCGATTAAAAGGTCAAATAATCGATTATTCCACCAAATAATCGATTAAACCAGAGAGGATTGGGTTCTGCGTATTTGGCTTCGTTTTAATCGATTAAAACTCCATTTAATCGATTATTTCGATCTGTTTTTGTTTTTAAATTTCAAATTAACCCTATTTTCGAAAACCCAATTACCAAGAACCCTAGTTTCGAAATCCCCAATTCCTTAACCCTAATTTCCCTACTTAAACTCGCTTTGGCACTCGGAAAATAAGAACAACTCTTTCCATACAAAAGTTAAGTGCTTGTGAGTGCCGGAGAACTGTTTGTTGCAAGGAAAGGGGGCTTTTGGAACCCGGTGTGAGGCTAGAAGCGATAAGAATCACTAAGTGGAGTTCTTAGTGGATTGTGTGTCTGTGCTAGTCTCCGGGAAAGCTCGTTCTTCATCTATTGGGGCTTTTGGAACCTGGTGTGGGCTAGAAGCGATAAGAATCACTAAGTGGAGTTCTTAGTGGATTGTGTGCTGTGCCGTCTCTGGGGAAAGCTGTTCTTCATCTCTTGTGGATTTCAAGAGAGGTGTTTTCTTATCTTTATCTCTTCAATTGTATTATGTTTGTAACAACTTGATTTTAGTGACAGCGTTAATCCTCTTTTGAGTGATTAGCAACTGGACGTAGGGTCTTTTGATCCGAACCAGTATAAACCTACTGTGTAATCTTCTCTACTCTTCTCTATTTACATTTACGCAGTTTTTAATCGGTAAAATTTGGGGAAAATTTTGAAAACCTAATTTTCATTAAGAAACCAATTCACCCCCCCCCCCCCTCTTGGTTTTTGTCCGACCACGCGAACATTCCGCTGCGCGATTCTAACAAGTGGTATCAGAGCTTGCTTTGATAGTCATTCAAACTTTTCGAAAATGGCCGGACAAAATCAAACTTTTGCCGAAGGTGCGTCTATCAACAGCACCCCACTTTTGCGGGTCAAAATTATCCTTTTTGGAAAGTACGTATGCAAATATTTTTAGAGTCTCGTTGATAGAGGCGTTTGGGACGCAATTTTAAACGGTCCATTTATTCCTAAAATTACAGTAGAACGGTGTTGACGTTCTTAAACCTATTTCTAGATGGACTCGTCGACGAAAGTCAAAAAGCACAATTTGATGTTAGAGCTAGAAACATTATTTCATCTCGCTCTAACCCTTGATGAGTTTTATAGAATTTCAGTTTGTAAAAGTGCACAGGAAATGTGGGAAATGCTAAGAGTGACCCACGAAGGAACTGACGACGTCAAAAGAGCGCGTAAAAATTCTCTAATTCAAGAGTACGAAATGTTCCGGATGCAACCAGGCGAAACGATATTTGACGTACAGAAACGTTTCACTCATATCGTGAACCATCTCACCGGACTAGGTAAAATTTTTGACGTTGATGAATTAAATGTTAAAATCTTGAAATCTCTGGATAGGAAATGGCAACCAAAAGTGACGGTCATCTCGGAGTCACAAAATCTTGCCACTATGTCTATGGCGGCATTATTTGGAAAGCTTAGGGAGCATGAACTTGACCTTGGAAGACTAAATGAGGAAGAGGGTCAATATCAAAAGAAGAACCTAGCTTTCAAGACCGAGATTTCAAAAAGCAAAAATAAGAAAGAAGAAGAAGAAGACTCTGAAATTGATGAAGAAGAAATGAGTCTTTTTATAAAGAAGTTCACCAAGATGATGAAAGCAAAAGGAAGACATCCTTTCAAAGGTAAGGAAAAGGTAAAAGAAAATTCTTCCGTTAATATAAAATGCTTTGGTTGTGGTGAAGCAGGGCATATAAAGAACGAATGCCCAAACAAGAAAAATGATGAACACAAGGGCAAAAAGCAATTCAAGAAGAAAGCATATATTGCTTGGGATGAAAGTGATTCAAGTTCAGAATCAAGCGACTCAGAAATTGAAGCAAACATTTGCTTGATGGCAAATAACAAAGTTTATTCGGATTATGAGGTTAGTGATTCCGATTCATCCTCTAGTGAAGAAAATGACCATGATGAATTGCAAAATGCTTATAATGAGTTATTTACTGCATTTATGGATATGAAAAAGGAATATAAAGTTGTAAAGAAGAATCTAAGAAAATCCGAAAAGGAAAATGAGTCCTTAAAATTGAAAATTGCATGTTTAGAAGAAAAGGAGGTAGCTAATACGAAAATTATATGCTTAGATGAAGATAAGGACTTAGCATGTGCAAATTGTAAAGAGCATGAATATGACATAGATATTCTTAACCATTTGCTTGACAAAGCCGAAAAAGAAATTGATGATCTTAAGAAGAATGAAATGGTATTTGCTCAAAATAATGTAAATCATAGAGTTTCTTTGAAAAAGAGTAAAACTAAAAAGAAAAGAGTATGGGTAGAAAAAGGAACTAGAGCATGTCATGTTAATAATGTATCTTGTTCTAAAACTACTTCAAATGCATGTTTTTATTGCATGAAACAAGGTCACACTTCAAATAAGTGTAAAATCAAACATTTTGGTGTTCCTAAGGGAAAATATGTTTGGGTTCCTATAGTTAAATGAATTGTTTGTCTCTTTTATTTATTCAAAGAAAATGGATCATTTTGTATGTTTTAAACAGAATGCTTAGGTAAAATCATTTTATCTTTTCTATTGCATGAAGGTTCTTCACTTAAAGATTTTTGCGAAAAGCCTCTAAAATTGTTTTAAACAACTAAAAACAAAGTATTTTTACAAAAGCTTTCTTAAAACATGTTTTTAACTGATGCAGTTTTCAAAGAACCAAATAAAATCACTTAGAATGTTCAAAGAAGTGTTTTTACAGCATTTTAATCGATACAACTTGTTTTTAATCGATTAAAACCATTTAGAACTCATTATGATCGATCAGATTTTTATTATGAGCGGTCAGAATCCTTTAAATCGATTAAAAACACGTTTCAATCGATTAAAATTACTTAAAGGGTAAGGATGATCGATCAGAATCAAATTATGACCGATTAGAAGCAAATGTGATCGATCAGATTTTAACTATGAGCGGTCAGAAATTTTTCAATCGATTAAAACACGTTTCAATCGATTAAAATCACTTAAAGGGTCAGGATGATCGATCAGATTTTTATTATGACCGGTCAGAATCAGTTATGATCGATCAGAATTTAGTTATGACCGATCAGAACTCTTTTAATCGATTAAAAACTCCTTTCAATCGATTAAAACAACTTAAAAAATTTTTTCTACACTGAATTTTAATCGATTAAAAGACGTTTTAACAGATTAAAACTGCACTTTTAACAGATTAAAACAATCTTTTAACAGATTAATTAAACCAGCAGTTTTTGAAAATAGTCTATAAAAACAGTTTGGCTTAAACTTTTTAAACACACATTGAATATAAGTTTTCACACATTCTTTAGCAATCAATCAAGCAACTGCGGTGCAAACACTTTGGAGATCAAGGATGTGTTACTTGTTGATGATATTATTGGATCAACTGATAGTTTGTTATGTGTAGAATTTGCTAAGATTATGCAGGGAGAGTTTGAAATGTCTATGATGGGAGAATTAACATTCTTCCTTGGACTTCAAATCAAGCAACTTAAAGATGACACTTTCATCTCTCAAACCAAATACTGCAAAGAGATTCTAAAAAAAAAAAATTTTGGTATGGACACCTCAAAGGAAGCTAACACACCCATGGGAACTTCATGCTATTTAGACAAGGATGAATCAGGTTTGGAAGTAAATCAAACTATGTATAGAGGTATGATAGGATCACTATAATACTTAACTCGTTAGTAGACTCGATATTATGCATTCTGTCCGTGTGTGTGCTAGATTTCGGGTTTGTCCTAAAGAATCTCATCTAATTGCAGTAAAACATATTTTAAAATACTTAAAAGGAACTACTGGATTTGGTTTGTGGTATCCGTCTCGATGCTTGTATTAGTTTATTAGGATATTCCGATGCCGATTATGGTGGATGTAAAATTGATAGGAAAAGCACTAGTGGGACATGTCATTTGTTAGGTTCATCCTTAATATCATGGCATTCTAAGAAACAAGCATGTGTAGCTTTATCTACCACTCGAAGTCTGAATATATTGCAGCTGGTAGTTGTTGTGCTCAAATTCGTGGATGAAACAACAATTAGAGGATTATAGCATATATTTAAATGACATTCCATTAATGTGTGATAATACGAGTGCAATCAATCTAACTAAGAATCCAAGTAATGCACTCTAGGACTAAACATATAGAAATAAGACATCACTTTTTAAGAGATCATATCAGCAAAGGAAACTGCAAAATAGAGTATGTAGACACTAAACGTCAATTAACAGATATATTTACTAAGCCTCTACCCAAGGATAGATTCTATGATCTTAGAAGAGACTTAGGGATATTAGAAATAGCTTAAAATCTTCTTAATTTGACTGTTTCTGGATGATTGTTATGTTAAAATTCGTGGTGTAGCATGTTCATAGGTTATTATGCATATAAATCTCAAGAACTTGATATAGCCTCTGGAATAATCGATTACTGGAAGTGATAATCGATTATTTTCCCTCAAAACGTCCAAAACAGGGTATTCTCCTCTAGAATAATCAATTATTTCGTGAAATAATCGATTAAATGCCTCAGATAAATCGATTATTTGCTAGAAATAATCGATTAAAGTTGTCTGATATAGAAATAATCGATTATCTTGAAATATAATCAATTAAATGCGACCAGTTTTGCCTCTTAGCCGTTGCCAACGGATATTTTGCCATGGAATCTCTTCTATATGACCGTTGGAAGTGTTTTCTCTATAAATAGAGACCTCTAGTTCAATTATACTCACTTCTAACTCTTGTAATCAAGTTTTCTAGCAATCTATACTCTCTTTGCTTCATTATTCCCTCACTTGTATCTAAAATCTCTTCAAGTTTATCTACTCTTTCAAATGGCCTCATTCTCTCGCCCTAAGATTCCTACAAGAAGAAGATCTGCACCTTCCTCTCATTCCCGTCCTAATTCTGTAGAAGGATGGATCTCTGATGCAGATGGCCAACAAGAATTTCTAACCTACTGGAAAGAAAAAGCTATTATTTCTCCCAAATTTCTTATAGGTGAGCAATTCATTCATAGGGGTTTCAATTTTCCTAATCTTCTTGAAATTCAAGGAGTTCTCCCGTTTATCCAAATGCAAGGTACTTACTATCCTGACTTAGTTAGGGTATTCTATTCTAGATTCAAGTTTAGGGATCAAATTGCTACATCCCATGTAAAAGGGGTTACCATAATTCTAGATGATGATATTTGGGAAAATGTTGCTCACTTCCCCATTAGAGAAGATGCTATTAATGTTTATGGTGAGCTAGATGACTTTGACAGGTTCCTAGCTTATCGATCTTTTCTGCGGAATCCCTCCATGGAGATTGGCCGTATTCTTCATGCTGGACCTTTGAAGAAGGAAGAACGCATGATTCTTCATTTGCTTGTCTGGATTTTATGTCCCCGGGCCACAAATCATGCCCAATGCTCTTCTATTGATCTTCGCATTATTCATGCCATAATGAATAATGAACATTTAGATTGGGGTGTTCTTGTCTCAATGACAATGTTAAAGGCCAAACGTCATCCAACATTCAAAATTCCATATGCTCTTCTTGTATCCCGAATTCTTGAATATAAAGGAGTCAATGTCGAAGGTGAACAAGTTGTCCAGAACTACTAACTTGAACCGCATGCTTGGACAGACACCTTGATTCATCTACAAATGGTGCGGGTCAATGACATCTATGTTCATAAAGATGACGTCCAAAATCAAGGTGATGCAATTGAAGACTCTGATGAAGATATGCCTCCAGCAGCTGAGTTTCCCTCTACCCAAATCCAAAGTATAGGAACATCCTCTTCTCATCAAGAATCAAGACAATCCATCGAAGATATGCTTTCCGACATGAATCAAAGAATGCAATCATTCTTCCATCTTTCTGGGGTACGACATGATGAAATTATTCGCCGTATATCCGATGTAGATGATAGAGTGGGTAGATTAGAAAATAGATTTGATACACACTTTAATGATGAGGATAGTGAAGAATTTTAAATTCTGTTATGTATTTTCTTTTGTTATTGTCTTGCTATTGTAATGGATAAATGATTATGAAATAAAATTTGATGTTTCTTTTATGCTATGATTGAGGGGGAGCGTTCTCTAACTTATGCATATTTTGAGGGGGAGCTCTTATAATTGATGTTGCAGAGTTCTTTTTGATTATAATCAAAATAGGGGGAGAAAAATTTAAAGCCTATGATTCAATATTAAATGTTATCTGGTATGTTTAATGTGTTTGTTAGTATGACAGATAAAACAGGTTATTACAAGGGCTTTAAAAGATAATTTTGATCATCATCAAAAAGGGGAGATTGTTGAACATTCAAGGACTTGATGTTGCAAATAATGATCATGAAGAATGTTGATTTTGATGATGATCCAAGAGCTTAAAGACTTAGAGTATTGAAGATTGAAGATTGATGATTTCCGTATTGTAATAACTCTGTTTTAGTTTGATTGAGTCTCGTAATTATAGAGTCTAAGATAGCCGGTACATAGTCTCGTAACTTAGAAGCTTCAAAATGCTCAAATTTATCATGCAGGCTCGGCTTTAATCGATTATATAGGGAAATAATCGATTAAAACAATGAGAAAACCATTTTCAAGCATATACTCATCTGTTTTAATCGATTAAAACATCAAAATAATCGATTAAAAGGTCAAATAATCGATTATTCCACCAAATAATCGATTAAACCAGAGAGGATTGGGTTCTGCGTATTTGGCTCTGTTTTAATCGATTAAAACTCCATTTAATCGATTATTTCGATCCGTTTTTGTTTTTAAATTTCAAATTAACCCTATTTTCGAAAACCCAATTACCAAGAACCCTAGTTTCGAAATCCCCAATTCCTTAACCCTAATTTCCCTACTTAAACTCTGCTTTGGCACTCGGAAAATAAGAACAACTCTTTCCATACAAAAGTTAAGTGCTGTGAGTGCCGGAGAACTGTTTGTTGCAAGGAAAGGGGGCTTTTGGAACCCGGTGTGAGGCTAGAAGCGATAAGAATCACTAAGTGGAGTTCTTAGTGGATTGTGTGCTGTGCCGTCTCCGGGGAAAGCTGTTCTTCATCTATTGGGGCTTTTGGAACCTGGTGTGGGCTAGAAGCGATAAGAATCACTAAGTGGAGTTCTTAGTGGATTGTGTGATGTGCCGTCTCTGGGGAAAGCTGTTCTTCATCTCTTGTGGATTTCAAGAGAGGTGTTTTCTTATCTTTATCTCTTCAATTGTATTGTGTTTGTAACAACTTGATTTTAGTGACAGCGTTAATCCTCTTTTGAGTGATTAGCAACTGGACGTAGGGTCTTTTGATCCGAACCAGTATAAACCTACTGTGTAATCTTCTCTACTCTTCTCTATTTACATTTACGCAGTTTTTAATCGGTAAAATTTGGGGAAAATTTTGAAAACCTAATTTTCATTAAGAAACCAATTCACCCCCCCCCCTCTTGGTTTTTGTCCGACCACGCGAACATTCCGCTGCGCGATTCTAACAAGCAAACCATAAGATCTGTTTTTGATAAGAAAGGTTCTCGAATTTTAAAAAACTTAATGAACAAAGTTAGGAATGGTAAGGATACGGGAATCTGGATACCGCCAGTTGTTCGAGCATCTTTAGACTTACATTGGAGTTCTCCAGATTTCCAAAACAAGAGTGCCATTGCCAAGGCTAATCGAGCTGTTGATAAGGGTACCTCAGCTTACTGTGGGGGTTCCATATCTACTGTAGCTCACTTTGAGAAAATGGTAAGTTTATTATATTTTTATATAAGTAATTTAATACAATATATTACACTTTAGGTAATGAATTTTGTCTCATTTTAATGTGTAGACTACGGAGTTTCAACGGGAACCAACCGTTTGGGAGGTTGTTGAGAGGACAAAGAAATTAAAGACTGGACAATGGGTCAATGAAAAAACTCGTTATCTTGTTGTATGTTTAACATCTAAGTTATAGTTTATTATTCAATATATGTTTTCTTCATGATAATTATATTTCACTTCATTTTTAGGAACAATATATGCAGCGCAGAGAAGAAGTCCATCAACATAACTTGCGTGAAGCCTCATCTTCACAAGAGTCTCCTATTGTCTCTGTTGATGATAATCAAATATACATTTCATTTGTTGGAGGTGAAAATAAAAAAGGAAATGTGTATGGACTTGGTACATTGAGCAAAAAGTTCACTACTACATCAGGTTCTCAATCTTCTATTACTCAAACTCCAGTACTTCATCAAATTGAACAAATGTGTGAGACTATTGAAAAGTTAAATGTTGAATTGGTGGCAAAGAATAATAAGGAGAAGACACTTGAAGAAGAGATGCAGGAGTTGAGGAACAACCAACGCCAACAAGATGAGCAGATGAAGTTTATTTTACAACATATTCAAATGAATAGTCATCCTACTACAAGTCAACATGACACTGACAATATACCAGAGGACTAATTTTCAATTTTATGATATTAAAACTTTGAATCTTGATTAGTTGTTAAGTTCTTAAGTTTCATTTGTGTTATGTTTGAATGAATTAAGCAGGTACAAATTTTGTAAAATTGGATATACAAAATTTGACTTTAGTTCTTAAGTTTTCATTTGTGTTATGTTTGGATGAATTAAGCAGATACAAATTTTATGATTTGAATAATTTGACTTTAGTTCTTAAGTTTTCATTTGTGTTATGTTTGGATGAATTAAGCAGGTATAAATTTTGTCAAATTGGATATACAAAATTTTAAACGAAAATTTTCAAATTTGGTTAGATTAGCGACCGAATTTTTGGTCGCTACAAATTTATTATAATATACAATTCAAATTTAGCGACCGATTTAAATTATTAGTTAAATAATTCAATTAATATATTAGCGACCGATTATATCCGTCGCTATTATTGTTAACTTTGTCTCCACAATTTGCCTATGGTTGGTGTGTCATCAAAACGGGCCTCATATGCTCTGGTCATGGCGAAGGTTTCCATTAACGTAATAGGTCGGTGAAATTTCAATTCCCGTCTCAAATGCTTTTTCAGTCCCGTAATGAAAAAAACTGATCAGTAGTGATTCGGAGATACCGTTGACCTTGTTCATCAATTCTTCAAACTGGGCTTGAAAATCAGCTACAGAGCCGGTTTGAGTTAATTTGGAGAGTTCACCTTCAATGTCTTCGTACTGAGTTGGACCGAAGCTGTGGCGAACAGCGGTGAGAAAAATTGGCCACGATGGTAACAAATTGTTACATGTTGCCCATTGGAACCAGCCAGCAGCGCGTTGGTCAAGATGAAAGGCTACGATCTGAAGTTGGGACTCTTCCGGAGTTTCGTGGAAGTTGAAGAAAGCTTCAATCTGGAAAATCCAATCCAAGAGATTGGAACCATCAAAACGTGGTACGTTTAATTTCAGTGCACGTGACGTCTGCCCAGCAAATGCATTATGTGGTTGTGTTTTGCCTTCGACGTGTAAGTTTGCGACCTTCGAATCAACTTCTACCAGGTGTTGGTGGAGTGTGGAATGAACTGACTCAGTATGGAACTCGAGTAATTCGTGAAACTTTACCATTTGTGCATCAATATTGGATTGAAGGGCGCTCATAAGCTCAGTTGTGTCCATGATGAAAGCACCAATGATACACTCTGCTGCAGAATGCTCAAAGGTTTTAACACTCTTCGAGTGAGTGTCCACTCCTCAGAAAATTAAGGGAAAGAGAATAATAGAATTTGGGGGAAAAAGGATCTTGAAAACTTTTCTTCTGTTCTGTTTTGATTACATCATAGCTATTAAAAGGAATTTGGTGCTAACAATCAAGCAAAAATTAGGGAAATAAAACAGGAATTAAACTAATAATTTGCAGCAGAAATTTCAGGAATTAATTTGAGCATATCAGGATCTTCTAATTTTGTCCGCAGACATAATTTGAGCATATCAGGATCTTCTAATTTTGTTCGCAGACATAATTTGAGCATATCAGGATCTTCTAATTTTGTCCGCAGACATAATCAGTCATCCACGCTGGCTTCTTTCTTGCTCGTTTCCTTACTATTGGGTCATCCTTCCTTATTGGGTCTGGGTCCACTGGTTGGTTTGTATCAAAGACGCTTTCCAGAAGTTTACCCTAACTATGTCCAAACTCAAAGGCTAATCATCTATGGGCACATTGTGATCGGTACCTGCAGTACCATTCTGACCACTCTCCACACAGAGTAAGATTACTAGCGCCCTTCATCACTCATACTGGAGTATCCCTCCGAGCGCGCTACCAGTCATCCCCACGTCGACTTCTCACCACCTGATCTCGTAGTCTACCTGACCCGACTAATCAGTGAAGTCTGGGACCTCATTTAGAATCCTCCAACATAGTTATTACACTAATGTACTTTGTACCACCCTGGGTCTCATTTAAACACAATAAAAATCATTCGCATCTACCGGATTCTGGACCACTTGTCCACGGCTCATTCGAGTCAATAAATAATAGTATTTGACTAATTATGGGCATTAACCCTCCGCCTCAGTCTAGCTAATACATAACATCTCATGACTAATTCTGGGCATGAGCCCTTAAACTCAGTCTGATCCACACACGTCACAACATAATGCTAAATCTTTAAAACTGCTACCTTTATTCTCTCTATATATATATATATATATATATACATATACATATATATATATATATATATATATATATATATATATATATATATATATATATATATATATATATATATATATATACGAAATCATTAAATTACTATTTTGCCCTTGATCTTTTCTAAAAATTCCATGTATGTCCCTAAATGACTATTTTACCCTTGGACATTTTCGAAAAATTTTTCCATATCCTGAAAATGACTATTTTACCCTAAAATATTTTCAAAAATTCCTTCCATGTCCCTTTCTTCTTCCTCGCGTATCAAATTTTGCAGATTTCAAATTACTCAGCTTTTAGACAACCAAACTAGATCTCAAATTCAAATTAAACATGACTTATATTTAAACATGAAATTTTTTAATTTAAACGAAAATATTTTCTCTTAATTAAAAAAATGTTAGGTGAAGAAAAATCAACCTTAAAAAAACTGGAAAATTGTAGCTCAAATGAAAATTTTCTCCCGCAAATGACATTTTTTTGTTTGACATGGTACAAAAATGTTTATTTGGTGTGGAAATAAATAGGTATCATTATTTAAAAAAAAAAAAAAAAGGTATGATATGCTGTTGAATTTTCCTTTTGTGGTCCATTGTGTTAAAATTTCAAACGCGTGGTATTGGGGTTGGGCTCAATGCAATGCAATTAATACCAAACACAAGGAGCCGCGCACTCTTTCGATATTATTTTACCCACGGTTTCAGTTTCGTAACAAATACCATTAAAAGCTTGAAAACAAAAATGTCACAACCAAATGTAATTTGGAATAAAAACAAAAGTGAGGCGGACTCAGAAAATCAATTCATGCTTTTCAAGTTGATGTTTCGAAAAGTAAATTAATGAAATACAACAAATAAAATAAATAAATAAATAAATAAAATGTAATTGGAAGACACTAATAAATATTGGGATGGAATAAGAAAATATAATGATGTGTAAAATATTTTGCAAAATTGTTGTTGGTTGATGAGTGATGCATGAAAATATCCTGGTCCTTTTCACGGTGAATAAAGTGGACACATCACGGATATCCATCCACCTTCTTTTTTATAGTGGCTCTTCGCTTTTCCTTTATTATTCGTTCTTAAATAATATTCATCATCACCAATACAAAACAGTGAGTTTTCCCTTTTATCATTATATTTTTCCATTGATGCGATTGGATAGCAAGAATCCATACTCTTTTTCTCCCAACTTTTATTCATGCCCTCCAACTTTACAACAATTTCTCTGAAATCTTCCCCCTTTTCTTTACTTTACTATCTTGCTTTCTAGCTACGTGTCTATGTCATATTCCTACTTTTCCTTCTCCTTCTCAAATTATATCCTCTTCTAATTATTATTCTCCCATCCTTATGAACTATATCAACAACATGCACAACAAATATTATCACAGCACCGGATCCAATAACAAGTTTAAGAAATCAAAGAGGAGCGAGTTCATTGGGTTTTACCCCTAACTTCTTTACCAAGAATGTATATTTATTATATACATACCAAAAGGACCCCAAATATCCCCTGGTTTTGGACATTGTACTGAACTAAATTCACCTCATGCTTGCACTCTTAGATTAGGGTGGTGAGTCACCTACACCTAGGCCCTATAAAAGAGGATGTACCCTCCAACACTAGGTAGGTTTCCCTTTTATGATTTATTATATGATTTACATATTGACTTAGTGTGTTCAGTCTCTTTGCAAATATTCTTTATTTTTTTACAGTGTCATACTCTTTGCAAATTACATATTGACAAACCCTAATATTTTTTATTTTTTTATATGAATGAGTCATGTCTTGTTATTTTCCTCGAAAATACTTAATCATATGCAACAACATTCATAAAATTACTCTCAATGACATAATGTTTAGTCAAATTAAACCCATTTTAAAATGTAATTTTGTTTAAAGTACTTTATTTCATTTATTTTGTTTAAATTACTTTATTTCAGTTGAAGACATTAGAACGATGATACTCAAGTCATAAATTATCATTTCACAATCAATATTAAATACATAAATAAAATAGTAATATTAAATGATAAATATAATTATTATTAAAGAAAAGCACAACCTTAAAGCCTCATCGACGAGGTCTCCATTGGAATCTTGTCCCCTCTATGCATACTCCATTGAAAGACCACTCAAGCATTTTCCCTTGCTTCCATCATGCTTCCTTCGCCAAAACTCACTTATTAGGGTTTGATTCTTGGAAATATAAAGATATTAAATCCTTCGCGTAATTGTTATTGGACGGTGCAAATAGACACTACAAGCCATTCAAAATTTGTACTATAATTTAAAGCCCAACCACCATAAACCACCAACTTCATCTACACTCGGGTAAAACCCTCAATTGCCATAATTCCATTTGAAGCAACTTCCAAACCAACATAACAGTCCTCACCTTCAAATACGTTGAAAGATAAATTCACTGATATTGTAATACTTATGTGTCTTTCCTTTAAGTTTAATTATAATTTTCGGTTCTATATCTTATAAAATATACAAATTTGATCCTATTTTTAAGTTATCTATTATATTAATCTATGATTTTTATTTTTATTTTATACAATTTTAATATCTTAATTTTTTAATTATTTTTAACTTTATTACATTTTTATTTCAATTATCTGTACTTTTTTCCCCTTTGAATGTAATAGAACGCTTGATACTTGTATCTTTCTACATAATTGAAATGGATAATAGCTGTAAGAATTTGTTAATATATATATATATATGTGTGTGTGTGTATATATTGTAGTAATTCAATATACTTTTAAAAGTAAAAATTAAACAAAATTATGCACTATTAAAAGCAGGAACCAAAATTATAGATTTTGTAAAGCATGACCAAAATTACAATTAAGTTTTTTCTTAAAAAAAATAAAAAAAATAAAAGAGTTTTTGTAATATGCCATCGAACAGTTTTTGTTCGAAAATGTTTCAGCTTCTGATCTAGCTCATAATCTTCTGCCACATTCATCCAACGTTGAGGTGATATTGAATGGGTTTTACACATTTAGTTCATCCAATAAATATTGCCATTGGCACCCCCAAATTGCTATTAAAACCTTTCAATTTTTTTAAAAATTGATTTGTGAAAACACACGTTATATATACATGAAAAAAAAAATCTTTCATATCTCAAATTGATTTTGTCGAGATATACAGTAAAATATCTTGACAACATGAACATACCCGTAAATGTCATGAATGTTTGTTGAAATTATTTTCTGAGTCCAAAAAGAAAATATATTGAAATGATCATACTTAACTTAAATATCAAGGGAAAGTAACAGGCCAATTTATTTGGACTTAGGGCCTGAAAGTTGAATTTCTTCACCAACCTATGACAAACTCCTCCTTTCAATATAACCTAATATTAAAAAAATGGATTAACATAATTAAAATGAAAAAACGTTTAATCCCTAAGAGTGGAGCAGTAACGTGACGTACAGGGCGACACTTCTGAAAGCCACGACAACCTTTGTTTTCTTGGAACCTTGTTTTGTCATCTGAAAGAGCCCATCATCACTACAAGTTGTGTTAAGCCGAAACAATTGAAACTTGGACTGCAACGTATGTTCCTTCAATCAAAATGTCTGTTACGTGTTGGGCCGCACCACTCAACCCATCATCACTACCATACTCACATCAGCATCTTTCTTTACTTTTTTTTTTTTTTTTCCCTAGTTCACATCACACCAATTCCGTAAGTTCTAGGATCTGTAACATGGTTGTCATGGTTTCCCGCAGCCACAGAGAAAATAATTCCAACAGTTATATAGCAATGAAAAGTTTTGGGTCTAAATCTGGTACTCCATTTTCAATGCACATCATTTTGGTAGACAAATAGGAAAACAAACTCTTCATGTAGTCTTATATTCTGGTCTATTTTTAGTTTTTGACCGCACTCCAGATACTTTATCTATAATACTAGTACTTTCAAATTCAAAAATCATTTAGCTTTAACAATACGTGGCTGAATTGTGGTTCACTGGTAAACATTGTCTGTTTTTTCTTTTAAAGTTGCCAAACCATTACACTTACGAGGCTGCGTGAGTTTTGTTTAACATAAAACTATTGAGACAATGATGTTGTATAATGTAATTTTGTTCTACCTTGAGGCTGCGTGTTGTCGAATAATTAAGATTACAAAGCCATGGCAGAGAATTAGCGCCGAAGAATATGGGCAACAAAGACCAAAACTCTTGTATAGGGATGTTGGTGTTACTATTTTATGATGATGAAATGAAACACGATAAGTGTATTTTTTCTGCCACTGGCTTCTTGGCTTTATCCAATTTCAAAGTTGTTAATATTGTTCCATAGAATTTATGAAGATTACTCTCTCAATTGGCTATTCAATTGTGTCTGCATTCACACATAATCACCAAAGAGAGTGAAAGAAAGTTGAGAGGATCATAATGTTATTGTTCCTAGTTCTTGTATATTGAATTTTCTTCCTCGCTGTTGAAACGATTTATGCTATTTAACACTTACAGTGGTGAATGCAGTTGGGTTGACAAGGGTTGAAGTTTTGAATCATGACTGAACTATACCAACACACTACATAAAACAAGGGCCTTAACTAGTGACTAGTCGATCAAAAAGCACAATAAAAGATCACCAATTTTCAACATTTGATTGGGGACTTTTGGCCATCAAGAACCACCAAAGCTACGCGTTTATGCTATTGAGTCCTCTGTGGGGTACGTTTTAACAAAGAATTTTGTCTTCACCAATAAATTTTTTACCATGAATGATAATGACCTTCATTGTGCTTACTTTTGACATCTTTAGCATGGGTCTCAAGTCCATGTATTATGGTTTGTCGGCAGAATGGACGTATTATATTCTTAAATTTATATTTATATTTGAGTTCAAAACAAATATCACATCAAAGTTTCATTGAAAATCATACGACAGTATATCAAATTTTCACATATAATTCTTAACAAGAGAGTAACACGAGGTAACATTTTTCATATTTTATTTATCATGGCATGTGTTAATTGCCATAACTTTCTTTCCCAAGAAATCTTTTTTTTTTTTTTTATTTATTTCAGGCTTGTGGTCCCATTTGGGTAATGATCCTTGGGTTTTGGCTCGTAGTTGGGACTCCATGTTATCTAATTGAGTAGTTGCATAGTGCAAATCTGGTTGGTTAATTTAAAAATGAAAACTACGTACAGCATGGATGAGCCAGAGAGAAAGAGGCAATTGCAGGTAAACATCAAATCTGATTCTAAATATTTAGGATGTTTATGTTGTTTTCTCCAATTATCCAACCACTTCCTTCTTTGCTAGATTAACATACACAAAGCAGTTTCATGCATATTATGTTGACATCTCACTCTATATTCATTAATGAATCAATTTCTTTTGCCATTGTTTGCAAGTCACCCCTCACAGATGTTGTTACTCCACTTTAGGGTTTGACTTTTCAGTTTTTAGCAGGGTCCTCAATATATTGCTTGATGAAACATGTCTCCTATGGTTAGTGATAACATCACCACAAACTTTTTTTTTCTCTGTCACTTAAGTGCTTTTGGCATTGTTTTTTAATTAAAAATAGATATTAATTTCAATAAGTTGAATAAAAAAGATTGATCTGGACAAAGTAAAACTCTAATTTTAATAGAATAATAACATCTAAAAACCAAATAGAATGTTGTCGTCTTCTACGTGACATGCATATGCAATGTGGTTATCATGACGCATGAGTACAACTATACTCAAATGAATGAACATCAGACACACGACAACTTAAAACTAAGCCCAAGTGGCGTTTAATTTATTGTTTTAGTTTCCTACACTGTTGTTGTGTTGCAGAGGGCAAGTTTTCAATGTTCATATTATATACGAAGTAACCAAATCAGAATGTGACATTTTTTTATTTTTATAAACTTAAAATTGATTTTTGTTTTTAGTAATTGATAAAATATTATTTAAATTAAATATGAAATAAATTATTTTTTTAATTTAAATCTCTAATGCCATCTCTATTATAATTCTAATGTCCATGTCTTTATGAAGTTAAAGCATGTATACATGATTTCAAATACTAAATTTCTTTTATTATCTACACAAACAATACATGTCACAATATAATGAAATCAAATATATTGTTACCATGAAAATAGTGAAAAGATTAAACAATTCTTTAAAAACTTGAGCTAAAAATTGGTAATTCATGAGGAATATAATTTGAAAAAGAAAAAGACAATTAAGATAAAAAATGGGTGATATGTTAGGGATGGATGAGGAATTTAGTAATTCTTATTTATATAAAAAATTATCCAGCATTGTGTCCTGCTTCCTTTGATGGACCCTAATGAACGATTTGTTTCCAAAAGTTGAACTACACATATGTATGCAGTGAAGTTGATGGATAAAGGAAAAAGCCATGTGGTAGAGCAAAAAATCCTAATGGCATATGATGATGTCACGTTGGCGTATTAGGTGTCACGTGGTTGTTTGGTCCACGATTTGCTCCACTTCGTTTGCTTCCTGATAACACCGTATCAAGTTTTGGATGTGTCTTTCTTTTGGGGTCCAAGAAGAAGACCAAGTTACAGTGATGTTATTTTTTCTTGAATTCTAGTGAAGAAGATAAACCTGAATTCACTGCACTAATCTGGATAAAGAAGAAAACAGGGCCAATGAAATGCTAACAAGTTTTTGTTTATGGCTTTTGTTGGGGCCATGCATGACACCACATACCAAAACCAGTGGTGTGAATATGTGACTAT
Organism: Sphenostylis stenocarpa; assembly: GCA_963425845.1. Classification (NCBI taxonomy): domain Eukaryota; kingdom Viridiplantae; phylum Streptophyta; class Magnoliopsida; order Fabales; family Fabaceae; genus Sphenostylis; species Sphenostylis stenocarpa. Next base: position 33,522,095 of record OY731408.1, read on the forward strand.
AAATTTCAGAGATTTCAGCCAACATTAAATGGTGAAAGCAGAGTGTTGGGGTGGGGACTCTGGACAAAACCAAAACCCTTTTCTTTTTGTTCATAAAGAGGGTTGAGTTTTGGGCATATATAAAAGTTTCAAAATGGTACTCATCCATTCTTATTAAATCATTATTCGCTCTTAATTTACTTTATTGATTTTATTTATTACTATTATTTACATAATTTAAATATTTATAATCTTTAAATTATTTTTAAGTTGTATTATGATTTTCATTTCAACACTGTTACTCATTTATATATTACTTAGATATATAGTTTTATCTTCCATTTCAATTTGTTTTAAATAGCTCCAGAAATCATTTGTTATTTTTAAGAAATCAAATTTTAATTAAATTAATATAAAATTAATAAAGTTAATTGAATTTTTAAATAATATAAAAAATTAAGGTCAAAATTAATATTAAAAAAAAATTAAAAATATACAATATTTTCAATATTTTATCTTATTTTAATTATAAAATTATAAATAATAATTATTTTATTTTATTTTTATTTTATTTTAATTATTATTCATCTTACTTTTTATCATTTTTATTATTTGATTAAATATTAAACTTATATATACTAATGACTGATCTAATTTTAAAAAATATCTCTAAATAATATTTGCGAAAATAAAACTATAATTCAATTATTATAATTTATTATTTATTAAAAATTATAATGTTGTAGGGTTTTTACTTATTTATTTAACCTCATTATTATTTGTGTAGTTCCCAACGAGTTGATAGAAGATAATTTAAGTTTAACATAATATAATAATAATAATATTTAATTTATATAATTAATATTAAATACAATTTAGTATTTATAATTTTTAAATATTTTTTATTTATTAATATTTTTTAAAATAAACTATTTTATATATTTTTATATTTTATTGTTCATAAATAATATTTTAATAATGTTCATCATTGTTTGTAAACAATCCTAAAATAATTTTAAGAAAAATAATTTTTTATTTTCATTCTTCACTTAATTTTTTTAATGAGTCAGAGTGGATAAATGATTGAATATTAAATTTAAAAATTGAAAATAATTCTATTTAAGATTTTTTAACTTAAAAAAATTATAATAATAAATAAATATGACAAAGATGTCAATAAATTGGAATAAGATAGATTGGATGATTATTGATTTAAAATTTACTCTATTAAACTCTATTTAAAAAAGAATTACTTAAAAAAAAACTCAAATACTTAAAAAAATATAAAAAAAATAATATTATGAATAACTAAATAATAAGTATATTAATTAAAATAAATTAATTAAAAAATATTTTCGTTAAAGATAATAAATATTATAAATATCAAAATCAAATATAATAAATATAATGTAAAAGGTAATTTAATAAACTTAATTCCCATTTTTAACAGAAAATATCCTTGCACTTCTAAATCATGATTAATCAAAAACATCAATTTAGAGAATTAAATTATATATTTAATTGGTTAATATCTTTTCAACTATACAAACAGTGAATTGGATAAGATACTTGTCACGTGTACATCAAAACTATGATGAGCCATATCATCGGTTTTCGTGCACCATATCCAATTGGATTAGGGTTTGGATATGAATTGGATATATAATAATGCATTAAGCACAACCAATAAAATATTTTAATTCGACTACAATACTACCTTTTTACGTTAACGTTACACTTTATAAGATAATATTAAATATTGTAAAATACAAAGTATATAATCAAATATCATATCGCTCAACTATAACAGTATTTTATGTGATGAGACATACAAATTATTCTTCCATTTTATAATAAGTGTCATGATAAAATAAAATAAAAATCTATTTTAATTTTAAAATTCATAATTACTTTTGATTTATATATTTATCAATACTAATGACTAATGAAATAAATTTATAAATAAAACAAGGATATCAAGGTTAACTACTGTTATTTTTTTAGTTGTATAAAATTGAGTTTTGGTGGTCTTAAATTTTAAATCATGTGAATAATGAAAATATAGTTTCTTAAATTTGAAAAATAAAAATGTGATTTTTATTCTTAATTATTAAATTTAATGAAAAAATAAAGAATGTTTTAATTGGGGTCAAAATAGGATTCACTTAACATTCCAAAGTAAAAAAAAAAAAAACACCATCAAATCTAATTATACTTAATTTTATTAATTATTTATACTTAAGTACATAACAATAATAAACCTTTATATTAGAAATATCAATAAATTGATTGTTTGGATTTTAGTTACACCTAATCAAAATTAGATTACATATAATATAAAATAAAAATAATTCGGTTTATTAAATAATGTTATAAAGTAGAAATAAAGTTGTGTTGTAGACTATATATAAAAACAATAATGATAATAATATAAATGTAACGTCGTATTATATGTTATTAGAAAGATTAAGTGATATTTGTTAGATTAAAATATTTCTTATGTTTAGGTTAATGTGAAATGTGACGTATGCCTTATTTTAATATTATATTAATTTTATTGTGCAAGAAAACTTCGTAACGAAGTTTTTCTATGTACAGTAAAAATTTTCTTATATATGAATACTTGAAGCGGGGAGGAGGGAAATCAAAAATTTTCCTCTCATCCTTCTTCTTCTATTATCTAAATTTCAAGCAACGAGACTCTACTCGTGCGGGATCTCGGTGAAACGGGAGAAAGCTTGAATTAAGTGGGAAAACTTCGGTAGAAATACCATACCAAGTAAGGGGAAGTTTAATTCATTCAATATATGAAATTGAATTGTTTGGTACTCTGTGAATAAGGAATAGGAGTAGAGATATGAAGTATTGAAATGTCTAATTTTGAAGAATGTCTAATTTTGAAGAATTTCTGATTTTGATGAACAGTTGATCGTTTGAAAGTTTTTTTGAAATTCTTGAAATTAAGGATGAATTATATACTAAAATTGTTGTTTTTAACTTAAATTGAACATGTTTATGGTTAAATTTTGATTTGGAACTAATTTGGGTGATTGAAATTGAGAAATTTGAAATATGGATTTTGAAAATGGCGGACTGGAAAATCTGCAAAACTCACTCAAGCGAAAAAAAACGTCGCTTGAGCGAAGATACCTGGAAAATTTGGGATTCTCGGGTTCTTTCTCGCTCAAACGACCGGTGTACTCGCTCGAGCGACGAAGTCTTCAAACAAAGGTGACCCTCGGGTCATGTCTCGCTCAAGCGACTGGTGTACTCGCTTGAGCGACGAAGCCTTCAAACAAAGAGGACTCCCGGGTCATGTCTCGCTCAAGCGACTGATGTACTCGCTTGAGCAACGAAGCCTTCAAACAAAGGGGACATAAATGGAATTTTTAAAAAGATCAAGGGATATGGTGGGGATTTTTAAAAAGATCAAGGGTAAACTAGTCATTTTACATCACAGGGACATAAATGGAATTTTCAAAAATGTCCAAGGGTAAAATAGTCATTTAGGGACATACATGACATGTTAAGAAAAGATTAAGGGCAAAATAGTAATTTAATGATTTTGAAAATGATGTCAAAAATAGTTTCGGAAATGATTTCGGAAATTATTTTAGAAAAAAAAATATATATATATATATATATATATATATATATATAAGAGAGAGAGAATGAAAGTAGTGTGTTGTGACGTGTGTGGGTCGAGTCGAGCCCGAGGGCCGATGCCCGAATCGATCCCGAGACGTTATATATTGGCTAGGCCGAGCCGGAGGGTTGGTGCCGGAATCGATCAAATACTATTTTTATTGACTCAAATGAGCCGTGAGGACAGGTGGTCCAGAATCCGGCAAATGTGAATAATTTTTGTTATGTTTGAATGGTACCGGGGTGGTACAGAGTACATTAGTGTAATAACTATGTCGGAGGATTCTGAATGAGGTCCCGGACTTCACCGATTGGTCGGGTCGGGTAGACTACGAGATCGGGTGGTGAGAAGTCGATGGGGATGACTGGTGGCGTGCTCTGAGGGGTACTCCAGTATGAGTGATGAAGGGCGCCGGTAATCCTACTCGTGTGGAGGGTGGTCGGAATGGTACCGAGGGTACCGATCACAATGTGCCCACAGATGATAGCCTCCGAGTTCGGGCATAGTTAGGGTATACTTCCGGAAGGTGTCTTAGTGTGTTAATAATATCGTAATTGATCATAATATATAATTATTACTTCTATATCTGTTTTATTATATCGAATGATTTAATACTTACCCCTATTTTTCCATGTGGATGGGATCTGCGATGATCACTTTTATGTGGGAGCAGATCGGGAGTTGAGAGATGATGATGTGACTACTGGACAGATGAGGATAGTTCAGTGGGATAGCTTCGAGGGAGCTACTTTTACATGTATAATATATAAATAAATTATGTTACTATATTTTGAAGTTCTTTTAGTGAACTGGAATTTCAATATATGTTACAATTACGATAATATAATGTAAAATAAATGTTGTTATTTACTTGTTTACTACTTTGCGAAGACATCATTATAGTAGCGATTTCTAGGGTCGTTACAATAGTGGTATCAGAGCGGTAGTATCCTTGTAAATCTGTGGGGATGGGTAGTGAACCTATGATAAGTCCGTTGTGATTATACTCTGATTGTGAGTGCGTGAATGTTTGCTCTGTATTGATGGTTGTGTTTGATATAGGATGGCACCGCGACCTCCTACTCCTACTCCTACTCCACCGAGTGTAGATGCCCTAGCCAGGACAATGGAAATGTTGGCAGCTGCCATGCAGCAGCAGGCTACCTACCCGCAGTGGAGGCCAACTATGGCACCATCCTCTGTTGGATATCACCAATCAGAGCAGATGGGACTGACTGAGTTCATGAGGCATAATCCGCCTCGTTTTGGAGGAGATTTGGGTCTAGATGCAGCAGAGAAGTGGAGAAGATTTTTGAGGCTACCTTATGCCCGGAAGACAGGAAATTGACATTCGGGAAATACTTACTAGTTGATGAGGCTGAGTTCTGGTGGTCAGGGACTCAAAGGATGATGATTGCACGTGGGGAGTGTGTAATTGGGAAACTTTCCGTGAGAGATTTCTGGAGAAATACTTCCCTGACAGTGTTAGATTTCAGAAGGAGACTGAGTTCCTGAGTTTGAGACAGGGTAATATGATGGTGCATGATTACGCCATACGATTTGAGCACTTATCTCGTTTCTACACAGGTACAACTTCAGAACAGTGGCTTTGCAGGAAGTTTGAGGAAGGCTTGAGGGCTGAGATCAAGCTCATGGTGGTTCCTTTCTCTATCAGGAGATTCCCAGAGCTGGTGGAGAAGGTGAAGACAATAGAGAGACTCCAGGAGGGAGGAGTCAGAGTGATGAGGACCCACTCAAGTGGGGTCCCGAGTAGGGGTAGTAGATCAGAGAGGAGGATGCCTTATTCACGCCCCCAGTCTTCCAGGAGTGGCAGTGTTACCCCAATACCTCGATCATCGGGATCTGTATCCGGGGTAAAATGTTTTCAATGTGGAGGCCCTCATTACAGGAATCAGTGCCCACAGAATGCCTTCACTAATCCTTCCCAGACTTCTCGGGCAGGTCTTTGCTACACTTGCCAGAAGCCAGGACATATGGCTAGAGACTGTCCACCGAATCCCAATGTTATAGTCTCAGCTGGGGCATCATTAGCACCCAGGAGGAGTGACGCGAAACCCAGAGTTGTAGGACGGGTGTTTGCCTTGTCAGGAGCAGAGGCATCGAGGTCAGAGAATTTAGTGCAAGGTGTGTGTTTTATCTCTGATATACCTCTACGAGTTTTTTTTGATTCAGGAGCTACCCATTCTTTTATTACTGATAATTGTATGGATAAACTTAAGTTACCTGTGTGTGACCTACCCTATGAATTGAGGGTATCTACACCAGCAGCTGGACTGGTGGTGTCTTCCTATGTGTGTTTAAGGTGCCCAATTGTCGTAGAAGGACGATAGTACAAGGTGAACTAAATCGGTTTACCTTTGAAGGATATGGATGTAATATTAGGGATGGATTGGTTATCTACCAATCGCATTCTGATTGACTGTGGACAGAAGAGGTTGGTACATCCGGAATTAGGAGATGAACTTATTACATCAGCTCGGCAGGTTCAGAAAGAGCTACGAGAGGGAGCTCAGTGTTATTTGATTCTGACTCAGATGGATGAAATGAAGGAAAATATCCTGGAAGAGGTACCAGTTGTGAGAGAATTTTCTGATGTGTTTCCAGATGAGATACCAAGGTTACCACCTCAGAGAGAGGTCGAATTTGGGATTGATCTAATTCCTGGTTCAGGCCCAATCTCTATGGCACCATACCGTATGGCTCCAGCAGAATTGGCTGAATTGAAGAAACAGGTAGAAGATTTGCTGGAAAAGAAGTTCATTCGCCCGAGTGTATCTCCCTGGGGCGCTCCTGTATTGCTAGTAAAGAAGAAAGATGGGAGCTCCAGGTTGTGTATTGATTACCGGCAACTAAACAAGGTGACTATCAAGAACAAGTACCCGTTGCCGAGGATTGATGATTTATTAGACCAGTTACAGGGAGCATCAATCTTTTCTAAGATTGATTTGAGATCTAGATACCATCAGATACTGGTTAAAGAAGAGGATGTACAGAAGACGGCGTTCAGGTCGAGATATGGCCATTATGAATATGTGGTCATGCCGTTTGGAGTAACAAATGCACCTGCCGTATTTATGGACTATATGAACAGGATTTTCCGTCCTTATTTAGATAAGTTTGTTGTTGTTTTTCTAGACGACATTCTTATTTATTCTAGAACTCGGGAAGAACACTAGGAACATCTGAGGGCGGTGTTGGCTGTGTTAAGAGAGAAATAATTGTATGCCAAACTTTCAAAATGTGAGTTTTGGTTAGAACAGGTGCAGTTTTTGGGACATGTAATATCGGCAGAAGGGATATCTGTAGATCCTACCAAGGTAGATGCAGTGTTAAAATGGGAACCCCCTAATACAGTGACGGAAGTGCGTAGCTTTGTGGGACTTGCAGGATATTACCGGAAATTTATAGAGGGTTTCTCTAAGATAGCAACTCCTTTGACACAGTTGACCCGTAAGGATCAACCTTTTCCTTGGACAGATAGATGTGAGGAGAGTTTCCAGGAGTTGAAAAGAAGATTGTCTAGTTCCCCAGTGTTGGTGATCCCAGATGTGACTCAATCTTTTCAGGTATATTGTGATGCTTCTATTCAGGGGTTAGGTTGTGTCTTGATGCAAGAAAAAAGGGCGGTGGCATATGCGTCGAGACAACTTAGAATTCATGAGAGGAATTATCCCATTCATGACTTAGAACTAGCAGCGAGTGGTGTTTGCTCTCAAGATGTGGAGACATTATCTTTATGGAGTCAGATTTGAAGTTTTTAGTGATCACAAGAGCCTGAAGTATTTATTCGATCAGAAAGAACTAAATATGAGACAGAGAAGATGGATGGAGTTTCTGAAGGATTATGACTTTCAGTTACTTTATCATCCAGGAAAGGCGAATGTCGTGGCTGACGCCTTGAGTAGGAAGGCAGTTCAGATGTCAGCAATGATGATGGATGAATTGAGATTACTTGAGAAGTTCAGGGATCTGCATCTAGATGTAGAGTTCGTGATACTAATATTAGTTGTGGTAGCATTACCATTACTAATGATTTTCTCGAGATGATCAGAGATAGACAACAAGGTGATATGACATTGAAAAGTGTTATAAATCAGTTAGGATTCGAGCAGACCATTGACTATAAGATGGGTGAGGATAATATTCTGAGATTTAGAGGAAGGATTTGTATTCCTGTTGACCAGGAATTGAAGAGAGCAATACTAGATGAAGGTCATCGGAGTCGTCTAAGTCTACACCCTGGTATGACTAAGATGTATCAAGATCTGAAGAAAGTTTATTGGTGGTCTGGTATGAGGAGAGATATTGCAGAGTATGTGGCTGCTTGTTTGACTTGTCAGAAAGCAAAGGTGGAACACCAAAGGCCGGGAGGAATGCTACAACAAATGGAGATACCTGAATGGAAGTGGGATAGCATTACCATGGATTTTGTTACCCATTTACCACGGACAATTCGAGGGTATGATTCGATCTGGGTGATAGTGGACAGATTGACGAAGAGTGCACATTTCCTCCCTATAAATCTGAGGATATCTATGGCTAAAGTGGCACAACTATATATTCGCGAGATTGTTCGATTACATGGGGTACTGATGTATATTTTTGGTGAGTGGACCAAATATTACCATTTTATCGTCCTCGGGGATTGAATACTTGTTGAATACCAGAGTATTAAAATCTTTTCTATGTTTGAGTAATCTAAGTTTGTGAGAATGACAATAAAAAGAATAATTTTCTTTTGCAGTAAAATAAGTGTTAGAGAATTAATTTCATATCCTTTCCTACAAATTCCTAGCCTATTTACTTGATGCAAGAACTAAATTTATCCCTTAGAGTTAAACGTGCTATTCATTTCCTAATCCCTTAGAAAATAAATTATCCATTAAACTTTCAACTTCCCAATCCCTTGGAAAATAAAAGTTTCCTGGATCTTGAAATTTAATCTTTTACTACACAAAAACTAGCCAGGTCTGTAAAATTTCCCAATTAAACAAAAACCCAACTTACTTTATCCATACACATAAACAGAATACATTTTTCCAAATATAACTGCTTAGGTTTAAACATTAAAAAAAACATAGATAAAATACTGGAATAAATGGAATTACAATGCATCAAAGTAAATAGGTTCAGAATTTGTCTTACAGGATATTACATTAATCCTCTAACAAAGGAAAATTTAGCCTTCCATCAAAGTTTCTACCCAAGCTCAAAAACCTAAAAGTTCTATATTAAAAGTTACGTCCTAGAGTATTCATTACAGCTTCCTTTTAAACTCCCTTCTCGCTCCTACCACGTCAGCCCTTTTCGTTTTCATTTCTGCCTTTTGCTTTTTGCTCCCGCTTCAGCCCAAGCCCAAAAGTTAAGTTGTTGAAAGTTCCACTGGCAGCCTATGAGTGATACCAGCCGCACAGGCCCACCACAAAAGTTGTTCTAAATGCACCTGTTTTTTCAACAAAACATAAAAACTAAACTAAAAGTTAAATGCAACGATAAATAAAACAATTATTATCTAATTGTTACAAGAACTGCATGAAATTGACCTAATTTGACCTAAAATTGTGAGGTAAAATAAACATGTATCAAAATCTCCCAGGCTTAAGTCTTTGCTTGTCCTCAAGCAAGGAAATTTCAATAAAAAAAAAACTTGATGCAAGCACTGCCTCAGATTATAATAACTCAAGTTCCAATTTACAAGGAAATAATTTTCCAGCACACCTCTCATCCTTTTTCCCGCTTGATTTATACTCACTTGAACTGCCCACGTACTAAATCACATGTGACCAAGAATTGCAAGACATATCATCACTTGGACATTATTGATCAATATTTGAAATTAATCCTCACAGTGTTTCTCTCTAGATACGTGTTTCTCTCAATCACACATCATTTCTATGAACATAAGCATTGATATATTCTTTCCACTGTCACTTTTGAAAGAAAAAAAAATATAGAGATTCACAAGGTCTTTAAAGGGTTGTGATGGGGTTTGGCTGATGAAGGAATATATGGTTTTTCTGGATAAACAAAGTTCCAAACTTCAAAGAGCAAATTGAAAATTAAAAATGAAGCACAATGGAATCATTGAACCATAACTCCCTTCTTGCATTTGATAATTCCTCCCACAACTAATATTCCCAATATCTTCCTTTTAGACTCGGCTTTTCATGTAATTTGTATTAATGAGTCCCTCTCTTTTGAAACTTTATCTGTGAACTGCTTGGTTCTCTTTTTCTTTCTTTTAACATTAAGTAATGAGAGAACCTTTTTTTTTTTTATTTGGAATTATGTGCAGTTGTTTTCAAGAACTTGAGAGAGGTGACTTTAGAGTTTGATGCACCAAGTTTTGTTCATTTCCCTCCCCCACATGAATTTCACTTCTCTTATTCCTAGCCTCTTTCCTATTTCAATGTGCTCTTTTAGTTTGGTTTAGGTGGGGATTTGGCCATTGGAGGGATTTCAGGGTCAGGAGTAGGCTAAAAAAATTATTAGTCAAGGAAAGATTTTGAAACTAGGGTAAAAATCTGGCTTTGTGTTCACAAGGTTCTTTAAAAGGTAAACAAGAATTGCCTTATCCTCTCTAAATTTTTCATGCAAAGGTAACTATTTCAAGAATTAATCAATGCAAACACATATGTTATGATGGTGTCGCTCAGTACTGTGGATAAAAGTGTTTGGTGTTTTTCGCTCACTGGTCTGGTTGAAGGTTTTCAATCATTGATCTTTTCATGCCAAGTTGAGACAATGTTTAACAATTCTACAGTCATAAGTAATTGGTAGAGTGCAACCACACAATGAGTCCCGCAGTATATGTATATTGGCTCTGAGGTGTGCTCAAAATGTGGAGTTTAGAACTTGTGGTTAAGATAATCTAAGGTGAGAGTGATCGTGCAATGCTACACTAAATGTCATGCTAAACAAAAAGAGCTCACAATCAGAACTACAAAAAGCTATTTAAACAGTTACATAAAAGGGACTGTAAAACAGTAAATAAATCTCCCAGGCTTAAATGTTTCCATGGTCCCCACTGGAAACGTGAAAAACATTTAAAATTGGGAAGAAAAACTTACAACTACTGTGGGCGCGTGCAAAGAACAGTCAACGTTTCTTCCAACAGTTGCTCAACTTTGTACTGATGCTCTCTCTGTTCGGCTTGGAACTGTTGGAATTCTTGATAGTGTTTGGCGTGCTCGGCTTGGAGGCGGTCAATGGATGCTTGAAGTTGCGCGAGCTCATTGGTGCTGGGTTGGCTAGTTGGGTGGACAAATGGTGGGAATGCGGGATTGGGATTTTGGTCACAATCATCTTCTGAAAAAGTCCAACTGGTGAGCCCTCGAACACGGGTGAATTTGGGGTTAGGCAACGGTTGTGCTGGCACGTTCAGCTGATCATTCATTACTAGACAGTAATGCCTTTCCCACTTTGTGATTACTCCACTGGTATGAAGCAATTCAAGGTCAATGCGTGGGTTCCCCAAAATTGGATTGTCGTGTTCCACCGGAATGTTGAAGTGCAAAGCGATTGCTGTGATCAGACCCCCAATTGTGATGTTTCCAGAAGATGCTTTCCCTACACGCAGCAGTTGTCTTACAAGCCAAGATCCCGTGTTCAACTTGGCAGCATTCACCATTCCCCACATGAACAGTAATTCAGTTTTGTGCACAGCATTATGGCTTTCCCCCCTAGCAAAGACAGAGTGGGTTAGTAATCGGTGAACATAACGAAAGCAGGGGTTGTGAATAGTTGTTGCCTTTGAGTCCGAGGAGACAAAAGCATTTGATCCTGTAAGTTGCTGCCAGAATGGGCCAGCGCTGAAGTTGTCCGGATAAGTGCTGGAGCCTCCTGGTGGAAAACGGAAGATGGCGCTGAAATCTGTTAAGGTTAAGTCAAAATCTTGGTTGTTCAATCGGAAAGAGATTGCTCCGGCTGCCCGAGTAGTGCCCTTCGTCAATTTGACTGAAATGGAACTGAGGAATTCCAGCGTGAGTCGTTCGTAGGCAGGGTAGCGGAGCGAGATAAAATAATTTCATCCAAGGCGACTGAGCAACCATTGGACTTCCTCGAACATGCCTAATGTGTGCAGAGTTAACTCGTCGAAGTAACGAGTGGGCATGATGGTTCGTTTGCTCAGGGAGGTGTACCTGACATACTGTTCCGTGTCGCGAAAGATAATGCCATGCCGGTTTTCGCTTGGCGGAGCAGGGTTGGAGTTTCGGTTTGATTCGCGGCTGGAGTGGTTGGTTGTTTCATGAGTGAAGTCTCGGGTGGACTCATGGCTGTAGTCATTAGAGGGTTGGGTGCTTGAGTCACTGACCAACTCATGGCTAAGCTCCCTGGTTGATTGGCTGCCAGTATCGCTATCTGAGCTGCTTCCAGAGGAAATATGGAGTGGGCTCGTTTGTGGATCCGCAGGTGCTGGTCTTTTCGCCTGAATGTTGCGCAGACGCTGCGAAAACCGAGTTGGAGCGCGGACAAGAGCCTTAGATAGTTGTGCAAGACCGGAAGGTCTGTTAGCTAGTGTCTTCTTCCTCATTGCAGTTGTGGTTGAAGGTAAAGAAACAGTGGGGGGGGGGGTGAATCGCAGATGCGAGATGACAGAGGTGAATCGGGTTAGAGGGAAGTGTAAAAGGGGGCGCAGTGAAATTAGGGTTACAGAGAGCTTTAGGGTAAAAACATTTAATTGATTTTTTTTTTTTTTTGAAATGAAATAATTAAAAAAAAACAAAAATTGACTAAAAAATTAAAACGAAAAATGAAGTAAAAAAAAACTTTGTCTGACACAGGTTTAAGTTGTGGTGGTGGGGGATTGAAGTGGTAAAGTACACCTTTCCCTTTCGAACCCTTCTCCCATATACAACTTCAATCTCTCGCCCATTTACTTTGAAGCGCCGCGATCGCTCCAGCATCTAAAATTTCCATTGTGCCAAAGGGGAAAACTTGTTGGACCGAGAATGGTCCGGACCACCTAGATCGCAGTTTGCCCGGAAAGAGGCGGAGTCTGGAGTTAAAGAGAAGCACTTGTTGTCCAGGTACAAATTCTTTTGAAGTGATCTTTTTATCATGCCAATTTTTTGTTCTTTCTTTGTATACTCGTGCATTTTCGTACGCTTGTAACCTGAATTCGTCCAGTTCGTCCAATTGTAACAACCTCTTCTCTCCCGCCTTCCTTAGGTCAAAGTTTAACAATTTTGTGGCCCAAAATGCTCTGTGTTCTAATTCCACTGGTAAATGACACGATTTTCCGAAAACTAACTGGTAGGGTGACATTCCAATGGGGGTTTTGAACGCTGTTCGATAAGCCCATAGTGTGTCGTCCAGTTTCTTCGACCAATCCTTTCTCGTTGAGCTTACCACCTTTTCCAGAATTCTCTTTAATTCTCTGTTCGAGATTTCTACCTGTCCACTGGTTTGTGGATGGTATGGTGTAGCCACTTTGTGCTTTACTCCATATTTTCCTAAGAGTGATTCGAATTGTTTGTTGCAAAAATGGGAACCGCCATCACTGATAATAGCTCTAGGCACCCCGAATCGAGTAAAAATATGCTTTTTGAGGAAGGAAACCACAACTTTAACATCATTAGATGGAAATGCACTGGCCTCGACCCATTTAGAGACATAGTCGACTGCCACCAAAATATACTGGTTTGAGAAAGATGAGGGAAATGGTCCCATAAAATCTATGCCCCAAACATCAAAAATTTTTACTTCCAAAATATTGTTTAAGGGCATTTCATTCTTCCTTGAAATGTTTCCTACTCGTTGGCATCTATCACACCGCTCAGTGAATCTACGAGCGTCTTTAAAAAGAGTAGGCCAATAGAAACCGCTCTGCAGGTACCTTAGCAGCTGTCCTTTCTCCACTAAAGTGTCCTCCATAGTCCGATCCATGGCAGTGCGCGAGGATTCTTCCAATTTCTTCATCGGGGACACACCTCCCGATTATACCATCACCACATCTTTTAAAGAGCAGTGGTTCATCCCAGAAATAGAATTTCACGTCATGTAAAAATTTTTTCTTTTGTTGAAAGTTGAGATCATGAGGAATTATCCCCGCTGCCTTAAAGTTAGCAAAATCAGCGAACCATGGCAATGAAGCTACTGTTAGGAGTTTCTCATCCGGGAACTCTTCCGAGATAGGTGTAACTCGCTGGGCTATCACCCTCGCTTTTTATTCTTGATAGGTGGTCGGCTACCACATTTTGCTTTCCCCGTTTATCTCTCGATTTCTAGATCAAACTCTTGTAATAGGAGAATCCAACGAATTAGTCTTGGTTTAGCATCCTGTTTAGCAAACAAGTACCTCAAAGCAAGCATGATCGGTGTAAACAATAACTTTAGACCCAACAAGATAGGATCTAAATTTGTCAAATGCAAATACCACAGCAAGTAATTCTTTTTCGAGTGGTGGCATAATTCTTTTGGGCTTCATTTAAGACACGGCTGGCATAATATATCACATGAAACACTTTCTCTTTTCTTTGTCCTAATACAGCACCCACAGCCTACATCACTAGCATCACACATTATTTCAAATGGTAGTAACCGAGTCAAGTGTCGTGATTATAGGAGCAGAAACGAGTTGTGTTTTTATGATATTGAATGCTTGCAAACATTTATCATCAAACACAAAAGGAGTTTCTTTTTCAAGCAAGTTTGTTATAGGCTTAACTATTTTTGAAAAGTCTTTGATAAACCGCCTATAAAAGCCTCGCATGACCAAGGAAACTTCTTACCCCTTTTACATTCATTGGGGAGGCAGCTTTTTCAATCACTTCGACTTTTGCTCTGTCTACTTCAATTCCTTTAGCAGATATTTTATGCCCTAAGACTATACCTTCCCTTACCATAAAGTGGCATTTTTCCTAGTTTAGGACTAGGTTAGTTTCCTGACATCTTTTCAACACTAGGGTCAGATTAGTGAGACAGGAATCAAATGAAGAGCCAAATACAGAAAAATCGTCCATAAAAATTTCAATGCACTTTTCAATTAGATCAGAAAAGATAGAAAACATACACCTCTGAAATGTGGCTGGTGCATTGCATAGTCCAAAGGGCATCCTTCTGTAAGCGAAAACTCCATAAGGGCATGTGAATGCTGTTTTTTCTTGATCTGCAGGGGCCAATGCTATCTGATTGTAGCCGGAATAACCATCTAGAAAACAATAATACTCATGTCCAGCCAGCTTCTCTAGCATTTGGTCCATAAAGGGTAGTGGGAAATGGTCCTTTCTGGTAGCTTGATTCAGTCTCCTGTAGTCAATACATACCCGCCATCCTGTGACTTTTCTTGTAGGAATGAGTTCATTATCTTCATTAGGAATAACTGTCAACCCTCCTTTCTTAGGTACCACTTGTACAGGACTGACCCACTCACTGTCAGAAATTGGGTAGATAATCCCAGCATCTAGTAACTTAATAATTTCCTTTCTCACCACCTCTTTCATAGTGGGATTGAGTCTTCTCTGTGGTTGGCGCACAGTTTTGAAGTTCTCCTCCAAACAGATCTTATGCATGCATATAGTTGGACTTATACCTTTTAGATCATCTATAATCCACCCTATAGCAGATTTGTGCTCTCTCAGTACCCTCAACAGTTTCTCTTCCTCCACCTCAGATAACTCACTATTCATTATCACAGGTTTGAGTTTCTGATCATCTAAAAATCTGTATTTGAGGTGGGGTGGTAGCTGTTTTAATTCGATTCTTGAGGTATCTTCCACTGCATCTTCACTTTTGTGTAAATCTTCCACCCCTCTGCTTGAACTGAATAATGGTTTTAGTGCTTCTAATTGTTGCACGCATTGTACCACTTCCTCACTTAATTCTTCATCAAACTGCTTTGCCTCTATTCCATTTATCAGGACTACCTCCAATGGATTTTTCTTCGACTGATCTGTCATCTTCTCTTGTACCAACATATCAATTATATCAGCTCTGAAACAATCTTCCTTGTCTGTCATCTGTTTCATAACCTCATTTATGGAAAAAATTATTTTTTCATCACCCACTCTCAACATTAACTCACTTTGCTGCACGTCTATTAATGCTCTCCCTGTTGCTAAGAAAGGTCTTCCCAATATAATTGGGACTTTTGTATCTTTCTCCATGTCTAACACCACAAAGTCAGCTGAAAAAATGAACTTGTTCACTTTCACTAAGACATCTTCTACTACTCCATAAGGATAGGTTACTGAGCGATCAGCCAATTGTAGAGTAATTCTAGTCGGCTTCACTTCTCCAATTTCCAGCCTCTTGAAAATGGACAGTGGCATTAAATTTATGCTTGCTCCGAGGTCACATAGTGCTTTACTCACCATTAAATTTCCAATCTCACATGGGATGACAAAACTTCCTGGATCTTTCAACTTTGGGGTAACTTTTGCTGAATGATGGCACTGCACTCCTCTGTCAGCATTATAGTTTCATTCTCCTGCAGTTTTCGTTTTCTGGATAGCAAGTCCTTCATGAATTTTGCATATCCTGGCATTTGTTCCAGCGCCTCAGCAAATGGAATATTGATCTGGAGCTTTTTGAAAACATCTAAAAATCGTACAAACTGTTTTTCTTGCTCTTTCTTTTTTAATCTTTGAGGGAATGGTACAGTGGGTATCATCTCTTTTTTCTTTTCACTCTCAATTGCGTGTTTCTTTTCCCTCTCTTTTTCTTGCTCACAATTCCCCTCAGTTTTTTCTTTTGCTCTGGTTTTTTCGCTCTCACTCTCTTCCTTATCCACAATCTTTGTATTCTCTTGATTTTTTTCTTCTTCCACCATACTCTTTTTCTCATTAGCTATTACCTTTCCACTCCTCAGTTGTATTGCTTTACAGTGTTCTTTTGGGTTGACTACAATATCACTGGGAAAGGTACCAGGGGTTCTTTCTGATAGCTGTCTTGATATCTGTCCAATCTGGGTCTCCAGATTTTTGATTGAAGCTTCCTGGTTCTTGAAATTTGTTCTGGTTTCATTCATGAAATGAGAGGTTTGCTCCACAAAGCTAGATGTCTGCATAGATAATTTTTCCAAAGCACTTTCCAAAGTAGACATTCTGGTTCCCTGAAAGTTGGATTGTGCTTGGCTGTTAGGACCCGTGGGGTATTGATAAGGGGGACTTGACTGTCCAGGCTGAACTGAATTCCCCCATGGCCTGCTTGACTGATTTTGATTTTGATTCCTCCAATTTGAATTATAATTATTGAACTGACTGTTTGCTTGCTGTTGTACAAGATTTGCTTGTATTTCTTGATGATTAATTTGACAGTCACCATTTTGATGCATGCCCCCACAAAAATCACATACTAATTGTGTCGTGTTAACAGCTTTAACCTGCATACCCCCTAACTGTTGAGTTAGATCTGTGATTTGTTGAGTTAATAACTTATTTTGAGCTAAAATGGCATCCAGAGTACTAACTTCCAACACTCCAGCTTTCCTATTTTGACGATCAAACTGCATGTGTACTGTATTATTTGCCATTAATTCCAGGGTTTCTAAGGCTTCTTCTGGTGTTTTCAGGTTGAAGGATCCTCCACTGGCAGCATCTAACATTGCTTTAAAAGTAGGAGAAAGAGCATTGTAGAAAATCTGCACCTGCAACCACTCTGGCAATGCATGATGAGGACATCTTCTTGTCAATTCCTTGAACCTCTCCCATGCCTCATACAGAGATTCAGAATCTTGTTGCATAAAGCTGGTGATCTCATTCCTCATCCTTGCTGACTTTGCCGGAGGGAAATATTTGTTCACAAATTTTGTAGCCAAATCATCCCACGTGGTTATGCTTCCTTGCGGTTGTGACTGGAGCCAGCCTTTAGCTTTGTCTCTCAATGAAAAGGGAAAGAGCCTCAAGCGAACTGCATCATCAGTGGCTCCATTGATTTTCAGTGTGTCACAGATAGCCAAGAAATTCTCCAGGTGAGAATTTGGATCCTCTGAAGATACACCTCCAAACTGGTTCTGTTGTATGACCTGCAATAAAGAAGGTTTAATTTCAAAATTGTTTGCTTGTATAGGAGGTCTAACAATACTCCCTTTGTAATTATTTGGGTCTGGCATGGAGTAGTCTCTCAGTGTTCTTTTGGGCTGCTCCATGACTGCAGTTTGTAAATTCTGATTTGCTTCTTGTTCTCTTCTCCTTTCTTTTTTTCTTTTTCGTGCACTTCCTCTATTTCTTCTGGCAGTACGTTCAATTTCTGGATCAAACAGTAAGTTTTCTGGTGCTACAGTACCTCGCATAAACAGTGTTAAAAAAATACAGAAAAGAAGAAAAGAAAAGAAAAGAGAGAAAGAAAAAAAAAATTATGGACAGTAAAAGATGTTTAGCTCAAATCTCAGGGAAAATTTTTTTCTTCTAATATCAACAAAAATTTTCAATCCCCGGCAGCGGCGCCAGGAAATTGATGTATATTTTTGGTGAGTGGACCAAATATTACCATTTTATCGTCCTCGGGGATTGAATACTTGTTGAATACCAGAGTATTAAAATCTTTTCTAAGTTTGAGTAATCTAAGTTTGTGAGAATGACAATAAAAAGAATAATTTTCTTTTGCAGTAAAATAAGTGTTAGAGAATTAATTTCATATCCTTTCCTACAAATTCCTAGCCTATTTACTTGATGCAAGAACTAAATTTATCCCTTAGAGTTAAACGTGTTATTCATTTCCTAATCCCTTAGAAAATAAATTATCCATTAAACTTTCAACTTCCCAATCCCTTGGAAAATAAAAGTTTCCTGGATCTTGAAATTTAATCTTTTACTACACAAAAACTAGCCAGGTCTGTAAAATTTCCCAATTAAACAAAAACCCAACTTACTTTATCCATACACATAAACAGAATACATTTTTCCAAATATAACTGCTTAGGTTTAAACATTAAAAAAAACATAGATAAAATACTGGAATAAATGGAATTACAATGCATCAAAGTAAATAGGATCAGAATTTGTCTTACAAGATATTACATTAATCCTCTAACAAAGGAAAATTTAGCCTTCCATCAAAGTTTCTACCCAAGCTCAAAAACCTAAAAGTTCTATATTAAAAGTTACGTCCTAGAGTATTCATTACGACTTCCTTTTAAACTCCCTTCTCGCTCCTTCCACGTCGGCCCTTTTCGTTTTCATTTCGCCTTTTGCTTTTTGCTCCCGCTTCAGCCCAAGCCCAAAAGTTAAGTTGTTGAAAGTTCCACTCGGCAGCCTATGAGTGATACCAGCTAGCACCGGCCCACCACAAAAGTTGTTCTAAATGCACCTGTTTTTTCAACAAAACATAAAAACTAAACTAAAAGTTAAATGCAACGATAAATAAAACAATTATTATCTAATTGTTACAAGAACTGCATGAAATTGACCTAATTTGACCTAAAATTGTGAGGTAAAATAAACATGTATCAGGTACCATCTAGCATTATCTTGGATAGGGATCCTAGATTTACTTCAAGATTCTGGCAGACTTTACAAGAGGCATTAGGTACCCGACTTAGGTTGAGTTCAGCCTATCACCCCCAGACAGATGGACAGTCAGAGAGGACCATCCAGTCACTAGAAGACTTGTTGAGGTCTTGTGTGTTGGATAATCTAGGAAGTTAGGATGAGATCCTTCCATTAATAGAGTTCACGTATAATAACAGCTATCATGCCAGTATCGGAATGGCACCATATGAGGCTCTTTATGGGAGGAGGTGTCAAACACCTTTATGTTGGTATCAGGATGAGGAGAAAGTGTTGATTGGACCTGAGCTACTCCAGCAGACTACAGAGAAGGTCCGGGAGGTACAAGAGAAGCTGAGAGCCGCTATGAGTAAACAAAAATCATATGCGGACCAGAGGAGGAGACCTTTGGAATTTGAGGGGGGAGACCATGTATTTTTGAGAATCAAACCTACTACTGGAGTAGGAAGGGCAATTAAATCTAAGAAGTTGACTCCCAAGTTTATTGGCCCATATCAGATTTTGAAGAAGGTAGGTCCAGTGGCATATCAGTTAGCATTGCCATCTCATTTGGCGAATTTGCACAATGTATTTCATGTATCTCAGTTGAGGAAATATGTACATGACCCCAGTCATGTCCTAGAGTCAGACAATGTGCAGATTAGAGACGATCTCTCCGTTGATGTGAGACCAGTAAGGATAGAGGATTTTCAGCTGAAGCAACTTAGAGGTAGAACTATCTCAATGGTAAAGGTAGTATGGGATCAGAAATCCGGAGACTTCACTTGGGAGATGGAGGATCAGATGCGAGAGTCTTATCCATATCTATTTACAAGTAAGTTTATTTTCAAGGACGAAAATTTTTGTAGAGGGGAGATTGTGACGTATGCCTTATTTTAATATTATATTAATATTACTGTGCAAGAAAACTTCGTAACGAAGTTTTCCTCATGCACAGTAAAAATTTTCTTATATATGAATACTGAAGCGGGGGAGGAGGGAAATCAAAAATTTTCCTCTCATCCTTCTTCTTCTATTGTCTAAATTTCAAGCAACGAGACTCTACTCGTGCAGGATCTGGTGAAACGGGAGAAAGTTTGAATTAAGTGGGAAAGCTTCGGTAGAAATACCATACCAAGTAAGGGGAAGTTTAATTCATTCAATATATGAAATTGAATTGTTTGGTACTCTGTGAATAAGGAATAGGAGTAGAGATATGAAGTATTGAAATGTCTAATTTTGAAGAATGTCTAATTTTGAAGAATTTCGATTTTGATGAACAGCTTGATCGTTTGAAAGTTTTTTTGAAATTCTTGAAATTAAGGATGAATTATATACTAAAATTGTTGTTTTTAACTTAAATTGAACATGTTTATGGTTAAATTTTGATTTGGAACTAATTTGGGTGATTGAAACTGAGAAATTTGAAATATGGATTTTGAAAATGGGGGACTGGAAAATCTGCAAAACTCGCTCAAGCGAAAAAAAACGTCGCTTGAGCGAAGATACTTAGAAAATTTGGGATTCTCGGGTTCTTTCTCGCTCAAACGACCGGTGTACTTGCTCGAGCGACGAAGTCTTCAAACAAAGGTGACCCTCGGGTCATGTCTCGCTCAAGCGACTGGTGTACTCGCTTGAGCGACAAATCCTTCAAACAAAGAGGACTCCCGGGTCATGTCTCGCTCAAGCGACTGATGTACTCGCTTGAGCAAAGAAGCCTTCAAACAAAGGGGACTCTCGGGTCATGTCTCGCTCAAGCGACCGGTGTACTCGCTTGAGCGAGCGAAGGAAGAAGAAAGGGATATGGTGGGGATTTTTAAAAAGATCAAGGGTAAACTAGTCATTTTACATCACAGGGACATAAATGGAATTTTAAAAAATGTCCAAGGGTAAAATAGTCATTTAGGGACATACATGACATGTTAAGAAAAGATTAAGGGCAAAATAGTAATTTAATGATTTTGAAAATGATGTCAAAAATAGTTTCGAAATGATTTCGGAAATTATTTAGAAAAAAAAAAAAAAAAAAAATATATATATATATATATATATATATATATATATATAAAGAGAGAGAGAGAATGAAAGTAGTGTGTTGTGACGTGTGTGGGTCGGACCGAGCCCGAGGGCCGATGCTCGGAATCGGTCCCGAGACGTTATATATTGGCTAGACCGAGCCGGAGGGTTGGTGCCAGAATCAGTCAAATACTATTTTTATTGACTCGAATGAGCCGTGAGGACAGGTGGTCCAGAATCTGGAAAATGTGAATAATTTTTGTTATGTTTGAATGGTACCCAGTAGGGATGGCAATTAAACCCGTACCCGTGGGGACCGACCCATCCCCGCCCCGAGTTTGACGGGGAAAACCCGAGTTGACCGGGGGCGGGGTCGGGTTCGGGTTTTCCCCGCTTTAAAAAGTCGGGGCGGGGGCGGGGATGGGTAATGCAATCCCCATCCCGACCCCGCCCCGTCCCCGCCCCGACTTTATATTTAAATTTAAATTTTAAAATATTAATATTTTAAAAGTATTTCATTTTCTTTTTCTATTACATATAAGGTTATTTTTTTATATTTCACCAATTTTTATTTTTCTTCTACCCACTTTTTAATTTTTTTTATCTTTTTCAATCTTTTATATCAATTAATTTATTATATTATTTTCTCCCTTATCTTTCAGCTTTTTCACATTTTCTTAGTCTCTCCCATCAATTTGTTTTCTTTTTCAATCTTTTCAACCAATTTGATGAACACAAAGTTAATCTTTTTTCTTTATCTTTTTCTAAATATTTTACATCAATCTTAGTAGTAACTAATATTAGTTTATTTATAATTTATATTTATTATGTCATATTTTTTTATCTTATTATGCTTATTTATCATATATCAAATTTTATCTTAATAAAATAATTGCATTTTAAAGGATTAAAAGAAATTATAATAATTTAAACTTTTATTACTTCAAACTAATTAAATAAGAATTAACTTATTAAATATTTTCTTATAAACTATATATTGACAACTTGAAAATGAATTAACTTATATGTATAATTAAATATTTGAATACAAGTATTATAATAATAATGTTATAAATATTCAAATATTTGAATACAGTGTTATAATAATAATAATAATAATAATAATGTTATAAATATTAGATATATATATATATAAATAAAAAATAATTAAATATTTCTTTTACATATATATTTTAATATAAATATAATAAATTAAAATGTATATTTAATTAATAATAACTATAAATTATAAATATTTATTTATATAGAAAAATACACAGTAAAATTAATTTATTATAAATATAATTATCTTTTTAAAAATAATATAAATCGGGGACTGGGCGGGGCGGGAACCCGAAACCCAGCGGGGACGGGGATGGGGATTTAATTCCTAACCCCGATGGGGATCGGGGCGGGGACGGGGATGGTTAAAAAGTCGGGGCGGGGACTGGGAGACAAACCCGCCCCGCCCCGCCCCGTTGCCATGCCTAGTACCCGGGGTGGTACGAGTACATTAGTGTAATAACTATGTCGGAGGATTCCGAATGAGGTCCCGGACTTCACCGATTGGTCGGGTCGGGTAGACTACGAGATCGGGTGGTGAGAAGTCGATGGGGGATGACCGGTGGCGCGCTCGGAGGGTACTCCAGTATGAGTGATGAAGGGCGCCAGTAATCCTACTCGTGTGGAGGGTGGTCGAATGGTACTGCGGTACCGATCACAATGTGCCCACGGATGATAGCCTCCGAGTTCGGGCATAGTTAGGGTATACTTCCGGAAGGTGTCTTAGTGTGTTGATAATTTCGTAATTGATCATAATATATAATTATTACTTCTATATCTGTTTTATTATATCGAATGATTTAATACTTACCCCTATTTTTCCATGTGGATGGGACTGCGATGATCACTTTTATGTGGGAGCAGATCGGGAGTTGAGAGATGGTGATGTGACTACTCGGACAACAGGGATAGTTCAGTGGGATAACTTCGAGGGAGCTACTTTTACATGTATAATATATAAATAAATTATGTTACTATATTTTGAAGTTACGTTAGTGAACTGAAATTTCAATATATGTTACAATTATAGTAATATAATGTAAAATAAATGTTGTTATTTACTTGTTTACTACTTTGCGAAGACATCATTATAGTAGCGATTTTTAGGGTCGTTACATCAAAGATTATTAATATATATTATTAAAATTATAAAATTTTAAATATTATAAGACACCATATAAAAAATGAGCTCTCAAAATCATTCTTTCAACATATGAAAAAACAAACTGTAAAAGTTCTTGTGTTTATTAAGTCAGAATGATAAAATCTAAATGAAATATGAGTAAAAAAAAATTTAACAAAAATGTTTTAGAGGTTGTTGTAGGTGCACACAAACACCTAAAGAGATAAAGGCCAGGCTAGGATTACAAGTTCGACTTCATATAATCCTTCTTCAATTGAGTTTAATATAATTTTCTACTCAACTTAATTAAGTTGAAATCATCTTTTATTGTATTTATTAAGTCAATCCAATTAATTTAACTATAAATTAGCAGTTAAATTAAAAAATATATTTTTAATATTTCTTAATATTTACAAGATATCATGTATAATAATAATACATTCATATACAATATTTATATAAGCAAAACATGAAATTTTTTTATACAATAAAATAATTAATATTTTTATGATTTAAAATATTTGTAATATCAGTAAATATATTTTTATTTGTTTGTTTTACTTCTTGCAAAAACAAAATAAAATTATTGATTTTAAATCCCCATCATTTTGTTACTTTCAATTTTAGTTTATTTTAATTATAAACTGAAATTGAGGGTAACATTTCGCAATCCCTCGTTTTTTTTATTTGGTTTCTTCATTATTATTTTTTTCCTATTATAACTAGTATTTACGGTAAAAGAAAAATATAATGTTTTTATTTATAGCATGTATGTCTCTATCTTTTCAGGAAAGTTGTAATATTTTATTATTATTATTATTATTATTATTATTATAATGGTTACGGTACATTCATGATTATCATGAATTTTTTTATTGTTATAATAATTATGATACGTTGATATTTTTTTATGATATGACGATAAATAAATTTTTTTAAAATAATGATATTTTAAATATAAAATTTAATCTTAATTATTTTATTATAACATGATATCATAATATTTTCAAAATTTTTAATTAAGTAAAACAATTTATTAACGACTAATTAAAAGAAGAAAATTACATTATATAAAATATTTTCTCCTATCTATAAATGTCTGAATCATTGCCTCTGGAGTATATCTCACATTACAATGTAATACTGTAATTTATTAATAGTTAGGTATTAAATTGGTCCCAATATAATAAAATAAATTGAGTTATCATTGTTATAAATATATTGTGACTTTATACTAACATTATGTACACGTGACAATATATTACTCATTCTAATATATGCACACTATTATTTTGATATTTTTTAATCTAAACAGGGAATGAATTTAATTTAAATACAGTGACTGTGTACAAATATTTAATATTATTATCTAATCATCATTTATATATACAATACAAAATTAAAAACAATATTTTACAATTACATTTAAAGTGAAATATAATTAATTCATCGTCTAAAAGTCTTTATACTATTAAAATTAAACTAAAAAAATTGTTTTAAAAATCGAATTTGATTGATTAAACTGAGAATCATATACAAAATCGATCAATTACGTTTAAATATCGAACTTTAATTAAATTGAAATAAAATCGAAAATATTAAAACAAAATAAACTAAATTTTTGAATTGAATTAGTTATGATAATAAATAAATAAATAATAATAATTATTATTATTATTTTATAAAAATATAATATGTTTTATTTTTTTTATTTTATATTAATTACTTTAATTTTAAATAATAATTATTTAATATATTTTATTTTAACAATTATCTATTTTTCTCTTTTTAATATATTTTATATTTATAATATTAATTATAATTTATGATAAATATGATAATAATATTTATTATTATTTTTTATAAAAATATTATTATTAATAAATTTATTATATATTATTAATATTATAAAAATATTATTTTATTAAATTTAATTAACTTCGAGTTAAATCTTTAAATTTAAATATATCTTATTTTCAATTTAAAATTATTAAAAAAATTATTATTTTAACATAATCTGTAATCGACCCTAGAAATCGCTACTATAATGATGTCTTCGCAAAGTAGTAAACAAGTAAATAACAACATTTATTTTACATTATATTATCGTAATTGTAACATATATTGAAATTCCAGTTCACTAATGGAACTTCAATATATATTAACATCATTTATTTATACATTATACATGTAACAGTAGCTCCTCGAAGCTATCCCACTGAACTATCCCTGTCTGTCCGAGTAGTCCCATCACCATCTCTCAACTCCCGATCTGCTCCCACATAAAAGTGATCATCGCGATCCCATCCACATGGAAAAATAGGGGTAAGTATTAAATAATTTGATATAATAAAACGAGATATAGAATTAATAATTACATATTATGATCAATTACTAAATTATCAATACACTAAGACACCTTCCGGAAGTATACCCTAACTATGCCCGAACTCGGAGGCTATCATCCGTGGGCACATTGTGATCGGTACCGCGAGTACCATTCGACCACCCTCCACACGAGTAGGATTACTGGCGCCCTTCATCACTCATACTGGAGTACCCCTCCGAGCGCGCCACCGGTCATCCCCCATCGACTTCTCACCACCCGATCTCGTAGTCTACTCGACCCGACCAATCGGTGAAGTCCGGGACCTCATTCGGAATCCTCTGACATAGTTATTACACTAATGTACTATGTACCACCCGGGTACCATTCAAACATACAAAATTTATTCACATTTGCCGGATTCGGACCACCTGTCCTCACGGCTCATTCGAGTCAATAAAAATAGTATTTGACCGATTCCGCACCAACCCTCCGGCTCGGTCTAGCCAATATATAACGTCTCGGGATCGATTCGGGCATCGGCCCTCGGGCTCGATCCGACCCACACACGTCACAACACACTACTTTCATTCTCTCTCTCTTTATATATATATTTTTCTAAAAATCATTTCGAAATCAATAAATTACTATTTTGCCCTTGATCTTAAAAAATCCCCACCATATCCCTTTCTTCTTCCTTCTCTCGCTCAAGCGAGTACACCGGTCGCTTGAGCGAGATAGAACCCGAGAGTCCCCTTTGTTTGAAGGTTTCTTCGCTCAAGCGAGTACACCGATCGCTTGAGCGAGATCTGACCCGGAGTCCCTTGTTTGAAGACTTCGTCGCTCAAGCGAGTACATCGGTCGCTTGAGCGAGAAATGACTCGGGAGTCCCCTTTGTTTGAAGCATTCGTCGCTCAAGCGAGTAAATCAGTCGCTTGAGCGAGACTTGACCCGGGAGTCCCTTCTGTTTGAAGCATCCGTCGCTAAAGCGAGTACATCAGTCGCTTGAGCGAGACTTGGCCCGGGAGTCCCCCTTGTTTGAAGCATCCGTCGCTCAAGCGAGTACATCAGTCGCTTGAGCGAGACTTGACCCGGGAGTCCCCTTTTGTTTGAAGCATACGTCGCTCAAGCGAGTACACTAGTCGCTTGAGCGAGACTTGACCCGGGAGTCCCCTTTTGTTTGAAGCATACGTCGCTCAAGCGAGTACACTAGTCGCTTGAGCGAGAAAGAACCCGGAAATCCCAAATTTTCCAGGTATCCTCGCTCAAGCGATGTAATTTTGCTTGAGCGAATTTTGCAGGTTTTCGGGTTCGCCATTTTCGAATTCCAGATTTCAAATTTATCGGTTTCAATCACCCAAATTAGTTCCAAATCAAAATTAAACCATAAACATGTTCAATTTAAGTTAAAAACAACATTTTTATTATATAATTCATCCTTAATTTCAAGAATTTCTAAAACTTTTAAACCGTGAATAGTTCATCAAAATCAGTTACAACGAGACATTCTTCAAATTCGGACATTCTTCAAAATCATACATTCCAATCATTCGTATCTCTACTCCTATTCCTTATTTACGAGTACCAACAATTCAATTTCATATATTGAATGAATTAAACTTCCCCTTACTTGGTATGGTATTTCTACCGAAGCTTTCCCACTTAATTCAGGTTCTCTCCCGTTTCACCAGATCCTGCACGAGCAGAGTCTCGTTGCTTGAAATTTAGACAATATAAGAAGAAGGATGAGAGGAAATTTTTATTCTCCTCCTTCTCCGCTTCAGTACGCGCATATATAAAAGCAAAAATTTACTGTGCATGAGGAAAACTTCGTTACGAAGTTTTCTTGCACAGTAATCTTATTATAATATATAAAAAAAACATACGTCACAATCTTCCCTCCACAAAAATTTTCGTCCTCGAAAATGAACTTACTTGGAAATAGATATGGATAGTTCTCTCGTATCTGATCCTCCATCTCCCAAGTGAAGTCTCCGGATTTCTGATCCCATACTACCTTCACCATTGAGATGGTTCTACCTCTAAGTTGCTTCAGCTGAGAATCCTCTATTCTCACTGGTCTCACATCAACGGAGAGATCGTCTCTAATTTGTACATCGTCGACTCCGGGACATGACTGGGGTCATGTACATATTTCCTCAATCGAGATACATGAAATACATTGTGCGGATTCGCCAAATGAGGTGGCAATGCTAAGCGATATGCCACTTGGACCTACCTTCTTCAAAATCCGATATGGGCCAATAAACTTGGGAGTCGGCTTCTTAGATTTAATTGCCCTTCCTACTCCGATAGTAGGTCCGATTCTCAAAAATACATGGTCTACCCCCTCAAATTCCAAAGGTCTCCTCCTCCGGTCCGCATATGATTTTTGTTTACTCATAGCGGCTCTCGGCTTCTCTTGTACCTCCGGACCTTCTCCGTAGTCTGCTGGAGTAGCTCGAGTCCAATCAACACTTTCTCCTCATCCCGATACCAACATAAAGGTGTTTGACACCTCCTCCCATAAAGAGCCTCATATGGTGCCATTCCGATACCGGCATGATAGGCTGTTATTATACGTGAACTCTATTAATGGAAGGATCTCATCCCAACTTCCTAGATTATCCAACACACAAGACCTCAACAAGTCTTCTAGTGACTTGGATGGTCCTCTCTGACTGTCCATCCGTGCTGGGGTGATAGGCTGAACTCAACCTAAGTCGGGTACCTAATGCCTCTTGTAAAGTCTCGCGGAATCTTGAAGTAAATCTAGGATCCCTATCAGAGATAATGCTAGATGGTACCCCATGTAATCGAACAATCTCGCGAATATATAGTTGTGCCGGTTTAGCCATAGATATCCTCAGATTTACAGGGAGGAAATGTGCACTCTTCGTCAATCTGTCCACTATCACCCGGATCGAATCGTACCCTCGAATTGTCCGTGGTAAATGGGTAACAAAATCCATGGTAATGCTATCCCACTTCCATTCGGGTATCTCCATTTGTCTGTAGCATTCCTCCCGGCCTTTGGTGTTCCACCTTTGCTTTCCGACAAGTCAAACAAGCGACCACATACTCGCAATATCTCTCCTCATACCGGACCACCAATAAACCTTCTTCAGATCTTGATACATCTTAGTCATACCAGGTTGTAGACTTAGACGACTCCGATGACCTTCATCTAGTATTGCTCTCTTCAATTCCTGGTCAACAGGAATACAAATCCTTCCTCTAAATCTCAGAATATTATCCTCACCCATCTTATAGTCAATGGTATGCTCGAATCCTAACTGATTTATAACACTTTTCAATGTCATATCACCTTGTTGTCTATCTCTGATCATCTCGAGAAAATCATTAGTAATGGTAATGCTACCACAACTAATACTAGTATCACGAAACTCTACATCTAGATGCAGATCCACTGAACTTCTCAAGTAATCTCAATTCATCCATCATCATTGCTTGACATTTGAACTGCCTTCCTACTCAAGGCGTCGACCACCACATTCGCCTTTCCTGGATGATAAAGTAACTGAAAGTCATAATCCTTCAGAAACTCCATCCATCTTCTCTGTCTCATATTTAGCTCTTTCCGATCGAATAAATACTTCGGGCTCTTGTGATCACTAAAAACTTCAAATCTGACTCCATAAAGATAATGTCTCCACATCTTGAGAGCAAACACCACTGCTTGCTAGTTCTAAGTCATGAATGGGATAATTCCTCTCATGAATTCTAAGTTGTCTCGACGCATATGCCACCAGCCCTTTTATCTTGCATCAAGACACAACCTAACCCACTGAATAGAAGCATCACAATATACTTGAAAAGATTGAGTCACATCCGGGATCACCAACATCGGGGAACTAGACAATCTTCTTTTCAACTCCTGGAAACTCTCCTCACATCTATCTCGTCCAAGCAAAAGGTTGATCCTTACGGGTCAACCGTGTCAAAGGAGTTGCTATCTTAGAGAAACCCTCTATAAATTTCCGGTAATATCCTGCTAGTCCCACAAAGCTACGCACTTCCGTCACCTGTCTTAGGGGTTCCCATTTTAACACTGCATCTACCTTGGTAGGATCTACGAGATATCCCTTCTGCCAGATATTACATGTCCCAAAACTGCACTGTTCTAACCAAAACTCACATTTTGAAAGTTTGGCATACAATTGTTTCTCTCTTAACACATCCAACACCGCCCTCAGATGTTCCTGGTGTTCTTCCCTAGTTTTAGAATAAATAAGAATGTCGTCTATAAAAACAACAACAAACTTATCTAAATAAGGACGGAAAATCCTGTTCATATAGTCCATAAATACGGCAGGTGCATTTGTTACTCCAAACGGCATGACCACATATTCATAATGGCCATATCTCGACCTGAACGCCGTCTTCTGTACATCCTCTTCTTTAACCAGTATCTGATGGTATCCAGATCTCAAATCAATCTTAGAAAAGATTGATGCTCCCTGTAACTGGTCTAATAAATCATCAATCCTCGGCAACGGGTACTTGTTCTTGATAGTTACCTTGTTTAGTTGCCGGTAATCAATACACAACCTGGAGCTCCCATCTTTCTTCTTTACTAGCAATACAGGAGCGCCCCAGGGAGATACACTCGGGCGAATGAACTTCTTTTCCAGCAAATCTTCTACCTGTTTCTTCAATTCAGCCAATTCTGCTGGAGCCATACGGTATGGTGCCATAGAGATTGGGCCTGAACCAGGAATTAGATCAATCCCAAATTCGACTTCTCTCTGAGGTGGTAGCCTTGGTATCTCATCTGGAAACACATCAGGAAATTCTCTCACAACTGGTACCTCTTCCAGGATATTTTCCTTCATTTCATCCATCTGAGTCAGAATCAAATAACACTGAGCTCCCTCTCGTAACTCTTTCTGAACCTGCCGAGCTGATGTAATAAGTTCATCTCCTAATTCCGGATGTACCAACCTCTTCTGTCCACAGTCAATCAGAATGTGATTGGTAGATAACCAATCCATCCCTAAGATTACATCCATATCCTTCAAAGGTAAACCGATTAAGTTCACCTTGTACTGTCGTCCCTCTACGACAATTGGACACCTTAAACACACATAGGAAGACACCACCAGTCCAGCTGCTGGTGTAGATACCCTCAATTCATAGGGTAGGTCACACACAGGTAACTTAAGTTTATCCATACAATTATCAGCAATAAAAGAATGGGTAGCTCCCGAATCAAACAAAACTCGTAGAGGTATATCGAGAGATAAAACACACACCTTGCACTAAATTCTCCGACCTCGATGCCTCTGCTCCCGACAAGGCAAACACCCGATCCTGCAGCTCCGGGTTTCGCGTCACTCCTCCTTGGTGCTAATGATGCCCCAGCTGAGACTATAACATTGGGATTACTGTGGACGAGTCTCTAGCCATATGTCCCGGCTTCCGGCAAGTGTAGCAAAGACCTGCCCGAGAAGTGCGGGAAGGATTAGTGAAGGCATTCGTGGGCACTCGATTCCTGTAATGAGGGCCTCCACATTGAAAACATTTTACCCGGATACGAGATCCCGATGATCGAGGTGTTGGGGTAACACCGCCACTCTGGAAGGCCGGGGCGTGAATAAGGGATCCTCCTCTCCGATCTACTACCCCTACTCGGGACCCCACTTGAGTGGGTCCTCATCACTCCGACTCCTCCCTCCTGGAGTCTCTCTATGGTCTTCGCCTTCTCCACCAGCTCCGGGAATCTCCCGATAGAGAAAGGAACCACCATGAGCTTGATCTCGGCCCTCAAGCCTTCCTCAAACTTCCTACAAAGCCACCGTTCGAAGTTGTACCTGTGTAGAAACGAGATAAGTGCTCAAATCGTATGGCGTAATCATGCACCATCATATTACCCTGTCTCGGACTCGGGAACTCAGTCTCCTTCGAAATCTAACACTGTCGGGGAAGTATTTCTCCGAGAAATCTCTCACGGAAAGTTTCCCAATTACACACCTCCCCACGTGCAATCATCATCTTTTGAGTCCCGACCACCGGAACTCGGCCTCATCAACTAGTAAGTATTTCCCGAATGTCAATTTCCTGTCTTCGGGCATAAGGTAGCCTCAAAAATCTTCTCCACTTCACGCAGCCACTTCTCTGCTGCATCTGGACCCAAATCTCCTCCAAAACGAGGCGGATTATGCCTCATGAACTCAGTCAGCCCCATTTGTTCTGATTGGTGATATCCAGCAGAGGATGATGCCATAGTTGGCCTCCACTGCGGGTTGGTAGCCTGCTGCTGCATGGCAGCTGCCAACATTTCCATTGCCCTGGCTAGGGCATCTACACTCGGTGGAGTAGGAGTAGGAGTAGGAGGTCGCGGTGCCATCCTATATCAAACGCAACCATCAATACAGAGCAAACATTCACACACTCACAATCAGAGTATAATCACAACGGACTTATCATAGGTTCACTACCCATCCCCACAGATTTACAAGGATACTACCGCTCTGATACCACTATTGTAACGACCCTAGAAATCGCTACTATAATGATGTCTTCGCAAAGTAGTAAACAAGTAAATAACAACATTTATTTTACATTATATTACTGTAATTGTAACATATATTGAAATTCCAGTTCACTAACGGAACTTCAATATATATTAACATCATTTATTTATACATTATACATGTAACAGTAGCTCCCTCGAAGCTATCCCACTGAACTATCCCTGCTGTCCAGTAGTCCCATCACCATCTCTCAACTCCTGATCTGCTCCCACATAAAAGTGATCATCGCAGTCCCATCCACATGGAAAAATAGGGGTAAGTATTAAATAATTTGATATAATAAAACAGATATAGAATTAATAATTACATATTATGATCAATTACTAAATTATCAATACACTAAGACACCTTCCGGAAGTATACCCTAACTATGCCCGAACTCAGAGGCTATCATCTGTGGGCACATTGTGATCGGTACCCGCAGTACCATTCTGACCACCCTCCACACAGAGTAGGATTACTGGCGCCCTTCATCACTCATACTGGAGTACCCCTCCGAGCGCGCCACCAGTCATCCCCCCATCGACTTCTCACCACCTGATCTCGTAGTCTACCTGACCCGACCAATCAGTGAAGTCTGGGACCTCATTCAGAATCCTCCGACATAGTTATTACACTAATGTACTATGTACCACCCCGGGTACCATTCAAACATACAAAATTTATTCACATTTGCCGGATTCTGGACCACCTGTCCTCACGGCTCATTCGAGTCAATAAAAATAGTATTTGACTGATTCTGGCACCAACCCTCCGGCTCAGTCTAGCCAATATATAACGTCTCAGGACTGATTCTGGGCATCAGCCCTCAGGCTCAGTCTGACCCACACACGTCACAACACACTACTTTCATTCTCTCTCTCTTTATATATATATTTTTCTAAAAATCATTTCTGAAATCAATAAATTACTATTTTGCCCTTGATCTTAAAAAATCCCCACCATATCCCTTTCTTCTTCCTTCTCTCGCTCAAGCGAGTACACCGGTCGCTTGAGCGAGATAGAACCCGAGAGTCCCCTTTGTTTGAAGGTTTCTTCGCTCAAGCGAGTACACCAGTCGCTTGAGCGAGATCTGACCCGGGAGTCCCTTGTTTGAAGACTTCCGTCGCTCAAGCGAGTACATCAGTCGCTTGAGCAAGAAATGACTCGGGAGTCCCCTTTGTTTGAAGCATTCGTCGCTCAAGCGAGTAAATCAGTCGCATGAGCGAGACTTGACCCGGGAGTCCCTTCTGTTTGAAGCATCCGTCGCTAAAGCGAGTACATCAGTCGCTTGAGCGAGACTTGGCCCGGGAGTCCCCCTTGTTTGAAGCATCCGTCGCTCAAGCGAGTACATCAGTCGCTTGAGCGAGACTTGACCCGGGAGTCCCCTTTTGTTTGAAGCATACGTCGCTCAAGCGAGTACACTAGTCGCTTGAGCGAGACTTGACCCGGGAGTCCCCTTTTGTTTGAAGCATACGTCGCTCAAGCGAGTACACTAGTCGCTTGAGCGAGAAAGAACCCGGAAATCCCAAATTTTCCAGGTATCCTCGCTCAAGCGATGTAATTTTGCTTGAGCGAATTTTGCAGGTTTTCGGGTTCGCCATTTTCGAATTCCAGATTTCAAATTTATCAGTTTCAATCACCCAAATTAGTTCCAAATCAAAATTAAACCATAAACATGTTCAATTTAAGTTAAAAACAACATTTTTATTATATAATTCATCCTTAATTTCAAGAATTTCTAAAACTTTTAAACCGTGAATAGTTCATCAAAATCAGTTGCAACAGACATTCTTCAAATTCAGACATTCTTCAAAATCATACATTCCAATCATTCGTATCTCTACTCCTATTCCTTATTTACAGAGTACCAACAATTCAATTTCATATATTGAATGAATTAAACTTCCCCTTACTTGGTATGGTATTTCTACCGAAGCTTTCCCACTTAATTCAGGTTCTCTCCCGTTTCACCAGATCCTGCACGAGCAGAGTCTCGTTGCTTGAAATTTAGACAATATAAGAAGAAGGATGAGAGGAAATTTTTATTCTCCTCCTTCTCCGCTTCAGTACGCGCATATATAAAAGCAAAAATTTACTGTGCATGATTGCACAATAATCTTATTATAATATATAAAAAAACATACGTCACATAATCTATGTAAGACAAAGGTAACCAAGGGAATATAATAAAATTTAAATTTATTTTTTTAAGTATTATATATATATATATATATATATATATATATATTTATTACTTTGAACTATCAGATATTTTTCCTCCATTAAACCAAAATTCTGAAACGTTGAATTGCTCTTTAGTTTTAAAACTGTACGAGCAGTAATTTATATTAAAAATAAATCTCACATACTATTTTGTCTCTTATACTTTTCTCACGTACCTACGTATTAAAATATTATTTTTTAATTGATGAAAAGAGTAATGCCATACTCATGACTCAGTGAAGAAGATAGCTGTTTATCTTTTCTAACTAATAAAGCAATAAAAAGTAACTCCAACATATTATTATGAGATTTGTCACAATTATTGTTCCAATCACTTTCTTCTTCCGAGTTATGCATGAAAACAGCTCGTGCCATTTAGTTTAAATCCATAAATAACTCAAAACTGGTCCTTCGTAGCTTTTTTTTGTTCAATTGTTTTTCTGAAAAAAGAAAAGATATTATCAATTTCAAAACTCCAATTTATCATAGTTTTAGAAGAAAGAATATATCTTAACTTCTGTATGATTAATTAAACTCAGGAAAAAATAAGGAAAAGTTACCAAGTTTCATATAGAGTTTGAGGTTGTTTATCTAGAAAACATTGAAGTGTTGAAGGCTTTTATGTTATCTGGTTGCTTTATATCAAGGTTTGTTGTGTTTGTACCACTGTGTCGTGCTTATCCTGGTAAAGAAATAATAAGATAGGTAATATTAGGGTGTCAAAGTGAGCAACCCG
Organism: Sphenostylis stenocarpa; assembly: GCA_963425845.1. Taxonomy (NCBI): domain Eukaryota; kingdom Viridiplantae; phylum Streptophyta; class Magnoliopsida; order Fabales; family Fabaceae; genus Sphenostylis; species Sphenostylis stenocarpa. Next base: position 33,557,194 of record OY731408.1, read on the forward strand.
GCTTACACGGGTGTGAGTTGAATCCGGCTTACTTATTGACGAGCCAAAAATTTTATAATCCGGCTCAATCTATTACGGGTTTGTGGGTTAGGTAGATTGACTCCCTAACCCATATTTTTTTTAAATTTTAAATTATATAGAAACTTCGGATCTAAAAACTTATGTTTTTTTCCTTTCTTTCTTAACATTAATATCTTCATTATTAACTAAAATTGGCTCATTGGGTTTTTCATTAATAATAAAATCATCACCAATACAATTTACATTGACACTTTGATGTATTGTTTTAGATTTCATACTGTAAATTAATTTAAAAGAAAGAAGTCAAAAAATTCATATATTAAAGAGATATACGTATAAATCAATAACAAACAACAAATAATATATAGATGTTACAATTTTCAAATAAAGATTCATCAATCCAATAGTTTAGGTTATGAAACAAATTCTTACCTTTGAAAGCAATACAATGAACATGGTGTAGTTGTGCGGTGGACATATAATAAGACAAGTGACCCAAGTACAACAGCAAACGTAATGGTGCAACAAACAATTGATAACAAGTTTAAGTGAGGATTTAACTTGTAGCAACAACCAACAATATAGGGTAGAGGCAAGACATGATAACATCAATTAGGGTTACTAAAGTATTATAATTATTTTTAAATTTAAAATAAATGATTAATTAAGATTAATATATTATTATAATTATTTTTAAAATTTAAAATTAATGATTGATTGGGATCAACCCACCATAACTCAATTCAAATCCATTTAACATGTATATTAAATTCATTTTTAGTCCATTATCTATAAAAATAAAAAGAATTGAAGTCATTCATGAAGCGGTTGGGTCACATGGTAGAACTTTTATTTGACACCCCTAGGTAGCATGAAGGTTAATGGGTTACGTGTACAGATATGTGATTCGTATCTATTTGAAAATAATAAAATATTGAGAATATTTGATGTATTTGACCTCTCTAACTAAATATAGTATTATTGTTATTATTTTAAAAATTTAAATGCACTAAATAAAATTATTATTTTAAAAATTTGAATGCACTAAATAAAGAAAAATGAATTTACATTATGCGGAAATAAAGATGCAATAGGGAGAGAAAGTGATTAAAATAGTGTTTGTTTGAACAGTTTTGGAAGTGTGTGATGTGGAGCGAAGACTCACTTCCAAAACTCTGCATTTGCATGTGCCTGTGTTCGATATACTTCCATTCTTCAATATTTACAATTAACTTGTGACCTTTTTATACAATTTCAGTCATTAATGTCTCACATTAAATATATGTATTTACAATATATAGTGATATCAATGTTAGAATCTAAGTTTATACATCACTGGATCAAATTTGTGGGGTTTGATGACATTATGGTATGTCCGTAAATTGATTATTGCTTCAGCCATCTTTTTTGTATGTTTTGTTGTTCAAAGTTTAAGTTTTTCCTTCTTTCAAGAAAATTAAGATTATTGTTAATATATGTTGTCCTTGTGCTAAAAATTTATTCATAACATATACTTAATTTAAGTTAGTACATAATACTATATTAATATACATTTCCTAATGTTCCATGATAACATTTTATTCATAGTTATAATTTTCCTTTTAGAACTACTTCATAATATTGTTGTTTTTCTAAAATTAATATTAATGATTCTTATTCTTTTATTAAATTAATATTATTTTTAGTTTTTAATCAATTAAAACTTATCTTTTCGATAAGAAATGTTATTTTTTACATGTTAATAATGATATATAATATAATAATAATTATTATTATTAATTCATATTATATTTATATATTTTAATGGTAATATTATATAATAATAATTATTATTAATTATTATTATTAATAATTATTGTTAATATATATATATATATATATTATTGTTAAACTATTATAAAATAATAATAATAATAATAATATATTTATTAAAATAATAATAAAATAATTATTATCAATTAGAATATATATATATATATATATATATATATATATATATATTTCATTTATTTATATAAATGAATTTTTTAAAATTATTTAAATTACCTAAAATATTATTTAATACATTATATTTAAAAAAATTATATAAATTAATTTTCAGATGTTACATCAATTCTTTTAATTTTTTCTCTTCTATTATAATTATTGCATATTTTTTTCAGTATCAATCAAACATTCTCTCTATCTCTGTCTAGTTTTTTTTCTCTCCTCTCCTCAAAACTTTCTTTCATGTTCATTTATGTAGCAAAATTAACAACAAATGATTTGTTGTGAAACAACTTCAACACTTATATAGCTGTTATAAGTAAAAAAATCAATTAAAAGAAAAAAAAATCAGAGCCGAAGCTATAATATCAATTGATCATCCGAACATGATAAGATTAAATAGTAATAAATTCTGAGGTTGATTATCTTGATAAGATTAAATATGAATTCATATAACTTAGAATACTATATAAAATTCTTTTTAATATAAAGAAAAAATAAATCAATTTTTTTATTAGATTAAAATTAACCTATTTATAAATTAAATATTTGTAATTATAGACTACAATAATAATTCTTAATAAACATATAATTAATTTTCATAAAAAAAAATAATTCTCATTATAAATATTATTATATTTATAATATTTCAAGCCATTTAATTTAAAAAAAATTATAATAATTTAAAATTTTATTAACCCTTCAAATCATTTCACGTGATCTTACTTCACAACACTTTCTTGTTTCTTTGTTGAACTATAACTTTACTTCTGATTTCTTTTTCGATTTTTATTTCCGAAAAAAATATTCAACCAAGCCATCGTTTTGGTAAAAAACTTATTTCAGAATTAAAAAAAATATTGGTTGAATAGTTTTTACGTGAAGGGAGTAAATTCCCAAAAATTTAAGGTTATTTTTGTTGCATCTTTCATAAAGTTATTATAGACACCCTTCTTTTAATTTAAGTTTAAACTAAACATTATACATATATGTTAATTTTTTTCCATACCTCATCTTTAATAATAACCAATTATAAATGTTATTTAAATGTTTTATAAATATTTAAATATATAATTTAAAAAAAAAAAACACAAATCAATTTATTCGGCCGCTCTCAATTTTATGATAAGGGACTTAGCGGAAGGAATAAAAAGCACATGAAAAATTAAAATTAGAACCTACTCTGTCAATTTTAAAATGGTCCGACACCAGAGCTAACCAATGTTGGTAGGAAAAAGGCTAGTTTTTTATGTTAATAATGACAATGTGATTAAATGCGTATTGATTGAGGTTGGTTAATTAGTTGAATTTGTCCCATTGGTTAAAAGCTAACTCCATGCCCAATAATTAAATGCTCAAAACCAAGATTCAAAGACTTGTGCAATTGGTTGGCACAGATAAATTCAATTCAATAATTAAATATACTTCTCTCAATTTTTGTTTTTTAAGGTGTTTTTTCATAATTAAGAAATATAATAAAATTTATATTCTAATAAAATAATTATATAATATTTATTTTATCATTTTCTTCTTTATGAATATGTGGAGCCTTAAAATTTATAGTAATTGAAAAGGATTTGTCACAACAACAAGCACTAATTTGGAAACCGTTCCAGCCATAAATTTGTTCATCCCTTAAATCAGTTTGTACAATTGGAATGGTGCCACCATTACTCACCTTTGTCGTCTCCAAAAAGAACCGCATTGATGAACATCTTTTAGGTACGCGAGTAACAACAAAAAAATCATAACTAAAAAGAAACGACCAAAACGAACCATAAATAGCAACTTAATTTCATTAAAAAAGTTACAATACCTTTTTCAATAAATAAATAATTATATATTTTCTTAAAAGAAAGAAATATAATTACTAAGAATTTTAAAGACAAAATAAATTTTCTCTAATACGCCAAAATAATAAAAAGAAAAAAAATGTTTTATTGTTACATGTAGTCAACTACAAACATGAAAAAACTCTAATTACCTACTCACTCGGTCTTTTTCTTTAACCATCTCCTCCCTTATTCTTGTTAGAATTAGAAATTAAGGATTCTTAAAAAATATTATTATTGTTTAAATATATACTTTAATTATTATATTTATATTAAAATATGTATGAAAAATTACATGAATTTAAGAATATATATTGGTTTAGCTATCATCTTTCTTGATACGTTCTTTACTTTATCCACCCCAGAGGTCCTACACTTAGCCATCATGTACTCTATAATTGTCACAAAAATTCTCGCACATATACCAAAGAAACAAAGAAGGCTTCACGGTATACTAAAGTTTTTTTTTTTTTCTGGTATGAAATATACACGCATTTTTTCCGGAGATAATCGAGTAATTGACGTAAATTATTTTTACAATAATTACAAAAATATTGTTTCGTGTTTTCAAAATCATTTTTTAAAATATAAAAACACGTTAAAAGTTTTTTTTTTTTATTGTTGTCTCTCCCAAACACTGTGTACTCTGTATCTTTTTTTCAGAGATCCATTTCAGATGTGTAACTAGTTCAAAGAGTCCCGAGTGTGTCATGAAGTCGCGCATCGGGGAATTGTAATTATTAACAGGGGAATTATAATTTTTTTTTTTCAAAAGTAACATGGTGTATATGTTGTATAACACATAAAAATTACTTTTGTTTTTTCCTATTACTTTAGTATATAGTAATTTTATTTTATTATTTATCTTTTTATCTTTTATAAAAGGTATTATTATTTCCTTTTGTCAATTTTTTTTATTTCAAGAAAAATATTCATTCTTGTTATTAGATATAGAATATGTTAATGAAAATATATATGAAAGGAAATACATAGTATATGTGTTAATAATCTACTTCCCTTCCTTCGGAATTTGTATACTAATTCATCGTTACTCATGTAGATAATATTTTTCCAATAAAAAGTGTATAAATTGGTTAAAACTACAAAATAATGACAATAAATTCTTGTTGCAAAAATTGAGGAGAATGATAATTTTGAGAAAAAAAATTATACAAATGCAATTGAGGAAAGATATGCAAAAATGAAAAATGAAAATATATTAATAAAATCACATATTCGTATTTAAGATTGATAAATACAATTTTGTCTAACATTGTATAAAATGATACAACGAAGGAGATTTGAGATATTTTTATCAAATGGTATGAGGTCAAATCATTTCTCATAAAAATTCTTTACTATTCAAACGAGTGAGTTCATATTCAGTGGCGGATCTTGACCATTGATCTTGAGGGAGCCAAATAATATATTATTAATAAATAATAAATAAATATAAAAGAAAGAAAGAAGATGAAATGATAAAAGGATAAAATTGTAGATATATACATAAATATATTAAATGATGATTAAGTTTGAGGGGGACAAAATCATAAATTATATGAGAGTTACAAAATTGAGGAGGGGCTAAGAGGATAAAATTGTAAATAAACAAGTAAATATATTAAATGTTCATTAAGTTTGGGGGGGTCAAAATCATAAATTACATGAAAGTTACAAAACTTTGGAGGGCCACGGCCCCGACTCCCAAGAAGATCCTCCACTATTCACATTGGTGATGGGTCATATCAATAATTTAAATATTTTATTTCTCCAATTTTTAGTGGAAGATGTCAACATAGTTGAAAATGAATATGTCATACTTTAGAGTTTATTATATTCATATGATTAATTTTTCATCAATATAACAAATAATATTGATGAACATTCAGACTTTAAGAATATAGTCAAAGTTATTCTTAAAGAAGAATTTAGGCAAAAGAATAATGTAAAAGTTCAAACCAAGTGGTGGATTTGACGTAAGTGGTAAATCAACAAAACGCGACTCCAGTGAGAATCAAGATCATAGTAGATCAAAATCTTATGGAAGGAACAATCTCAAATGTTATCATTGTGGCAAGAGAAGGCATGTGAAAAGAATATGATTGACATAGAAATAATGAAGGAAATAATTATAAAACATCAACCTCATTGCTAACCCCTCGTAAGATAGACATTTTGGTATGGCAAGTCGTAATGAGCTTTAAAGGTGAAAAATAGTTTCATAATGGGTAGATAGTAAATTCAACAACCTAGCATATGACTCCACATCACAATTAGTTTTACACTTATAAACTTGTTTCTTGGAGGATCCATGTTCACGAGAAACGATTAGGCCTTAGAGATTGTTGAAGTCAGTACTGTTAAAATAAAAATATATGATCATATTGTATGCATGATTCAAGGGATGTGACATGTGAAATATTTAAAGAATAATCTATTATCTATTAGATAATTAGATGATCTCAAACGTGAAATTCACATTGAAAATAAAATCTTAAAGGTGACAAGAGCGAATTTAGTAGTCATGAAGCAGATAAGTATATACATTTATTGTAGCCTTAATAGGAGCAACGTATATTTGTATCAATGATAATTGTTGTAGGAGATTGTGAGTGTACCCTTTCAAGAGAAAGTCAAATGTGTTTCCAAAGTTTTAGAAGAAAGCTAGATCTAAAATCCAAGAAGTACATATTCTTAAACTATATTAACAATATAAAAGGATATCACTAATGGACCCATTATCCACAAGGTTGTTATTATAGAAGAGATAAAAATTGCTTTTACTAGAGGAAATAACATATTTAACATTGATTATTTTGGGCATTCTACATCGGTTGTCCACTAATGTAAAAAGCAGCACCTATCACATTGATGACATTGCGAATTCCCACTGCTCCACATGCATTCTCCATTATCCCAAATATTACATCCCTCTTTCCCTTGAACCCTCATTGTTGACCACACTATGAGACCCACACACCTTGTACATCAAATGTGTCACGAAAACCTACTTAAACCTAACCATTGGATGCATGTCGCCGCCTTATGGGTGTCCTAGAACATTTGAAATCTTGACGACATAGTTGTGGCAGTCCAAGCTAGTGAGGTCCCCTCCACATTGGTATGGTGAGCGCATTCTACATAACCGTGATGAAACCTTTTTACATTGATTCTACCACCAAGGAAGATAACAACTATTTGAGATTTTACAAACAAGGGTCTTATAGTGGCAAATGTCCAAGGAAAGTAAATGTGAAAGTGAAAATGTTACGAAGAATACCTCAAAGGAGTAAAAATGGTACAAAAGAGAAAAACACATGACAACAATGGTGTGCAACGAAGAAAAACAATCTCACATGGAGGAGGACAACAACGGTTTTGACAATTAATGGCACAAAACAGTGGTGAAAGAGTTGGGATGCAATAGAGTTTCATTCATGTTTTTATTTTCTTTGTAACGTATTAGAGTTAGTGGGTAAGAAGACTGAAAATTTTAAAATGGAATATTACATTAGTTGTTGTAGCAACTGATGTAGTATATGAGATACTACATCAATTACACGTATAACCGATATAGTATCTCATATTCTACATCATTTGCAACAAAAATCGATGAAACATCTCCCTCAATATTTGCAAATTTGTCACGATACCTTATATTACATTAGGTATTTGGCAAATAATGTTGTATCCTATTGTAAAATATGTTCTCTGCACTAGTGTTTTCTTCAAGAAAAACTTGATGAGGAGATTAAAAGTTTGTTTGTAAGGTTACTAAATATTTGTAAAGTTTAAAGTAGATGTCTAGGTGTTGGTACAAGAAATTTGATTCTTTTATTATTAGTTTCGATTAACATACTAACTTAATCTAATAACTTTGATGAAAATGATTTAATCATGTTACTATTATATGTGGATAACATATTAGTAGTAGAACCCAACAAAACTCAAATCCAAAAATTGAAAGTAATGTTAGCTAGGAAGTTTTATATGAAGAATCTGGGACAAACAAATAAGATTTTAAGGGTACAAATTTATCTGAGACATAAAATATAGAAAAATTTAGTTTCCTCAAAATAATTACTTATTGAAAGTCATGTGATATTTTAAAGTGTAAGCAAATTTTTACCTTACTTCATATCAATTGTTTTATCAATGAAGTATAAAGGATTAAAACATGTGAGTACATGACAATCCACCAAACATGGAATGAAGCTATTTGGATTAAAATATTAATGAAGGAACTTAAACATAAATAATAAAAAATTATTATGTATGTTAACAGTTAAATTATCTTACACATTGCAAGAAATATCACATTTCACTCTGTTAGTTATTTACGATGGAGTTAACACTGAGAAATTCTTACTAATGAAACACATGTCAATCATATATAACAAAATATAATATCACATTCAATAAAAAAAATATTAAGATATTAAGTTATAGGTCGTTCTTTCTTATAAATTATAGTTTTATCATTTTTACTTAACGTAAGTTTCAACTCACACTTGAATACAACATATTCCAAGACAAATCATATTAATATACGATACCACATTATTTGATAAATAGTATAAATTAGTGTGAATATTCAAAAGATTCACATTAATGAAATATTGCAAATGTTAAGAAAAATTTAGTTAGTAGTAATAATTTTATATTAAGTCGATTCTACTAATAATAACATGAATGATAATAATAAGTAATGTGTGAAAATTTGATTAATTTAATTAAAATATTAATATTAAAAAGAAAAAAATGTCTCATAAAAAATATATATTTAAAACTTAATTTTTTTTAACTCATGTTATCGGTTATTTATCTTATTTCTTATTTAATTATATTCACATAGTTTTATTAATAAAATTAAATTATTGTGTATTATCGATTTTATTATTCTATTTTATATTATTTTAATTATAACTTCTTATATTATTACTTTCATGCTTAACGTAATGGGTATAGTGGACCATTTGTGTAATAACCCTAGAAATCGCTACTATAATGATGTCTTCGCAAAATAGTAAACAAGTAAATAACGACATCTATCTTACATTATATTACTGTAATTGTAACATAGATTGAAATTCCGGTTCACTAACGGAACCTCAAAATATAGTAACATAATTTATTTATATATTATACATATAAAAGTAGTTCCCTCGAAGCTATCCCACTGAACTATCTCTGCTGTCCAGTAGTCACATCTCCATCTCTCAACTCTTGACTTGCTCCCACATAAAAATGATCATCGCAATCCCATCCACATGGAAAAATAGGGGTAAGTATTAAATCATTCGATATAATAAAACAGATATAGAAGTAATAGTTATATATTATGATCAATTACAAAATTATCAACACACTAAGACACCTTCCGGAAGTATACCCTAACTATGCCCGAACTCAGAGGCTATCATCTATGGTCACATTGTGATCGGCACCCGCAGTACTATTCTGACCACCCTCCACACAGAGTAGGATTACTGGCGCCCTTCATCACTCATACTGGAGTACCCCTCCGAGCGCGCCACCAATCATCCCCCATCGACTTCTCATCACCTGATCTCATAGTCTTCCTGACCCGACCAATCAGTAAAGTCTGGGACCTCATTCAGAATCCTCTGACATAGTTATTACACTAAAGTACTCTGTATCACCCCAGGTACCATTCAAACACAACAAAAATCATTCATATTTGTCGGATTCTGGACCACCTGTCCTCATGGCTCATTCAAGTCATAAATAATAGTATTTGACTGATTCTGGGCACCAACCCTCCGGCTCAATTTAGCCAATACATAACATCTCATGACTGATTATGGGCATCAACCCTTAGACTCAGTCTGACTCACACATTACAACACACTACAAAATCTTTAAAACTGCTACATTCATTCTATATTTTAAATATATATATATATATATATATATATATATATATATATATTCTTCTTCTTTTTTTCTGAAATCCTTTCCAAATCACTTTCAAAATCACTTCCGAAATCATTTTCGAAATCTTTTTCGAAATCATTAAATTACTATTTTGCCCTTAATATTTTCTGAAAATTCCATGGATGTCCCTAAATGACTATTTTACCCTTGGACATTTTCAAAAATTCTTTCCATGTCCTAAAAATGACTATTTTGCCCTTGGACATTTTCAAAAATTCCATTTATGTCCCTAGGATGTAAAATGACTATTTTACCCTTGAACATTTTCAAAAATTCCATTTATGTCCGTAAGATGTAAAATGACTATTTTACCCTTGAACATTTTCAAAAATTTCTTCCATGTCCCTTTCTTCTTCCTCGCGCCAGTAATAGTATTAAATTTTGCAGATTTTGGTAGATTTCAAATTACTCAGTTTTAGACAACCAAACTAGTCCCAAATTCAAATTAAACATGAATTATATCTAATTTAAGTTGAAAACAACAATTTTACCATATAATCCATCCTTAATTTTAAGAATTTCAAAAACTTTCAAACCAAAATCAGAAATTCTTCAAAATCAGACATTCAAATAATTCATATCTCTACTCCTATTCCTTATTCACACGGTATTCACAGAGTACCCAACAATTCAATTTCATATATTGAATGAATTAAACTTCCCCTTACCTTGTATTGTATTTCTACCAAAGTTTTCCCACTTAATTCAAACTTTCTCCTGTTTCATCCTCTCTCCTGTTTCATCAGATCCTGCAAGAGTAGAGTATCGTTGCTTGAAATTTAGGCAAAAGAAGAAGAAAGAAGAGAGGAAAATTTAGATTATGTTCCTCCCCCGTTTCAGTATGCATATATAAGAAAAATTTTACTGTGCATGAGGAAAACTTCTTTGCGAAATTTTCTTGCACAGTAATCTTATTATAATATTAAAAAAAATATACGTCACATTTTGCCTCTGGCTTCTGCTACAATAAAAAAATTAATCCTTAGATAAATACTGCAGTGATTATTGTTACACATTAACATTTACCTATTCACTCCTATAGTATCTTATGGTCAATTTATCCCTATTCAACTTTTAATAATATACCTTAATTTCACCCTCAGTGTCATTTTAATATATTTTTTTAGATTTTTGTTGTGGAAAAAAACTATATTTATTAATATTTAAAAATATATATTTGAATTTTATACAATAAAAAAATAATTTATTAAATATATTCCTATACTTCATTAGAAAAAAAAACAAGCATATTAGACACTATAATATTTATTGAATAATCAAAATATTTCTTATATTAATAATAATTATTTGATTTTAATTAATATTAAACATATATAATTTATTATTTAAAATATCTTAGTAAAAAACATATAAATATATAACTCTATTATATATAAATCATTTTATTATTATCTTATATTATTATTATTATTATTATTATTAATTTATATTGATTTAAACATGAGAGTCACCTTTCAGATTATTTCTTTATTTTTAACATTCAGTAGAATTGATCCTAATACGTTATTAAAAATATTTAAAAGAAACTATTTTTTATACTAAAAATTATAAAATATAAATTTAATATGTTGTATCATATTTGAACCATTAATAATTAATATTGTTTTAATAGAATTTTTTAAAATTATAAAATTTATTTTTTTATTCAATCTTATAAATTATTTAATAAAATAATTAATAATTTTTTTTAAATAACTTATAACATCTTCGGTAAAAATGATTTATTAAAAAAAAACTTATTCAAATGTTTAAGAAAAATATAAATTGCTTCAAATATTTTTTTAACTATCATAAAACAAATCTTATTATTGTTCCCCGAAGATTATATCGTAATCAAAACCTATAACATAAATTACCAGATGAATGTATAATTTTAAAAATTAAGAAACCAAAATATCATAATTTAAAGGAAAAAAAAAACCTAAAATCAGATATTACAGATATAGAAAGAAATGAAAAGTGTGCAACTTATTCTAGAAAACAACCACAAATGAGCATGAATAGAACCTTTGTATTTAACTTATCATTGTTTTATTAATGATAATCAAGATATGAAAGGCACAAACATTGAGTTCTCAATATCAACATGCATACATAAACTATGATTGAACTCATTATTTATGATTAATTCTTGTTCCAATAATGACATTTTTTTTCCCTTAAAATCAAGCATGGTCCATCTTTTTTTACCAACCAATGGCATGTCAAACAGTAGTCAGCATCCCTCTCTGCATCATATATAACAAACCTGTGCAAAACATGTTCCCATCGAAATGTACAATGGAACAACGTTGTTGCAAAGAAGTTAACTGCAAAACTCCACGAAAAAGAACCATTTGTAGGAAGATCATGCACACCGAGATCATTGTCTTTAGATTTACAGTGAAGGAGCAGGTCTGGTCCTCCTTCTAATTCATTTGTAACAATTACAGTTGTTGTTGGTCCCAAAGCATTGCTGCTTGATGAAAATATAAGCAACAAAAGGAAGAAAACACTTCTAGCAATTACAAACATTTTGCCTTTTCCAATTATCATAACCTAAGAGAAGCCCAAACCACGTATTATAAGAGGTTTTAGAGTGTGTACGAGACTAAGATAATCCATGATTAATGAAATGTTTTATTCTTACATCATCAGCATACCTTTATATAAAATTCATTGACTAGGTTATTAAATGATGTTTTTAATGCTTCAGAAAAATATTAAATGCATGTTGTCAAGGTAGAAAACAAATGTATCTATTTTCTAAACCACAAAATGTTGATAATAATATGGGTAACATTATTAATTAAAAATATATAGTGTCTAATATATTTTCAATAGTTTAATGTGTTTTTGTTACATTTTTAATTATTTTGTAATTCCTTAATTAATGTCTTTAAGTCACTATTATTAAGAATTTTTATTTTTTTTGAGTTAAATTATTTTTATATGTTTGTATTTATGAACCTTAATTTATAAAGAAAATGAACTATTTAATGTATTATTCATTTTTAATACGGTAGTTTAATGTGTTTTTATACATTTTTCATTATTTTTAATTCCTTAACTAATGTCTTTAAATAATGATTCGTATAAATTTTTAAACTTGTATTTAAATTATATTTTATATGTTTATATTTACGAACCTTTATAAAGGCCACGTAATATGTAATACATTATAATGTCTAATATGATGGAAAAAATCACTTTACTCCCTTCATTTCAAAGTTACAATAAATTAAAATAAACATTAATTTTTTATTATTTTTAATAAATTTATTAATTTTTTTATTAATATCCTTATCACCTTAATATTCTATCTAATCAAAATATTTTTGAGTAATAACTTGTTATCTCTTATTTCTATAGTAAATATAATTAAAAAAATAAAAATATAATTGATAAAAGAATAATTAATGTAGTATTAAACTTTACAAATATTTTATATTTATAAAAAAAGATTATCTAAAAACGTCATAGAGGGAGTAACATTCTTTTGTTATACCTATAAATGAAAAATCTATGTGTAATTATTCATGGAAAAATTTGTAGATAAGGGGTGCAATTTATCTGTGATAGGTAAATTATTTACATAATAATACATGGGTAGAGTTAATTAAGACGAAAATCATCTGGTAATTGTTTCTACAATAAAATTTTTGATGATTTATTTTCTATTGATACGAAGAAATTTTTTATTTTACTTATAAAATTTTGCCATCGGTAATATGATTTTTCTTATATCTATGGCTTTTCTTTTCTAATAAACATCGTTGGTTGACGGAAGCATAAGAAGGCAAAGTAAGAAAACACTTATAGCAGTTATGAGAAGCACTTACGACAGCTTATGAGAGGGTTAGGTCAAAAGGAATACATAAATATATATATATATATATATAGCCAAGATAAATTTAATAAAAACCACAAGCTGAAAGCAAAGATGGTAATTGATTAATGATTTTATTATTCTTACTTAAACATATTTTTATATAAAGAAGAAAATAAATCTTGATTTTCTAAATCTTTGTTTACCATTCATATTATGAGAGTTTTAGGAACAATGGAATAATGTGGTTTAAAAAAAGTTGATTATGAAACTCCATGAAAAAGAACCATTGCGATGAAGATCATCGTCAGCAGATTTACACTGATGAAAATGACAATTGATCAGAATCCCTCGTTTCCGTTTTAGTTTTCGTTTTCGTTTTCGTTTTCAGATTAGTGACTAGTAATAAAGGGAAATTATATTTTGACAACGGATATCTCGAACTTTTATTCAATAAACTATTTCAATGTAATAATAATAATAATAATAATTTAAATATTTATGTTTGTTATCATAAGTCTTTCCTTTTATTATTTTCTTTGTTTGTTTTATAACTTTACAAATAATAATAAAAAAATACTTTTTTTTTTCATTTTTCTCTACAATAATTAATAATAAGTGACTTTGACACATTTTATTGAAATAATATCTTCACTTTTTGTATTATCTTGTTTTTCTCATTAGAAAGTATTAATGATTTGTTTTTATTATAAACTAATATGCTTTTAACGTCGCTATTTAATGTCGGTTTTTAGTCAACCGACGTAAAAAACACTTTCCACCCAAAAATTCTCTTAAATTAAAGAATTGTTACTTGACAGATTTGAACTCAGTATTTTAGAGTTGAAAGTTGATACTTCAATCACTAAACTACTGTAATTTTTTGATAATAACTTACAAATTAATTATCTTAAGCTGATACTCCAACCACTAAACTACTTACAAATTAATTATATACTACTAAACTACTTACAAATTAATTATATTAAACTGATACTCCAACCACTAAACTACTGTAATTTTTTTATAATAACTTACAAATTAATTATATTTATATACAAGTTTTTATTTTTTTTCAACCAAAAATTTACTTAACTTAGAGAATTGTCACTGATAGATTTGAACTCAGTATTTTAGAGTTGAAAGCTGATACTCCAATCACTAAACTACTGTAATTTTTTTATAATAATTTACAAATTAATTATATTTATATACAAGTTTTTATTTTTTTTCATCCAAAAATTTACTTAACTTAGAGAATTGTCACTGATAGATTTGAACTCAAGTATTTTAGAGTTGAAAGTCGATACTCCAATCACTAAACTACTGTAATTTTTTTATAATAATTTACAAATTAATTATATTTATATACAAGTTTTTATTTTTTTTCAGCCAAAAATTTACTTAACTTAGAGAATTGTCACTGATAGATTTGAACTCAGTATTTTAGAGTTGAAAGCCGATACTCCAACCACTAAACTACTGTAATTTTTTTATAATAACTTACAAATTAATTATATTTATATACAAGTTTTTATTTTTTTTCAACCAAAAATTTACTTAACTTATAGAATTGTCATCGACAGGATTTGAACTCGAGTATTTTAGAGTTGAAAGTCGATACTCCAACCACTAAACTACTGTAATTTTTTTATAATAACTTACAAATTAATTATATTTATATACAAGTTTTTATTTTTTTTCAGCCAAAAATTTACTTAACTTATAGAATTGTCACTGACAAGATTTGAACCTAATATCTTAGAGTTGAAAGTTGATACTCCAACCACTAAACTACTGTAATTTTCCGATAATAACTTATAAATAAATTATATTTATATACAAATAAATATATATCCGTGTAAATATATATTTATTTATATTTATTTTCTGGAAAGTGTTTTTATTTTTTTCAGTATTTTAGAGTTGAAAATTGATACTCCAACCACTAAACTACTATAATTTTTTTGATAATAATTTACAAATAAATTATATTTATATACAAATAAATATATATCCGTGTAAATGTATAAATATAGAATATATAAATACAAATATATTTATATATTTTAATATATTTATATATATTTATATAGTTATATATTTATATATTTATGTGTTGGATGTGAGGGCGCGTTCGAGGGTGAAATTGAGATTGACTCTCGCTTGAGTGAAAATACGTTAAAGTTCATCTGAAATTCACTCGCTCAAGCCTCACTTGAGCAAAAATTAGTATTTTTCGCTTGAGCGAATGATGCGTTTCCCAATTTTATTTTATATCATTATATAAATAAATTATAAATATTATATTCTGTCATTAAATTACAAACCCATATAAAGAGACACGCTCACAAATTTGGCATCAAATTTTGAAAACCCACTCGATACACACTTTCACCTTCGAGCGTGCCCTCACATCCAACATATAAATATATAATTATATAAATATATCAAAATATATAAATATATCAAAATATATAAATATATTTGTATTTATATATTTACACGGATATATATTTATTTGTATATAAATATAATTTATTTGTAAGTTACTATCAAAAAATTCAAGTAGTTTAGTGGTTGGAGTATCGACCTCCAACACTAAGGTACTGGGTTTGAATTTTGTCGAGTGGCAAAAAATTAATTTGGTAATGCTCTAAACTGAAAAAATATATGATAAATAATAAAAATATAATATAAAAGAGAGGAGAGATTTCTAGATAAATAAAGGGGTTGGAAATAAATAAAAAATTTCGATTTAAAAAATTAGACTTTCAATGTTGATTCTATTTAACCGACGTTGAAAGTTAAAATCATACTTTCAACAACTTTCAACGTCGTCGTTGAAGACGTGGAATATGTCATCTCAAGATGAAGAGGTAGCCATTGCATTATGAGCTAAACTAAAACTGTATAATTTTAAGAAATAAGAAACTGAAGATATCATACTTAAAAGAATAAAGAAACACAACTCAGATATATAACAAAGAATTAAAAACAAGAAGCTATTTTATTAGCACCTTTCAACTTTATTGATAGAAATTATGATAAGAAAGGTCCAAAGATGGAGTTTTGGATGCCATCATGCATATATACAAACTAGAGAATCAAACTCTACCCCCAAGGATAGCAATAATTTTTGTTATGAACAACCAAACATGGTCCATGTTGTTTTACTTTCCAACTACATCTAAGACAAATGTCGACATCCCTATGTGCTTCGTAAATAAGAAACTTGTAGACGCGATTATCCCACTGAAAGGCACAATGGTACAATGTTGTTTCAGTAAAGTTAACTCGAAACCTCCACGAAAAGGAAGCATTGTGATGGAGTAGTTGTAGACCAAGATCATCGTCAGCAGATTTGCAGTGAAGGAACATGTCTTGACCTCCTTCTAAACTATTTGTCACTATTACAGTGGTTTTTGACCATAGAATACTGCTTGTTGAAGGTTGCACAAGCAACCAAAGTAGCAAAACACTTCTCATACCCATAAACATCGCACCTTATCCTCAGAGAAACACACTCCACACATAGGTTCAAGGACTGTATATATTAGACCCAGATAAAGTGCATTGGATATGATAAAAATCCAATGTGTGACAGCATACAATGTAATTCAATTAATGATGTTTTAATGCTTCAGATATACATGTAGCAAAAGCGGCAAGAAAATGTCGTGTTTTTTCCTAAGTCTTTATTCAATATTCACAATGGCAATAAATGTATGAATTAAAATAAAAAATTAAGATGTAGTATTTTCAATTACTTCATTTATTTTATTCTCACTACAAGAAAAAACACATTTAGCCACCGAAATTAGCGACCGAATTTTTTCGGTCGCAATTAGCAACCGATTTAGCGATCGATTTAATTTTGGTCACAATTAGCGACCGATTTAGCGACCACTTTAATTCGGTCACAATTAGCGACCGATTCAGCGACCACTTTAATTCGGTCGCAATTAGCGACCGATTTAACGACCAAAATATGATTTGGTTTTCACTTTTTTATTTAGCGACCGAAATAGCGACCAATATTTTGCGTCGCAAAATTTCGATCGCTAAATCGGTGACTATTTCATACTAAAATAAAAAAATTATTTAGTGACTCGATTTAGCGATCGAATTACAAATTGAAATAGTGACCGAATTAAAATCGATCGCTAATGAATATTATTTTTTTATTATATTTAAATTTATTTTTTTATAAATATACTTTAATTGTTTTAGTATATTTTTTACAATTTATTTTTTAAAAGTAATTTATTTTTTAAAAATAATTTAATTTTTAAAATATACTTTAAAAATAAACTTTGATCTCAATATTAACA